>OZ010596.1:68955994-68990994 GCA_963932145.1 Acanthosepion lycidas
GAACAAATATGGAGCGGAATCCGGCAGTACGATAGGATAAGGAAAAAACAGGAAAAATTCATATATCTTCCATGTTTCGCTTAAAGCTTCATCAACGAAGGAAATATAGAAGGAAGAGAAAATTCTTGTATTTTTAACTTTTGTGTTGTTTGTTTTTCGCATAAATTCATTGAACCTCCCGCAAAACCTCCCCAAATCAACATATGCGTTAACACATTTTTCTTGTTGATGATGCAGAATCGGAGCAACAATAAAACGTTTCTGTGTTACTTTTTTCCTTTTGTACAATGTTAAGCAAACTCTTCGCACAGGCAATTTGTTTGTTTTGTGACTCATGATGAGTTGCTGAAAATTTCATTTCCAAAATCTGACTAAATGACTATACATCAAATCTAGCAGGAAATCATTCTTGGTCTGGCCGACAATTTTTCAGCACCCACTCTTAAGAACCAATTTTCATCAGTATTGTATTCAGATAAATAATTTGCAAAAGGATATTTGCTTTCCTATCAGTCATGACGCCAGTTTGTTGTGCGGAAAAGTCAGTTATTATTTAGTGGGTAAAGACTAATAGATTAGAGATTATTAATTCCTACCCTATAGGAGTTTGTAAACCTGGAAATCTCGTGAATTGAATAAAGGGATTGGGTTCAACATTCCGAAAATGTTCCCAAGTGCGACGAACACCTAAAGAAGGCCGATCAATACATTGGGAGTATAACAACCAAGATGAGGTTACTAATTTGAATTTTGAATTGATTTTAATTGAAAAATTCTGATATAAGATAATATTACATCAAACCTTCATTTCATTTCTCTTTTCAGCAATGTAATCCATCTATCTTGACATGCCTCTATTCTATAAAATATAAGTGCATCCATTTTTCTTAAACTGAAAGGAAATGAAATCTGCGACAAGATTCTTAAAGTTAAAACCAACATATACTAGACAGTGCTTAAATTTTCTCGGCCCAATACACATGGGATCTTACTTTACGGTGATGTCAAATGTTTCTCGTTTTTAGCACTAACCATTTTGACAGTTACTGACTTTTATTGATATAAATTATTCACCTCTCACCTTTCCGCTTTCGCTCACCTTGCGTTTGACAAACCTTATCATTTATTCGAGAGATTGGATCTTAGCGCGACTCCCAATGATAATTAGGAGCTTACTTGAAACCATCTGTCAGTGTGGAGCACCACCGATGCCGCGCAAAGGACATGGACAGATGGTAGGACAATGGTGAATGAAAATGAATAGCACATCCACCCTGGACTATAACAAGAATACATCCACCTGCACACGCATACTGTTTCTCACACCTATTCTTAAACAGGCACACTCACAGTATTAATATAGAGAAATATAGAGATGTGTGCGCGCGCACGCTCTTCATGTTTAGTAACCAGGCAATGAGGGATTTTTAATATTGATTTTGAAGGTAACTTCAAATACAATCTTCTACTATTTTTATATGGTATGACAGACTAATTTAACCTTGACAGATAGATAGATAGATAGATAGATAGATAGATAGATAGATAGATAGATAGATAGATAGATAGATAGATAGGGGCAAAATGATTCACAGAAGCAACTCTTGAATTCAGGCTTCAATATTCAATTAACAAGCCAATTATTTCTCAATAATTCTCTGCGTATTCTGATGAAATTTTTCTAAATATAAATGCACAATAAATAGCATTAAATCAAGCAAAGTCTGGAAGAATTGCCCTTTTTTCATTCGCAGACATCAAGGCTGATTCTGTTGCTTGTACAATTGCCTTTGGAGGATTTAAATTTCTTAACAACAGAGTTAATAGTAATTATAATTTTGTGAAAGCTATAATAATAACGTCAAACTTTCTAAATTAAATACCTTATTTTTTTAGATATTTTTAGATTAGGTACCTCGCCGTTGAACATCGATTAGGAGGTTACTAGCTGTTATACAGAGAACAATCCTGAATTTGTGTGGATTTTATACTAAATAGATATATTAATTTAACTATACCGTTATATAATACTAGTTAACATGATATTCTCATTAATGCTTGGTAATTTGGACTTAGTGACAAATTAATATGCAGCAAAGAAAAATATGTTAAGATGACTGATTAAAATTAGACATGATGAAGTATCGAGTGAAATCTTTCGTTTTGTTTTAGCAAATAATAACTGAATGAACGGCTTACACTATTGACAGATACATCCATACACCAATACAAAAAGATATCGTCACCTATCTATAAAAAGCACTACAACACATAGATTATGCATAAATAAAATCTTGGGGTTTTAAATCACCAACTGATATTCAAGGCTAGATAGAGGATTTCAAATGCTGATTTTCTTGGCAGGTAGTCTAGCTCTACATGCTTAGATGATTAGCATAGAATATTAATTTAGCTTTGTACCGGAGTAAGCTCGCCCACAAGATTAATTACAGTTACTTCAATCCGCGTTAGGTGCATCAAAATGAGGAACTTGTTTCAGGCTGAATTTTTAACATGTGGATTTTTGCTTTTTAATTTTTTAATATTGATAGTACTAATATTTTTAATTAATAATAATACTAATAATAATAACTATGTAGAGTAAAAACTGATTATGATAATACTACTTATTTCAGAAATGACAAAAAGAAAATTTCAAAACGAACCGAGAAAAATTTAATGAGAAAAAAATTACAGACGGAAGGACATGAACATGGTTACGCGGGGGACATCTGGAGAGAAAAGCAGTATCAGTTATTTTCAACAAAATATTAACAGGAACAAACTATATTAAAGCGTGGTAGGTACACTATTTACATTATTCGGACTATCCTTCTCATCTTTGACGCCATACTTATTACAACGTTCCGGCCGTTGTACACTCCGGCCTTCTTCAGGTGGTTGGAATATCGAACTGAACCCTTTATTTCGCTCACTGGGGTAAACGGTTCTAGTTCCACGTGCCATGTTTAATGGATGTCAGTTATCAGTTAACTCCTGCTTAATTCCCTCTCCAAGTTCTCCACCGCCTTAACCAGGTATTGAACTCACACTCTTTGGGTTTTGTCACTGGATCTAACACCTTTATCCACTGTGCCATGTGTCCATGTATCCTTGAGGGTTCAGTTCGACATTCCAACCACCGGAAGAAGGCCGGAGTGTACAAAGGCCGAAACGTTGTAATAAATACTGCGACAAAGATGAGGACAATAGTCCAAATAATGTAAATAGTGTAATTAATACCTCATCTCAGAAATATAGACAGATACTGTGGTATGTACACACACATTAACATTACTTAAATGTTATTATAATGGATATATATTACATCAAATGTCATCATAAGCTTTTTACTTTTTTACAGTGCGTATTATCTATATTTGCTTGCAAGTTTTAATAAAGAAAATGTGGTCTCCAACTGAAATCGAACCAGCATCACCCTTTATAGGAGAAACCACCATTTGATCAGGCGTGCTTTACTACTCGGTAGCGGCATTGTTCAGCAAGAGTCAATTTTCCCTTTTAAGGAATTCACACTAGATATTTTTCTCGAGAACCAATATCCTGTTCAGTTTCGATTCCAAAAGGAAAAGAAAACAATTTCTTAAGTGTTAATGGATTTATTATGAACTATAACCCGACACATTTATTACTTCAACGTTTATTATAGTGGAGAGTTGGAACTGAAATAGGCGCAGGTTCGATTCTTTCCGGATACCGCATTTTCTTTATTAACATTTACCGTATACGCAAGCCGAAAGTAAAAAAATAAAATGGGACGTCAATTTCAAATAAAAGTAGCTATTAAATAATAACGTTTGAAGTAATACAAATGTAGTTTCTCAAATTATTTAAGATTGATTTTTTTTAAGTTTTCATCTTTCGAAATTAAGAATTCGAACGATATAAATTATAAATGATTAACTATAATATTATGTGCAACAATAATAAAATAAACAAATCTTAACACACAATATTAAATCAATAGCACGACAATACAAATTTCGTAATAATTTAACGGTCAGTAAGTATTTTGCACCCGAAAATTACATGAAACTTCGAGTCGTGCTATCGACCTGAGATATTATGTATATTCACTAATATATATATATATATATATATATATATATATATATATATATATATATATACTAGAAGAGGTACCGGCGTTGTTTGGGTGTACATGGCTGCCATTGTATAACCACACCCTTTGTATAACCGCACTCCCTATCTATAAATTGCATCATCCGGTGTTATATTAAACTACTCCCTCTCATAATTTTTACGGTTCTTCCCAAGTGAATGATTGTTCATAATAAAGGAAATCCAGCGATTCCTTGTGTGGTCGTTGCTAAGAGTTTAATTGTTTCAATGTTTTAGATATTCAGTAAATTTGCTATGGCCGCAATAACTTTCAAATAGTCTGGCATAGTTCACAAATTTAATGATCAAACAAAAGCAGGGATGAAGCGTCAGAGCTTGATTCAACTGCGAACGCATGAACGCCCTCTTCTTCTTCGGACGTTTACTGTAAATGCTTCTCTTTTAAAGTTTCAATAATCCTTCTCAAACAATCTTTGCATCAAAGGTTGTTCGAATGCCAATTTAGAATGGAATAATATGAAGAAACTACAGGCAAAAATGGCAAAAGCCAATGTTGAACCGAGTTTGTCGCAGATTTCGTCCACTTAGCTGAAATATTCTATTCCAAACATTCGCACAAGACAATTTAATATTTAATTTACATGACAAATTCAGAAAGCATCGGATGAAAAACCAGTGGGTCTTGACCAAAAATGGGTTTTTTGAACAGATTTTTGTTATATGCGGGGAAGTGAGCAGGACTAAAACCACACTTACCTTATTTCTGCATGATGGCAATTTTTTTTTTTTTTTGCAACATGTTTGAAGAAAATCGGATAAAAAATGAAGAAGTTGTTCAAATTTTTATCTTAAGTAGTACGAAAAACTCGATTTTTTCAGTTTTTGCAATTTTTTCTCTGAAGCCAATGTCTCAGGAAAACTATCAAGCACTCTACCTTTTCACACGAGATATGGTTTGCATTAAGCGCAAAGAACATCAGCTCATCCAGTAAAAATTTTGTTCGCGTGTAAATTTGCCTTGCGTTTTGCAAAATGTCGTGCCCACCTTCAGTTTTATTGATTTTTATGCGAAATCTGGGTGCGAGGGGTGCCTAGAGATTGAAAGAAGTGTGTGCAATTTCATCGAAATCGGCCGAGAAATGTGGACGGGCATAAATAGCATACACACACACAGACATTTTCTGTTTTATGGATAAAGATTATCAACAATATATTTTATCTGTAGTTGAAAGGACAGAATACTCTTCAAAATATTGAAATTTCGGTATTAAATAACCCATAAAAGTTGATATGTCGCTAAACAACATGAACCAACGAACCAACTTGAAAGAACCCTTTCATAACATCAGTCTATATAACATCCAATCATTTCTTAAATCGACCTGTATTCCAAAATACAACTTCAATTAAACAATATAAAACACAAATATCTCTACCTCTAGTAATTATGTCCATACAAACATATATATACACAAAAGCTAGGTATCATCTACGTGGTAGATGTGATATATACATGGTAGATTCTACCATATATATATAATTTTAAAAAATTGCATTAAATGGCCTATAAGTAGTTGGCATTAACAAACAAATCAAAGTATGTAAGTTAACTACTTGGGAGAGTGATTTTTATCGAGTATGGCAGCCTTTTCCCAGCTGGATGATCAGAAAAGCGTTCAATTAGAATAGATCAAAAACAGCACCATATAACAGAGTCTATCATCTTCAATTAACATAAAGTACTTTCATTAAAAAACATTTCGAATTAATGAAGTTACTGATATAACAGAACTAGTCTGTATTTATTCAATCGAAATTAGCTGAGGCCATGAAGGAGTAAAACAGACAACATGAAGACCCCATGAAGTTTGTATTAGTTTGATTGAAAATTGAGGGAGTTTTTAGTCAAAAATTTGTGTTGAAATCAATTTTTCCTTTTCGCTGTTTTTCGCTAAACGTAGTAAAACACAGATCGAGAAGAGAGGCCTTACCTTCCCGGTTGAAGGCAAAACGAGTGGGGAAGTTAACTATCTGCGTGAGGGATCGAGAGACTGAAAAATTAAGTGTTTGAATGCCTGCGTGGTCGCGTGAAATAAAAACATTTATCAAATCTATAATTGTTAAAAATATTTCCTATCGCTCTAATAAATATTACGCTTACTTTTTTATATTTTATCTATCCTACTGAACACTTTCGCCTACTGCAATAAATATATAGCTCATGTCCCGCTGATAACTGCAGTAATTGTTTACATACCTGGCAGTTGGTCTTAATTTGTTTAGATTGTTTCCCCTCATGGTTATCTTCATTTATTTTTGCTTGCAGAGATTCTGACTTTATCAGTTTGACTGTTAAGTAGAGCAGAAAATGGTACCTTAACTTAGTTTTTTTTTTTATTCTTGAAAGAAATACATTCGCTTAGGATGAGTCAATGTACAGTTGTGTACGATTGAGATCAAATTTTAAACGAGATTTAAGGAAAATTACAAAATATATCTTTAGGATAGGCAGATAGTGTAACGGTTATCAGTGCGGAAGTTGAAATCGTTGAGCTGGATTTTAAATCTTGTTAACTTCATATAAATCTATCTTCCAACTGCTATGTGTTAAATTACAGAGAAAACTGGGCTCTCATGCATATCTGTTATCTAGAAGAAGGAAAGCTAGTCTGAAATGAGGCAGGCTCCGTCAGGCTATCTTACCCTAGTCACACCACTGATGCTGCGGCACACGTGATGCCCCTGACGAACATTATAGCTTACGGAAATCGTTATTTGACACAAACCTTTGCCAAAAATGCTTGATATTTGCTGCAATCGATTTTTGCATGAATATTTTCGCCAATTTGTACAATTATTATTATTATTGCTAACGTTTATTTTCTTTCACTAAAATAACAAGATATTGCAAATTCTTGCAAACGTTGTTGCTGTCTGTATTATCCGCCAGTAAAAAGTCATTATATTAATTTCAAAATCATTACTATCACAGTTATAAATTAGATTTGCCATAAAAATTCCACTTCTTCCAATGGACGCTTTAGGAACAATAACACAGCTAAGTGTCGTATCCTGTCAGCACTTAGACGTTTTAAAACAAACGGAAGAAAAGGCTTAACCAGTGTCGTTGCAAAAGCCTGAAAGCAATAAAAAAACACGTCCAGTGGCCAGATGACTAGGATCAAGGTGTAGTTCCAGCAGCCGACAGCGGGTCCACAACTTCAGTTCCAACCAGCCAGCCAGCGAGCCAGCCAGCCAACCATCATCTCAAGCTCGCCATCGGCCACTACTCCAGCCATCTCCAGCCGTTCCAGCCATCCTCATCAGCAGCAACAACATGCCGATTTCATGGCAACACTCTCCGGCGGCTAGAAAACTGTTCTTTTCTGAACACGCTCTCCAACGACTACAAAACTATCCTTATCGGGACAACAATCTTCTCCTCGTCTACATGAGTATGGAGAGATATTTTTGCCTAGTTCACTGTAACCTTATTTTTGTCTGTTTTCTTTAACGAAATAAACTTGGCAATATATTTTTTACTCAGGTCTTCTTTTTGTTTGTTGTTGTCTTCCGTCATTACAATAACAATTAGAGTAGTCATAGTAGTATATTTGCTATGGTTGTGGGTGGTAAAATTTATTTCAAAAGCACATGGTCCATTGGATAAAAGCGTTGGATGAAGCAATTCAGTGACTTGACCCAAAGAATTGTGAGTTCAATACCTGGTGAACAAAAAACTGAAGAGTTTTGTTACTGAAGAGAAATAACTGAAGCTGAGATATCCAGAAAAGTCATGGCACGTGGAACTAGAACAATCTCCCCCAGTGGACAAAATAAAGGGTTCAGTTCGAAATTTCAACGTATGAAGAAGGCCGGAACGTACAACAGCCGAAACGTCGTGAATATGACAATGGTGACAACAGACCGAGCAATGTAAATGGTGTAAATAAACTTGATATTTCATTTCTTTAGTTATCTGGTGGGATCAGAATAATCGATCCCCTTTTCGCTTTCTTTCATGTATGGTTTGTAAGAGCAAAATACATTGTACGGTGTGTGTGTGTGTGTTTTTTTTTTTTTTCTCTGTTTCCTTCTAGATATGATTCTCTGTAGTTTTCAGTTTAACTAACTGGCTGCATTCACATTCGTAGTCTTTATTATTTTTGTTCTTTATATAATCTGTTCTTATTGAGTTGTTCGAGGCCGATACCAACAACGATTCTGTTTCTTTCTTTGAGATTTCTATTAAACATTGTATTTTGTCAAGAAAAAACTTTTGTGCACTCTAATGAAAACAGATGATGTTATCGTCTCCCTATTTATCGGATTTCTTGCAATTCTAAATCCTGAAATTTCACGTTACGTTCTTCCCGCAAACATTGCTCGAACGTTTGACTTTAATTCACTGAATCATCCGTTGGAAGGCCGACATCTTTGTTTATGATAATTAAATATGCTTCACTTGTTTGAATTCCTTATTTTTCTATTTGATAAAACAAATTCTGGTTTAGGCATGAATAAGTTTCTGTATCCAACTTCTCTTTACTACAACTACTGCTACTGCTACGATAATAATCCTAAAAATGACGGGATTTTTTCCACTTAGAGTGAATGTGTCGGAAGTTTTACCGCGGTATATAGTATAGTATACGTACGCTATGTATAAAGTGTTATATCCATTCGCGATATGCAACCCAAAAGAAATTATGGAAGTAGCATACTTTAATGATATTGAGTCAGATTTTCAACAAATATGCCTTAAACAAACTAGATTAAATTATCTAAATTAATGGTATCTAAAACTTTTAGAGGGAAATGCTATGGAATAATCCAATGTCGAGTTAAAATTATGGAATGATCTTGTAATTTGCATACCTAAAACAAATAGCAATAAACATGCAGATGTATCTATAGTTAAAAGAATGTTTTTGCAAAACTAGCGATGTAGTTGGACGTACCCTATTGAAAGGAATCATGGCGTCAATAAATGAACTGTAAAATGGAACAATGGAAAGAGCCGTAAAACTAATTAATGAAAACATTCTACAGTGAGGTATGGCGAAAGACTTTGGTTATGTCTAAAATTTAGTGCGTCATATAAAGGAAAGATGAGTTTTAAAACAGAAAAATATACTGGTCAACCACAAAAGACATCATGATAGAAAACTCGAAGCAAATATACTTAGAATATCTCCAACAAAACAAATAAAAAACAAATCAGTTTAAACAAAAGTCGATGTTTGTAACAAAACTGTAAAAAATAGATTGAGTAAAATGGGATTTCTATTGAGAAAAGCCAAACAAAAAACCAACATTCACAAAGAAACAGAATGAAATGAGGTTAAAATAGGTTAAAGAGAAACAATCATGGCGTGAGAACCATTCGATGAAAGTGGTATGAATCAGGAATCTGCATTTACCAAGACGATGTTGGAACCAAGGCGAAGATGATGGATTTTTTTCAATACCGTTCAAATATAAATATGACTACCTGTAGAAAACCAGTAAATTTCCCAAATCCTTCGTGATAGGCGGTGGCATGTCATTTAAACTTTTGTTTTTAAAATGTTCATTAAAATGCTCCATACACTAAAGAGGAAGTTAGAATCAATGGGATGAATAAGTGAAATCCATACCTGAAAGAATTAAGGCTGTCATAAAAGCTGAACGGACAGGTAAATAATTATTAAGTGGACTTTTTTGATAAATTTCATAATTTTTATACTATTAATCTAAACAATTTAATCTAGCTTGTAAAAAAAAACTTCCTCTTAGTGTGCTAATTCCATAATATATATATATATATATATATATATATATATATATAACTACAACTATGGATAAATAGTAGTACAGACTGAGCTATAGTCTTCGCTTGAAAACACTCTGGATTCAAAACCTCCAACTACGCGTAAATAGTAGGGAATACTGCCATGTTTGCCAACCAGTATAGGAGAAAAACAAATCTGAATTCATATCCATAGCCAGAATTTCTAAGACAATTCGATGTCAGATTGGCCTCTGCCTTTACCTTGGAAATTATCGTTGTCATGGAGAGAGGAGACGGGCTGCATCAGAAACTACTGATCTCTCATTAAAAAACACTACGTGTATATATATATATATATATATATATATATATATATATATATAATTGGAATTTAAATCCCTTAGAATCGCTTTGTCTACGGTTGGGATACGAAATTGAAGTTAGCAGACTGATCTGAAAGAAAGATATGTATCTGTCAAAGGGTAATTGACGTTGGTGAGTTTTCAGGTATTGTTTTCGCATATTTACATCATTGTGTTGTTCACATAATCTACATATTGAGTCTGCATCATTTTTTTATTTCATTTCTGCTTTTACTTTTCTATTCACTGATAAGTTTTATGTTGATCTTCATCTGCTTCATTACTTCAAAGTTTATACTGGTTATGTAATGGGTTTTGCTTCCAGGTATTTTTAAGATTGTTAAACTTGTATTTTAGCGTCCGTTTTTATATAATTTTGACTGCATTTGTTGGTTGTATCTTTTTGTTGATTTCCTTCGAAGTGATGTTGAACTCCTTTAAAGATTTATTGAATCTTTATAAATGCAGTATTCTTTATTTGGTTTTTGGTTTTTGGTTTTTTTACTTCCTCTTTTTACTAATTTTATCTTCCAGTCAGATGTAGTCTCTAAATATCTTTTAAACCAATATTTAGTATTTGTCAACTCAAATTGGTTTAAGTCTTTAACGCCATTACTTCTAGCAATATAAAAATGGTCAACATCTGCCTTCAGATGGTATTTACCTTGAAATCCATTTTCTGTTTTCAGCTTGTAATCAAATTAAGTCGAGTGGATAAAATTGCTCTCATTCCTTTGTAGACTCCTTTCTTTTTCTTTGTTAGCTACATGCTTTATGTCATCTACTTCTTGGATTTCTAAATATTTGAAGGCTTCGTTCGTCCTAGTCAAGTTCTCTGACAGTGCTATTGGTCTTCAAAAGCTCACCTTTCTTAAAATTAACGTTTGCACATCTGGCTAAGATGAAACACGTGCCTATATCATCATTGAACGTCTTCAATGTGTTTCGAAGACTCTGTAAATCCTCATCATTTTTTGACATATAATTTCGAGTCGTCCCTTTAGAAAAATTAGTTTCATATATTTTCAGAGATTTTATTATTTTTATTATTATTATTGTTGTTATTCAATAATGGCAGTACATGACACAGGCACAGTCGACGAAGAAATGTTATGATAAAAATTGTAAACCAGTTATTATTATTATTATTATTATTATTATTATTATTATTATTATTTTCCAATGTACAAAATATGTTGTTATGAGCCCATAGCGAAAATAAAACAGAGAAAAATATGACAGGAAAATAAATGCGAATATAATGTGTGGGAAACGAGCGAAAGCGACGTGGTTTAGTTTGATGCAGTTCGACCTGTACTAGTTAGAAATTTCAAGAAAGAATATTTTAGAACTGAAAACACTACTCAAACACAAGCAGATGGCTGGAAATTATATTTTTAGGTTCTTTTTTATATTATCTACATGAAAATAGTTTTGAAAACAAAAACAATTCTCGTTTTGATAATATCGAAGGAGTGTTTACATAGAAATACGCGAAAAAGCGACATTTTTATAAGGAGCTAAAGTCTTCGTAAATGGCATCGTCTAGTCAGGCACAAGGCTATGTTATTCCCAAAGTTATTTTAACATTATTTTCATTATTCCGATAAACTGTATTGTGAAATTCTCTGTCCCACTGAAGAAAAGTTACATAATTACAGGTTATTTACAAATCTTCTTTAAACATTAATGTTTTGCATCAAATAATCAATTTTGCATGTAAACTTTCCAGCAATAGAAAAAAAAGTGCATGAATGAATAATTGTGATTCTCCTTAAAAATTCAAATATAGAAAAAATTATTTGTTCTTGACTAATATTAATTAGAATATGGTGCTGACTTGAGTACTCAAAGGAAAAAAGAAAAGGGCATTGCAATGGGCTAAGTATAATGAGAGGGAAACAATGGGCTTGCAATCCTGGAGTGAGGTGCATGCAGCAGCTGCAGATGGGGAAGAGTGGATACATTCTGTGGATAAAGATGTCATGAGATACCAAACAGATAAATAGAATTTTTAGTAGAATGTCCTTTATACCTCAGTGATAGACTGTCAACACTTCCAAGAATCGAATAGTAGATTTTTCTCATTGAAACTATTTATATTATTTTTCATAGTAACATTGTTTCAATCCTATCATGGTAATTTGTACAAAACCACTAACTGAAGCTTTTCTTACAGATTTTTGATAAGACTGAAATCTGAAATTTGATTTGATCAATTCATATATTTGTCAGTAGGTTTGGAGATATTATGCTGTTAGAAAGTGAAATTACAATCCCAATGGAGTTTATTAACACATTTTAAAATATTCAACTCATTAATTTCACGCTTTATGGTTGCAAAAACTCTAATCAAAGTGCAAAGAAATATTTGCAAAGTTTTGCAGATCTTTCTCAGCCATACTTTGGTCGTAGAGATTGGATTTTTTTAAATAAGATTTAGATGCGGCAATGTTCTGATACGTCGTATTTTTTATGCTTTCTGCCTCAAAAAAAGCTTTTCTTTACCGTCTAACTTAGAATAGTGCAATTTTGCAAAAGCCCGATTTGCCAAACTGCGTTTAAAATGAGTCTTTCTGTTTTGGAGTCAGATTTATGTATATCTTTTTTTTAATTCTACTTGAGGCGCGGTTCAAAATCTACAGATCATTCAAAGATTAACAGTGGCATTTCAAATTTGTTTCTATAATGTCAACAATTTTACTTGGATGCCAGTCCTGAAGAAGCTTCAAGATGCTTCCTTCAGTTTTAATATGCATAGAAAGGAATCTTAAATCGTGACAATCTTTTTTTTTTCTTTTTTCTTTTTTTCTTTTTTCTTTTTTCTTTTTTATAGACAATTCAGTTATTTCACTATTCTCTATTATTACTGGTGACTTTTACAGAAAGTTCTTTTCTGATGTTGCGAAAGTATTACCGTACGATGATTATACTAAACATAGGCAAGTGGAATGTGGAATAAATGGTCATATCTGTTGTTAAAAGATATGAATTTATCCAGACAATTTTTATACAAAAGAAAAAGTTGCATATAAAATGGATAGAAAAATATATGACTAAAACGGAAATCGATACAAACTTCAAACTTCAGTATTGCACCAAAAGAGCCTATTTTCATATTGTTGAATTTCTTAAGATGCAGAATATGCTGAGGAAAGACATCGAGAAAAACATTTGAGAAAACATGTGGATATTTACTAGCGACTGTAAGATGGTACTTTTTAATGGCTATCGTATTTATCGTTTAAATTTATTTAATCCTGCAAAAAACCCACATAATAATGGAGAATTTCAAGTTCATTAAACAAACTACAAATTACCCACAGGAAAATGAGGAAAATTAAAATATTTGAATTGAATATTTTTATTTTGGAGCACAAATTTCTGTTACAAAATTTATTTCTAAAAATACATACACACACATACGCACACACACACACATATACATAAATTGTACTGGGAAAAATTCATTGACCACATTAAAATATTATACATTTCAAATTGGAAACTTTCTTATTCAAACTTTACTGGTGCGTCTTTGTGAATTATTTTAGTCATGTTTGTACTGCCGGATTAATATCTGTAATAAAAATCGCATAGAAATACTAATTGAATTATGATAAACGTTATAGAGTTAGGAAAAATCTTTGCATTTGATTTTTAAAAGTTTAGCAGCAACAGAATTTGAACACCTGAAACATATTTAAATATTTCCTAAAATATAATTAATTAATTAATTAAAATAAAAAAAATAGCTATTGCATCCATAACAATTTATTTATTGATTTCAAATGATGTAAAAAGCGGAAATGTGTACCTTTTAATGAGGATAAAAATAATTATCCTCCCCTTTTATGAAATTTCAATGGAGAATAAATATTTCTCTCTCTCTCTCTCTCTCTCTCTCTCTCTCTTTCCATTTATGAAATCTCAAATATATTTATTAGGTTGAGTCATGAATAATTTCCGTTTTTGTTTATAAATTTCAAAGAATAAAGCCAAATTACATTTAATCATTTACATATTCATCATTAATTACAATCACTTGTTGCCACTTATGAAGCAGATCTTCGGTAACTTTTGAGTAAAATTCCGTTGATTTTGATACGAAAATGTTTTTGACGAAATCCTGTTTTTATTAGAGAAAGTATTCCTCATCAAAGAGTTTTGCAAGAACCAAAAAAGTTAATAAGCATTTGGTGCAACGTCAGGTGAACTTGTTGAGTGACTTAGAAGAGAGCAACTTTTTACTTGTGTTATTCTTGCTGTATACGGCTTTACATTGTCATGGAGAACAGCATTTTTCCTATTGGTGCGGGCATGGTCGTTTTTGACCAAACTTTCATGGACACGTTGCAGCTGTTGTACAAATAAATGTGCTTTTAGTGTTTCAATACATTTTAAGAACTCTAAATGAATAACATCCCGATGACACCACCACACGCAGAACAGTAACATTCTTCCAGGGAGTTCACATTTTTGGATCTGCTATGGAGATGTATTTTTGCCAGTTCACTGCCTTTTGCGTTATAAATTGTCGCATGTAACCCATTTTTCATCACCTGTTATAGCATGTATAAGGAATGGGTTTGTTATCTGTTTTGAAAAGAGACTCGTCGTTATCAGCCAAGTGTCCGTATATGACAGAGTTTGATTGGCTTAATATCTTTGCTAATTACCAAGTACGGTGCCGTGGATCGTTATTCCACGAATTACTTTACAGCTTCACCGTCAAAGACCGATGAAAATGCTGGTCTTGGTTCATCTTCCAACGCCGTTTCTCTAGAATATAACTTTGCAAACCAGTTCCACATTTGCCAGTCAGTTATGACTCTTGACCATAAACTATACATACTTTTCTATAGCCTTATTCTCTTACTTGCACTACCTTAATATTATGTAACGTAAATGCACTTTCAGTGCAAGAAATTTATATCACATATATGTGTGTGTGTGTGTGTGTGTGTTGAGAATTGTGCCACAAAGGTTTCTTCTTTGAGTTAAAACCTTTTTCGATGCTTTTGTAACTTCTCGAGAATAACAGATGAAACCAGAATCTTCTCCTTGGTTCACACCAGCTTGTTTAGTTGCTATAGCCCACAGGAGTCACCTTTTTCCGGCTGTACCGGCGTGATAGTTCCGATCCTAACAGACGCCTCTTTGTGCTTGCTTGTAATAATAGTAAACGTGTCCTCAAAGAGGCTAAGTTTTTGTTTGCTGATAGAATGAGGGACCTCTGACAAGTTCGGTTTTCGTGACTACTGGCGGTTTTATAATAGTGTGTGATAAGAGTATGTTTTCTATCCTTCCTCTCTATACTTAATCTGTGTTGTTATTATCATCTGCTGATAAAGCTAAATGTTTTGCTCATAAATTATCTAGAGTATTTTTACCTGACTTTCCACTTACAACTGAATCTCTACTGTTATTTCGAATCTGGATCCCCACAATTCATGATGGCATCCCTGAAATAGTTCTTGTGCTCCAGAACTGGTTTCTATTCTCCCTAAACTCTACAATAAATAGCTTTCTGCTTCTTGCCTTTCTGTTTGTTGAACATCCTCTTGTGTAGTCCTAGCGTTTAAAAAATCAGACGAAACGTCTGATACTTGGAACTGATTAAAATTCTACCTTTTTTTTTTGACAAAGTACTGGAGGCGATAACTAGAAATTGATTAAATATGTCACCTCGCAGAGTACTCTTTTAGATAAACAATATGGCTTTCACTTCTCTATGTTAACTGCTGATCAATTAATGATTATTGCTGAAAGAGTCTATCAACTTTTAAATAAGAATGATGAAGCTCGAGTTGTTGATTTAGATATCGCGAAGTCATTTGACAACATTTGGCATACTGGTCTTCTTCCAAAGTTGAAAGGTTTTGGTATTTCTGAACGAATCTTTGAACAGCTTCAGTCTTTCTTATCAAATCATGAAATGAAATTTGTCTTGAATGGTGACTCTTCTAGATCTTTTTTTTTTTATTATTAATGCAGATGTCTCTCAGTGATCTATCATTAAACCTACGTTGTTCCTAATTTTCATCAACGTCCTCATCAGTCCTCAACACAGTATCTATGCTGATGACGCAACTATTTATTCCCGTCTTAATAGTAAGTCTGAGCAGGTCGAAATTGGCTGCTGATAAAAAGATGACCTACAATCTGCTGTTAAATAAGGCAAATATGTCTTGTTAATTTTAAAGCTTCCAAAATGAAATTCCTCACTGTTAATCATCAGAGAGGGCATATTTTGCGTTTCACCAACATGGCTGATGCTAACCTCCATTATAGTGACTCATTAGGTCTTCACGGGCTGATATGAAGTAGAAAGATTATATTGAATCAAATGCTAGGTCTGCTGTTTAGAAAGTTGGTTCACTGTTTTTTGCTACAAATTTTGTCAGAATCAAACATGCATTCATCCATGCAAAGAACATTTCTGTCACATATGATCTGGTGCTTCTGCTATGAATTTAGAGAATTTATGACAAAATTCAAAGACGAATCAGCGATGTTATTAGTCTTGACATGGAATCTCAGCTTCAGTCACTCCCACCGCCATAACATAGTTCTCCAATGCGTTTTGTAAAGATATTTTAATTCTAATTGTTCTGATGAATTTTCGTCTATGGTACCTAGACTTTATGAATTTAAGCACAGTATATGACTGACAGATAGCATCATTTTTCAGTTGAAATAGCTAGATGAGACTATTTTTATGCTATCAGTGTCTTCTCTTGCACTTCTCGCATGTGGAACTCTCTTTCGGCTTCTTCCTCTCTAGTCAAGCTTCATCTTCAAAAATATTTACCTTCTGTCTTCTTAATTACTGTTCTTTTATTGTTCTTTCTCCTCAGTGTTTTTATTTTTCTCATATTCTTTCTCATTCTGTAACCTCTTCCATTTTCGTGTCTTTATTACCTTGCTTGGTCATTACAATTTGTTTTTCTAAAAAGAAATTACATATGACTCAAATTAATGAATACACCTCTTTCTTTATGAAATCTCAATAAAATGTAAATACCCTTCTCTTCTGAAATCTCAGTAACATATAAATAGTCATCTCAAAATCTCAGTAACATATAAATAGTCATATCAAATCATGAAATGAAATTTGTCTTGAATGGTGACTCTTCTAGATCTTTTTTTTTTTATTATTAATGCAGATGTCTCTCAGTGATCTATCATTAAACCTACGTTGTTCCTAATTTTCATCAACGTCCTCATCAGTCCTCAACACAGTATCTATGCTGATGACGCAACTATTTATTCCCGTCTTAATAGTAAGTCTGAGCAGGTCGAAATTGGCTGCTGATAAAAAGATGACCTACAATCTGCTGTTAAATAAGGCAAATATGTCTTGTTAATTTTAAAGCTTCCAAAATGAAATTCCTCACTGTTAATCATCAGAGAGGGCATATTTTGCGTTTCACCAACATGGCTGATGCTAACCTCCATTATAGTGACTCATTAGGTCTTCACGGGCTGATATGAAGTAGAAAGATTATATTGAATCAAATGCTAGGTCTGCTGTTTAGAAAGTTGGTTCACTGTTTTTTGCTACAAATTTTGTCAGAATCAAACATGCATTCATCCATGCAAAGAACATTTCTGTCACATATGATCTGGTGCTTCTGCTATGAATTTAGAGAATTTATGACAAAATTCAAAGACGAATCAGCGATGTTATTAGTCTTGACATGGAATCTCAGCTTCAGTCACTCCCACCGCCATAACATAGTTCTCCAATGCGTTTTGTAAAGATATTTTAATTCTAATTGTTCTGATGAATTTTCGTCTATGGTACCTAGACTTTATGAATTTAAGCACAGTATATGACTGACAGATAGCATCATTTTTCAGTTGAAATAGCTAGATGAGACTATTTTTATGCTATCAGTGTCTTCTCTTGCACTTCTCGCATGTGGAACTCTCTTTCGGCTTCTTCCTCTCTAGTCAAGCTTCATCTTCAAAAATATTTACCTTCTGTCTTCTTAATTACTGTTCTTTTATTGTTCTTTCTCCTCAGTGTTTTTATTTTTCTCATATTCTTTCTCATTCTGTAACCTCTTCCATTTTCGTGTCTTTATTACCTTGCTTGGTCATTACAATTTGTTTTTCTAAAAAGAAATTACATATGACTCAAATTAATGAATACACCTCTTTCTTTATGAAATCTCAATAAAATGTAAATACCCTTCTCTTCTGAAATCTCAGTAACATATAAATAGTCATCTCCCCTTATGGAATCACAAATAAGAGTTAGCATATATCTCCACTCATGAAATTTTATATAATAAAAATATTCCCCTCCACTTACGAACTCGCAGTAAACTATAAACAACCTTCGCTCTATATAAAATGTAAACAGCCCTAACCCCTTAAGAAATCTTAATAAAATATCCCTTATCGTGAATTAGTTTTACATATTTTACAATATAATTCCCTAGAGAAACAAAATCAATATAATTATTTTATGCAAGCAAAATTCGATTATATCAATATTATGCCTGAAATCGAAATATTTAAAATAGCAATATTAATTAAAATCTTGCTTTCTTCGAAAATGTTTTAGGTTAATTTGTGAAATTATACTGTATACTTAAAAATAAAAATATTTCGAAATTCTTTCCATGCCATTGATTGCATCTGAAAATTATTAAATGATTACGTTGATTTAAAACTCGAGAAAAAAGGAATTCACCAATAATTATATGCTTTAATTCTTAAGGAGAAGAAATAAAATTATCGTTACTGAATTAGTAGATCAATTCCTCTTGGGCACACACACACACTGTTAAGATATTATTTTAATGATCCATGCTGTTTTGGATAATAATCTAATGGCGATAGATATTTGCAATTTTCTGTGCATTTGCGCAATTATACAAACAATTTTAGAAACAAAATATATTTGGTGCCCCGATGATGTGTAAAAAGTTTGTATATGTGTATACGCGCGTGCGCGCACACACACAGACACACACACACACACGCACACACAAACAGATAGATAGATAGATAGATAGATAGATAGATAGATAGATAGATAGATAGATAGATAGATAGATAGATAGATACTTAAGACATAGAACACATAATGGACTTGGAGATTTTGACACTCACGGAACATATTGAAGGCAAGAGGGGGACAGAGAAAAGCTGCTCAAAACCAACCTAAAGAGATAGTATAAATGATTGGCAGAACAGGAAGTAGGAGATAAGGCAAACTTTACTAATGACTACAAAGGGCAGGAGGTTGAGGAGAGCTATGACCGTCCGCATCCTGAAGGAACACAGCACATAGAAAATCTGTTCGAATTAACAAAATATTAAGAAAAGGCAAGGTGTTATTTGTTTCTTTTACATCTTTGAATTCATTTGTAAGTTCGATTATGTTTTTGAGATTTAGTAATTTAGTATTGTGCGAATATATGAGTTAGACCTTCATCTACTTAACGAAAGTATTTAGCATTCTGGGATAAGATCTTTTGAATTGGATCTGATTCTAAAATTTCTACAGTGAATGAGACGAAAACATGAATATTGGGTATTGTTATCATATCTGGTTGGGTGTTCCTGCTATATATTTAGGACACGGGGAGGACGAATTTTAGTTTGCAATATTTTTTTTTTTTTAATATTTTGTTCATGTTCTATTAATCCTATTCCTAAATTATCTTCTAATGACACCAGTTCACCAACGAAACATGTCAAAATTACATTTACTGTCCCGTTGGGTTCTCACCCAACTCTACTCTCTCGCTCATATATATATCTATATCTATATCTATATCTATATCTATCTATATATATATATATATATATATATATATATATATATATATATATATAAGGGGGTGGATGATGATAAAAGAAGGGAGCAACTCATTATTACATACAGCTATCTAACAAAGTATATTAGTAAACAATGTCTAATATAGATAATAACAATCATACAGAAAAAAATATTTGCTTTAATACATTGCAGATTTTTTTTTTAAAATTGATTAAAATACAAGAGCAATGTACCTCTCTAAAAAGGTTTATTAGTGAAGGTGTGACTTCTTTGAAAAGACACATTAGAAATTCTAATTTTTATCAGTGTGCGAATATCGACGACAAACACTTGAAATAAATACAGATCTCTGGCACCCATCAATTTTTAAAAAAAATGATGCATTATTGATCGATAGATGCATACATAGGACAACTGACAAAAAATAGTAGAAAAAAGCAAAGCAATCAGAAATGGCAGAACCAGAATAAGACCAGATGAGAAAATAAATAATGTAGGTTTGTAGTCAAAAAGAAAAAAGAATGAAGTGTCAGGTTTCTTGCTGAAGTCAGAAAAACACAGCTCTAAACATTTAAACCTCTGGAGACTAGATATTTGAGAACATAATTTACTTAGCGTAGAAAAGGAACGAGGAAAGATCTCAAGAGATACTCGACTAGTAAGTGAACAACAATGACAGTTTTAGAAAAACCTGAGGGAGCTAGGTTGATATATATATATATATATATATATATATATATATATATATATATATATATATATATATATATATCACCTATCGACTCCACTTACAATCAATCTATTTGTCTGTCAGACAGACAAATAGATTGATTGTAAGTAGAGTCGATAGGTGATTTTCAATTATCTCGTATAATCTATTGATAATATGAAACTAAACAAACCGAGATCAAAACAAATTCTATGTTAAGATTTCCATGTACAAATCCTGATTACACACTTGTGAGCCTGCAATCCTGGAATTATCAAATTACTATTAGTTTCACTTTCTTTTTCTAATGTCATACGTGAAGCAATTTTTTTTTAAAAATGAACCTTGTGTCTGATTTCATAAATGAAATCAGAGTAAGCTGAAAGTATCATCCAATTCGGGGCAATATTAAAAAAAAATATCCCGCTGAATAAGAAGTTAATCAAGCCTTACTCTGAAGATATTTATGAAGAACAGCGCCGGCCGACACAAGGCAAAACACACTGAATGAATAAAACTGCTTCGTCACGTTAGATGCTGACCCATGAAAATATTTTTATATATGTAAAATG
Organism: Acanthosepion lycidas; assembly: GCA_963932145.1. Lineage (NCBI taxonomy): Eukaryota > Metazoa > Mollusca > Cephalopoda > Sepiida > Sepiidae > Acanthosepion > Acanthosepion lycidas. Next base: position 68,977,317 of record OZ010596.1, read on the forward strand.
CTTAACATGTGAGTTTATACTTCTGTACCAGCAAAAGCTACCAATTAAGAATGAAATAGATTTAGTTGAGAAGAGTATTTTTATAGCTTTCATGAGACAATGCGGCCAGTTTTTGTCATGATGTAAAGGATTATATACCTTACCCAAAATATTCTAACTAAACGATTGGACTCTGGGAGGTAAAAATTATTCTGTTAAGGTAACTGAACATGGGATCGGTTGTACAGACTTCCAAGATCATTAGAGTCGACTTAGGTCAATTTAATGTCAAAACTACTATTTCAAGCAACATAACGAAAAAAAGACAACCCATAAAGCGGAAGTGACCTTATTCTATGCGTATGTGTAAATAAAGTTTGTTTATATATAAAAATACTTGCGATGGTACCAGTCCACAAACGGTTAAACGTGTAATAAATGAAATATGCGAGAATAGTTCAAATTTTTCTAATTTATGTTCACTTTATACTATTAGCCTTCGGAAAGGCATGAATATGATACAGCTGACATTAAAAATATTAATTGATTATAAAAAATAGTCATATGAAGTAATTATTCAAATTAGTGCAGTATTTTGAGCAAAGGCTTTTTTCAGGAAATAATAAATGTAGAATTTCATTTTAAGTGCGTTTTTTGTGTTTTATTTTTTATAAATATAAAATTGAACTTTTCTTTTAAATTGCATGAAGGCAATTATTTCTGACAGATTCAAAAGTAGCAAACCAATTGATGATTTCCAGCCTCTTTTTAAACCAATTGTTAAAAATGATAATAAACTGATATAATTGTATGTATTTTAGATAACCCGTAAAAGGCCGCGTACTCCTATATACTACAGCTGTGCTGGTGTATGTGTACGTCTTGGGCATGACAGCCAAGCAGAAAATCTGAAGAAGACATTTTTTTTTTTTTTTTTTGTAAGAATGAAAAAAAGTGGTCAATAACAGAAAACGGACTAAAATAAATAAAAAAAAAATAAGTGTGATGTGTTCACATAAAAATAAACAAAACAGTAACACTGACCATGTGATGCTTAGCTGGGAGCTTAATAGAAATCGTCAAAAAGCAAGCCATATAATTTTTAAACAAATCAAGGATTTTCTCGTAAAATGAACTGAGATTTTGTGTTTGATATGAAATACGAAAATATGTTTGAATTCATAATTACGGATATGGTCAAGTTTTTAACTTCTCCGTTCACAGGGATCATTGAAAGTACAGTTAATTTATTGGCATTATTATCTGTATAGCAGCAAAATAGTTTTGGAGATACTTGAAGGCAAAAGGTTGACAGTACCGACCAGTGGTGGATACTAAATTTCAATGTTTGCTTAAATTAGATTTTATTTAATTAACAGATATCACAAGGTTAAAAAGAAAGTGTTTTTTTTTCTGTTTTCATTGCAAAACTTTGTGTAGTCGTGAACAATACCTTTAAAAAGAATTACAATGTTTTCAGAATTATGCTTAATTAATTCAGCTGATTTCAATGTAAAAAATCACCTCAAACTACCGGTGGATTTGTGAGCAAGGCAATCTAATATGAAGGAATGGTGCTTTCGAAGAAAGAAAGTGAAAGCTCTCGCAGAAGATTTCTCGAAAGAGGTAATATGTTCAAGTGTTCAGACGTAAAATGTTCAGACGTAAAAATGAGCATTTCAAAGTTTCTTCAGAACACAATTTACTATCTGGAGCTTCTTAGTGTCATCACCACAGGTGAAAACTAAATCTTTCTTCATTTAGTGTAGACAGAGACAATTTTTGAAGATCATTGAATTAATCTGCTTTCTTGTTTTTCCTATATTTATCAATGGTGATTATTTTATGATTGAATCATCAGGTAAGCTTTCCATAAAATGGAGAACCACCGATGTTATGTTCCAAAAATTATTTCAACCATTTGTTTGTTATATGCATCAGAATATATTGTTCAAAAAGCGCTAAATTTTCATTAATTGTTTTTTCATATGATATACCGGAGTAAACCTATTTTATATTTCACGATGTTTTCCCAGTGCTGTAAGGGATACATCAGCTAACACACACACACACATATATATATATAATGTCATCCACAGACAGACTGTTTCGCTGTATCACAGCTCATCAGTGCGGCTAGACATCCGGTTGCCTCTAGCTAGGATCGAAACCCGACTGAATTGGTATCAGGCGGATATTCTACCACTGTCGGCGCGAAGGTGGATTTTTAGCGTATTTATTTTTGGAAACACGCCCAGTGACCGACAGTGACTCAGTTCGGCTTGCGAAGAGTCTCGCTATATAGCTATAATAGTCACTGTTTACAAACCTATGCCTCAGCCCGAGAGTGCTCAATTGGAATTAAATTTAATTCAGGAGCTAACATTGGAATCGTAATGTGTGTGTGTGTGTATGTATATATATATATATATATATATATATATATATATATATATATATATATATATATATATATATATATATATATATATATATATATATATATATATATATATATATATATATATATATATATATATATATACTGTATATCTAATACTATGCAAGTTTATAATGAGTATTATTATGAGCTAGTAAAATACTGATAATTTTATGAATCACTCCAAAATATATATCATATATTTCATTAGCATATATCCCTGAATTTATTATTTATTTTATATGTTTATATCGGGTCATTTCATTCACTGATTTTGGTACTTATTCTGTTTATTTGCTTTTGACATTACTTGTAAGATATTTTATTGCTTAAATGTTGGCTTCTGTCCTGATACTCATTATTTTAATGATTCACCACAACTTTTCTATAGAATTAATATCTGACGCCGTTGGGAGCCATTCCGTTAATACGATGTCTTTGAAATGTAAAGATGCGTATTTTTAGCGTGAATATTCTCTTTATCTGAACACTTCTGCTTTGGAACCAGGGCAAATCAAAAACATGTTATCCAAGAATTATTTACAATAATTCACTTTTACTAATTTATACAAAAGTTCACCCACTACAATGTTCGATAGTCAATCAATACAGAGGGTTACTGAAAGAGGTGTATCATATGAATGTAAAAGGAATTGGTAAGAAGTGAAAATTATAATAAGGACGAGATAGCGACTGACCCTTAACTCAAAGAGATTAATATAGCCGTGTTCTGAGAAACATCCAGCTGCAAATGTCTGAACTGGTGATTCTATAAAAATGGAGTAGATCTGAGCTCATGCAAATAGCGACAGAATAGCGAAAGCCCTTGATGTCTGTGGGAAGAAAAGACATCAGAGTGGAAAATAAGTCATCCCCGCACAACAAGTAAACGTAAACGATTTTGAACTCTACCAAGGCTTGAAAGTGAGTATTGAGAAGTTCTAGAATATACATGGTAGCAATAATCTATTTTTCATCTAATCTTATAAAGATAAGGTATTACTCTTGATACCATCACTAACTGCGAAAGTAATGTGTAATTTTACTGTCGACAATTGCCCAAATGTTGCTTGCCATTCTCGCTGTTGTCTGCTAATTCGTGTTGAGTGAAGATCAAAATCAAAATGTATCTCAGCCATCATGTCCATCCAACATAACTCTGCGTCAATGACTATAAACTATTGGTGAGAATCAGTTTTTATATATTGCTTTTCTTTGTGATGTTCATCGAAATATGGTGACTGGTTACATTCATGTGTTTAGGTAATAGTCTTCATATTCTGCCTCTTATCTCTCTGTTTACATTAGCGACACCAGTTTCTGCAAATAACATCTTGCTGGTCAGTCTACTATTTCTCTCATCTTTTTGTAGCATTCTTAAAGCCTGTTATTTTTTTCTATATCTGTCAAATATTTTTGTAATTTCCAAACACTTCTTTCTGTTTACAACATTACAATATATAGCTTCTCTTTTGAGGTTATCTCTGCCCTACAACCCATGACAAACGTTATTTACCTAAAATTAAAAAATAAATTTGAATAGCTATATTATTTGTTTACAATCGGATAAACAGCCGTCGAGTTGCATAATAAGATCTCATACAACCAAATATTACTAGTAAAGACAGATATTGTACGCTGATATTTACATTTTATATTTACCATATAAATATTAGGTCGGAACACATAACCGGTGCAAGTGAATTTCAAATTTACATATTTGTACATAGATGTATTCAGACGCATATCTGCCATTTTGTTGCACTAACTTTCGCTATGTTTGATGCAGATTTCACCATTGAAAATAAGCAAAATGCTCCGCGAAACAAATTCTGAACAACTTGAGATCGATGACATCGTTTTGTTTGAATAAGCCATCGTTTCTGGGGCACACAGAATTGCCGCCACCAGCTGGCACAGTGCCTTGCTAACAACTGGGGTCCATGGTTTAATGTATTTGGCACCACGTCCGAAATCTACCATCAGCTATAACCAACAACTGGGAATTATAGAACTACGGCATATGTTGCTTCTCCTCCAAGATCCACTTAGCGATGTCCTTGTATAGACGAGTCACTGTGTCTATATCGTGGTTTTATGAGGGATTTATGCCCTCATATAACATGGAAACTAAAAATCACTGAAGTTTCCTTCTGGATATATGTCTAGTACCGCCTGCATTGAATGTGGATAGGATCTGAAATAATTTAACGTTAATAAAATCTCAACATTTCGTTTCGGAATTTATTGATAACATTTTAACAGATATTTTTCTAAGTCTGTTAATTATTTAAAGAGATTTTGTGCTCTTCACACAACGTCTTGAGCAAAGAGTTACCGACAGCGTTAACAAAATCCTGACCTGTATCATTTAATGTTGACAGACACACATTTTGCTCTCTCAGCATTCATGAGAAAAACAAAAGTACACTGGTATTGGTCATAACTATGATTTCTTCGCTATTACTCGTTTTTTAACCTCATCTTAAGGTGGGCTTATTTACTGCTGGATTCTTAATCCTGATGCTTATTATTTCCTTCTACAGTTTCAGGTCATATGCAGTTGCACGCCATAACGGTTTAATTTGTTTATCAGTGGATGCTTCAAGAAGATTTTTCACGTACTAAATAGATTATTTAAAATCACTTATTACTTGCACAACGATCTAGAAGACTAATATTGCTAATTTGTTATTCTTCTTTGATAATTTTGCTGTTTTAGGGAGTCGACTCGTGTCTTCCTTCGTAATGTCCCTTGGAATGATGTTTTTAATCACCTGTTCAAAAATGTGCCACTGAATTCTCCTCTTGGGTGAAAGCCAGCATCAAAGCTTCCGTTCTAGCACTGAAATATCAAGTGAAGCAACGATCATCTCCTTGCTTTTCACCTACCTGCTTAATTACTATCACAGGAATCACTTCATCCGGCTGTACCACAGCGATAAGGTCTGATTGTAATAGATGTTTCTTTGTCATTGCTTGTAATGAGAGCAAGCTTTTCCTCAAAGAAGCGAAATCACTGTTTGCTGATAGAATGAAACAAATATACCCTCTCACAAGTTTGTTTCTAAAGATTACCGGCAAGAGTATGCTGAACAAATCCTCGATCCCTCTTCTCGTCAGTCAATTTGCAGTACTAACATCTATTACTGATAAGGTTTAAGAGTGCTTTCCTTTGAAGTTCTCTTCCAACTCCACTTCCAACTCATCTGGAATACTCCTACCAGATCTCTCCTCACTAAAAAGGAGCATCTACTTAATGATATACGCATAACCCCGTCACTGGTTTCAGGCATCATTTCTAAATTAGATCCCCACAAGGCAAGCGGATAAGACGGGGTCCGTGTCATCGTCCTAAGAAAATGTGTTTCTGAGCTGCCTCCTGTTCTCTTCAAACTTTCCAGCATTTGTCTCGCTGTTTCCGGTTTTCCAGCTTGTCGGAAGTTCTCAAATTATCGCCCTTGTCTCTTGCCGCTTTTCCACAAAGTACTCGTGGTTCTAATCAATGCCGAAGAGGTTATGCATCTTACTTCGAACGAGCCCCTTTTAAACAAACAATATGATTTCAGTTTCGCCAGGTCTGCCGCCGATTTGTTAACGGTCATTACTCAATTTCTAGGTAAGAATGGCGAAGCTCTTGTTATGGCTCTAGATATCTCGAAAGCGTTCGACTGTGTTTGGTATGCTGGCCTTTTACTCAAGCTCCAGTGCTACGGTGTCACACGACGAATATTTGGTTTGATTAAATCGTTCCAAACAAATTGTGAAATGAAGGTCGTGTTGAACGGGCTCGCTTCCAGATACTTTCAGATGCACGCGGAGGTCCCCCAGGGCGTTATCTTCATCAGTGATCCCCCGATGTTATCAGTTACCAATACTACGTATTTATGTAGATGTCTCTATCATTTACTCCTGTCTCAGTAGAAAATCCGACAAATCTGACAAAGTAAATCTGGCAACTGCTCTTGAAAAGGACCTCCAATCAGTGGTTAACTGGGAATAGAAATGGCATGCAAATTAGGCCACCAAAACATAACTGCCTTCATTTAACCAGCACGGAGAACCTTTTCTGCTTGCGACTAGCATGGCTGATGCTTAACTCCAGAACAACAACACACCTACATCTTGGCCTCAGATTTTCTACTGATATGAAGTGAATTGATTATATCGAATCAATGGCTTCGTCTACTACAAGTTGGTTCACAATGACATGAAATGCTTCTCTTGAAAATACATTTTGCACATTTATAAGTCTACCATTCTTCCGTGCATTACATACTGCCGTCATATTTGGTCTGCAGCTCCAGCTGTACATTTCGAGATTCTTGACAAAATCAAAAGAATCTGTAATATAATCGATCCTGATCAAGCATCTCGACTTCAGCCCCTTTCTCACCGACGTGGCGTACTTTCCTGTCTTTTCCACAGATATATTCACGGCAACTGCTCTGATGAGCCCTGGTTCCCCAAATACATGAATTTAAGCGTGCTACTAGACTGACAATTAGGTCCCACTGATTTATTGTTGGAATAGCTAGATGCAACTACCACTTATACTTTAACAGTTTTTTTTTTTGTTTTGTTTTTTCGCAAATCTCAACTGTGGAATTAACTTCCTATTTCTTGCTTCCCTGATAATTACAATCTTCAAAAATTTTAAATGTGGGTATGAAATATATGAGGTTTGAAATATCTTGTCTCCAGTGCCAGTGGAAGTCTCTGGTATTTTAAATGTTTTGTAGACTAGTAGACCCTCCTCGTGGGATATTAGAATATAAGAATGAAACCTTGTCGGATAAATTATCTATATTACTCAGAATTCAGAGCAAATGTATAGGATCTTTAATATAGCTAGAGAAATGTTTTATCCTTTTATTTGCTCCTTTCTCTTTTTTCTTTTCATTTGATCTTTATTATTAGTTTTTCCCCTGTGTTCTTACATACTTTTTGTCTCGTCTCCCAAGTTATCCTACCTAGAACTCGTCGTGCTGAAATAGATAATTTGGACGAACAATTTATAGCTACAGTGGAAACACACGAGTCTTCCTCACCCCTTCTCTTCCTCTATATTTACAATTTCACTCCCCCACTCTCCTCACTGACACACTTTTACACCGATCGTTGCTTTAAATTTAAGTTTATTTTCATAAGTTTCGCACAGCAAGGATCAGACAGTGATCAGGTTTTGTGATATGATCTTCACAAGAATTTACACCGTCCACAAAAACATATGCCGGTGAGTAATCCCCATTTCTCTGTTTTTGTTTTTGCATTTTTTTGTTTTTGTTTTTGTTTTCTTGCGTCGTTGATGACACAAACGTATCCCAAAACTCCGGACATAAAAACATTACTTATGTACTTCATTTCTGTCATATGGTTAATAATAAATATTTAATAAATGTTTTTCGTACTGTTTATATTGTTACCCTTTTGTTTGCCTTTGTTTTATTAACCAACACATCTATTTTAAAGATTATAAGAAGCACACGGGGACCCTTTCTTCTAATTATATATATAAAACAGTAAGATTTATAATCCGGTGTTCTTATTGATATTTTTATTTTTACAAAATAGTGCTCAATGTAAATTTACAGAGCATTAATTTTATAAATTAACTGATTTAAAATATGTTTTTTCGCTAAACAGTTATAACCATGTTTCAAAAATGGAAACTAAAAGCTTCAAATTTAATTTTGTAATTAAATTAAAAACATTAGTTCTATTTCATCATCAAGCGAATTTTGGAGTACCTTATTTTTTTAAATTTACAGAGTTTGAAAGGCAACGAAAAATTCAAAATTCACTGTTTCCAAGGATACAGAGAGATCCAATCATTCAGACAAGGGGTGGTAGCGTGTTCATTCTTTTTTTTTAACTTCATGTTGTATCAGTTATATATATATGCGTGTGTGTGTATTAATCTTGTTTCAACAAGCTCAATAAATTATATGTATTATATTTATGTCTTCCATATATTTTTTAGCCCTAATTATGTTGATATATGTCATAGAATTGTGTGTTATGTCCTAGATTATTACTTTACTGCTACGTTAGTGTATTTGAGTGATGCAAGTGCTTATTCACGCAAAATCGCATTACGACGCATTGTAGGAACGGAACTCTGTTGTAAAACGAGAACCCCCTGTACACACATGCACACGCGTGTGGAGGAGAGTTCCAGATTATTCTGTTTGTAATATCCTTGGGAAAGGCAGGAATCTATCTGCCATTCCCCAACGATGATTCAAGCGGCAAGAGAGAAGCTGCTCTCTTCGGTGAAGACTACTCTGAATTTAAAAGCGTGGAAAAGAATCATTCCAAAGAAGTCATGATATTTATTTAATATGTCGTGCATCAAGGGTATTCAGACTGGGTATCCTCTTTGGAACCTAACATGAGTTTGTACTCACAATGAGATATGGTGAATAACATATTGTGCTACGTAATTCAAAACAGATAAGCCAAATGAAAAGACATAGGAATAAGAAAGTGAGGTTACAATGGACTAAAGAAAAATAATCATGGCATGTGGACGATTGAATGAAAGCGTTATTTAATGATATGAGTCAAGAATCATAGTCTATGATGCTGGAAATATTGTCCAGTGCCGTTCAAATATAAAGATGACTACTTGAAAAAATCAAGTAAATTTCCCAAATCATTCATGCTATACGGTGACATGTCATTTAAAGAACTTAGGGAGATGCTAATAATTAACTCAACAATTAATGCATATGTCTCCATTGATAACCTGGATAATTTTCTCATTCCCTCAATAAAAAATTGCTTTGGTTATGATGAAGTCATTTTTCAGTGCGATAATGTGTCTTGTCAGAGAGCAAAAGAAATTAAAGTTTTGCTTTCTTGTCTTTCAGTTTCTTTACCCTAGCCAACGCTGCGAAACATCTAATTCAAGTTCCTACGGGCTCTGGTTCATCCAACGCGGTTCAGGATCCTATCGGCGACGCCATATTGTTATGAAGTAGAGTCATCTCAGGAATATGATTTGTCAGGTCGACAGAGGGTAGCTCGACTGGCATTTGCTGTGGCTTACTGCATTTATAGCAATATCTCATTTACCCACACTACTACAGTACTTATCTTTCTTATCTGTAGATTCACATGTGAATGTAGCGATTTGCTCAGTATATATCTTAGTTTAGCAGCAGATATAATTGTATACTCAGAACTGAACTCACTCGATAAACACTGATGTACGAGTTTAACTTGCTAACGTTTCTTATACTGATCATGCCTTATAATTTAGTTTCAGAGAGGGCCACAATAATACTGATAACGCCTTATAACTTAGTTTCAGAGAAGGCCACAATAAGTCTTTAAAAAGTCTTGAAATGATTACATGAATTCGTGTAATAATCATCGTAGCATTTACTTAGGTTAATACTGGTAGTATTTAGTTAGGCTAACAATAGGTGAAAAGATCGAACTCACTATTTTAGTAACCAGTAGTCTGTAGTACACAGTGTACTGTGTGCAGAACACAGTGTTATTCCTATTTTTAAAAAGGTCAAATGAAAAAATTCAATTTTTGCATGAATTATAAATAGGAATAGTTACAAGATATAATAAAAATCCAAGAGAAAATAAAATTTTCGCCCGTCACTTAGTTCCTTGTTTGATTGATTTCAGTACAAGATTATTAATGGGCATATAGGCTCCAGGACAAACATTTCACTCTCCGTAAAATTTTCCAGTAAGTCCACCTTTGCACTCGTAAAATCTAACTCCATCAATATTTAGCGTTGCGTCCTCATGACGCCTGTTAATGTTACTCGATTCAGTCGTCAGCCTGAAATAGTAATTATTGAATACCCTGGGGCGAAAACTAAATGCTGGTGACCTAGTCAACCGTCCGTTAATTCCGTTTTCATTGTTAAGATTTAATACCCAGAGGGTGTTTTATAAATGTTGGAATGAACTCAAACTGTCCCAACCTTTAGCTGTTCGTTGCCGGCATGAAAACTAAACCTGCAATCCTTTGAGCTTTGTTGACTATAAATCCAACGGTTTAATTACGTAGTTTATATATATACGTACATATGTAACCCCCCCCACACACACACACGAACATACACACATATACACATATGCATACATATTACATATAAAATATATAATTCTACACTGGAAAACATCACGCTTATTTGAGGAACTAGTAACAGCAACCTTTTAATATGTTAAAATAATAAATCGATTTGGAAGTGTTTGTATATCGATTTTGGGTGTTCACATCAAAAGTCATATCTTCAGTGGTAGTTCAAAGTTATGTCGGTTTACCCGCCTTTTATGACGCTATTATTTTCAAGAAAAAAGTTATACATATCTATATAAGATACTGAAAACAAAACGTTTAAATACTTTCATCAAGTAAGAAAATACTATACGGAAAAAATGAAACTTTTTAGAAAAGTTTCAATTACATTTAAAACTTTTTTTTTTTTTTTTAAATCTGATATTTTTTTGTGATACTTTATCTTTAAAAGAGTCAGATCAAACCAAATGTCTTGTCTAGTGCAGCTCAATCCTGATTTGCAGTTTTGATTATGTGCAAAATCTTATATGCGAAAGACTTATTTTCCACTCTAAAGCATCTTTACCACAGACTGGGCGTTGTCAGTCTGTCATTAATGCATCGTTATTTCCATGGCAAAGGTTCAGATGAGCTGGACTCTTCAGTTCAATTAGTTCAGCTAGGACATGCTATGCCACTTCGAAAAATTTGAATCATACTCATTTCCGTCGTGTTCGAATATAAGCGAAACATTTCACTCAAACAGCACTACCGTGTGAGTGCTTCCCTGAACGCTACAATTTTAACGACTAACTAAATGGCCAATCGTCATCTGTTCTCCTTCCTTCGACCCTCTCTACCTTTTGTTTCACACATCACATTTTTCATTACCATTTTGACTGTAACTCTCTACCATGAGGAGTTCTCGTAAGTAAATCAGAAAAGTTCATAATGAATATATGAATAATGAATATATTTACACACACACACACACACACACCCGATCCTTGCTGAATTGTGATATCCATCGTTTTAACGCAGATCGGATCAAATAGTGGTTTCTCCTAAAAAAAAGAGGGTGCAGTTTCGATACATGCAGGAGAGTACTCTCTCTTTATCAAGATTTCTGAATTATGCAGGCCGATAAACGTAATACACTCTGTTTAAAATAAAAATGGGATGTCTATTTCAAATATAATTATCTACCGAATGCAGTTTGCAGTAATTATATATATATATATATATATATATATATATATATATGAAGAAAAATATACGGAAAAACAAACAAAAATCCTTATATGCAATTATGCTGTTTTTAATATAATGTCAATGTCTTTGTCATGTTGAATTGATAATGTTAATTATATTTTATGAATATGTCCTGAAGATGGTTTATTAGACCGAAACGTCCGACGTTGACATTATATTAACATTAAAACAGCATAATTGCATATAATAATTTTTGTTTGTTTTTTCCGTATATTTTTCTTCATGATGTCGGATCTATATACATATATTTGCTTACATATACATACACACACACACATATATATATATATATATATATATATATATATATATATGGTGTGTGTGCGTGTGTGTGTGTGTGTGTGTTATATTTTTGTCGGGTATTTCACGAATTCCTGGGTCCGCTTCGTTCACTATAGATATTCATTGTAAATCGATCCAACCTCGAAATACGGTTGAGGTAGAGAAAATCCTCGCAGATAAATCTTCTTATTTTGTTTATTCTGTACTTGATTTTATTTAATTGTATTCACTTTTGAATGGGTAAATGTATATTTTGAACTTAATTGTTTGTACGTTTCTGTTGCCATATTTCTTGGAGATTCACACACAAAATATGATTCGCCTACTTGTGGTTGTTTAAGGTGGAGATAGAAGAAGGAATAATGTAAAGGACAGAGGTGTGTAATTTGGACTAAGGACCTAAGAATTGAATAACTGATTACTTTTGGTCGAATTACTGGTTAAGGTGGATGAAATCCACACCGATATGTTTATTTTTTTAGGGGTTTTTTTGTGTTTCTTTTTTTTTTTTTTTTGTTCTGTACTTGATTTTATTTGAGTGCATTTATTTTTCAATAAGTAAATGTATATTTTGGATTGTAATCATCTTTTGCTTGCCTAAACGGCCTGGTCAAATGGTGGGCATATTTGTACGTATATCTCACCATATTTCTTGTACATTGTCTTTTTTCACAAAAAATCTTCAAATAATGATAGAAAATAAATGATAAATTTTGTTAGAAGACATTTGAACTTAGTATAAGATAAAACTTCACAGATAATATCATACTGTCAGTTCTATAACTAACTCTATGCAAACGTATATATTAGGAGCTTATCGCCTAATCTTATATTTAATATTTATTTACCTTGTCATACTTGGGATTTGGTTTCTGGTTCCTTCTAGGGTCTGCCTCCAGACTGTTCTAACGACTCCCACTGAAATCTGAAATGTTATTCAGTAATTGTTTATTCATTACTTTAACCTTCCTTCTCTCCAGATAATAGATAGTGTCGCATATCATCCGGTTCACACTCCTCCCCGGTTTTTTGAACATTAGTAATGGTTTTTCCCTTGTTTCTTGTTTAGAATTGGGTTTCCACTTCCTTCTAACGTCTGCTTCAACTCTATACCCTTAACACTTGTCCTTTCTTACGCTAATACAATTCCACACAGTAATAATCTACCTATACATATGCGAGTTAGATGCCAAATTAGTTCGTTGAATGTAAGCTATCTTTATCCTGTGGAGCATTAGACCACAGTCTCACCATGTTGCTGTATATAGTAATTTTCGGTGTTGAGTTGCTAGCCCCGCCCAGCCCGTTTTGAATTCAGAGGTTTCCTTCACTTTGATTTCCAACCAAAACTAGAGCCCAATGCATCTTTCTGTTAACAACTATCAAGTGTGAAAAGATGAATTCATACCCTTTGTCTGAAAACGGAACGCAACTACCTCGGCTAGAATTTGATCCCAGCACACTAACTCCGCTTTCAAAGCTATGTTACACGAACATGCCCCTGTTATTAAACCCGATTTTTTCTATATCACTTCGCCTTCATACAAACAATCCATTCTTTTAGAATTTTAACCTCTCTGCATATTAAAGTTAATGGAAAATATATAGTTGCTTTTCTGTTAGATTAATGTGATATTGCTTAATTACTGCCACTTTTACTGTACGTTACAGGA
>OZ010596.1:68995994-69080994 GCA_963932145.1 Acanthosepion lycidas
TCTTCTTCTTACCTATTTGCAAGCCTTTTTCGAAGTTATTACAAGAATGCCAATGCTACATTTAATATTTTTGTCGAATCTTGTTCTTAAATAGCCTCGTTAGATCGAAACTTTCCTATAAATGCCATGTATGGCGTCAAAGCCGTTCAGACATATCTTAACTGCTAGCTTTACATAACTGCTTTCTCAGATTAATGGTTAAACTGGTTTTGAGCGAATGAAACCTGTAAGTCTTGGCGATGACAATCATTCTTGGAATTATGGGGACTGACGTTATAGAATCACAGATAAAGAACTATACTAAATAACAGAGACCACATCACCTAAGAACGTTCAACAGTAGCAACAACTAAAATAGCTCATTCATCTCGAAGAGAAAATAATTATATAATCAAGATGTTAATATAAACACTACTTCAAAGAAAAGTTTAAAAAGAAAGCTCCCATCAACATTGAAAAGAGTAATAACACATAACGGACTCGGTAAACCTATTTTACTGAAAAAATGTTTTAAAAGAAATAATTTATAAATTTCAACTAAACATAGCACTGGATGTTCGGTCAAGGAATTCTGAATATTTCCTTAAAAGGAAACAGCTAATATTAGGTTGGTACAAAAATAATGTCGTTTTCTCACATATGTTACTATGTGAGAAAACGACATTATTTTTGCACCAACCTAATATTACCATTACTATATTAAAATTAATATTGTTTGTTCTCTTCCATCGTTATTGTTGTTATTTCCTTTGATTTCCGTTGTACACACGTTTCCTTCCGGGTCCCAACCAGAGATCTAAGGTCAGGAATGACTTCATAAGATTTTTCCATTGAACATTTTTTTAAAAAAACAAAAAACAAAAAAGATCACACAGATTTTACATTTGGGGTTATTAATTAGTACCGATAAATGTTGTGTAAGAGTTTTAGGGATTGATGACATATGATAGAGCCAAAAGTTTCTTTGTCATTTCCTGGAGATTTCCATTTTCGGATTATTATTATTATTATTATTATTATTATTATTATTATTATTATTATTATTATTATTATTATTATTATCTTTTGTTTGCCGTTATCTTCTTTTTGTTTTCTACATTATCCGAGACCTAGAGGTAGATTTTTTTTAATTTCTTGATCTTGTTAATATTTTCATCTCTACCTTTTTCGAGTGAAGCCAGGACTCCACCAATTTTAGGTGTGACTCGTTTTAAAATGATATATTTTTCAGTTACATAATGAGAATTGAATACGAGAATATGAGAATACGTAATCTTTTGTAGATCTTCTTTCTAATTTTTTCTTTGCCATATGTCATCTGTCACGTGAATTCCTCGACATCTGTAGGCCTCATCCTAGAATAGATTTATTTTTATTATGGTATTTATATCAATCATAATCTTATTGGTCTTCAAAAGATTAATTTTCCTAAATGTAGTTTTCGCACATTTGTGTAAAGCTGGAATACCTGGCATACCTGTCATCATTGTGTTTAGAAGCATACACTCTCTAAGTCATCATTTTTTTAATTTCAAGTCGTCCATGCAAAGCAGTTCATTTAAATCATTTGCAAAGAGGATATATCTATAGCCAGTCTAATTAAGTTCAATAGAAGGAGGAATAAAAGTTGGATAAAGAAGCAGCGAAGAAAGTGGATTGCTTTGGAAAATCCATCAAAATGCCGCTTTGAATAATCCTTAAAAATGCTTGCAAAATATCACTAAAAATTATTATTATTATTATTATTATTATTATTATTATTATTATTATTTAAGTTATATTTTTTAGAGAAACTGTGGTTTGATGAAGGAATCCATTAGGAGACTCTTGAATCTTGAAGAAGAATGCCGATTAATACCGAGCCAAAGAATATCCCTGTCGGTCGTTCCCATTTGAGAATAGCTGACACGAGTTTTCTTTCGTATGTTTTTGATAAAGAAGAAATTCTCGCTTCATAGCTACGACGGAAGGAGTGTCACCAAGAACAGGCAATTTCGTTGTTCACATCTGTGATCTAAATAAGTTAGTAAGTAAATAAATGGAAGTCTGATAAGTAGTTTTCAAGAGAACAGCGTCATTCTCTATTTCCAGATCAGACGTGTGTGGTCGTTGGTGTTAACTCTCTGGTCACACCACTGGGATGATGGTAGAATGAAAATGAACCACCGGTTCGATGCATCATATGTCTGTGCCTATGAAAAATGAAACATCCGATTTTAAAACTCAGTTTTTTAAAAACTACATTTTCCTCTAGATAAATATAGATGTGTCTGTGCCATTGATTGAAGCTGATGCCCTAATGAAAGAAAAACTTTTGAATGCCGTGTTTAGATGCAAGCAAGCTCCACCCAATTTGGTTCCGAACTCACCTGATCAAATTTGGTTCCGAACTCACCTGACCAAATTTGGTTCCAAATTCACCTGACCTTAGTAAATACATGCGGCTGTCAAATTTAGGTTCAGTCACTTTTATATCGATGAACAATGTCAACTTCTTTGAAGCTCAGTACTAGCGAGTAGCATAGGGAGTGTTATTTCTCGAGACATCAGTTATATACCAGCGAAACAAGCCACTGGAAAATACAGTCAAAAGTCATGCATTACAATAAATTGCATTCTGTATCGGAACTGTTCGATCGGCCCCATTTACTTATTGAGCAACCCTCTTTAAATACTAGCCACCCAAGTATAAAAAATACAGTACGAGAGCCATGTTATGATTTTTCCAGCTCCAGCGTCCGATTTTCTATCGTGAGTGTCGATTGGTAATGCAAATTGTCACGTGTTCATCGCTCTGTTTTTACAATACGACAAACATATTCACTTTTCTTGACCTGTTCTTTATTCGTTTCTGTTAAAATATTTTTAATCTTTTCTTTCAACGGTTGAATAACTAACGAAAAACATGGCGATTCATATTTCAGACATAATTACTTTGATGCTGACCAGAAAATTACAAAACAACTTATGCACACAACATTTTCCCGCCAAAAAGATCAATTCTGCAAGCAAGAACATGAAAACAAAGCAATGAAAAGCTTTCCAGTTCGTTTGAAAAAGAAATCCCTAATCTAAGCAAAACATTTCTGGAATCAATTATTTCGTCTTACTTTTCATATGTTTATTATTTGAAAATTATGAATGGAAGAAAGATTAAAAGAGAAAAAGAATTTTATGAAGAAAATGAAAAAAGGAAAACCAAATAAAAAGAGATTCAAAAGAAGGAAATCACGAGAGATAAAAATAGATTTGAACTCGGACAAATAATATATTATCTATATCATAATATTATAGAAGCAAAAACCTTTAAATAAATCGGAAAACAAGAGTAAGAAATAAAAATGAAAAACAAGAAATGGAAGAAAGAAAATGATTAATGGAAAAAAGGACAAAAGAAAATGTAACACAAAAAGAAAGAGCCAACCAATATAAAAAGAAAAAAGAACAGTGAAGAAAAGAGGGAAAATGACTTTGCTGAGAATACATAGAAAGGTGCGAACGAGACGGAGAAAATAATTGAATTTTTTCGGAAAATTGTTGAATTCAGTAAATAAAGAAGATAAAAAGTAGAAATTGAATGAAATAGACAAGATTTTTTTTCTTTTTTTTCTTTTTTTTGTAGTGTTCAAAGGCCCGGAGGCCACTCGAGGTAGAGGGTTACAGAGTAAGAGGAAGAGTTTATGCGGATAAATGGGAAAGATAACAGTTAACCATATACTTAAACAAGTTAAGATTGTAGTGATTGAGGAAACATCTTCATGGGAGTCGATTCCACAGAACAGTGGTTAGCGGGAAGAAAGCAGTTCGATTGGAACTTACTTCTGAACAATGGAATAGGGAGGAAATGCGGGCGGTTTGCATGGCGGGTCTTAGCCGTGAAGTTTAGAACTGGTGGAACCAAGGTATGCTGTTTGTCCAGTATTTTCCATTGAAGTAATGATAGAACAGTAAGACGATTACCACACCCCGAGCGTGAGAGAGGAGATGAAAGGGAAAATAATTTGTCACCTACATGATTACGTAGACGCTTTTGGACACTATCGAGACTAGAAAATAATGACTGGGAAGCTCCTGCTCAAATATGAGAGCAATGCTTCATTTTAGACATAATCTGGCTCTTGTAAGATAGATTACTACAGCAGTACAGGGAACCGACTATTTTCTCAACATCTTTAGTATGTACGAGTTCCATTTAAGGAAGGTCTATGGTAAGTTTAAGGCCCAATAGTCTCTTGTCACGGATGATAGTTCAGGATCCGATTGGTAATGATGGAATGTAACTAGTTTGGTTTTCAGGACATTGTATGTAACCAGCTAGTTTTTGTAAACCATGTTACCATGTTAGAGCTGGATGGGATATGAGGTCAGCTGTCAATCAGTGGTCATCAGGAGTTTGGGAGATGCATCCATACACCGTTATATCATAGGCATAGATATTGAAAAATGATCTGAGTATACTCTTAGGCAGATCATTTATGTAAAGTTAAAAGAAGGTTGTCCGAGAAGTGATTCTTGGGGGACGCCTGCGTTGAATGCTAGGTCAACCAAAGATTGACCGTTAATAACTACCTTCAGTAACTTACTTCTTAGGAAGAACCTTATTATTTAGAAGACTTCCAGTGATTCCATATCTAGAGAACTTGAGCTGCAATCTTTTGTGCTACGCCTTGTCTAAGACTTTGAAATATCTAATTCTATGGGTGTATTTCGTTTCTACTGTCTAAATGATTCTGTGAGTAATGATAGGACATCATCAATGGATCGAGCTAATCAAAATTCGTACTGCTTGTCACTCAAGAAGCTGTTATTATCTAGGTGCCCAACAACCTTCTTGTCGATTGTAGCCTCAAAAAGTTTGTTAACGATACTGACGAGATCGCGACGGGGCTGAGCGTTCGCCTGCGTTCTTGTAAACCTGGCATGCGCTCGCCACTTTCTACAGGCTTGGGGAGGATTTCCTCTTAAGCAGAGGTTAGAATTGATTCGCTAGGATTGGAGATAGTTCGTGTTTGATTTATCTTGAAGACAACAACTGAGTTTTTGTCTGGACCAGTGGCTTTCTTAGGGTCAAGCTGTTTAATAAGTCTTGTGAATTATCGGGCCTTAATGGAAATATTACTGAGATTGTCCTCAATGAGACGTGGGGAGCTGAGAGGTGGTGGCTTTTGTCATCTATTGTTTAATTCGAGGCAAAGATCGAGGAAGCTATGACTTGGGGGCTTTATATAATAGTGGTCACAGCTGATTTGCCTTCTCTATTCATAACTTGATTTGAGATCTTCCAGAATTTGTTTGTTTTCAACATTGGCTTAAAGCACTTGTGCATAGCTACACTTTGTATTTTTCAGAACTTTATTGCAGTGACTGCGGGTGGTTCTGAATACAGAATGAGTTTTCTTTTTTTAAATCGCTCTTTGTGACAGATATTAGTGGCTGCACTGCATTCAATGGTGAACCAGGGCTGGCTGTTTCATTTTTGTTAGAATTTTTCTCGTATGAATCTCTCCATTCTAGAAAGGATCCATTCAGAGAGGAGGGCAGCAGTTTTGGATAAAGCGTGCTTGAAGCAGGTTGAGACAGGAGCTTCTCCCCTATATGATCTAAAGCTATCCTAATCTGCCTTCGTTTAGCAAAAAAGTGCTGCTATGGACCAGCAAATCAGTTTTTTTTTTGGTTTGGCAACCGTTTAGACACTGACTAGGAAATGGTATGACATGCTGAGGTAAGCAGTACATTTTTGCTAAGTGTTTTTTCAGGATGTGACGAAAAAGTCGAGTTTCGCCTGGTGTTCCGTAGCTTCAGGGACGCTGTTGGGTTCCTCCCTGATCCCGGCTAGTTCATAGGCGATGGAGAAGAGAGTCTCTGTAACATATGCTTTCTTCATTGTTTTTGTTTGGATTTACTATCCACCACTCTTTGTGGTGGATAGTAAAGTCACCATAGCTGAGTGAAATTCGGTGAGGTTATTATCAAATTTCTCAGATATTCGATCGAATATTAGTGTCCCAGCATCCTGCCGACGACAGCGAAATCTTACATTGATGATAAAATGGTAAGAAAATTGTTGAAATATCAAAGCGAAACTTTCACTGCAAGTTTAATTAAGTAACAACAGATAAAATATCAACTGATCTTAACATTTATCTGACCCAGAGACGCAAAAAGGTTACGATACACGAAGGGTCAAGCTCATTCATAATAATTTATCACATTAGCTCACTAACCATTGCACTCTTAGATAAAATTTTCTCAAAACTTACTAAAATTGGGTATTTAAGAAGGATTGTACTTATGATGAGTAGCTTAAGTAGGTTTAATGGTAGTCGTTCTGTTAGTATTTATTAAACCAAACAAATATTCGACACAAGAGACCCAATAACGATTGAACTTACTTTTCTGCATAAGCTTCAGAAGATAATGTAAAGTGATGAATTGAACTATCATGGACAATGTCTTGTGAGATACGAAAGTTTACTTTAATCCGTGACATGTTGACATTTTAGGTACAAGTGAGAAGATAGAAGACAAGAATATAAAAAGAGATTTCTAACATTTCATAATTTTAAAATTTCAGCATACATCGGTACAATCTGCATTGGTTTATTTAGCGCGTAATGGTAACAGCATCTCGTGGTTGACATAGTTGTGTATTCCTTAAAGGTGACAGTGGTTGTAACACCAGCCCGCTTACTTCACCGAAGTTTGGTACAACACAATTTTCCTTTCTATGTTTTTTTCTCATATGACCCTTTGCCAGACTAAGGCAAGTATTGTTTTTATGTATAGTAATCGAATCTGTAAATTGTGTTGTTCATATGTACATTAATATTCAGCTGCACACACACACACACACACACACACATATATATATATATATATATATATATATATATATATATATATATATATATATATATATACATATACATTGTTGTGTTGCTTTTGAAAATAATTCTACGAAATAAGACTACGAGGTTTTCGAAATGGGAGGTGTAAGAATAATCCCTGTATTCATATTAATAGATAGCCCGTGAGAATTAACATATTTACCATCTTTTTGATGCAATCAGAATAAAGGCTGCTCAGCGTCTATAGTGCAAACCTCTGCTAAAAGTATTCCTGATATGAGATAAGCAAACTGAAAGACAATCCTGTCGATTTTTGCAACGATGCCGGAAACTGGAATTTTACTTTTCGAATGACGGACTATTTTTGCATTAAAGCGGAAGAAAATGATGGGATAAGAAGTAGAGTGGAAAGCCAAAAGGAACTCGGAAATGATGTGAAGAAATGCAGTGGTGTGTGAAGTGAATGAAGAAACCAAAAAGTTGTGAAGTTGGACAACAAGAAAAATGGACGAGTAAAAAAAAGAAGGGCGAATAAAGGGTGTTTGTCTTTTTAAAAGTGTGAGAACAACAAAAAAATCTGAGAAAAGAAAAAGTAAAATGAAAGAAGAAGAAGAAGAAGAAGAAGAGGAAGAAGAAGAGGAAGAAGAGAAATGATGATGGTGATGCAAAGTGAATGAAAAGATGTATAAAGCTGATGAACTGAAGGAAGAATTATGTTGAATGAATTTGAAAAGAAAAAATAATAATGTAAAAATACAATAAAGGAAAACGTGAGTGTAAGTATAGATAGAAAATTAAAACCCGAACAAATATGGAAGATGAAAAAAAACAAAATTACGTCGAACATTGAAAATGAAAGTGAGAAAATAGGAGAGATGAAAGAAAAAAAGTACTAAGAAATAAATGACTGAAAAGGAGGAACGTTGAGAAATTTAAAACAATTGTGAAATTAATAGAAGACTATATGAAGAAGAACGAAACGAAAGGAAAGAAACGAAACGAATGAAAGAAGAAAAGAAAGATGAAACGAAAGAAAGAAAGAAAGAAAGAAACGAAACGAAACGAAAGAAGAAATGAAAGAAAGAAAGAAAGAGAAAACGAAAGAGAGAAGTTTTTGCACAGAAATAAAATATTTAGTTATGGGTGGAAGAAAGACAAGCTTCGTGACCATATTTATTGAGAAAACGGGACTTAATGAAGCATGTTCAAAAAGAAAAATATTGAATGCATTTTTTCCTGTTTTGTAGTAATGCCAAATATCAAATAAACGCAGAGTGTGACGAGGGGAAGGGATGTGTTACCCTTGCCTCCAATAATCTGCCATGGAAAATACGTTAGGTCTTTGACCACCTACTAGCTAACAGATTTTTTTTATTCACAGTATAGTCAATTTTGCACTTAAAAAACATAGGCATTGCGAGAATAAACAAACCAAAAGGAGATGTTTTTAATAAATATATTTGTTTTTGTCCTCGATTGGCTGTGAAGAGCAAAGAAGCAATATACCGTCAGTGCTTTTTTGATATTCTTTTTTTGTTGCTATATATAATTTTCGATCAGTAACTTTTTATATTTTATACATCTTTGTATATATTTAAATATACTTTTAAAATGTAATATTTATATATACTTTTAAATTATGATAAATTAAAATAATTTTATATATATATAGCCCATATAAAATTATTTTAATTTATCACACTTAACTGCAATTAGGCACCAATGGTATTTTCGGAAACTAATTTTATTAATTTAATTCATTTAAGGCTAAAAATGTAACATTTAATGTTGTGAGAGACAAGCATGATTTTTGCTACATTACGAAGGAATAATAGTGATGACTATTATTTGATATTGTCTATAATTCTCAGGAGACTCATTGATATCACAAGTTTTGCTCTCACGACGCTTCGGTTAACCGATTCTACAAGTGTCTATAGAAGCACAATTCGTAGGGAATTTCTTTTTCACTTTCCAGGACCCGATGAAAATGGTATAGACGATCGTGATTCATACCCATAAACGCATGACACACAGACGATACAATATACAGCCATCTATCAATCTCCTCAGTATCACCAGTAAGCTTTTTGAGGCCATAATCAATAAGGTCGTCGAGACTCTAGAAAAGAACAACTTTTTCAGCGACGAGCGATCCACTTACGATTAACTACCATCACTCACAAAATCAGTGACGACAAACACACCTCGAGGACCATAACATTAGATATCCCAAAGGCCTTCAACAAGGTGTGGCATAAAGGTTTATTACACAAGCTCTCCAATTATGAAATCACTGGAAGGGCCTTCTCGATCATAAAATCCTTCCTAACAAGTCCCTGAAGGCAGTTATTAATCGCCAGTCCTCCGGTGCCCTGACAGTCAGCGCAGGCGTCCCATAGGGGTCACTCCTTGGACAAACCCTCTTTTTGATCTATATAAATGATCTGCTTAAGTATATAATCATATCATTTGTAGACATCTATATCAACGATACGACTATATACGGTCGTACCTCGAACTCTCGATGGTCAGAGATTGGCGACTTCCGATCTTCAAACTACCCAATGGGGTAGAAACTGGCTGGTTACATACAATGCCTGGAAGACAAAGCTAATTAGGTTGGTGCAAAAATAATGACGTAATAATGTCGTTTTTTTACGTATTTTTAACGTCAAAAAACGACATTATTACGTCATTATTTTTGCACCAACCTAATAATTACCTTCCATTATCGTCAATCTGACCCAGAACTACCAACAATAAAGATGAACGGAGTTCCTCTCGGGAAGTACTTTGCCTTGAAAGATTGTTGGGCCTCAAACTCACACCCGACCTCAAGTGTAACTCGTACATACGATGCGTTACTAAAAGTAAAGGCAAAATGATCGGCCCCCTGTACCGCTTCAGTAAGTATCTGACTCTTCCTGATATTCTCTAACTTTACAAGAGCCAGATCAAGCCAAAAAGTACTGTTGTCATATCTGTGCGAGAGATGCCAAGACCTCACTCTCACTAAAGTTCAAAAGCGTCTCCAAGCCCTTGTGGGTGACGAATTATTCTCCACTCTTCAACCCCTCTCCCACAGGAGGGATGCGGCAAGTCTCTCGTTTTTCTATCGCTACCTCCATGGAAAGTGTTTAGATGAACTACTTTCACGGCAAGAACACGCTGTGCCACTTACATAGCAGAAAACTACTCAATTTCACTCCATATTCAATCGGTGAGAAGCAAGTTCCACTCAAGCAGCAGCTTCTCGCGAACCACTGCCCTAGTGGAATCGACTCTCAATAGGATGTTTCCCCAATCACTACAATCTTAACCTATTCAAGGCTAGGGTTAATCGTTATCTCCCTCACCTATACACACAAATAGCCTCCTAACAAAACCCTCCACCTCAAATGGTCCCCCGGTCTTGTAAAGGGTGGATCCCACTGTAAAATATCTTTGTAACAGTGATGATTCAAATTTTAAATGGGATTCCTTTCTAATCCGTAAAGACTACTACTTTTAAAATAATCTTTCTATAACACCACCCAGTTCTTCAACTGATGTAAACGGATTAATATTCAAATGCATTTCATAAATGCAGGAAAATAATTGCCAATGCGAAACATATTGTTATCATTAGTATATCAGAGGCCGTTTAGAAGGAATAAAACTTAGATTTTTAAAGTATTTCGCCTTGTACTTAGTAACAATCTCTTTTACATCACCACTTCACTCGATATTATCTCTGTTATCATTGTCATCTTGATAAGTTTGCTATCGAATCTTAACAACCATAACCATTAACATCATTAGCATTATACCTTGAATATCATCATCATTGTTTTCACTACAGTAATGTGGTATCTATGACTGCATATCGTAAGTGTACAAAGATGTTTATTGAAAACGTTGAGAGTTTTTTCACACCAACTAAAAAGCTACTTCTTTGGTTCTACCTATATCTATGTGCTTATAAAATCTATGCTCTCAGTCATTCACATCGTAATAAAATTTCACAATTCCCACCACGATTTCTCTGTGTAAATCTAATTATAAATATCTGATACTATTTTTACAGTGTTCTTCTTTGGATACTGATTTTCAATCGGTCAGGAGTTGATAGTTTTCTTCTTTTTTTTTTCTTTTAATTCGTAGCAAACTAAAACTGTCATCTTTGTGTTCCATAATGTCTGCAGTTATTATTGTTATACTGCACCTAAATTACATTCTTTTGGTATAAGTAAGATGCATATTTGCACCAATAATCCATATTTTTGCCTTGATTCTGGTAACAGCTGAGCGTCAACCTGACACGAAAATGCAGAGCTGTGTCAATCAATTCCTCTATAAACACAGTTAAGTCGTTGGTCATAGGTTTCAGCAACGGCGACAAACCATGTTCCAGGCTCTTGTTCATCGCAGGTGAAAATACATAGACAATTGTTGTAACTCTATCCAAATTGTTATCTTTTGTAGTTTCCATGGAAATAGGAAGTACTACCATTACTAATAATCTTCAGGTCTCTATCTCTCTCTCTCTCTCTCTCTCTCTCTCTCTCTCTCAATATATATATATATATGTGTGTGTGTGTGTGTGTGTGTGTGTGTGTGTGTGTGTGTGTTGTGATTAAATATAGATCAAATATGGATCGGAGTCCGAGAGAATGATAAGATAAGAAATGTTTATCGATTGAACATGTTTCACTTTTCTTAAAGCTTTGTCAGAGACTAAAATATGGAGAGAAAAAAAAGAAAACAATTCTGGAAATTTGCTTTTGTGTTTGATTTCCTATGCTTAATCAACATGCGAAAAACAACAAACAACATCTACTAGACATGCACAAGCAATTAAGAATATACATTTTCATCTGATTCACAGATAGACAAACAAGAATTTTTATACACTTACATATAGCAATATTTACGGTTTTTCAGGTAGGCTTTGAATTCGTTAATTTTTTGAAAGTATGAATGGACACGTCTTCTCTCCTTGAATTCGTAACGATCCAAATTATACTAACGTTAGTTTAAGGAGTCGAGTGCACGTAAAACATTACTGACCAATGAAAATCAAAAAACAATAAAGTAAAAATACCAGAATTTATTTCTTCTTTTTATCCATATCTCAGTCTCTAATGAAGCTTTAATAAAAGTGAAACATGTTAGATTGATAAACCTTTCCTATTTGTTTTTTATCATATATATATATATATATATATATATATATAAAAGTGAACATAGAAGTCAACACTTAGAGGCGACAGTCTGTTTCATGCTATATGCAATCGTCAGGCCACATGTGCTGTTATTTTTCTCGGCTATTTATATATATACGGGTCAGTGGTGCATTGACGGAAGTCTATTATGCCGGTTGTTTTACCGGAAGTCGTTTATTTATTTATTTGTGTTAAATTATTTTGCTTGTTTTTATTTTTTGTTTCTTATTTTATTTATTTATTTATTTATTTTTTTTAATCGATGTTTTTATTAACGTAGTAAAAATTTGTTTATGTCACTTATTTAATAGTTTTGTTTTGGTTTGAGAATTTAATTAAAGCTATTTATTCAATTTTGGGGTTGATTGTTGTAGTTTGTTCTAACTATTATTTTGGCAGGAACAGTTTTTAATTTGTGTTTATTTGTGTTTATTATTTTTATTTGTTTTTTCTAACGGTAACTTTATCGGGATTGGTTTGGTTATTTATTTACTTGGATGAATTTATGTTAATTTATTTTACTTCTATATTTTCTCTTTTTCGGTTTTTCGATTTTTAAGTAAGGTAGTATTTATTTATTTATTTTTTTTTATTATTATTATTATTTTTTATCGTTATATAACAGTTATAGGTATTTTTTCTTCCGATTTTTTTGGTTCGATTTTTTTAGTCTAACTAATATTTTGGTCATAATGGTTTGCTAATTTGTTTATTATTTACTTTATTTATTTGGGTTCGTTTTTTCTTTTTTTGTTATTATTATTATTCTTTTTCGTCTATTCTAACAGGTGTGATTTGATAATTTGTTTGGATTAATTAATTTAGCTTATTTTATTGCTATTTTGTTTATTTGTTTATTTATTTGTTTTTATTTTGTTTTTTTCGTTTTCAATTTTTTAAGTAACGTAGTAAAAATTTGTTTTCATGTCTACATTTTGAGATGAGCTCGGATCTCTTATTTAATAATTTATTTTGGTCTGGGAAATTAATGATAGCTATTTTTTCCTCCAAGAAAAGTTTGCAAGTTTTTAATTGATTGTTGAAGGCTGATGATCTTTTCCTTATTTTCCAAGATATGTTTGGTGTGATGTGCGTTTTGTTTTTAATTCCACAGATATACTTAGAAAACATTGTACTGTTCGCATATTTGCTATTTGTGAAAGATGTTTTGTGTGTATAATTTCTTTGTTTCCAGGGTCCTTCAGTTACTCCTATGTATACTTTTTCTTCATTATCTGGTGATTTTAAAGTTTGTCATTTTTCTACAATTTCTAAAATATTAATAAATTCAATAACTTATACTTTAAAAGAATTCCAGAAAACTGACATGGCTTCTTGTGCTTTTCCATTTTGGGGAATTACTCTTCAGATTTTGAAATATTACGTTGTTTTGTAAACAATTTCCGTTTAAGGGACATTCGTTCTTTATTCTGCAGTTGCACGTGGGTTTAATTTGTTCGTGTGGTTTGTTGGTAATTTTCCTGTTGCGCTTTTTTATTATTTGTGCCATGTTCTCGGTGCAGCTGTAGCGGATTTTAACTGTGTTTTTGTTGAATATTTTGTGTAGGGTGCTTGATTCCGGGAAGTGTTTGTGTAAGAGTTTGAAGAATATTTTTCCTACGTTGGTTTTTACGTTTTTGCTGTACGGCGGGTTGAACCATATGATATTTTTTCTCCTGTTGGCCTTTTTTGTGTTCTGTGGTGAGTATGTGAGTGTTGCTGGGAATCCGCTATCTTTTAGGGCTGTTTCATAGTCTTTCTTAGCTTTGTTAAATATGGATTCATTGGAGGAATTGTCGGAAAGCCTGCGGTTAATCGATTTTGGTATCTGTTTGATTATAGAAGGCGGGTGGTTGGAAGATGTGTGTATGTAGAGTGGTTTATCATTAGGTTTTCTATATGGTTTATATGTGCCTTTTCTTAGGTTGACGGTGACATCTAGAAAATCTACTTCGTTTAGGTTAGTTTTTATATCTATGTCGAATCCGTTATTTTTAAAAATCTTTATTATTGCTTTTCTAGTTTTGTCTGTGTTTTGTTTGTTACAGTTTCTTCAGATTATGAGACCGTCGTCCCTGTAGGGTCCTGTGTCATTTCTATCTATTATTTTGCTCAGTTCGTGTAGTAAGTGAATACCTATGATTTCGCATGTCTCTGCATCGACAAAGCTTCCCATTGTAGTGTCAAATATCCCATCTTTCTTTATCCATGCTTCTTCATTGTGGAATAATAATGATTTACGGGCGTGATTAATAATGTTGATTTCGCTTGGTTTTATTATTATTTGTTCCTGAGATAAGTTGATGGTCTTATCTAACATGCGTTCTGTTATGGATGGGTAAAATTCTTTTATGTCTAATTGTAGGAATTGGCAATTTTGTTTGTTATTTATGCTGTGAAACCAGTCAATAGTTGTTTTCGTATTTTTTCACTGGTTTACTCCTAACTTCTTCCTAAGTTCAGAATTAATTCTTTCTATCATTGTTTTACTTATTTTACCTAGATCGCTTTTGGCTGGGTTTATGAGTCTACATGCAGGATTGGTTTTGAAATTTTCTTTATGGTCTTTTAGTGTGATAAAGGCTTGTGCCTTGCTAATACAACTTATTCGGTCATCTAGGTCTAATTTTTGGGCGATTGTTTTAGTTTCCTTATTAATATCGTGTTCTGTTGTTTTGGGTGCCTTTTTGTATTCTTTAAATCGGACGAAAAAAATACCTATAACTGTTATATAACGATAAAAAATAATAATAATAATAATAATAATAATAATAATAATAATAAATAAATAAATAAATACTACCTTACTTAAAAATCGAAAAACCGAAAAAGAAAAAATATACAAGTAAAATAAATTAACCTAAATTCATCCAAGTAAATAAATAAACAAACAAAATTCCGATAAAGTTACCGTTAGAAAAAACAAATAAAAATAATAAACCTAAATAAACACAAATTAAAAACTGTTCCTGCCAAAATAATAGTTAGAACAAACTACAACAATCAACCCCAAAATTGAATAAATAGCTTTAATTAAATTCTCAAACCAAAACAAAACTATTAAATAAGTGACATAAACAAATTTTTACTACGTTAATAAAAACATCGATTAAAAAAAATAAATAAATAAATGAAATAAGAAACAAAAAATAAAAACAAGCAAAATAATTTAACCCAAATAAATAAATAAACGACTTCCGGTAAAACAACCGGCATAATAGACTTCCGACAATGCACCACTGACCCGTATATATATAAATAGCCGAGAAAAATAACAGCACATGTGGACTGACGATTGCATATAGCATGAAACAGACTGTCACCTCTAAGTGTTGACTTGTATGTTCACTTTTATATTTACACACGCTCTATCTCTGATATTGAGCACTTTAGCCCATAAATATAGCACACCTTAAGACTATATTTCTTCATATATATATATATATATATATATATATATATATATATATATATATATATAAATCTAAACTACTATCACTTTGGTATGGATTTAGTGCCAGCGAAAGGAGACTGTCGAAATGATCAGAGTGGGCAATGATTAAGATTCAATAAAGTCAAAATCGATTATTTCTTGTTTATCTTTATTTGTGGTGTGAATTTTATGCGAGTGTATGTGTTAAGTTGGTTGCCATTTTTGAACGAATGGGTGACAGGTGAACCTTGTGAATAAACTACAGATTAAAGTTTTAAAAAAATAATAGAAACATTTGAACGTCGTCATGTTAATTCTCGATCACAAAACAATTCATCAGTGAAATGCATAATGCAAAAACAAAAATCTGACGTTTGTGGAAAAAAATCCACAGAAAACAATTCTCAAAGGACTTAGTAGCAGGCTTCCTCTGCGAAAGGTGTTTGCTCGACGTTAACAACTCTGTTGTTGTTGTTGTTTTTTTTTGTTGTTGTTATTGTTGTTGTTTTGTTTTTTTTGTTTTTTTTGTATTCTTTTCTTTCTTTCTTTATTCTTTCTTCGTTTTCTACGTGGACACAATGGCGTCACTGAGGCGGTTAGCATGTCTGCATAATAAAGAACAATATTTTTATCAAAACTGGCAAGAATGAAGCCAAAAATGCTGTTGAATGTTTTTCCTTGAGATTTCATTGGTTTTTAGCAGTGTCTTATGTTTTTAAGTTTGCATTTGTTATCAAATACGGAATATTTTTTCTTTATTAATTTTAATCATATTTGATTTTATTTTTATTCCCTTTAGAATAAAAATATAAAAGTCTGGCGTTTCAAAGTACAGTGGACAAAATAATAAATTAGATAATTAAGCATCATCGTCCTAGAATTTAATTTATTGAATTGCCAGGGAACTTATTTTTTAAAAATGCAATAATCGGTTGCGACCGTCGTTTTTAACAGAAATAGACATTGAAAAATGTGAATTTACGGAAATTAGGATTTCCCTCAGTTGTTTCTTTACTAAAGTTTGTCATTTTTCTACAATTTCTAAAATATTAATAAATTCAATAACTTATACTTTAAAAGAATTCCAGAAAACTGACATGGCTTCTTGTGCTTTTCCATTTTGGGGAATTACTCTTCAGATTTTGAAAATTTTTCTAGTACTCTCTTAATCAATTCCAGATTCAAATCAGGTCTCTTTAATAATTTTATCGACATATTTTGAAACTTCTACAATTATACGCACTTCATTTTTTTAAAGTTTTTTTTTTAATGTTTTTTGCATGCATTGCCATTTCTTCATTTCTTCATATTTAGTCTTTTTTTTCTTTCTTCTGTTGTTTTTTTTTTCTTTTTTTTTTCCTTCTTTCACTATATTTCCTTTTTTCATTCATTTTCACTGAATTTTTTGTTTGCTTGTTTTTCAGTCATTACTTTTATATCTTTTACTTCTTTGTTTTTAACTTTCTTTCTAATTTGTTTATATATTTTCCCCGTTACTTTCTTTGTTTATGATTCTATCACTTAATTTTCTTTCACTTTCCTTGCGACATTCTCTCTTTTCTTTCTTTCTTTCTTTCTTTCTTTCTTTCTTATTCTTTTCCTTACTTCCTCATTTCCTTTCCTTTATTTTTTCTTGCTTTTCTTTCAATGTTTTTTTTTATGAGATTTTACCTGGTTTTATTTTTTTCTAACCGTTACTTTCTCCACAGTTTTCCTTCTGTTTCACTTGCTGTCAATACAATGTTTTCACTAGAAAATAAGATTTAAAGAAGCGAACGCTGGCATAATTTCCAATATATACTTGATTTATATGAGCAATATATAATGTAAGCTTCAGCTTATAATATCTATCCTTATGAAAACTTGATAAAAATCTTGTTTGTCCGGTGTCAGGTTTTATTATGCAAACAAAGTGAAACTTAAAATTGTCTTTATAATTAAATACAGCAGGTCTATATCGCAGCATTTTATAATGAAGACAATGTTTATATAATAAAATTTGCATTAACCAAACGAGCATGATAACATTTTAAGGATATACATAAATGCCATATAAATGTCTCTTTATCATGGCTACTTTCTTTATACATGTTTGCATTAATTTTCTTGGTAATACAAGATTTTATTATGCAGCGTACTTAGATCATTCATTGTTTTATTATTTTACATCTTACGATTGAGATTATAACCTTCATCAATCTTTCATTCATTGATTTTCTTAACATTTGTAATTATTCATTCTGACTGCAACAGATTCTATTATTTCCCAGATTTGTCTTTCTTTTTTTTTTCTTTTTGCTTCAATATTATTTTCCATTTTCATATGCAACTCTCTTAATGAAGAACTATTACATGCATATATGGCGAGGCTGGTAGCCATTTTATAAATTTGGAGTTTTTCAATCATTTTTGGCAAAATGGTCGATAGCCAACTTTGCAGAATCTGAAATATTTTCTCTTAAATTAAATATTTCCCTGCTGTGCCCGAGTGGTTAGAATGTTTGTTCTTTAGCCATAAGCCCCAGGTCGAATCTCACCATCATTGATTTGTTGAGAGGCGACTTCTTGATAATATTGCCCTGAAGAGCGTGTCAGAAAATCATACCACGAGTTATCCAAGACTTGCGAATGAAATTGGATAGATGGAACCGTTTGGAAACTGTCTATGGTTGTGCTAGCACGAATTCACAAGTCATCGTGACCGAGAGTGTGAGTGTGCTAGCCTTGTTCTAAAAAAACTGATCACGCCAGTTTATGTACTCTCCCCCGGAAACGTCCGTTCAACTTAGTTACAGTAGAAACCACATGGTGGACTCTGTGGGCTGAGCGGGCGTCTCTAATAGGGGTTTGCGAGCCACCCTGGCAGACGCGTTTGTTCGGAAACGATTAGTCGCCGGCCATTTTTTATTTCTTGATATTATCTTCAAATCTGAAAAGAACCTATTGTTGTAACCTAGGGAAGGTTACTGAATAGAATAATCAAACGAAAGTTGGTAATGAACGATAATACTTAGGACAAAAACATCACATAAGTTTCGCCAGCGGCGCGTAGAAGTAGTCAAGTGCTAGAAGTGAGTCAAGTGAATTCCACAATGAATCTCCAACTGCAGACATACAGTATTTACTACTGGATTTATGTGAATGGGGACAATTACTGTTTACAATAATATTCAGTTTTCTAAAATATTGGAAATATTAAAAATGGCTAATAATGTAAAACAGTGTAATTAAACATCGGTTCGCTAATATCACTTCTTCTGTGAAGACTTGCATAATAACATCTGACATAAATTACCTCCTGTTTTGAGGCTCCAGAACGTGCGGCGTCATCCTCTAGATACTAATACTGCAAGGTTCACTCTGAACCAGAGTGGTACTACCTGTTAGGATCCAAACTATTGGTCAAAGTGATCTATGGAAAACCGGGTCGGTGACCTACTTAGCACAATGGAAAAGAGGAATCTCTAGTATTTGTAATTGTGTATGCGAATTATATATAGATTAATGCCCTTTTGGTAAATGCTCTCGTTGTTCAGAGAGTAACATTGGAGTTTGTTGTGACCAAGTAATGCTTAAGAAATAAGAAAACAAGAGTTTGCAGATAAATAGTGTATTGAACAGTAAATACAACAGAAGAGTATTACACGACTTGGAAGTGTGTGTCGGTTGACCAGTGTTCAGTCTATATCCCAGTTCTCTCTTTCCTACTAATTTTATAATAAGAAGACTCCAAAATAGCCTCATTAGAGGGGGCACACCACATCACCCCCCTCTTTTCAGCCTGATTCCATATGGAGTCTCTTTTTTTTATCATTACCACAAAAAAATATAGGAAAAAATCAGCAACAACCACTTTAAAAAAAAGCTAGATATTGGAATTTTGTTTCTCTTTAGATTTCGACACGAATTTCGGGTGTTAACAGTAGTCTATTCATTATACCAAAATAATGAAAAAAAATTGGATGTTAAATCCAATGAGTATTGGTAATTCAAACATTTATGTGAGGAGTTTTTTTTTTTTTTTACTTATTCTTTTCCTTTTCTGTAGTCATGGTATGAAATGAAAGATGTTCAATATCTTTTCCATTTCGGGTTAATTTCTAATGGTTCTGTGAACTTCCTTTTCCTTTTGGGCCTTCTGCGCTCTGGTACCGATTGCAGTATTGGAACCTCGAATGTGTCAAAGATGATGTCCATGGTGTCATATTCTATGGGATCCCTGCCGATTATGCTTTCATACCTTCTGATTAGGTTAACATGGCGTTTATGTACAAACTTCAGTCCCTAACTATGTACATCAAGTTCCCAATTTCTTTGTCAATTATTCATCTCTCCCAGTGAATTTTGTTATTCCCAAATACATGAAAATAAACCTTTTCACCGTTCTTAAAGCGCTTTTTAAGCACTTCATTCTTATTACACGCTTTTGTTTATTCGAAAGGAATTTGTCAAATACCTACTTTATTTTCCTGGCCAGCATGATCTCCGATGGGGTCTTGGCAGATGAAGCACTACTATTAGGAGTTACCCGATAGACCTCCAAAAACTGCTGTATAGCCGTATCGGTGGAAGTACCTCTCGCCTTCCTCAGTGCTCTCTTAAAAGTATCTACAAAAAGCTCTGCCTGTCCATTACGTCTTGGGTGATATGGCGACGTGATAACATGTTCAATCAGGAATGACTGACCAAACTCCTTAAATTCACACGATGTAAATTGTGTGCCATTGTCTGTTATAATACAGTCAACGACTCCGAAATGGTCAAATAGTTCGTGTAAAAACTGTCACTTCCGCGGTTGGCTTCTTGCATTTCAATTCTTCTGTCCACTTGGAATAACTGTCAACTACTACGAAGTAGTAAAAACCATCAAGCGGTCCAGCAAAATCAATATGTATCTGCGACCACGGACGGTCGGTTTTAGGCCAGGGATTGAATTATATTGGGGGTGCTTTAGCAGCCAAGCACATCCTTTGCACGATCTTACCGTGTTTTCAATATCCCTGTCCATGTTGGTTCAGTAAACATAACTCCTCATCAGACTCTTTATCTTTGAAGCTCCCGGATGGCCAACATGGAATTCCTTTAGTGTTCTATTCTGAAATGTAAATGGGATTACTATTCTGTCTCCATACATTAATATGTTGTTACAGAGTGAGTAAACTTTTGAAATATTCTGATCTTTGCTTTATAATTTGTCCTTTATTTCCTTCATGAAGTCATCCTCGGACGCTTTGTCTATTATTTTGTTGATTGTTATTGGAAGCTCCTTGACAGTATTGCACAAGGTACTTTTTACGTCGACCTCTGCAGCAATGACTGTGTTGTCCAGGGGTTCAGCATATTTAGGTATCAATCTTGATAACCCGTCTGCATGACATATTTTAGTAGATGGGAGAAACTCCATTTTGTAATTATAATTGAGGAGAATGGTTACCCACCTTTGCAGTCTATTAGCCGTATGTGTTGGTTTGATCCAAAGATAGTAAGGAGTGGACGATGGTCTGTCTGCAAAAGTGATTCCTAATGCTTCCTTTTCTATTTGTGAGTAACCCCTTTCAGCTGGAAATGGCGTCCTAGATGCACGGGCGAAGTGTTTTACCGATCCATTCTTTAGCTTATGTAAAATGTACGCCCCGATACCGTAGGAGCTAGCATCACTGGCTACAATGACGTCAAGCTTTGGATTGTAATGAGTCAGGAACAGATCTCCTTTATTTTCTCAAATGCTTACTGGCATTCGGTTGTCCATTCACACTCTTTGTCTTTTCTCAATAATTCATTAAGTGGAGCTCTCAAACTGTGCATTATTGGAACAAAAACTTTATAATAAATGGCAAAACCTAAAAAACTTTGAAGAGCCGACATATTTTCTGGTGCTAGTATATTCTTTATTGCCGTTGCCCTATCTGGGTCAAGACGTCTTCCGTCTTTGTCAATTATTTGCCCCAAGTACTTGATCCTCTCTAAGCAAAACTCACACTTCGTGTCCTTTAGTTTGAATCCGTAATCCTGGATTCTCCTGAACACCTGCCAAACGTGCGATTTGTGTTCCTCGATACTCTCACTTTTCAATAGGACGCCATCGAGATAGACCACCGCAAAATCCAGGTCATTTAACATCGTGTCCATGACCTGTTGAAAAATAGAAGGAGCGACTATAACCCCGAACGGAAGTCTTAAAATTTGTATAAACCCTTCGTACATTCCTCGTCCACAGGTATTTGTAGATACGCGTGGCTTACGTCAATCTTAGAGAAAAATTTTCCTCCACTGAGCTTAGCGAATATCTCCTCTGGACTTGGAAGAGGATAATGGTGATCCCTTAGGGCGCCGTTCATCCCCGTAGAGAAATCAGCACATACACGAATTTCTTTCCTTTTCTTTTTCATATAAACTGTGGGAGATGCTCATTCGGCATATTTAACCTTTGCCAGAACTCCCATTTCCTCAAGTCGATTCAATTCTTCGTCAATTTGATTTAACGAGCCAAATGGAACATTACGTTTTTTTTCTTAAAAACCGGGTGTACGTCTGGCTTTAACTTAAACTTAGCAGACATTTTGTGCATTTTCCTAGTCCTCCACTGAAAACGTCGGGAAAAATTTTTTAAGTTCACCTTTCAACTTTTATGTTTCGTTAGTCAAATTTTCAACTTTTTGACATAATCAGTTAATAGGGATATACCAAAGTTGAAACTGTTCTTACCAATCATTCCCGAACAGATTACCGTATCCTTCATAATATACGCCTTAAATTTTAACGTTTTACCTTTGAATGACACGTTCGTTATAAGTTCGACCATAAACTTAATAGTGTCACCAGTTACTGCTTTAGCTATTCGGTTCGTTCTTAACAAAGTCGGCTTACCCAATTCCGTCCATGTTTGATAATTAATTATGGATAAGTCTGAACCCGAATCAAGCTGTAGCCGTATATTTTTGTTAAATATTTGTACTTCAATATATTTCCTGATGTTACTACATTCTGGTTCATCAGACTTGGTAATTTTAACAAAACTTTTTTTTTGCCTTGCTATTAATCCTGCAGTGGGAATGTTTGTGTCCCACTTTATCGCAATTAAAACATTTTTATCTTTAAAAGGACAATCTCTATACCAATGTAATTGACCACACCCGAAACATGGTCTTGATGGCAAAGTAACTTTAATATTTTTTGGTTGACACTTTTTATTTTTTCTTTGGCGTATTTTTTTAATGTGAGCCACGCCACTCTGTTCGATGTTTTTCGAATCCTCTCTGACACTCACGAAACGTTGGCAATCATCGGCAACTTGCTGTAAAGTAACGTCGGGTTCGTTTTCTAGCTTGTTGAGCACCCTACGACGTATTTTGTTGTCTTTCTCTGAAATCAAACTCTGGACGAAAATCAAGCATTTAAAATTATTGGCGCTTAACTCTGCCAATTTTAAATCATTGCAGTGTTTACTGACTACACTCGCGAAAGTAGTATAATCTACGTCTTCTTTGTGGGTGAGATTCATGCATTTCCAACGCTTGTGGAACAGTGACGTTTTTGGAGTGAAAAGTTCTGCTAATGATTGAACCGCCTCTTTAAATTTCAAGTCGCTGGTTTTCTTAAGCAAAATGTAGTTAACAAACTTAATATATTCTGCTGTACCTAATTTCCTGAGGAGACGAATCATAAAGCAAAAATATGTTTGCTACATGTATCCCTTACCTTCCAATTCCATTTAAAGTCGAGTTAGTTTTCGGTCACCTTTCCTTGCTCAAAGGTGATGAAAACCCACTTAAATATATTAAATGTTTATGAATTGTTAAAAATAACAAAAATTAACATTAACTCCAAGGACAATGGCATATTTCCAATATTAAAACACTGTTATACGACAAGCAACAATCAGATTAAACATATAATTATATAAATTTCACAAATTAATTTCAAGTGTCAAAATAAAACTAAATCAACCCGAATGCTATAAACAGGAAAAATTGATTTTTATATTAGAAACTTATTGACACCGATGAGAAAGAACGTCCGTACAGCCGAAAAAAAAACACGAAGACAGAACGTCTAATTAAAAAAAAACAAATAAAACTTATTATATGTCGAATGGAGATCGATGTTCTTTTTTGAAACGATTCACATAATTTCCAATCTACTGATTTAGCCTTGTTTAATTGGCCTATTCATTTTCTCTCTTCTCGTCGACTGTTTTCTCACAGTTGTTGTTTTTTTTTAAAGTTTAAACTACATTCTTCATCGTCATATTGCTTTTATGGGAACATATCCACTCTATAAAATGTCACTTTGTATGAGATTCGATTGCTCATCCTTCCGCATTGATGGTTGCCAATACCGCAACAAAGAGATAAGGAAAATAGTTAAATTCGTAAAAAATGAAAAACTGATTCATCTCTGAATCTTTGAAACAACAAAGAGCATTAATTTCTATACGTGTAATAAAGTTTTTTTAGAAATAGCAAAAACTCAAACAGCTGAAAGATGAGAGATAATCATACATAATTTATCGTGAAGTCTTCGATGGAAGGCGTCTTTTGTCACATAACATAGTAAGGTTCTATTGTTCGAGCTGAGTATTCCGATGCCAACCTAGAACTATTTCTTCATTCCAGATTCCACAATTATATTTAAATGCCACAAATCCGCTAAAATCATTACCACACAAAAAGATTATCAAAATTATGAATCATATAAGAATATGAAATAAAGATAAATATTGTATCTGAAAATTCGAAACCAATTTTGAATATTGTGAAAGACGTGTCGTTTAAAATAATGCGATTAAAATGATGGCGGTGATGGTTGTGTTAGCAGTAGTGATGGAGGTAAATAGGTGATTTGTATTTATCAGCGGCTGTTTATGTAGCCAGTTATATATCACTGGTAGGATGTATTAATTAAATACATCAAACATTTCACCCGAATACAGCAAATTCAAGTCACAGTGTGAAAAATAACGAAATTATAATCACGATAATATTTGAAGAAGCAGAAAAGTTGCGGAGTTTCAAATCGTTGCACACCGATATCTCACCGCTACTAATTTTCAACATTAAGAAAATATTTCGAGACAAAAATATGATGATTATACACTGAACTATGTAATATTGAACCTAAAATTTGTTTCCAGTCTGCCAATTAAAAACCAAGAATAAAAGGCATTGTCTAGGATTAAGGTAAATGTTACTGGCAAAGGACTATTACATTTATTATTCTCTTCGTACTGATTAGGTTGATCGTCATATTATAGGAATAAGTGCAATGATGAAAAGATGGTATTGATTGAAATGATTTTGGTGCGAATATAATATTAGGTTGGTGCAAAAATAATAATGTCGTTTTTTGACGCATTTTTTAACATCAAAAAACGACATTATTACGTCATTATTTTTGCACCAACCTAATAAAAATTTTAATCATGTCAATAATGATTGTGGTAATATAAAGAAACATTTAGTTAAAATATAATAATGATAATACCGTGAGTAGGAATAGCGTAACAGGAATTTGAATTTTAGACTTATTTTTACTTTCACATTAATGACCCTGAAAAAAAAAGCCTGATTACATCGATTATGCCACTTCACCTAGCTATATGTTAAAAAGTAGGATCGGCTGGGATTTCTAATCTTGAGTAGCAGCCCCAGGCTATAGATTCTATTATACTGATTGCTAATAACTATCTGCCAGTCAAAGACAACGTCTGTAAATTTAGAATAAAGAAGGGGAAATAATTCACTATACAAAGTTAGCATAATTCATAGGTAACAAAAATAAACAGGATTTGTGGAGAGCCATGATCGACTACGTCCAGAAGAGAATTGGTATTAAAAATGGGAATCTAATAAAAACATGACAGTAGTTAGGTAACAGTCTTAATGATGAGATGGCTGTAATAGCCATGCCGATTATGTTGATGTGCGAGTCGATGGAGATCATATTTATTAAAATGTTGTTGGCGGTGATGATGATTGTATTCCTTGTGATGATGACTGTGATGGTGCTGGTGGTGGTGATGATGGTGTGGATGTAATGATGATGACAGTTATAGAAATAAGATTAGTAATGGAGGTGTCTCATTTGACCAAACCCAGATGTAGTAATGTGGTACCCATGGACAAAGAGCGTCCTATTTCACAAGTACCTACAGAGACTTAATGCCTTTTAGTCATATAATCCCATAAGCTCCAATTTACTTAGACTCCAATGAAGGGGCTTAATAACTAAGATAGAGCCAAGCACGTGCTGGCTCTACTCTACACGTATCACACTGTCAACTCAGTAATTTCTCGGAGAGCTGATTCAGGAATAAAATATTATAGGAAATATATCCAAAAATTAGGAAATGCACGAAAATGTTTACAGTATGCTCCACAGTTAAAGCAAGTAATTATTAGGTTAGAGCAAAAATAATGACGTAATAATGTCGTTTTTGACGTTAAAAAATATGTCTAAAAACGACATTATTACGTCATTATTTTTGCACCAACCTAATAAAGCCCTCTAAAAGCAAATATAGTTTTGTTGCAATTACAGGATGTGCGTTTTTAAACAGTGTAAATTCATGACAAAAATACATGGTCCTGCTCACGTAAATATATATATACTTATTAGATAAATGTAGACAGACAAACAGATGAATAGACAGAGATAATGAGCGTGTGTGAACCGAATATAGTACAGTTGTTTGCCGCTGCCTTCTGTGAGTAACATATTTTGTGAAATCGCTGAAATTCCAATGAGGTTACTTTGAATCAGTCAAATTTCCTGGACTTACACACATGCGCACACACAAACATATATATATATATATATATATATATATATATATATATATATATATATATATATATATATATATATATATATATATATATATATATATATACTGTAAATGTTAATAATATATACATGGTAAATCCTTGTTTTTAAAGCGTGAAATTAATGTACACACTAAATGTTGTATTTAGTACGTATATGTAACTAAGAATAAATTTATATTTATAGAATAAGAAACGATATTGAATTAACAAAAGTATTAAGAGAGGACTGTTTATTTTCGGGTACGAAAATAATGTTAGCAGATATATATTTACAAATGTCCCAACGAGAGATGTGCATTTCTTAAACAAGGAAATTTTTGTGGAGTAATTGTGGCTTCAAAGCGAATTCTCTAATTAAAATGCTTTACGGGTTCGATTTCTGTCGGGAGACACATCTCTAGACCAGTATATATTAATTTCATTGTAAAAACAAAAGTAACATGGATGTCTACGTATACACATTAGGTATAACTTTTAAAATAATAAGAAACCGCTTAGGATTGAAATATGCATTAATTATTTATATATTTTTTTTTATATATATATATATATTAGACTTAGAAAAGTAAATTCATTATATATATATATATATATATATATAATGAATTTACTTTTCTAAGTCTGTAACCTAACATAATTGTTATCTTTGTAGCAAAGTAATTTGTGCGATCTCTGCGAAAAAAACAATTAGTTACATGTTTTGATAAGGAAGGAGATAATAGGCGAAAAATATTTTGTGTAAAATATATATTTCAAGCTACGGACTTATTGATGTACCTATAGATATTTATTCTTTATTTTCGATCCGCTTTGCATACTAAAAGCCGGGGAAGCTAGTTTGTGTTGCACCAAAAATCAGTGAAATTAAGATGAAAGAAATACTCACCAGCAAATTAAGAGTGTTTATTCTTTACTTATTTTGTTGTTATTTGGTTTGTTTATTTTTATTTTTATCATATAGCCATTAAAAGTTTTATAAATACCCAGGTATATTGTAGAAAGACTGATACTGAACGCGAGAAGGAAACTACTATCTGAAGTAAGTAGATAAGTCGGGATGTGGATAGAAAGATGAAAATAACTTACAAGATATTTCTACTCATATTTTATTTCAGTTTCACTTATTCATTTTCTAATGATGAAATCCATGATTTTGATATCCCTAAGCATGGTCCAGTGGTCGGCTGTGTAAGCACTTATCTGGGTTTAGAGCGTCATGCACAGAAAGCACGAGAGTCGGGTTACATTGGCGTATCCCAGGTAAAGCGTATGGACGAATAGTTGAAAACAGTGCTCGTTTCGTTCCCACCAAATCTAAGAGCAACTCTTACCATCAAAATGTCATTATCTAAACTTTCACCTTCATCTCAGATCTATCAAACAGTTCTTTTCAATAATCTTGCTGGCACAAGGTTCTAAATATATGGGACCCAGTAAGAATCGAGGTCACAAGCAATGGTCTGTGAGTTTTAACTAGTGCTCTACACGAGGGGATCAAATTTCACGTGGTATAAATGTATTTTTGAACTGTTACTCACTCTAACCATTGCAACCTCTTTCCCTCCTCAATATCCTATTTGTAATATAAGCATACTGGACGCAATTTAATACTCGAATTTCTTTTTTAAAGTGCATCTTACCTTCTAGCAATTATAGTAGACGCATATATATATATATATATATATATATATAGATAGATAGATAGATAGATAGATAGATAGATAGATAGATAGATAGATAGATATGTATGTATGTGTTTGTGTGTGTATGTGTATGTGAGGGTGGGTGAGTGTTTGTATGTATGTGTGTGTGCCGAACCACTGAGTGCTGATAGCTGTCCAGTGAAGCCATAATCTCGTGCGATTGACTTACACTGACGAGAATAGAGGAGTGCTGATTCCTAAGCATAAATTTCAAAAAACAAAATACTTGGCAAATGATTAAGACGAAAAAAATCGCAAACAAAAACGTGATTAATTTCTAAGAAAGTCCTGAAATAAGGAGTTAAGTTATTCTCTTGTTAATTCATATATTCTATCGGTGTTTGCAACTCGGTAAAAAACAGTAATTTAAATGCTCATTCACAAGACAGAATAACGATTCGCTATTAGAAACTGGCGCAACATAATCCTCTTAGCCTCATTTGCTATATATGATTTTTCGATATATATGCCAAAACTTGTAAATATCTAGAACTAATTCATATGACGAATTTATATTTTCAAATGTTTTTTTACGAAAATTATATTAACAAAATTTCAAAGTTTCCAATTAAATTCTTTCGTAGGCTCGCAATGTATGTAAACATATTCAGAATTTTGAATAGACTTATTTATCAATATAATTTTGATTGATAATACAAGCGTAAATCTTGCACCGGAATTGTATTTAAATTGGTCGAAATTTGATCAAACTCTTTCAATATTTCCAACTTGTACATATTTGTACTGATCTTGTACTTAAAATACGAGAAGGTATTGAAAAGTTCTCAGTCCAACCGACTTTCAAAAATCTAACCAAATGATCAGAAATTTTATACAATCTCTATTTGATCGGGTTCCGTCCCATGAAACATGAGATATAATAATAATCGGGTCAAAATATTTTGTTACATGATCTACCTGACTTATGAGATCTACAAATCGAAGAGACTTGTAGAAACCTAGGTGACTTGTATATAATTTAACTATCATCGTCCATTTTCATACATAAGCATTTCAGTCATTCACTATGGCAGGTCATGGCTTTTTCATCATCTAAATGCATCAATAACTCAATAGAAATATTATGCTTCATCTTTTAAAGTGGCGTACATGTGAATGGATAGTAATATTCTAGGAAAGATGTTTGGGAAACCATTAAAAAATAAAACTGGTGTAAATAGTGTTAAAATCGAGAAAATAGAAAAGTTAGTAAAATCAATGGATGAAATCCTGATGAAGTTTATTGAATTTCAAAAAGGGAATATTAACATATAAAATAAGGCATTAAAGTATATGTGCTGTTGCATTAATCAAATATATGTTGGGTTTGGGTTTGTTTTTTTGTCTTTTGAATTCCTAATATTGGACCATGGCAATATGGAGTAAAAATAGACAAGACTTGGTTTAATGCTGACTCGTTTGCGATGTAAATAAAAGACAACTTATAAGTTATGTAGGCACTTTTTATTTTAATTGCAAAAGCTTAATTTATTTATAAATAAAACTTATGCTAAACCTGCTTTGACACCCCAAAATAATTTATCAATATTTTAATAATGACTGATGTTATAATTTAAAACGTACAAGATATATTACTCATATAAGTAAAAATATTTTCTTAAATTTTTACAAGCAAAAAAATCAATTTTATTTAAAAAATATTAACATGCTTAATAAAATCTAATATCTATGTAACAGATCTAAGATA
This sequence comes from Acanthosepion lycidas, assembly GCA_963932145.1. NCBI lineage: Eukaryota > Metazoa > Mollusca > Cephalopoda > Sepiida > Sepiidae > Acanthosepion > Acanthosepion lycidas. Next base: position 69,025,720 of record OZ010596.1, read on the forward strand.
TATAAAGAGATACATAGATAGAGACAGACATATAGAGATGGATAAAAAGAGACAAATACAGACAGATGGTTAGATACATACAGACAGAGATAGAGAGATACAGACAGAAAAAGATATAGAGACAGAAATTGAAATATATATATATATATATATATATATATATATATATATATATATAAGAGAGAGAGAGAGAGAGAGAAAGAGAGTTATAAAGAAATACATAGATAGATAGATAGATAGATAGATAGATAGATAGATAGATAGAAATCTTTACTGTTTGCTTGTTAAAATATGAAATATCTGTATGGAGTACCAACTTTTCTCGAAAGTTAGCTTTCAGAATTCTGGATTTGAAGGGGCTTTGGATTCCATCTGCTGATGCCGAAATCAAATTCCTTATCTCTTCAACCACTAGACATATTTAGGTAAGAGAACGAATCTCCATTTTCTAAGCCACCCAAACACATCGTAATTTGTCTTGTTCAAGGACATTTTCATGTAAAGAAAATTCAATGGCAAACGTTAATCTGGTGCATTTTCTACTTACACAGGCGCTTCATTTGATAGAAACAGATTTAAATACGTTGTTTAAGAACAGTTATTAATAATGAATCTTCAAAATTTAAGTGACTATAAATATGCATTTTTTTACAGTAAGTTTCACCGTCTACATGGCACGGGTACCACTCGAGGTAGAGAGTTATGATAAGGGGTAGTTTATATAGATAGGATTGAAAGATAACGGTTGACACTAGACTTGAACAGGTTAAAATTGTAGTGATCGAGGAAACATCCTCTAGGGAGTCTGTTATAGGAGAGTGGTTAGCGGGAATAAACTGCTCGAGTAGAACTTACTTCACGCTGATGGAATACGGAGGAAATGTAAGTGATTTGCTACTATGCAAGTGGCATGGCCGGTCCTAGGCATGAAGATATGACCCTCTGGTGGAACAAGGAGATGCAGTTCGTCCGTGCACTTTTCAAGGTAGTAGCGATAGAGCAGTGAAAGACTGGTCACATCCTGCCTGTGAGAGAGAGTGGTTGTAGTGTGGAAAATAATTCTTCTCCCACAAATGGCTCGGAGACGCTTTCGTACTCTATAAAAAAGTGAGGTCGTGGAGCTCCTGTCCAAATGTGGCAACAGTACTCTATTTTTAGCCTGATTTGGCTCTTATAAAAGTAGATAGCATTAGGAGTCCGGTACTTACTAGAGCGGTACAGTGAGCCGACCATTTTACCTACATCTTTAACGATGAATCGTATTAGGTTGGTGCAAAAAATAATGTCGTTTTTTGACGTATTTTTAACGTCAAAAAACGACATTATTACGTCATTATTTTTGCACCAACCTAATATATAGGAATACCACTTGGGGTCGTCTGTGAGTATATCGTTTCGAGGCATGAGGCCTTCTCGAGGGGACATCTGTTCATCGCGACTGGCGGTAGTTCGGGGTTTGATCGGCGGTGATGGAATTTAATTATTTAATCTAGCATATATTGTGACAGTATACTCGCGTGTGTGGACGTTTCCTATGACATATTAGATGGCTAAGGGAGACGTGCTAAATAAACATCTTCACAGCATCTTTCAGAGCAACGTGGATTACATGTAGGCACTAATCTTCTATCCAAGTAACATGAATCAGTGAAATCATGTATTTTTCAAAGGCATCAGTGCGAAGTGATCGTAAACTCTTTGCAGAATCCAGTCTCTTTGCTGTTAAACTACTCTCAACTCATCTTTGAAAACATCTAACCTGTTAAACATTTCTCTAACTGCAGGTGTCCATTTATTTAAAACAAAGTGTCTGTAGTGACTACTAAATCTGCCATCTCGATGTCATCTTTCCTTCTATAAAAACATCTCTGGTAAGCTTCGAAACTTCTCCAGTCTAATCTATCAGAAGGTTGACCGATGTGACCTGAACTCCTTGAATTACTAAAGAAATATAAAATAGAATTATAAGAAAAGAATGGACTAAGACAAATAACTAACCGTCATACCAATTATAAAGTCACTACGCGAAGGTGAGGGGAAGAGTCGCACAGTAAGAAGTTACTGATTTTAATGAAACTTTTTCAGAACCGAATAAGAATGCCTTAAGTAGTAATCTTTTAAATGCCTTATTCAATTTCTTCAATGGGAAACCGTTTGTAGACATACCATTTGCCTCTTTATTTGTGTTTCTTTTGTCATTGATTTATCTACTTTTCGACGGTGAATAAGCAAACAACAATCTTTCGTCTGACTGAATGACAACCATTTCAAAACAAAAATATAACAAGTTTCGTATAAAAAAATGAATTTAATATTAAAGAAAAATTGTAGGTAGATATTTATTTATTTATTTTGTTGTTTTTTTTATTTTCATGATGGAGTATACTTGTATTGTCGATTAATATTTCTGAAATAGAAATGTTATATCAATAAATACAAAAACTTAAAACAACAACTAATAAAAACAAAAAAAGAAATTCGGGACCTGCTCAAAGCTGAAGCAATAAAAGACTGGCGTGACAAAAGAAACAAATCGTTCAAGCTACTATCAAAACAATTAAAAATCGCTGCTAATGAGCTGAAATCATGCTGATATAATTGTAAAAAAAGCCGATAAAACCAATATCTTTGTATTTTTTAAATAAATCTGATTATAATTAAAAAATACAATACTCGACGATCACACCAAATTTTAAAAAGTCAACAAAAATCCTGTCAACAACCTGATCAATGGCAACAACACATAATAAGTGTTGACTGCAAACCAGGAAACATGTATGAAACTATAAAAATACATAAACCTAACTTCCTTCTCCGTTGTATCATATCCCACATTCTTACTCTGGTTTATCAATTAACCAAAATAATTAACCACGAAATTACCCCATACCTAATAGAACTCACAAACTACTGCAAAACTTAAAAACACTAAAGCCTAATAATGTAGCCATGGCTTCACTTGATGTTGCAAGTTTATTTACAATGTTCCAATCAGAGAAACAATTGATATAATTATAAAGAATATTTACAACAATCCATCTCTCCCTCCATTAAAAATTAGACCTAATCTATTATGGAAACTACTTTTAACTTGTAACACTGAGGTTCTCTTCTATGACCATGGGTTCAGTTCTGCGCACAATATTTAGTAAATACTACATAGCTAATCTTGAAAATAAGATATTTAATTCTACTAAAATGTCTCAAATCTACCTACAATATGTAGATGGTATTATCATCTTAGTCAAAAACATAGATGAAATACATGAACTATAAAAAAAACTTCCTAAAACACACCGTCCTTAAGTTTACATGTGAACTCAACAATAAAAAGAAAATCCATTTTCTTGATATATTGATAGGCACTAATAATAATATATTTACTACCTCACCATATAAAAACCAACTAGCATAGACACGTGCACTCTCAACTAAAAAATTGAATGCCCTATCTATCAAAAATAGCTATTATATTCTAATTCTTCAACTAAAATGATTTTCTATACTGAATTAAAAAAACATCAAACTCTTATTAATAATGATTTTCCTAATTATATTGTAGATGAACAAATTAGACGAGCTATTAGAAATATTAACATAAATAAAAAAAAAGGTCATAATACGTCCTGAAATAACTCTAAACATAGAGACAAGATGAAAAAATCCTAAAATAACTCATAAGTACTAATATATTCCCCACTGATACCAATAAAAAATAAAACTAATTATATATCACATTAAATTTAATACAACCAAGTTAATCATGCAGAATAACTCTTCTAGCTTTTTTAAAAAGACCAATATATATATATATATATATATATATATATATATATATATATATATATATATATATATCAAGCATTTGTTTGCTGTACGATCACTTATTCAACCACACTGTACAGATGTACATATTTATATATATATATATATATATATATATATATATATATATATATATATATATATATATATATATATAAAATAAAAAGAGACATAGTATTTCTAGGTTGTTCAATACATATATATATATATATATATATATATATATCAAGCATTTGTTTACTGTACGATCACTTATTCAACCCCACTGTATACACTCTCACACACACACACACACACACACACATATATATATATATATATATATATATATATATATATTGAACAACCTAGAAATATTATGTCTATTTTTATTATATATATATATATATATATATATATATATATATATATATATATACATATATATATATATATATACAGTTGGGCTGGATAAGTTTGTTTGCTGTATGATCACTTATTCAACCTTATTCAACAATATATATATATGTGTGTATGTATATACAGTGGGGTTGAATAAGTGATCGTACAGCAAACAAATGCTTGATAATCTCACTTATAGCGAATGAAACCTTGAATACCAATGTTATATATGTATTTTGGGGCATAAAATCAGAATCTGCAATTTAAAATTAGAAATTCATCGATAAGTTATAGTGATGCAAATTTTTATGTTTTGAATAGTGGAAAAAGTGTTCGTACAGTATCAAATTTTGCATTATAATACGGTAGATTTTGGTTGTACTTCAAAGTAGAAGATTCTAAACTGTTCTAGAATATTCTCAGTATCTCTATTGCAACATTCAGTTCAAAATTGGATCATTCTGCAGTCACTGTTCACAGATAACGGTTCTAATAATGGCTAGACGTAAGGAAATTATTTGTGCTCAAAAAGAGCTAATTATTAAGCTATGTAACAATGGAAAAAGTTACAGAAACATCTCCAGTGATACGAACATACCTTTTTCAACAATTGGTTCATTTATTGTAATACTGTTGAGAACAAAGGCAAACACGGTGCTCCCAGGAAGAACTCTCCCAGATTACGAAGATAGTTGATGCGACAGGTCCAAAATAACACAATGGCCATCAGACAAGACCTTCAGAATGATCTGAGTTTGTCAGGACTTAACGTAACTAAGCAAACGATTAGTAATGAATACGCTCCCCAAGAAAGACACCACTCCTTCTGAAACGGCATAGAGATGCCAGGTTGAAATTTGTGACAGAACATAAAGATAAGGAAAATTCTTATTGGAAAAGAGTTCTTTGGACAGATGAGAATAAAATTGAGTTGTTCAGTCACAATTCCCTGAATCCTGTATTGAGGAAAGACGACGAAACATACGCACCCAAGAACACCATACCAACTGTCAAATTTGGTGGGTGTAGTATAACGGTTTGGGGCTGCTTTTCGATGCTAGGTGTTGGCAAACTAGCAATTATAGACGGTAGAATGAATGCAGAAAAATATCAACAAATCCTAAGCGAAAATTTATCGCTTTCTGTAGAGAATCTTGGGCTTCCTCTTGATTGGATTTTCCAGCAGGACAATGATCCCAAGCAGACTGCTAAGAGTACGAAGAATTGGCTTTGCTAATAACAACGTTAACATCAGTCGCCGGATTTGAATTCAATAGAAAATTTATGGCGGTTTTTGAAAAATAAGATCCGTGATAGAGGTCCGATAAACATCAAAAACCTGAAGACAATTACTCAGGAAGAATGGGACAAATTACCTACTAAAACATGCGAATCGTTAATTAAAGACTACAGAAAGAGATTGGTTGCTGTTGAACGTAATAAAGGCTTTGCTACAAAATATTAAATGGAGAAAACATGTTTTTTTTTCTGCTGTACGATGATTTTTAAACCCCTAAAAATTTAAATAGTGCTATATTTTCTTAACCATGGAATATTATTTAGTTTTATATGCATACATATTTAGTATGCAACTTGATACAGTAGATATATTCTCGTTTTGTTAATTTAATATGTTACAAATAAAAATATGAAATATTTTTATGTGTACGATCACTTATTCAACACCACTGTATATATGTTAATAATTTCAACCCAAGCAAGTCAATAACTGCACTTAGACACAAGATGTTACTGAGTATCAGAGTATGAGAAAAATATAATATTAACGAGAGGAAACAATAAAGAAATAATTAAGAAGATAAACGACAACGAGCGACATTACATGTAAATTTTTGAATAGCAAAGTTGATTGGAAACAAGAAGCCGAGTGAGAGTTCCTCAAATGAGAGGTGCGATAGAAGAAGTAAATGATAGCAATGAACTTACAGCTACCTAATTGAAAAGTAAAATATGATCAGACCTTCTTGCCAATCTAGTATTACGCTTAAATTCATAAAGTCTAGTAACTATAGAGGAAAATTCAGAACAATTACCATGAAAGTATTTAAACAAAAGACACGGCGTTGCTACATCACGGCGGTGGGAAAAGAACTGAATCCGAGATGCCAGATCAGGACAACTAATATTGTAGATTATTCGCTGGATTTTATCAAGGATCTCTAAATATATATCACCAGACCATAATATTCAAAATAAGTACGTATGGTAGACTTATAAATATGTCAGATTCTGGCGATAAAAATTGTCTAGCACCACATAGGGAACCAACTTTTTTAGCCCACAGATTTAGCAATTTATTCAGTATACTCTTTCTACATTATGTCAGTGGAAAACGTTAGGCTGAGAAGGCGCAATAAGTCACTTTCCTGGATGTTTACCTTCCATCAGTCATGCTGATGGAAGCTTAAATGTTCTCTTTCAGACAATTTTTAGATCAACTGCTAATTTGACCTAATCGAATTGATCTGATTTAGTATTAAGACGGGAGTAAATAGTTGTATTATCAGCATAGATACCGAATTGAATATTGAGAATATCGGGGAGGTCATTTATGTAAATTAGAAACAACGTAGGTCCAAGGATAGAACTTTGAGGAACACTGCATTAATACAAAAAGATCGAAACAAGTGACAATTCAAGACAAATTTAACTTCACAATTTGATAAGACTGAATCAATTAAAAATTCGTCCAGTAATACTATAACCTTTTAATTTGTGAGGACCAGCATACCAAACCAAAACTAATATATTAATCGATTAACTATCATAGTTTCAAGTTTATTAAATTGCCTTAATTATAACCTCTTAAAATAATTATATTTATTATTTTTTTAAATAATAAAAATTATCCTCTTATATAAAAAGGTTCATCAATAATAACGTATTTTTGGCGTAAAATTTATTTTCATAATTCTAAGCACGTTATCTGCTATTGATTAACAATCACGAAAAAATACATTGTTCGTGATTAGAAATTAATGCAAACATAATAAAGAGACTTATGTGTTTTTGTTTCCTAATTTTATTTTTTAAAAGAACCTATATGACCAATTACTAGTGAAATTCCTAAAATCTATTCAGAAAAAAGGGCAATGGTAAAGGGTTACTAAGATAGAAAATCCGCTGAAAATCTCATTGTAGAAAACCTCAACATCGAGAGTTCAATTTACTTCTGTTACTGGTCACTTTCTGTTGACGACTTTTAAATAGGTTTATGTTCATGGAAGTAAAAAAACAACAACGAAAGACAGACTTGTCATTGGATAGTGTCTAATTTCACTTGCTGACAGATACCATTGGAGCGGCCTTATGATTGCTGAGAGATGGAAAGATTAAAAAACATGAATGTCAGCGTGGATATTAAAAGAAAGACAAGTAATTTGGGGGCTTGCTTTGAGACGTATATATTTACGTTTCGGTGCCAGAGGTCAGTGTTCGAGCCCAATTTTAATCCTGAATTTGGGAAGTTGATTTAACAGAAGTGTAAGCCCACCTTGCTTGGTGTTTCTTATCCCTATTACTCTCATTTAAACTATGTTTAGTTAATATAAAAAGAAATATTCCACATTCATTTAACGTAGGGAAAGAATATAAAATATCTTGTTTGGTGACGTAGTAATATCGTGTTAAGTCCTTGAGCTAGGCATTGTTTACTTGGAACAATCTACGCCCGTAGATTAAATAAAGGGTTCAATTCGAAATTCCCTGATGGTTACTCGAATTGACAAGCACTTGATGATAGCTGGAGGACCCAAAAGCCGAAACGTTGTGATAATAACAACAAAGATAGCGACAATAATCCGAGTGCAAATAATGTAATTAATTATAAGGGCCTCATCCCAGAAATGAAGGTTTTTTTGTTTATATAACAATAAACTTGATGAAGAATGGAAATCAAACTGATCAAAACATTTAGTTAAAATGAAAAAATATAGGGAAATTTTCAAGTGTTAGTGATTAGGGTAAACATGGTGGCAATGAAAATGTTAATTAGATTGATGGACTGTGCTTGTTATATTAATTTCATATATCAACACTATTCACTCACATCATGGTCGAAGAAAATAAAAGCAAAAATGGCGATACGTTTCAATTCATAATCTCGTCGTCAGTCATTTGCCTAATTATTCTCGAACATTCAACTGATTATTATTGTCCTATGATTTCCCGCTACAAGATGATGCCAATAATATCACCAACGTCACTTCCGTTTCTGTTTCCGTCCCGGAAGGTGGCTTGATGCCTTCAGTTCGGAATTGCGCATAATCACAGCCTGTACTCATCTATGCAAACATATATATATATATATATATATATATATGTTTGCATAGATATATATATATATATATATATATGTGTGTGTGTGTGTGTGTGTGTGTGTGTGCGTGTGGAGATATGTAGAAAAAAAAAATAGTCAAGAACACGTTAGGTAAATAATCCGGAGTTCTTTAGTATTTTTGTTTTTATTTAAAAAAAAAAAAAACAGTGCTCCATACAGAAGTAGAGCTTAAATTATAATATTATATATGTTTCGAAACTGGTTACCCTTATTCAAGTTTTAATTAATTAAACCTTAACAGTTGGATGACAGTTTATTCCAAACATCGCTTGAGAATGATATATATATATATATATATATATATATAGATAGATAGATAGATAGATAGATAGATAGATATAAAGTGAAGACGGAGGTCCACACCGAGAAGCAAGTCTCAACATGAAACAAACTGACGCAACTTGGTGTTGACCTTAATGTCCACTTTATAGAATCAACCCCTGTTATTGTACACTTTTACCCATAAATATAGCATGTATTAAAAGAATTATGAAGGTATATATTCATTTAAAAAGGAAACGAACCCTGGATATCTCCTACATTCCTTTTTTCATCTATCTATTTGTCACTCAGTCTATATAATTTTGTTTATATCGATCTCTCTGCGTATATATGTGTCTACGTTTATATTCGATATTTTAATCTACAAATGTGTATGTGCAATATATATTTCCATAAATGTATGCATAAATCTATACGTTTCTACTTGCACATATATTGACTTATTTATGTAAAGTAATCTAAATATAATCTTGAACACACACACACCCATATATATATATATATATATATATATATATATATATACGAGTGTGTGTGTGTGTGTGTGTGTGTGTGTGTAAATATTTTACAACTTAAACTTTATTTTTTGTTGATAGTCACATTTGAGTAGTCGCTCCGTTTATTTATTAAACAGTACATCTATTTATTTTCGTCTAAAGATTCGAGAAATCTTAAAAAAATAAAAATATGCTCTCTCTGGCAGGATTCGAACCTGCGCCCCTCTGAGCAGATGAAACCGTCGTAGCATCCGACGTGCTTTCGGCCTCTCGTCAGCGAAGTGTGTCGATGATCTAGCAAACTTAAATAGTGTTTTATAAACACAAATCTTTCTTAAACTTTCGAAATATACATATCTGCTCAGTTTCCTAACCTAACGCAAATAAAACCATTTCTAAAGAAGTAAAGATTTTTATTTAGTAATCCGACAGATTTTACTACCACTAAAAAAATAACATTTAATTAGTTTAGAATATGAAAATTCTGAATCACCTCTCGCTTGGGAGATTAATATCTTAATGTCGAGTTTTATCAGTTTTTTTCCCCTTTTTTTCCCTCGCTTTAGTTTAATAAATTCTAAAATCAGAATAATTTTAAAGACCTCATAATGTGCAATTAAATATTTTATGACATCAAACAGTTATGAAAATAATATAAATAAAAGAAATGAATTATACTCAGATATATCATTTAACTAGTTTTTAATTCATTTCGTTTTTCTACTTCTAATGTAGGATAAAATTCAATCTGCTATGTTTCATAAAAGCGTATAGAATAAATAACAAATATATTCTTGAACTATTGCTTTTATAAGATAATTTATATTTAAACATAAGCAATGCTAATTTCTTGATTACTGCATCACTGCTATTACGTATTTCTTTCTTTTTTTCTTTTTTTCTTTTTTTCTTTTTTTAAGCAGTAGAATACTACTGTTGATGACCTGTGACATCACATGATACCATGCGCAAATTAAACAAGAAAAAAGTATTAGTTACAAAATCCAATTCATTAAACTTTAAATTTATTAATTTACTTTGAAATATCTCCCGGATAACTATTTGATTTTTACGAGATTTTTAAATTTGTTGTTTAGACTTTTCATCTATAATGAATGAATGTGAGAATGTTTTACAAAGTCTAAAAATTATATTTTATTTTTTAAAATCATTTCACCCCAAGCAATAAAGCCATTAAGATGCAAGAGATTGTGGCTGAGAAAATACTGTTAAGGAGAAGAAACAAAAACAGAAGAGGAATTAATAAGACAGAAGTTTGCATTTAATTTTTTGAAGATCAAAGTTGACTGGCATGTAAGAAGCCAAAAGAGTTACACAAACGAGAAGGTTTTTTGTTTGTTTCTTTTTTTACTAATGATTACCGAGTAGAGGGCCCGAGAGCCACTCAAGGTATAGGGTTACTCTGTGGAGTTGTATTAGCGCAAGAAAGGGCAAGATGTGATGTTCTTGGGGCTATGCAGAAAATATGACAGCTAATCCTCGATTTGAAGAGGTCAAGTTTTAATTAGCGAATAAAATTTATAGAGTTCAGGCGGTGACTTTAGAAATATAGAGTTGCAGTAAACTTTAGAAGGAAATGGAAAGCAAATCCTAAACAGGAAACAAGGGATAATCAAAAGACCAGGAAGGATTGTGAACTGGACGATAGGCAAGCCTAAAATGTGAGAAAAGAAACTATTAGCACAGAACTTCTAGCCATTTCAAGTGTAAAATGAGCAGACCTTGCCGTCAATCTAGTACTGCGGTTAAATTCAAGTCTAGGTACCAGAGAGGAAAATTCATCAGAACAATTACCATGTAACTATTTCTAGAAAAGGCAGAGGGAAGTTACGTAACAGCGGTACTAAAGTGACTGAAGCAGAGATGCCAGTTCAGGATCAATAATATTGCAGATTCTTCTTTGTATTTTATGAAAAATCTATAAATGCATAGCAGGAGCACAAGACCTGATGTGGCAACAATATTCAATGTATAGACGAATGATAGGCTTATAAATATGTAAAATAGATTCTGACAAGTGCAAAAAGGGTTTTATCAGATAGTTAAAAAAAAAAGCGCTGTTTCGTTTTGGAGGCCTTAAAATTAACAAGCCATTCCTTGCTCCATTTAACAACAAATACTAACTCATTTTTTAGATCAGCTGCTAATTTGACTTTATCGAACCGATCAGATTTACTAGTAAGACAGGTGTAAATAGTTGTTTCATCAGCATAGATACTGAAGTGAGAAATGAGGACATTTGGGAGGTCATTTATGCAGATTAAGAACAACGTAGGTTCAAGGAAAGAACTTTGAGGAACACTTGCTCTAATGCAAAACATCTAAACGAGTTACAATTCAAGACAAATTTAATTTCCCAATTTGATAAGAAACACTGAATCAATTAAAAATGTATTCAGTTAAACCATAACATTTCAACTTGTGAAAAAGACCAGTATGCCAAACCCTGTTAAATACCTTCGAGATATCCAAAGCAAAAGACCGAGCTTCGCCATTCGTATCTAAATCTTGACAGAATTTTTCAGCAATAATCGTTAATATATCAGCAACTGACACGGAGAAGCAAAAACCATATTGCTTATATGAAAGATAGCCCTACAGCATGAGATGTTTAACCAATTCCTAGTTGATTAGCGTCTCTAGTAATTTACCAAAAAGATGTAGGCTAAAAGATTAGAAGGATCAAACAGTTCGCCCGTGTTCTTTCCTAGACTGGAACTGCAAAAGATGGTTTTCAACAGGCAGGAAAACAAAATGCAGCATATGGAATTTACATACGGAAATTTATTTTTCTCCCTATACACGACAGCATTAGTCTTTTATATTTTAAAGTAAACCAAAATTTGACTAAACTATTTTACTATTTTACTAAACTATTTGTACTAAAGTACTTAATTTATTATACGTTTTAAGAGTTTTAGCTCAAATTATAGTGTTATCGATGGTTTAGCATTTTGGACAGACTACGAATCATTCCATTAATTTCAGAATTTTTCTTCACAAAGTTGACATCCATTTATTTGTGAATCTGTACTCTAACCTATAGCATTCTATTCATCCCGATCACAATTTGTTTGTGTCTATTGGTGGCAATTTCTATCTTTCTGGGGTTTTTTTTGTTTTGTTTTTTTTTGTTGTTTTTTTTTTTTTCTTTTTCTTAAAGCTATCATACTTCCTTTCGGTTTTTATGACTAAGACTAAAATAAAATCATTTTCTTCCTTAACATTTTCTGCATACCTGCCTATCGTCAGAGGCAATTTTTTTCTCCCCAACACAAATTCTTGATTTCCCCACCTACACCCCATCACTTTTTCTCTATGTCACTTTCTAACCAGTTTATCCTTCTCTACTTTTTCTGACACCCTCTCTTTCACTTGCCCCAATTAACGGCTTACCTTCATTCTCCTTCCCTGCACCTTTACGACACAGCCACTTCCTTTCATATCCTGTTGTCCCTTAGGCAGTTTCCTTTCCACCGCATTTTGGCCCAAATATTCGTCTATTTTTTTTTATTTATTTTTATTTTTTTTTAAATAACTGGAGACCGATGTTCTTTAAAAATGTACGACCCTTGGCCGAACCATGACACGGGGTCAGAGATTGAGATTTTCTTATTTCTTCTTGAATATCTCACAGGCCCATCTCTATCCGGATTTGAACCCTATTTTCTCAAGCCAATGAATATCATCAGCAAATAAAAAATGGACTTTACGCTTGTTTGTTTTTATTTGAAATTTTTAATTTTAGGTACCTACATATTTCGCGAGAAAACAACATAGCGTAATGAAAAAGGCCACAAACTTAATAAAAAAAATAAAGTATTAGCGTCAAAATATTTATGTTATTATTAAAATGAAAGACCAAAGTATTTTTTAATTATTTTTTAAAATTTTTGTAATCCTTTCTAAAACGTTCGAAATTTGAGGTAAAATCTTGTTTTGTTTATGTCATCGCGGTGACATAATAACATTGACTGCTTTGCGCTTTTTTTCCGTTCAAAACACAATTGATTTTGAAATTCTTGTAAAAATCAAATAACTGTTCCATTTACTGAACTTTTCAGGTCTTATTCACAAATGAATGAAGTAATTTTGGAAAATTATTTTTCGAAAATTTTGGTAATTTTTTTTTTTTTTTACATATGTTAGACACTTTCTATTTCCTAAATTGTTTCATTCATTAAAAGTAGGACTCATTGGAGAATCTAAATCGCCTAATCATTTTTTGCAAACTTGCACCATTCTAACTGACTGAAAATCTGATCTGAATTGAAAAATAATGAATGCAATAAAACTATGACATTATTTAATTAGAAAAGCTTTTAATTGCTTTTGTAAATAAGTTATACTAAAGACATTATTGTCTGAAGAAATAAAATATTTTCTGATGAATAATGAATTTTTACAAGAATTTTTTTTTTTTTTTAATTTTAATTATAATAATTTATAATAGTTTAAAATCGTGTAAAATTCTGTATTGGACTATTTCCTGGATGTGATATAGTAATTAAGTGGAAACGAAATTTACGAATACAAAATTGTAAATATTAATAAACATAGTTACACTATTCTATTTTTTAAATTATTATTTTTATTTATTTTACTTAATTTGTTCCATATTTTCATCTATGAAAGTCTAAACGTGATATTATTATGTAAATGTCACGTGATCTAAGAGTTTTGTCTCTTTACAGAGAAATTTAATTTAAGAAAATTTTATAGTATTTAAATTTTTTTATTTTTGTATAACGCATCTTTGAAAGGTAAGTAAATGTCAATCAATTGTTAGATAATTGCGGAAAATATGTTCATTTGTCAAAATTACTACGAAGTTAAAAACAAAAAAAAAATACGTTCACTTAGATTTCTTAAATTTTGTATAAATTCTAGATAGCTATACTAGCTGTCATCGCTTCGTCACTCATCTGCCATCCATTATCGCCTCCAATATGCTATGATGAGCAGGACCAGTCATTAAATAAATGGTTGTATATCATTTTTTATGCTATAAGTAAGTAATATTTATTTCAAATCAGATTAATTTTAAATTTTCTAATTTTAATCAAATAATGTATCAAAAATGTATATATTTTTTGGAAGAATTTTAAAATCGATAATTTTTTTTTGTTTACAAATTTCTTAAAATTAAGAAAATGGCCGCTTTTAAGAAAATTTTAAGAAATCGAAATTAAATTTGATATTCCAATCTATATCATTTATATCTGAAATACACCAGTATATTTTACTTACTGGAAATAATACATTTAATCATTTAGCTTTCAATTAAAGCTAAAATGAAATCTTCATGAATATTTTTTTTCATTTTAAAAATTCATTTTAAACTTTAGGTATCGAAAATTTATGCCGAAATAGTGGAGGTACCAAGTTAATTTTAAAAGAAACAGATCGTCATGAAGGCGTTGATTTCGAAGTTCTTTTCACGGATTGATTTACATTTCCGGCTTTTCGTTTGGAGCTGTTTTGTCGGTGAGGCGGTGGGGGATCCTAGTTTAATTACGTAACAAATATGGCACACTTTAAACTGAATTTATTGACTCATGCCACTTTAGAACTGATTAGCCAATATCTGGTAAAATTATTTTGATTAAATATTTAATGTGATTTTAAAATATATATATAAAGTTTATTCATGTCACATACGTAATTTCATTTGGGGGATTAAAATCCAAGTTCATGTGGATTACTGCTAGTGGTCATAGTTGTTTTTAGCTTAATTATTTGTCTATATCAATTAAATATTTACAATAAAATGCTTTACGTAAGATTAAATAACGTTCAAGAAACTATAATTCATGTATGATTCAATAATTTTGAAGTATAATGATTTGCAAACGTATATCCTCCGATGAAAACCGTTATTCACAATATTTACCTCAGGAGTTTTTCGTTAAAAAACATAAAATGCATCTAAAATTTTCCAACTATATCAAAAAGGAAATAAGTCTACGTGGAAGACAGAAGTGAATTAAATGTCCGTAACATGCACGAAAATTTGTGTTCCCGTTAAGTAACTAGTTTTATCTTTCGCTAAAAACGAAACAAAAAGCATTCTATCTTACAAATGGCAGTCCTTTTGTTTTCCTCAACTGTCTTGTTTAATAGATATATACATTTTCTTCCTGATTTGCTATCAACACGTCTTAGAAATATGTCGATGTACAAGTTAAATAAACTGACATGCAAAGTAATGGTGATTTTCTAAATGTAGCTTAGACATAAAATCATTTTCTAAGCGTTGCTTAGATGTGGCACAAGGCCGAAAGTGTGGAGCACCCAGTGAAGACCGACCTCATTACTCAGCCGTAATTGAACCACTTCGAAGCGCTTAAATGCTAAAAGTAATCATCTAGCAATACGTAAATAAGCGTAATGCTACCGTATGTTGATGTCATGGGAATACTCAGAACTATATCAGTTCTGTCTTGACATTTTGTGAATCAGTTTGAACACAGGCTAGGGTGTTCGTGGCAAGGCGATGTGAGCTATCAGAATTCGAACAAGGCGGATTTAAGAATCTGTGGGAACATTGACAGTGTGCACCAAGAATATCTGCTTGAAGTCATCAGCTTACAGTGTTCGACTTCCGGTCCTTAGATCGGGAAACCCTTATCTTTCCGCAGCTGATAAAGAAATCTGTGAAGGGGCATGAAAAAATGCTCACCAAATTGTCCATTATTTAAGGTGATGGTACAGACACTCAAAGAATGGGGTGTATTCACGTGTTACAGGTAGAATCGGCTGGCCCGCCTAAACACATCAGTGACCAGTGACAGCTATGTTGCACTAATACGTGGTCATTTTCACCCATTACTGGACTCCGTGGAACTCAACAATTTTATGTTAACTTAGTAGTATAATACACCGTGTTATCGAACCCAATTTACGCAGAATTAGTTTGATCAGCATTCTGGTGTTTTCATGACGAATAGTATGACCACTTTGTTCACCGACATGACCTCAATCGAGGATTTATGGAATATGGTGGATGTATCTAATGCCAGGAAAAGCTTTGGTGACATATCAAGAGATCATATCGCAGTACCGATTTATTTATTTTTCTCTTCATTGTTAATGTTCTACTTATCACTATTGAGAACAATACTTATTACAAAATCAGCTCACCTTGAACGGGCTATCATGCAGTAATTTGCTGGTCAACGAGCGTTGTCAAGCGTAAACAATCTTTAAACATTATCTTACATTATATATATATATATATATATATATATATATATAAAGAAAGAGAGATATATATAAAGAGAGAGAGAGAAAGAGAGGTGTTTCCCTCTATATTTTTTTTTCAATACATTATCCCAGAGAAAATGGTTTCGGTTTGGCATCAAGACAAAATACGCATTTAAATTTTAAAAATTTGAAAACTATTAGAACGCGGAAATTTAAAAAAAAATGTTAATATACAAAATGAGAATATATGCATACTCATTTTATATATATATATATATATATATATATATGTGTGTGTGTGTGTGTGTGTGTGTGTGTGTGTGTATGTGTGCGTGTGTGAATGAGTATGCATATATTTTCAATTTCTATATCAACGTTTTTTAAAAATATATATATATTATTCCATCTCCACATTCTAACAGCGTAAATCATTATCTGTCTCCGAGATGAGGTATTATTAGGACTATTGTCCTCATCTTTGTCGCCATATTTATTACAACGTTTCGGCCTTCTTCACGTGGTTGGAATGTCAAACTGAACCCTTTATTTCGCTCACTAGAACACTGTGTAAATTATCTTTAAATTTAACACCCTATTTTGATTGGGGCCAATCAATTTCTCATAAGCAGATGTATTGTATCAGTTATCTCCCTCTGAAAGTTCTCCACCGCCTTAACCGAATATTGAATTCACACTCTTTGTTGCCTGTCACTGGATCTAACTAACAACTTTATCCACTGTGCCATGTGCCCTTGTGGACATCTGTGTATGAATTTCTGGGTATTATAAACCTAATGTCTTCAGCAACTATTTTTTTACAAATGCTCGTATTGCAATTTTTGCGGTTATCATTGCATGTTTTTACCAGAGTGTAAATCACCTGGAAATCTATTTGACACGTTATCTTTAAATTTAACACCCTATTTTGTCTTGGGGCCAAACTGAAATAAATTTCTCATAAGCAGATCCGAAATAAATTATTGAAATAAAATATAAAGAAAAAGCTCTATTTGATTAATATTTCCACGCTTATTCAATGTCCATACATTATCGTTTAAATCTATTTCGCTATCTATAGAGATAGATAGATAGATAGATAGATAGATAGATAGATAGCTTTGCTGATGTTTATGTGATTCTTTGAACATTGTCTTTGAAATAAAAACACTTTTACCCATGAAAATATTTAGAATACTCGACCGTTACTTTTGGCCCACATGCAGCCTCTGTCACCGAACCGTTCTTTGCTTTTTTTAATCTTTTGTATGCTTTCCACCCCCATTTGACCCATCTACAAACTTATTGCTTGCCATTAACCCGAGAAAAGCCTAAAAAATCACAAGGCCGGGATTTTTCTCCTTTTGTAAAAATTATCAAAGTAGGACAAATGGCCACCTGCTGGAAATCCCGATGGGACCAGGGTCCCTTGTCACTTTGCTTCGTTGGTTACTTGATTCGTCAGCTTATACACGAATTCTACCCGTCTGGCGTTTACAAAGAGCCGCGCCTTCTCATCAATCTCAGCTCTCCAGCCACCCAGCATTCTTCCTCGACAGCAAACCAACTAAACAATCGCATTTTCCTTTTCTGTTCTTTTTTCTTTTCTTTTTCTTTTTATTCAATCTGAACCCTACACTGATATTCCCTGGTTTATTTCTTTAAATCGTTCAATTTTAAGTTCTGTCATTTCTAAGTATGCAGAAAATCAAAAGTCTTTTTTTTGTTCCCTTTTTTTTTTTTTAATTCTGTAACACATTTACTTGTTTCTTTCTTTAAGGCTTTATCTCTTTCTCTTTCTCTTTCTCTTTCTCTTCTAAATACGGCTGTAATTGCAATTCTTTGTCATTTAATTTCCCTTAAAGTAAAAACGCCATTTTCTTCATTTAGGTCTCAAACTTCTAGTTTCAATCTCATTGACCCTATTGATCGTTTTTTGTTGATTTCTCGAATATGCAAGTCGGTAGATGCAAGTAAATAAATATACTATTTAATAAATAAATAACGCTTAAACAAATATATATATATATATATATATATATATATATATATATATATATATATATAAGCTGTTCATGTTATATTCGTAATTGTTACAGATATGTCACCCATAGAAAAAATTACCAAATATATATGTATCGAGAGAGTTTTCAATACTTCATGAAAACACCCACCCCCATGTAAAAATGCTTTTCTGCTAAAATGTTTCACATCAGATTAATTAAAGTTTAAAACAGCTAATCTTCCTTAAATAAAGTTTTAGAAATATTTTGTTACAGAGTGTATTATGTTGTGTTAACAGATTTTTCAATATGGACCATTTTAGCGTTTTTATTGAAAATTAAAAAAAACAACAGTTCAATTAACTTTAAATTGAGTTTGACAGGAGCAAAGAATTTAAGATGCAGTGAAGTTGTTTCACGTCATGGCGTATCTCCATGAATAGATCATTCTTAATTTCATTAAATGAACTAAAGAACTACGTTTATAAAAATATTGTTTTTGTACACAAAGAGACAATTGCAAATGTTAATCAGCTTTAGCTTACTTTGGTTAAGAGAATTGTGCTGTTTTACCAATCCTCCATCTGTAAGAGAAATCCTGCAAATTTTTGCAAACTAAGATCCGAATTTTTGACTTTTATTTGGTTCAACAAGTTTCTAAACGTGTAAGAAGGAAATAATAAACAACTAGTTTAGATATCAAATATCACTCACACAAACAGTATTGCATATATATATATATATATATATATATATATATATATATATATATATATATATATATATATATACCAGTATTAAAAGTGAGTATGCTGCTCAAAATTACATCAAGTATCACAATGTTTTATACAGTTGGTATTAACAAACCAATGTTTGTATAATTTTCTCTCTTTTATATTCAGCTCATAATATCTATCCTTTTAAAATTATTCTTTAAAATGTTGCCGCATTTAAACCATGTTAATTCTTTCGCAATAAAATAGTATTAACCAACGAAGGCTTTCAAGATTGATTAGAGTTATATCGTGTGAGTATCAGCGTATAATATTTTTTTATTGAAATAGAAATAACTTCTATTTACTGTTACTGTTGTGTAGTGAGTTCAATTTCATTGAAGCTCTTTACTTGTATTTCTATGTCAAATTCATAATAAAAATAATGAAATCATAGTGATCATCGAAAATGAACAGTGTAAGCCTAATGAATTCATAGACAAGGGACGAATTTGGAACAAATATTTCAAGCCTTATGCCACTCTAAGAAGTAATATATATATATATATATATATATATATATATATATATATATATATATATATATATATATACATATACATATATATATATACATATATATATATACATATACATATAAATATATATATATATATATATATACATATACATATACATATATATATATATACATTCAACATTCACTTTAACATATTTATGTTGAAATTTTCGAATAATTATATATATATATATATATATATATATATATATATATATATATATATATATATATATTATTCGAGAAACCTTACAAATATGTGCTCATCGTCTCGCTTTTAGAATAAACCACCGTTTTATACTGAGTGCAATTCAGCGAGACTTAAGTATATTTTGCCTTTTAAGGAAAGTACATTTCTTCACTGAGATATTTTTCTCAAAACCCCATATCTGCTTCGTATCCAAAACGTAAAAATAGAAATTCCTAAAGAATTAATGGATTTATATATAATCCAACATTTGTATTACTTTAAACGCTATTACTTAGTAGATACTTGTATTTAAAATAGATGACCAATAATTATTTTTTACTTGAAACAGTGTGTATTAAGTCTGTCATCCTGTGTATTTGAAAAATCTTAAATATGTGATCGCAGGGCGTTTCCATTTTTAGGATAAACTAACTTTTGATCCGGTGTGCTTTACCACTCGGCTACGAATAGTGTCACAGTTCAGCAAAGCTCTTTCTCTCTCTCTCTCCCTCCCTCTCTCCATCTCATATATATATATATATATATATATATATATATATATATGTGTGTGTGTGTGTGTGTGTCTGTGTCTGTGTCTCTGTCTCTGTCTGTGTGTGTGAGAGAGAGAAAGAGAGAGAGAGAGAGTGAGAGAGAATGTTTCCAACAACACTATTCTTTTTATCTGACAACTGTCGACAATTTACAACCAAATCATTTTTTTTTTTCTATGGAGAAAATGTTTTTCAATATAAAGTCGATATTACCCGCATCTCCTCATCCGTTTCGGACCCTACAAGCGAGCTACCTGCAACTCATTTGAAAACACCGGACTGGTGTACGTACCCCATCTCAACCATCTGTTTGATAATGAAACCAGTAGACCGAATATCCGCCACAAAACGTCTAGGATGTCTCCCTTAAACTCACAGATGGGCTAACAAACATATGCTCATTTATAATGTCTATACCTACACATTCTAAGCCCGTAATTTAACATGTGCACGCTCACACATTCACGCACTGACACACACACCTATATACGTAGGTACGTGTGTATGGGAATCATTTCTGATATATATATAGATATAGATATAGATATATTATACCAGCGCGAGGGAAAGAAATAATAAACAAAAATAAATATGACCAAATTTATTACTGGAGTTTTCTGAATAGGATACTGGGTGGCAAATAAGGCTGATATACTGATATGCTAGTATTTATTAATCCACCCACGAGGATTAAATGTGGCACAAGGCCGGTTTAATGTGGGTTGCCCGCGAGCCCGTAGGCTCGGCCAAAAATATGACCTTTGAACCCGCCTGGACGAGTTCAGGTCCTGTCTACCTCCCCGAAGGAAACCTTGCCCTTCGGCAAAGCTTCCTCCGAGTTCCTCCCTGCATTAGGGAGTTCGACAGAAGCCAGCCCGCATGATCACAAAGCACAGATACTACACTTTGATCCTAAAACGGGCCGGGCAGCTTGATATGCTTCAATTTTGAGGTTGTTCTTCAGCGCTTTTATCATTTAGTGGATGCCACGGTTTCAAACCTAGGATTGCTGAAATTGAATTTTCATTGCCATCGACTATATATATATATATATATATATATATATATATATATATATATATATGAGAATTCATCTGTGAGAGAACTCTGGTATCATGACATGATGTTTTACGTTTAATATATTGATATTTATACACGAACTATTCCTTCTATAAATATTACAATTTATATATATATATATATATATATATATATATATATATATATATATATATATATATATATATATATATAAGGCTTTGTCATAAATAATTTACATGTTTGTTTATTAACATTCCTTTTTTTTAAATAAAGTATTATTACATTTTATTTAATTATATATTCACAGTTATTTGTCTTTGTTACCACTTATCAGGCAGGTCTTTGATATATTTCTGATAAAATTTCGCAGATTTCGACGTGAAAAATCTTCGACGGGCCCTTGAATGTAGCGTTAGTCGAAGGCAATTAGAACAGACCAATCTAATTCGAAAATTCCCGTGTTATTCTTGCTATATGCCGCATTGCGTTGTCACAGTAGAATTATTTTCCTATTAACAAGTTCAGTGCGATTTTCGTCCAAACCATTATGAACCTGATGAAACTGATGGGCGTATAAATGTGTATTTAACTTTTTATTGCGTTTTAAGAGAATGATTATTACTCTGACGATCCAACCACGCGCACAACATTACCTAACCTACATGGAGTCGCTTTTGGGGTCGCTTGTCTCGATTTAGCCATACCAATCCAACGTCTTTTGCGTTGAACATTGTGGCATGTAACAAAGTCTTCAATACTTGTTATGATATATTTAAGGAAGGGTTAGATAGCATGATACATTCGGCATTACCATTTTTTCTCCAAAACGAAAATTATTCATGACCCAAACTAGATTTCGGTAAGAAAGAAGCGTTCTTTCAAAGAAATATTAAAGAATCACAAATTTTGCACTTTTGAATAATATATATATATATATGTGTGTGTGTGTGTGTGTGTGTGTGTGAGTGAGAGAGTGTGCGTATGTTGTTTTTTTTTGGGGGGGGGCCGATATTGGCAAAATTTTCAATCTTTTCGATACAATAAATAAAGTGTCTGCTTACAAAATGATTTGGTAATTTGGACGGATTAACATTCGTTAATCACAGACTCTTGCGCCTGACAATCTTAGTGCAATGCAGATGTGCACACGCCTTCGATGAGATTGCTAATCATCAGGTGGCTTTCATTTGTTTTTAACTGTCCTTCCAAATTCTCAATATTAGGGAGATCGATCACTACCGTGATTATTTAGCACATGATTTAATCTCAATATTCTGCTCTCCCGTAATTCAATGAATTCAATTGATTTCTACGTACTTATTTGATTCGGATATTTTACAAGATATTGGTTGTGTGTCATCCTTGTAGTATCTCCACCAACTGATACGGATTGTTAAACTATTTTACGTGTGTTTTAATGAGACTACATAAAATACGTTTGTCTGACAAATTTCCTCTTCGTTTCAGGTGAAAAAATTAGAATCGACTTTTATTCACTCTTATAATTAATTAACGTTTTCATTGACAAAGCCAAGTATGACGGTATATTATTCCAATAAGCATTATAGATTTAGCAAACATTGGAGAATTGGAATTTTTCTTCTTTCAGTTGTTAAATGATTATGATTGCGACAAGGAAAAATATTTTAGTTGTTCGAAACACGCAAGAAATTACTCTTTTGTTACGGTATAACTAAGAGTTGAATAAAAAGGAACGAATGAATAAAGTGCTATTCTATCAACACGAAAGATCACCTCGAAGCACCAGTAATGTATATCAGTGAACAGTTCATTTAAAGAGCTCCTGTGACAACTGGCCGTGTTCAAACAAAAAAGCTTTCACCATGATCTTATTTGAGTTTATCAGGAAAGGGTAGGGTCAATGATTTCATGTGGGTCAGAGTATCAATGAGATATGGGTGGGAAAGGCAGCTGTCGGATATCGGACAGAAATTGACTAACCAATCGGAAACAGTGAAAAAGCCGATCACGTTATATTATATGGCTTCATTGATATTTTGTTTCTTTCAAAACGGCGTCATTAACTTTGCTTATTTGTCTTTCTATCTGCACACACACACACACACACACACACACACACACATACACATATACATGATTTTACAGATTGTGATTACCTGTTGACACAATACGACACTGCAAGTTGTAGGTAGGCTAAATGAAAAACTCAAGAGTTGCCCCATCATGTCCGAGTTCAATGATGAATATATCATGTAAGTTACCAAAAATTGTTAATTATTTTTAGCCATGATCTACTTTATTTCATCTTTGGCACCACAACCACAAATATGTGCTTGGCAAACTTTATTCCTTGATGAAGAATGGAAAGGCAAAAATCGGACACAATTAACCAATATTTTTACGTTTGACATTTGCAAGTAACTTCCTACTTCTGGTAAAAGCGTAATTTAAATTAAGTAATAGTCTTTGTTGTTAGTGAGATATGTTTCACTCGAGCAGTTTCTTTCCACGAACCGCTGTTTGTGGAATCGACTCCCAAGAGGAAGCTTCCCGATCACTACAGTCTTGACCTAAGTCTAGTGTTAACCGCTATTTTCCCCACATATCCGCATAAACTGTGCCTCTTATTCTATAGCCCTCTATCGCGAGTGGCTCTCAGGTCATGTACAGGGTATACATCATTGTAAAAATATTCTCTCAGTCTGGCCGGATTCTATGTGTACGCAGTCCAGTCTAACTTGTTTAATCTATAATCTTCCATAGAGAAGAAATAGCTCCATGCTTTTCCCAGAGGCATTAGTCCGAAGTAAAATCAAATAAAAAAAGACGGAAATCGACTCGCTGATACCCCTTTCGATGACGATGACCGTTAAACTACCTGCGCATCCATACACAGTTCAAACTTCACCGTTCATTTATCCTGAATGATTTTTAGTTGCTGATAAAAAATGATGAGATAAAAGAAAGAAACAGGGAGAATCTGTTTTTTATGCAAATTGTTTCTTGGAAATTTGTCTGCTATAGCATCTTTTTGACGCTGACAAATGCAAGTTACAAAATGCTTACAATAATTAGCATACTTCCTTTAATACTGAATCAGAAAAAAACTTTTCATCTTCAAAAATAAAAATAAAAAATTAATTTATTCTATCATATCCAAATGAACCAAAACTATAAACAAATTAAAAGAAAAACATTAAAATTATAATTCGTCGGTACATACCATTTTAATAATCCCAATAAATAACTTATATTTTCCATTTGTTATAATACAACTGATCTAATCATTACTAATAACTCATTACTTTTTCGTCCCACCACTTCCGTGTAAAAACAATGTTTATAAATTCTCATATCCTTTGGGAGATCTTATTTCTATTGGAAATCAAATTTCCTAAAGGATATGAGAAATCAAATTATGTTGAATAATTAGATTGGCCACACAAGCATCACATACTCCCGTAGGTTAATTGAGACTTACTGAAGCCTAGTGCAATTCGTGTACATATAAACCATCGCTTCACGAGCAATAAAAATACTACTTTAACTAATTTAAAACAGTCATTAGTAAATAATATCAAATTATTATATACCATTCAATGTAATGAAAGGCTTCATATGCTTAAGGTTTGTAGAAAAAGAAACAAACCGCAGTAAATAAAATATCTTTCAGTGCAGGAGATAGTATTTTAAAGAGTTTATAAAATATTTAATATTCGTATAAATAGTTACAATATGTAAAAAATATTTTATACATTCATTTTCTAATGCTGTCAAGTTCAAAGAAACTGTTCTATATATGTATTTGCTTATTCGATACACGTATATTTGAACTGGATATTTAGTTTTGCTGAAAATGAAAGGATGTAGCCAACAAATTTTGTCTACCCTACTGACAACATTTATTTGTTGATAATGGCTGGAACCATCAGAAGTACTCAAACAAAAGCAGACTTTTCAGTTAAATCTAACAAAACTTTATATATATATATATATATCTAGAGAGAGAGAGAGAGAGAGATAAGGTGTTATAGGTAAATTGTCGTCAAAATTACACAAAAATGAAAATAAAAAGTTTTGAGCACGCTAGATACCACGCTTCTCTCCCAGAAAATGAAAGTAAGGTCATCATAGTATAATGTGGGTGTTGAACAAACACAAAAATGCGCCTGAGCAAGGGTCTGCATTAGCGATTAGCTAGCCGCGCTCGTAGATGGATATCTTCGAATAAGAGTGGCCAGCCATTATATATATATATATATATATATATATATATATATATATATATATATATATATATATATATATATATATATATATACAGAGGTAGAGATAATTACAAATGTAAAGGTTTAGCTTCATCACCCCGACTCTTGAGATTCGTCAGGGGATATTAGCAATTGAATAAATATTTACCTTATTTTGAGTAGACCTTGTCTATTTTTAAACGATATCTCACAGCCTGAGCATTTGTAAAACCTAATAAAGGTAAAATGTGGTCTCTGGTAGGACTCAAACTTGCGTCTCTATTTGTAGAAGAAACTATCAACTGATTCGGCGAGCGTTAAACCACTCGACCACAAAGGGCGTCACAGCATTGCCAGGTTCAGTTAAGCTTTTTGAAGAATGAACATGTTCTGGGTTGTCATTTTGGGAAATAATATAGATTAAACTTCATTAAATATATATATATATATATATATATATATATATATATATATGTGTGTGTGTGTGTGTGTGTGTGTGTGTGTGTGTGTAAATATATAGAAAAATAGGAAAGAACACGTTAGGTAAATAATCCGAAGTTCTTTAGTATTTTTGTTTTTATTTTTTAAAACAATGCTCAATACAAAAGAAGAGCCTAAATTATAATATATATATATATATATATATATATATATATATATATATATATATATATATATATCATTTAGTGTAAGAAAAACGGTATCCAATGCTAAATAACAGAGCTATTAAGTTTATATTAATAAATATGCTTAATACCATGCGCCGACAGTGCAACTTGTGTTAGGCGGCAGTCGTAACGCAGTCTCTGACTGTGTGCGATTTCTGTCGAACTCTCTGCTTTGGTAGAGAGGAACCCGAACGAAGCTATGCCGAAGGGCTAATAATACGGATGATGTGAGGATATTTTTTGCCGAACCTACGGGCTCGGAGAACCCACAGTAAACTCGTCCTTGTGCCACATACATCCCGCGTTGGGGGACTATTAAATATCGACAGTGCAACTTGAGTTTTCAGGCTCAATACAATAATCAGGTACTAATTTGAATTTACACCGCTTGGATAGAACAGTTTGTTTTAAAACTTCTGACTACACCTCGAGATATGAGTGGATGTTTGGGTGGATTATAACTGTAGATTAATATTTAATTGTGTTATAATGTAATCTTCAATTTGAGTTTAGACACAAAATTACATTTAAGATTGAAAATAATAATTATTAGAAGTTCTAATTCTATTTTTTTAAACCAAATTTTATTTAATGTTCGTTAAAAACGAACGCTACTATCAAAATAATTTTATGGACAAAGGTGGGTTACTCTTATTTTTGCTTAAAATAGTGATTAATTAATAAAAATGAATAAAAAAATAAAAAGCTTTGTAGTGATAAAATGATAATAAAAGTAAAATAAATTATAGTAGTATTAGTAGTAGTACAACTACAACAACGACGACGACAACAGTGTTTATCCAAGCGGGGTAAATTTAAATTAGTACCTGATTAATGCACTGAGCATGAAACTCCAAGATGTACACTCGGCGTAGGGTGTTATGTATACTTATTAAAATATATATATATATATATATATATATATATATATATATATATATACACAAACACAGATTTGCATAAGTAACCACCCCCTTGAATTTTTCCCCATTTTTGTAGTGTTTCCAACTGGGGTTCAAATTGAGTTAAACGATCTCTTTACCATTTGATCAAGACAAAATACATTGCTTTGAATGTGCAAAATACTTATGACATAAACAATAATTGGCGTAACAAAGCAGTCATCACTTTGATACATAACTATTCAACGCCACTACTTAGAATTCATCTTTGCTGCAATTCTTTTGGCTTTGTATATCTAGAAACTAGAAATGTTTGCCCGTTCTTCTTTGCAAAATAACTCAAGCTCAGTCAGGTTGGATGAAAACTAATTTTTAAGTCTTGCCTCAGATTCTCAAATGGATTTAGGTCTGTGTTTTGACTGGACTATTCTGATACATTAACATGCTTTGACGTAAACGATTCTATTGTATCTTT
Organism: Acanthosepion lycidas; assembly: GCA_963932145.1. Classification (NCBI taxonomy): domain Eukaryota; kingdom Metazoa; phylum Mollusca; class Cephalopoda; order Sepiida; family Sepiidae; genus Acanthosepion; species Acanthosepion lycidas. Next base: position 69,053,641 of record OZ010596.1, read on the forward strand.
GGCTGTACGTTTAGGATCGTCGTCCTAATGAAAGATGAACTTCCGCTCCAAGACCTTTGCAGACTGTAACAAGTTTTCTTTGGGGATTGCACTGTATTTCGCTCCATCAATTTACTCATCAACTTTGAACAGCTTCCCTGTATCTGCTGAAGAAGAGCATCCTCATAGCATGATGCTGTCAACACCATGTTTCACGCTAGGGAAAGTGTGCTCAGAGTGATGTGTAATGTTACATTTCCGTCACACGTAGCATTTTGCATCAAGGTCCAAAACTTCAATTTTGGTCTTATCTGACCGGAGCACTTTCTTTCATATGTTTGTTGCTTTTCAGGTGGCTTATAGGAAACTGCAAATAAAATTTCTCATCTTTCAACGATAACTTGTCATTATTCCATAAAAGCCAGATTGGTGGAGTGCACAACTAATACTTATCCTGTGGACAGATTCAGACACCTGAGCAATTGATCTTTGCAATTCTTCCAAAATTATCATTTGCTTCTTGATTAAAGCTCTCTTTGCTTGATGTGGGAGTTTAGGTAGATGGCCCTGTCTTGACTGATTTTCCGTTGCGTCATACTCTTTCTAGTTTTGGAGAAATGATTTAATAGTGCGACATGAAATATTAAAGACATGAGATATTTTTTTATAACCAAGCACTGCTTTATGCTATTCCACAACTTTATCCTTGATCTGTCTGCTGAGTTCTTTGGTGTTCCCGATGTTCTTTGTTTGATAATGTTCTCTAACAAACCTCTGAGTTTGTCCTATTCAAAACAGGCGTGTATTTTACTGAAGGGTGCAGTATTAAGGACAATAAATCGTTTCTTATACTATTCTTTACTCGTTACTAATTATGTGACTTCTGAATGCAGTTGGTTACACTAGATTTTACTTATACGTTCCACATTAAAGGATAGTGTGAATACATATGTATTCAATCTCTTTCATGTTTTATATGTAAATAATTTTGAAAACCATTTAATATTTTCACCTTACTTCAAAATGAGATATAATTTCGGGGTGATCCTTTACATAAAAGCACAATAAAATATTTTTAAATTTGGGTATGTAATGTGACAGAATGTGGAAAATTTCAATGGGGTGAATAATTATGCAATGCGTGAATGTGTCTGTGTGTGGGGGGAGGTTATTTTATCTTCCATTTTTACATAAATGTTCACATGGCTACAAGATTTTGACGCTCTGGACTTAGTTGCTCGCATTGAGGAATGAGGAAATCACAAATTAAGAAAAAAACACAAGGACTACAGAATGCAACTTCAGGTCGAGGAAGAGTGAAGACGGTATCGGATGCAAGGCTGTGATAAAACATCACAGATGTGGGATAAGAGTTTGAATACTTGTGGAACAAGAACACAAATTAGCATTTAATAACAGAAAACAAATCTTAGCAGTTTTAAGCAGTGATTTACTCAACAATTTTGAACCTTGATAAAGTATTTCAAGAATATTTTATATTCTTCCTCACATCCATTTGAACCGCCTCGATTTATTCTAAACACAGAAATAAACAATTAACTGATCTATTCAGTTAGCAAATACTTTGGACTTCACCTTCGATCTAAAAGTATATATTTAATATTTACTCTTGTTAGAACGGCACAAGGCGAGAAGAGTAGAAATAAAGATGGGATATTGTATTGCATCACTTTTTTAAAGTAAGACAAGATTACCTTGATAATTAGCATTTTAAAGTCTGTCTTATCTGGTTTCGAACAGCGTCCTCTGTTGCAAATGAAACATTATTTCCGCTACTATTTCAGACAAGTATATTTATTTTGACTATATTTATTTTACCTGCTTTGCAGGTAAAATAAGGTCCAGTATAGTCACCAGCAAGATAAAAATCCGAAGATGCAAGTTACAAATTGAAGATATCGATATCAAGCAACTACAGAGGTTTAAATATCTGGTAAGTGTTTTAACAGACGATGGAAAATGGGACACCGAAATCTGAACATGGATTGAACTAGCGAAATATGCATTCTAAAAACTAAGTGCTGAGAAACAGAAAGATTTCATTAGAAAAAAATAAAAGTTTGTTTGATTCCTATGTGATATCCATCATTTTATAAAGCAGTGAATGTGAGACAATCTCCCCGCAGGCGAAGAGCAAACTGGAAACAACAGAAATCCATGGAATTCTCAGTATTCTCCTGTAAAATTAACAGGAGGATACTGAGAATTGCATGGACTGATCGAATAAGCATATAAGAGATCTTAAAGAAAATAGTAACAAAATGAACAATTATACGCAAAATCAGGAAAAGACAGCAGAAATTTGTGGAGGGGCAGGATGGCTTGGAAAACCTAATTTTCACAGGGGATATTAAGGGCAAAAGAGATACTTACCTGATGAGCTTCTGCAGGCGGAAACGAAGGGCAGAAGCAACGAGGGATGGGGATAAAGGATAGGAAGTTTTAGGGAGCTTTGATTTTCCATGTCCTGATGAGATGCGGCAAATAAAAGAAGAATCTACCATGATATTTTGCTTTACTTTTTAAAGAAAGCTACTGAGAAGGCTGTTGGGTCGCACTGAAATACGATACTAGAATATTAGTATTGCGCCTCTGAATAAAAATGATCACGTCAATATTTTTTCCCTTTGAAACCACCGGGAGTACATTAATATTATTACTACTACAAACACTATCACGGAAATGAAATAAAGGATCTCACTGATGATCAGCAATTCCACGGTTTTCTAAATTCCCAGAATTATTTTTCGATAGGACGCCAATTTCACACTTTGATCCCCATTTAGAGAAACAGTTTCTACCAGAAGGTAGCATTCTTAGTATGCAAGTCAGACAATACATGACGCTGGACACTTCAGCGTGGTGTAATGGTTGACAAACTTGTCTCGCTAGAACAATTACGACTGAGTATCGTGTTCGATCTTCAATTGGTGCTCCGCAATTTTGGCCTTGTACCACATCTAAGCTATGCTTTTAAAGCTTTTACAAATACTGTGAGGTCCCGGGGAACAGCTGCCTGAGGTTTAACCCCCACCTCCATTGCACTAAAAACGGGGTAGTGGTAGTTATACCGATGCCAGCGCAATCGGGGACTAGGCAATTTTTGTCCTTGGCCTGGGCGTACGCGCTCGATATTTCACGTTAAACCCGATCTTGTGTCACATCTCGTGTCAATGAGGAGACCAGGGTAAATACCTACATGCGTACACCTACACACCACTTATTTCTTTATTTTCGAATAAAATTAAGAGAAAAATATTGGAGTTTTCGTGCTTTTTTTTTTTATAATAACCAATCTGCTTTCACTGTAATGAAAACATTAAAAAATATGATTGGAGAGAAAATTTTAGCACGACTCTCTATTACTTACAATGCTACGTACGTGGCCAACCAAAATATTCGCTCTATGCCACTCAAATCTGCCATCTTCTACGTTTTCGTATGTTTTAATGTTTATCAGCAGAGTATTTCTTTCAGCAATGCAAGGCCTTCCGTCTTACACAATATCAGTTTCTATCCTCTGTCCAGTTTTTTCAATCTCTCTTGTATTTCTATTTGAACGCGTTCAAATCCAGTTAGATTCTTTATTTCTCAGAGACTCATATTTTTTGTCTGTTTCCTTATATTTACCTTGCCAAAATTTTTTCTTTCTTTCTTTGTCGATAGTTTTAGTTTTTACTTCTTTTTTCAACTTCTATTTTTTGTTCTTTTTCTTCCCTACTCTTTTCTTTATTTATTTTGAAATTTCTTTTTCTTCTCTCACTCCTATTTGAATTTCTCACTCTCGCTCAATTTCTATCTTAACTTCCTCTTTCTTTTTATTTTCCTTTCAATTTATCTTTTCTCCTTCATTTCTTCTTTTATTTATTTATTTATATTCTCATACGAAATGTTTACCATTCCCTCTTTCTGTCTTTTTCTTTTCTATTTATTTATTTATTTTTTTTTTTTTTTTTTTGTTGTTCATCCGTTTCGACTATCTTCTGTCGCTCCTTTTTTAATGTTTTCTACTTTCTTTCTTTCTTCCTTCTTTCCCTCCTTCTCCTTTTTATCAACCCGGACATGGCGACCATCTGTCGTCCACATGACCATTGCTGTCCCAAGCATTCATGAAATGAACGAAGCCCTTCAGGCGAACGAACAGGAGCTTCAAAATAACAGAAAAAAATGAGAAAAACAACAACAAAAAGTAAAATTAAAGATTAAAAAAGCAGTAATGACGTAATTATATGTACTTAAGGGTCGGGCTACAGAGGCGGATGAGTGAATGCGTCGAAGCGTGCACAAATGTGTACACGTGTTTCCTGTCGCAAAGAAGAAGGAACGGGGTTATTCAAAAGGGAGAGATGGGAAGTAAACGAAAGAAGTGAGCATTTGTCCTCTCGGTCTAAGCTTTCATGCCAGCTTGCATAATAAACAGTCACGTCTGACTCATCGGGTCAACAAAAATCGATCATTTCCCAGTGGCTACACGACGTTGATATTTAATGTTATGTATTGACTTTGAACCAATGAAGACCTTTTGTATTTCATACGAAGGTTTGTTTGTATGAACTATTAGTGCTTCTAACGAATTAGAGATTTTCATTAATAATAAAATTTGTTGAGAAATGTATTGCATAAGTCACTTTCTTCTCTTTTCTTTCTTACTACTCATTATATTTAATGATTTTTGCACAAGTATCTGCTGAAGCTCGATAAAGACTATGTGACACCAAGTCTCCAGAACTTTCAAGAACACTTGTCTAAGTAATTTCAGTCTTTCCTGTTTTACATTTTTCTGAGCGCTTTTCATGTCTCTTCAGATCTGTTCCTTGGCCAGCAAGAAATCCGGGTAATTATTACATATTTATATTAGAGAATATGTTTTCGTTCTCCGTCAACGTCCTGATATTCATTCTGTCACCCCACAGCTTTCTTTTACTCTTTGATAAATAGGCGTTGTCACAGGGTCCTGACTTAGGTAAATTTGTTTTAATTTCGAATCCCACAGATTTTAAATTTTCTATTCTCAACGATATTTTCTAGTTTATATTATGATTGGCCTTCCTAAGTTCTTTGCCCAATTCTTAAGTGATAACCACTTCTATTCAATTCTCTATATTCTATACTGTTTCGGAACTCATTTACTATAGGACTGATAGTTTCATGTTTTTGAACAGACCACTTTTTTGTGCCTGTTGTATTTTTGGCTTTGGTGTCATTCGTTCTAAAACTTGTTCTAAAAAGTTTCTATCTTGTCTCTTCAGATATTCCACCTAGCTGTCGTTAAAACTGAGTTTCTTCAACACCCCAAAGAGTAATTATATAGATATATAGATAAGGAGCAGACCAAACAAGACAAACAGGTAATAAATTGTAGAATAAAACCAGAGAGAAGAAATGCGTTTATAATGAGTCTGCCTCAAAGTCAATGGTGATTAAAATGAAAGATGTGGTGTCATTTTTGTGAGCAGCTGTAATTCTAATATCAAGTAACAATGTGAATTGTTTCTTCATGATGAAACTTTTTCACTCATCAATGATGCGAAGCAAATCTAATAATTTCAGTGGATTATCTGAAAATCATTTGCATACTCATCTGCATAATCAACCTCCTTGCGCCAGTCTTCATTTTTGAATTCATAATTTATGCAAAGATCGAGCGACTGCGTGATTTTTTTTTTTTTTTTTTTTTCGATTTGCAGCAAAATCCTTCCATTGTTATAATTACCGTGAGCAACATTCATTTGAATTTACAAAGATGAACAGAATTGTTTTCGGTGTGTAAATTACCTACATTGTAAATCATTACATATAGCACTTAGCGTAATGTAGGCACGGCAGTTTTAATGCGTCTTTATGGAGATTCGTTGTTAATTATGGATATTTTTCGATAGTGGCAAAAATTTCGCACTATATATACAGGAAACACAGACAAACATACACATACATATAAAATGTTTATATATATATATATATATATATATATATATATATATATTGATATATACCTATATATTAACTTATCTATTGATTTATGTTGATGCGTAAGCTCTCAGTGAACACGCACATTAATACAGTTCTATATTTTTGTTTTGACTGGTTTACTCATGCGTTAAATTATTAGTATTATTATATAGTATTATTAGTTTATGACTCATGAATAATTAAATATGTTTTTCAAAATTATTCTAATTGCACTCTGTTCTTTCGCCAAATTGTTTTTTCCTACTGCTTGCTTAAACAAGATATTATCACGTGTAGACGCCTGTGTAACGAATATATATATATATATATATATATATAGATAGATAGATAGATAGATAGATAGATAGATAGATAGATAGATAGATATGCTCGACCAAAAGTAGGCTTAGAGCTGATTCCCGTTTCAGATCTAACTGAACTGTTATTGCAGTAAGACAGAGCACCCCCTCATGATGCTTTGGCAGCAATAAGGGACAACCTTAACCAAACTTTTCCACATTCTTGGTTGGGAAGAAAGAGCACCATTGAACGGCTACCACGTTCACCTGACTCAACACCAATGGATTTCTTTTTTGGGAGTTTAGTAAAGAACAAGGCTTATGAGAGAAATACCCACAGACTGGACTAATTAAAAGTTTACATCTCAGAAGTATTATTGAAATTGCTGTTGATCGAGATTTGTGTCGTTCTCTGTGTCATAGTGCTCTGGAGAGGTTCGAGGAAAGTTGTAATGTTGAAGGAGGACATTTTTAGTACTTAAAAGATGTTAAACAAATGTACATAAAAAGTTTCGAACAAACATATAAATTGTAACAAATAAATATGATATATAATAAAAATATTTTAAAAATATAAAGTGAATACCTACTAAGTGTAAGCCTCTACATATTGGCCCACCAGAGGGAGAAAATATATACGTGCCCACTGCTGATGAGTCCCAAATATATAATGCTTTCTGCATTCGGCTGAGGTTTCTTCTAGACTCGATGAATTACTTAATTATGATTATTTCAAATCCTCCTAATTATTTTTATCTGTATATCCTTGCTTGAACCGGCTTCTAATGCTCTGGGCTGAGCGGCTTGGGTATATTAGTCGTGTCCCGTGGAGGCACAGTCCTATGGGTAAAGAGAAACTGTTGAGTTCCACCACGGAATATTTGATCGAGCTGTGCCATATTGAGTCTAATTCGTTACCTCTTCGTCACCGAGGCCCGTTGGTATGGCGTTTGTCTCCTATCGTAACTATTCGGGTTTCAATTCTCGGTAATGAGTGCGCACTGCTGATGAGTCGCAAATATAGGACGAAACGGCCGTCCAGTGCTTTCTGCATTCTTTTGAGGTTTCTTCTAGACTCGATGAATTACTTAATTATGATTATTTCAAATCCTCCTATTTATATATATGTTTGTGTGCGTGTGTGTGTGCAAATATGTAGAAAAATAGGAAAGAACACGTTAGGTAAATAATCCGGAGTTCTTTAGCATTTTTGTTTTTATTTTATAAAACAGTTTACAGAAGTAAAGCTTAAATTTTCGCTTGAGGGTGAAACAGGGCTTGATACGTTAATTTAATTTAATTTTAACAATTATATTGATGTCTTTGGCTCTTGTTTTTGAAACATGAGAACGCTTATGTAACGAAGAAATAATATTTTTTAAATAATTATACACAGACACACACACACACACACACACACATATATATATATATATATATATATATATATATATATATATACATATCGTGAATTCCATCCAAGTCACATATCAGCTGGATGTCTTTCGCAAATGTTGTCTCCGCACGATTTGTGGCTATACTTTTGACGATAGAATGTTCAATGCTGATCTTCTCGCAAAGACTCGTATCAAAACTTTCGAAATCAGTCGTAGTGACCTGTTAAGAGACGAAAGACAATATCGAAAAGCGTCAGCAAATATTCATGTTGCTATGTCCTGAGATTCTTGCTGTTGCACAATATGTGGAATTGTATGCAGGTCATTAGCGGGACTGAAGTGTCACATACGACAGTAACATAACAACTGAATGATGTTGCCGGATCTCCATACGTCGAAATCGACGGTAGAACCAACTATGTATACAATAGTTTTCCCATTTGTCATCGCTCCAATGCCGTTAGTGTAAACAATATTTAAGATAATCACTCTCCAGTGGATTTATCTATAGATATTGAAATCTTTCATATTTTCTTCTTTTTTTCCAGAGTGTATTTGCATCCTATCTTACCCAACATCCTATCTTACACAACACCAGGTTGCACTTTCACATATCAAGTATTTTGTTAATATAAGTCACGAGACTTTATCGCCGCCTTACTAAGCCTGCCGTGTAGCTTACAGTACCTGGTATTCTTCAGTGGCCATCCATCTGAATACTAACCAAGACCAACGCGGTTTAACTTCCGTGATCGAACGTGAACTGTTGTTTCAACTTGTTATAACAGTAACATTTTCACTAGATGTTTAACCATTTCTGTGCAGCCTCATGCAGATGAATTTTTTTAATTCAGTATTGTTCTTCTCAAAGACTGGCTGCCAATCATGGCTGCAGATACCAGTTTGCCCTATTATTAAACCCATAACTGGGGAGAGAGTAATTGAGATCATACCTTCCCCAATACCTTTTGTGCAAAAATGAATGGAATGAAGTCAAATGGATTTCCAATTCTTCACGCCGATTTCTCATATATATATATATATATATATATATATATATATATATATATATATATATTACACACCAAAATCAAAACTGCCGCTTTCTTAAAATATAAAAGATGACGAATATTTTTTTCCTAATCCTCCGACACATACATATCTATACATGTTTTATTCTATCTTTCCACTTTCCGATGTACATCTAGATTGAAGTTATGAATAAATTACCCATTGTTCATGATTGAAGTTCATTCAATTATTACAGTCATTGTTAAGAACTGGGTATGGTAAGAAAGATTTCTTTGACTATACGCTGTTGTATTTCAATTACTGGGATTAACTGAAATTACTTGAATATAGCAGAACAATTGCATGAACGTTGGACAATGTATTTATAACTTCTAAACCGATATATAAACCGAATTGGGAATTGGAAAGTTATAATAAAAAATGAATATACATAACTTATCGGTGTAATTTAATAAAAATTATTTGAATCGATTAATGCCGAAAAATGCACTTCATAGATAAAAATATAGTTTTAAGGTATGCTATATTTATAGGTAAAAGTGATATGAGAGATAGAGCGTATGTAAATATAAATGTAAAAGTGAACAGTGAGGCAGTCCGTTTCATGTTCGAACGCAATCTTCAGGCTGTATGTGTAGTTTTGTCTCGACTATTTATACACGCAGATTGTATATATCGCCGTGGAATAGATAAGTATTTCTCGTTCTCACTCAGCTAGTATCTGTTAAACCAAATATCGCTTCTATTAGTATATAATTATCGTGGCCAACAACAGAAGTAACAACTTTACATTATTGGCAAACTGCATATTATACTTTTCTCTCAAACTAATATAACATCCGGTATCAGATATAGCAAAGATGGTAATAATACTATGTATTATTGTCTTTCATTCTGAAAAGTATCTGTAACCAGAGATTGAATTGCTAGCGTCAATTTTACACCTGTTTGTATATATATATATATATATATATATATATATATATATATATATATATATATATATATATATATATATTCATGAATTATTCATACATAAAACAAATACTCATTCATAAATTTGTAAATTAATTGCACCTTTATTGAAATATATATATATATATATATATATATATATATATATATATATATATATATATATATATATACAAAGAGGTACAACACCTCGGAAAACTCACTCTAATCGTTCAAAGAAACGAACTCCCGAATTTGTTGGTGAGGGCCTCAGACGCAACACGTAGGCTTAGATCAAGTGCCTTGACACGCCACAATTTCTTATCCTTACAAATATTTATTTTACTTACTATTTCACTATTTGTTCTACCATCTATTTACACAAGCTGGTTAAAGAGGTTATTACTGTTTTCCTTTGTTCCTCTCACCTCCATTAATTCATATTAGGCTCATTTCTTTTAAGCCTTTCCCCATTATGCAATTTCGATTCTTTCTTATTAAGTATAGGCGTCAATTATTTTATCATTTTCCTTAAAATTCCCTCGTTACTCCGTTTATGATATTCCCACCATTCTTTTGTAGAGCATCTTTCTTTCCTCGTCTTTTCTTCAGTTGTAGGGAAATTGTCCAACATTAACTGCCACATAGAAGATTGATATTACATAGCACACTTTTTTGTTTTTAATGCCATTTTCCTCTTTCATAATACTTTGCTTATCTTTTAGAAGGTCACTTTTACTATTCCAATGCACCTTCGAATTTCGGTGTCACATTTTCCGTTGTCTGTTTAAATATTTCCCAATATTTATATTTTCGTACTTTAGATTTTGACATTTCGTCTTTTTACAATTGGTGTTTAGTTCTTTCTTCCCACTTTCCTTTACTGCCTTTTGTAGGATCTTGTGGATGCAGTCTACTCGGATTTTAGGTGGAAAAATAAAATCGAAGTTTCATATCCACAAATTACAATACAAAACTATAAACAATGCACATAAATGATCTTCTCAGAAAAGGAAAATGATCAAGCTAAATAAGACAATAACATTTATATAATAGATATTGATATTCAATTGTTTTTGTTGTGAACATGAGGAGAACAATAGTTCGAATGTTCAAAGTGAATTGTTGCAAGTGAGTCTGCAAAGTTTGACGTTATTTTGTTGCAAGTGTGTTTGTAAAGTTCGAAGTAATATGTACGTCAGTGGAGCACACGCTAATGAAACGCGTGTGACTGCTGACTGATTTTGTACGATAGCATTAATTTTAAAACTCAATGAACATGGAGAGTTGAGACAAGACTTCGTCACGGCTTTGTATGTAGGAAAATCATCGCTGACTGACACGTTGTTATGGTAATGTGTGTCGAGGCTGAGCTGGTTCACTGACTGTTTCGTTTTGCAGATCTGTCCGCTGATTATTCTGTTTCAGATGTGTTCCTGACTGTTGCTGATAAGCCGTTTTTATCGTATTTGGGTCGGCTCTGAATCGCTACTGAGTTTTGCGCGGGAATGTAAATCATACTGTGACCTTTTTCCAAGAGTTCAACTGCGCGGATATCATAGACAGCCTATCATGTTACTTGGCATAACCAATCAGATTCCAGAAATCAGTTATTTAATTTTGGAGCAGTGTTTTGTACAGAATTGTAAATTTTTTTCGTATCTACCGGTGAGATTTATTTGAAAGCGTCTCTTACTTGTGTGGGTTTCACGTATTGGTAATAAAATATAGGAGTTTATCCTATAAGCTTTTGCAGTTTTCATTCTGTGTTTGCTATTAATCGTATTTGCATATCTTGTTAAGATTATGCCCACCAATAAGATATCCTGGTAGGACTTCGAGTTCTCTTAGGACTGCCTTGCAGAAAAGGTTGCATAAATTCAGTGAGAAAATACATATTTGTCTTAAGCCATTTTCTATTTTTGTGTACTTACTCAATTCGTTTTCTGTAAACATGCAGGCGGTTTGCACCCTGTATAAGTTCTGGGTTATTCTAATATGTTTGCGAAATAAATCAACTTTCCTAGTAGTTTAACTTGATCTTTGTGCCGTACCATAGACAACGCAAAATCATTTCATAAGGATTTGATTTGTTTCTATTTTTATACACCTATGTGTTTTGGGATGCGCAGGTAGTGTAACGGATATCGGCGTAAAACTTGAAATTAGCGAGCCGAATTCAAATTCTAGCTTCAGCCCCCAACATTCACTTTCGCACGAATGCCATTAGAAAAGGCATTAATCTATTTCCTCCTGACCCAGATACGGTTTTTGTATTTCAGTGTAGACTGAATTCACTCGCTTTATTTTTTTATTCATTTATTTTTGTTTAAGAGAAGGAAAACTCTGAAATCTAAACCATTTATTAAGCAGTGGAAATCTACTCCACTATCTCAGCCAAGAATACTTGGCAATTTACAGATAATAAAGAAACGAAATCTGTGGAGAGTTTAATACCTGCATCCTGAAAAGAGATCCATTAAAAAAAAATTAAGTTGGTAAAGATATACCATAGAATTATAGGATTACATTTTATTTCTAAATGCAATATTCAGTTCTTTTTTTCTATATTTTCCAATCTGTGAAATCACAAGGTCAGTGAGATCGAGAGAGAGAGAGAAATACCAGGAAGCAACAATTTCCCATTTCGTTCACTTTCACACAAATGCCCCAGGAAAAAGGCATAAATATTCTCTCCAATTTCAGTTATAGGTGGAATAGTAGGGTAGAATGGCTTTTCTAGCATTGGATAATAATCAGTCTGGGGAAATAACAACTCCGAATTAAGAAAGTGTGGCGAAGACCACATCTCCCAAGAACACAGATAATAAAGAAACGAAAGGACTGTGGAGGACTATGAGTGGACATTACATATTTTTTAGTGTGTGTCCTGAAAGCTTCAAATCATACATACACACACACACACACAGGTGATCTTTTGTGCTAGAGATAAAGAGAGGTTTAGCTGAAAGCACACGATCACAAACATTCTGACAATGACTGTACACATTGGAAAGGAACATATTCTTTCTTGGTTGTAAACAAGAAAGGTTAGCTAAAATTTAAAAATAATAACAATAATCGTCTATTATTTTGTTGAGTATTTAGGCAGCAATTCCTCTTTTATACATGTTTCATTAAAGACGACTGACAAGGTACTGCAATTAAGCTTTTTATTTCATTTTTCTTGTGTTCCTACGACTGTTTTCTTTTCTGGACACAAATCGTGTAAAAAACTGTCCAAATATTCTATATTTTCGAGCGCTTTCGGATGTACTTTTAGCAATTATCAAGGATGGTTTTACCTTTTACTTTTTAAATGAATATATGGGTTGTGTGTATGTATCTAAAGTTATAGGATTGTTTTATTTTCCAAACACAGTCAGCATATTGTGGCCGTGTTTGTAGTTAATGTTATTGAGTGTTGGCTTTTTCTTTTTATTATTAGGGCTTCCATTATCTTTAATCATTTTTTTACATGTGGATGAGGTTATTATGCTTGTATTTCCTACTAGTATGATTCGGATGGAGTCTTTTAGCTTTGTGTGTGTATGTTTAAATGAGTTCTAATGTAGCTGTGGTCGGATAGGTGTAATCTAAGTTTTCTGGTTAGGCATGTAGTAGTGTGAGCGATGTAATTATTTATGAGTTTGGTTTGATCAGAGACATAGTTACTTAAGGAGCATTTGAACTCTTAAATAATGTTGGTTCTTTGTAGTTTTGATTTTGCATATGTGTTGTTATTATTTTCGAGGATAATGATGACTGTTTGAAATTTTTTATAATAGATAATTAACTAAATTTTTTGTTCAGGTCAAGTGGGGTATTTCTAACTGAAGATTCATCTCGCTTATATTTGACGTGCATTTATCTTTTGTAAGAAGATATTAATGTTAATGTTTTTGTCTCTGTGTTCAGTATCGTTATTATCTATTTTGGAAAGAAACAATCTAATCTGGTGTTCGATGAGGTAGTTAGGAAATCTATTGTTTACTAGTTTTGCATTGCTGAGTTCTTTAAGGAAAAGTAGACGAGAGGATGAGTTCTCATGTGCACTCTTTAAGAAATCCTGGCTATTTTGTATCGAAGTGGGCATTCACTCTTAAACTTAAGGTAGCAAGAGTTTCTATTAGTGTTTTTTTTTATATAGTGAGGTGCTGAAGGTGTTCTTACTGTATTCTACGAAAATGTCTAAGAATGTGTGTTTATTTTTTTTTACATAGTTCGTAGGTAAAGTTAAGGACAAAGTTTTTTTTTTCAAATGTCGTTTCGAGAGTATCTATTTCTTGTGTGTTTTTCGCTAAAATAAAAATGTCGTAACGGACATATATTTGGGATTTACTGACCTGTTTAAATGTGTTTTCTACGTGGGACATGTAGTAATTGGAGAAGCACGGGTCGAGTGTATTTCCCATACTAACACCGTTAATTTCTGTGTAAATGTTTTCACTGTGGTTATAGAAGGGGACATTGGTTGTGCATGCATGTACTAATTTTTTGAGGATATTAGGTTTGATGGAGGTGGGATAGAATTATTTGTTTACACTAAGTTAAGGATAATGTCAACGGGGACGTTTCTGAATAAATTTTCAACATCGAGTGACGCCAAAATACCTTGGATTCGGTATATACTTTTTAGAATTTGGAGGAATTCATGGGTGAATGTGATGCTGTAATTGGTGGGTTGGAATGGGGTAATGATGACATTAAGGATTTTTGATAGTTCATAGATAGGGGTTGGGAACTGGGAAATATTAAATAAAAAAATGTACATATTAAATCAAAACTGTATTTACTAATAATAAATGGAAAAGCTTAATACAATTCAGTGATACAGTATTTTAAAAAGATTGTGAATTCTTCTGTGTCGATATATACGCGCCGAGTTTCATAAATACGGATGTCCATACACGATATTATTAGAAAATAAGAAGGGTAACTGTATTAAATTTAAAATTTATTGGTAAATTCCTAACATTTCCTAAACAAGCGTCTTCGCAAGTAAGATTTATAAAGCCAAAGTACCTAAAATTCAATAAAATATTAGAATGCTTAAAATATTCCAATTTTTTAGATGGCTGATAAGTAACATATAAATATATATATATATATATATATATATATATATATATATATATATATATATATATATATATATATGGGTGCTTGCGTTGTATTCATCAAGTAATTCTATTACAATTATCTTATCCTTACGCAAAATTCCCAAACATCAAACTCTCGATATATTTGTCAACACCTCATGAAAAAAAAATGTTTTTTCTGTGATATATTAAATTAAAAGTAATATTTTAATTCAGATTACTTAAACTTAAAACAGCTAACTTTTCTCAAATAATATTTCAGAAATGTACATTTTATTTTTGAAGGATTTTTTCATAAATACAATCATATTGTGTTGACAGATTTTACAGATAATCAGAAAAAATAATTCCACGCCATTTAGATTTGTTTTGAAATGCAGCAAATTATTTTTCTAATCGTAAATATTATAGTTCAACTATTAGCTTAGAATAAAAAATAAAATAAAAGCTTCAAGAAATATTTATTATTTTTTAAATGTTTTTTAAACATGAGGTTTGACTATACATACATTCGAGATTTAATATATATATATGTGTGTGTTGTGAGAATTTTAAGCACACGCCTGCTTTCCAAATCAGAACAAACTTTGGGGAAGTGCTTCTTGTTCGCCTTCTCTTATGCTCTATTATTAGTTTTATGAGTGTATAAAGCAGCCATATTAGTAGCAGTGGTAGTAGTACTACTACAATTGTCAGTGTTGATTTTTTTTCTATCATTATGAGAAATATTTTTTGTATAAGTGTTAGCTTGAATTATGATATCCGGGTGACTGAGTGCACCCTATCCTAAATGTAAAAAGTCACTCCTCGATATATCCACATTAGAACAGTTATGTTTTAGTCTAGAAAAGAGTCACCAAAATTTTATGTTTGATTAGCTTTTGAGAAGTGGATCTTGCCGAGAATTTTTCATTACCTCGTCGATATAATTAAGAAAGTAAAAATACAGTCAAAATATGGAAAATTGTATCAACTTATTGGGGTGTCAATTATTAATCCTAAGAGTTCTGGGAATAGCCTAAATTGTACGAAAATACTTTTTTTTTTAAATTAGTGATCCCTTAAAAACTGATAACATGCAGACATCAGCAATATCAAAGCCAGCGAGAATGCTGTGAAAAGTGAGATTGTAAAAGATTTTAGAGTGATGAAGAAATACATAATATTTGTTAAGGCCGAGGAGGCTAATGAGGAGAGTATTCAAAATCTGAAGAAGACTTGTCGTCATTTGATCCTAGCGATGTCCTAAATTCTTTCAACTATTCATACGTAATAGAAACAATTGATTAAAGTAGAACAGATAATTAAAATCATTGGCTCTTAATGCGCAACTGTTTCGGACGTGAAACAAACCCGATAGGTTCACTGATGAAATTAATGAAAATAGCAGATATGTTAAACAATAAAGGGAATCGATGAAATTGCCTTAGAAAACTACGGGGTGATTGTGCCAGCGACTGACAAACATAGTGTAGGTATATCCTTTCTTGAAAATAACTGAAATAAGTGTGTTTGTTTTTTCTAAGATAGAAACATGTGACATGTACCGCTTTGTTTGTAGCTGTTTTTGCAGAACGAAGCAAATAGAAAAATTGATAAGTATCAAAATCATGTCAGAGAAATGCCAATATTATAGTGAAATTAATTTCTATAATCATTTAAATATTGGAAACAAACCCAGAGTCTCTGGCAAGGAAATTGGAAGAATTAGAACTACAAAAAGAAAAGAATAAAAAAAGAAAGAAAGAATATTATTAAAAATAGCTAAATGAATATTCTGCAGAAAGTGTTGAGTAACTGAGGAGACTTGACACCATCAATAAGTTCCTGAACGCCCTGATGTGAAAGCAGAAAACAATTATAACAACGGCGCTCGATGGCAAATAACATTAAGAACATGAAATGATTGTTGTGAATATCATTACTGTAGTTCTTAGAAAAGTCCCGAAACATGGTCATCGAATTTTTTTTTTTTTTTTTTTGCTTAAGAAACGTGTTGTCCTTAATATATATTATTCATGAATGCAATTAATAGCTTCTCTAATTAAATAATGTCTTAGTTTTATAGGAAATTTTATTTTAAAATTCAGAGCATATTTTCGGTAAGACGGGTTCTGATTTTTCAAAAAAAAAAAAATGATGGTTTAAATTTTCCAAAGAGTTCTACCTTTAACTAATATAGTCACTAAAAATTATCACGATGAATTTCTTAATTTTCATAAAAATATATGAGGTGGAACACATGTAAAATAAAAAAAAATATTTTACCAACATATTCTAAACACCAACATTTCATTCATTTGTGAATAAGTCCTAAAAATTTTATTAAAATCCAAAAAATATTTGAATTTTGCAAGAATTTCCAAATTAATGTGTCTGCCAGCACAAAAAAGAATTTGCTATGCTAATTTATAAGAGGGTCGCTGACGCAAGAAAAACAATATTTTTAATCAAAATTTCGAATGTTGTAAAAAGGATTAAAAAATTTAATTAAATATTCAAAAAATACTCTGATCTTTCCTCTTAATAATAAGATAAAGATTTCGATGATAAAATACTGTTTTCATTAAGTTTCGAGCATTTTTTCATCACCGTATGCTAATTTTTTAACGTTTCCGTGGAGGTACTTATGTATTACTATACTATAACTAATATTACTACTACTGCTAAAAATAATAATAACAAATTGTTGGAAATTTAGTAATGACGATATCGTTATTATTATTATAGTGGTTTATGAATGTGGAAATAACAAGAGGCGATAATAATAATGATGATGGTGATGATTTTAAAATGAATGAGAAGAAAAAAACAATTTCCAGATGGAAATGGTAATGAAGCTGTCTTGTGTGCCATGTACGTTGACCTCTGACCAAGCCATTCCTAACGTACTTTAATCAGTGGATTAATATCACGAACAACAAAAACGGCGACGGGCATACAAACTGAAACATAACATTGCTGAAGCCAGTACACAAATTCAACTGCTGACTTTGCAGGATGGGTCTGCTTTGACGAAAGGATTGTCTTTGCACTCATGTTTCGGGTCTGTGTGGATGCGCTATATAGAGAATAATGTATCAACGAATAGAAAGAGAGTGAAGAGGCATTGAATGAGAATATAAATCAAGAAAGAAATAGAAAATAAGGATAAAATAGGAAAAAAAGAAAAATGTCAGATGGAAGAAACAAAGCTAAAAAGGAAGAAAAACGAAAAGAGAAAAAAGAAGAAAAGTAAAAGACAATGTGAACGATGTGAGGAAGAAAACAAAGAACGTCTATCAACATTATCGAAATGTATATTTTAGCATTTCATGTTCACTGATCCAGTTTCCATCGAACTCATATACACTTTGTCTAATTTAGAAATAGACTGAAATGCATCTCACCTGATATTCAGTCAATCAGTCAGTCATACTATGCAGAAAAATTTCCCGCGGTAGATTGACATTTCTTTCTCCGGTGGTCTCGTTGTTATCCAGTGCTATAGAACAGTCTGTTTGACTATTCAACCCATAGCTGGAGGGAGGGGAGAAGAGACGGATACATAACTTGCGCGTTAGTGAATGTAACGAACCCGACTGGAATTCGAACGCGACACTCCAATTTCTCATTCCGAACCAATATACATGACACTGCAACTCTCATCCATGAAGCATTATTATTCGTCGTTCAATCAGTTAATACTTATTTCATTTTCCAATGCAGAGTTACAATAGCAAGTAAATTTCAGTTTACGTCTGTTTGTTAGAAATATTGCAATAACGTATTTGTCGGGGGTGCGATTTTATCATTCGACACAAATATAGTTCATGATATACACAAATACACACACACGCGTACATATATAATAGTATAATTATTCATATTTTATTTCAGTCATATAAAGATTAGCATGAGTCTTCAAAATACGAACAAATATATTGAAACGTTTTTGCATGATGAAAACACAATTTTGGGGATTGTGAAAAAGTTTAACAAAGATGACAAGAAAATTAAAAAAGAAATTAAAAATATTAGCTTTAATTATTTAACGAGAAAAGCCTGAAGAAAATTTAAGTGGATTAAAAAAAAAACAGGTAAATAATATTTGGAGCTGATGTTGCGAATATAAACAGAGGACAACGTCAGAATATTAAGAACATTGCAATGAAAACATGTAAAAGCATCGAAAACATGTTAGTTGCATGAAGTACTTGAGAACGTATTTTTCAAATCTGATTTTTAGTAATGAATGGCGAGTTTACATTTTGACTCCTTTATAGAAATTATTAACGAACACAATTTGGCAAACCAGAAAGGGAACTTGGATTAAATATGGGAGTTTATTTTAAATTAATATAAATTATAGGTTTCCTTAGTGTTAATGATAGTATTAAGATAAATGCAGTGAATTGTTATTAAACAAAGTATCTTGATTGGTGCAGTTAACAACCAATAAGCCATTCATATTCATTAAATAAAATGCTTATGTACACTCGGCACAATTAACTATCGCCCATCTTTCCAAAAAGTAAAAGTTTTCTAAAACACAGAAGACACGACGCGCAAAGATCTCTGGGAAGTAATAAAACTCTTGTGAATAATGTCATAGTCGAAACATAGAGAAATAAAATCAATCAATGAAGATTACAGAACAAGGAAGCCAGTTATTTTTTATAGATGTTTATCAAGCAGGTATATTATATATTTATTTATAAATAAAACTTTACGTTACACTTTGTATAAAGTTGACTCACCCCAAAACATATTACCATTATCTTTATCTGAAAATGGTATCAACATCAATTAGTTAATACTAATATTATTGAGAAAATATGAACTTGAATAAAAACTCTGGTAGCGTGCGTATATGAACATAGTCATAGGAAGCAAACTTGTTTAAGGTCTACGTGTTAGTGAAGTTATTTTCATCTTTATTGGAAGCTTCACTATTATAGCCATAATCGTAGTTTAGAATACAACTAGATCAGTCATTGATGTATTGACTTCTTTTATCATACGCAATCCCACTTTTCTACTCCACTTTTCTTCAAAGCCAAACCTCAAAAATAATCTACCAACTTGAATAAATTATTATCAATTTCGAGACGGACAAATACGCATATGGTTCCTTCTTGCATCTCTAATTTTATTTTTATTTGATTTGTCAATAGTTTCTTAGAGTGGGCATAATTTGAGTAAAACGTCGAATTCATTGAATGACATTTATTGTATGAACAAACAGAAATAATCTGAGAATATGATTAAATTTAAATGCTCTGTTCCATTGGATAATTTCCGCTATTATGCAAAGCGTTAAATGCCAAATATTTATAAATTCAGTTAAACTAGAATTAATTATTGAAACCAAATCTTTTGAATATCAAATTTTTTAATTTATCTTTTTCAAAGGTATATTTCCATTCAAATATACGGTGTAATGCGCCGTTAAAACATCAATACTTTAGCGA
This sequence comes from Acanthosepion lycidas, assembly GCA_963932145.1. Classification (NCBI taxonomy): domain Eukaryota; kingdom Metazoa; phylum Mollusca; class Cephalopoda; order Sepiida; family Sepiidae; genus Acanthosepion; species Acanthosepion lycidas. The sequence continues at coordinate 69,073,827 of OZ010596.1, forward strand.
AGTAAACAAAATAATCTCAATAATTATTAAAGTTCTTTATTTGTATTTTCATCCGTCTTTAGGTTTCGGTCGAAGAGTTCTTCGACCTTCAATTGCTCATTAGGTCGCTATTATTATTGCTCTATCAAATCATTTTGCCGAGGTTATTCAGTAACCAGTCAGAGAAAAGTTCATGTAGTGCATTTAGTAGCACTATTTCTAACATTAACACTAATCTCTGAATGTCTTAGATTAACCATTATCATTATTATAATATTTTGGAACACTAGCAGCTTTTATTGTATCCCTTAGATCGTTGTTGTTACTGTAACAAATAATAATCAAACAAAATGGCAGCGTTGTAGCGCTCAAAAAAGCAAAGAAAATAAATATAGAGCTATTTGAGCGACATCTACCGGCAAAGTTCTTATTATTACTATTCTTTTATGAATAGTTTTACTCCATTTTGCAATTTCTTATTACATTCACTTAGTATTTTATTATTCTTGAATTTTAGATTTTCAGTTATTAGTTTATTTCTAGTTTTTAGTTTGTTTGTTTTTTGTTTTTTTTTGTTTTTTTTATGTTCTTTCTGAGAATATATTTGGTCGAATCGATCGGTCGAGCAAATAGCCTGAAAACCGGAATTTAAGTAGTTGCTTCTAACAAAATTTAAATATATAATCTTGGACATTTTAATAATATTCTTTCAAGTAAAATGATTACAAAATTTGGTGGTACATCAAAAATAATAAAGACTATAGTATTACCAATGTCATACGTCGACATTTTTTAAATATCAAAACTGAATGCTTAATTTAAACATTAACTGTTTTTGCTGTGATCTCGCCCTGAATCACATAATCGATCCAGGTTCAGATAGGACATAATCAATTTTGTTTTCCTGTCATTTCTTACCTTAGTACTGAAATCTAGACGACACAACTGCAAATTGCAATGTGAACACATTTACATGGGCAAATTACGGATAAGACTCACTGAGTGTATCTATGTAAGTGTTAAGCTGAAATCGTTATTTATCAAAAGACAGTTATTTTAAATTCTAAGATTAAGTAGATACACATCGAATAGACCCATAAGCAGTTGGGTATCCAGATGGGAATAGACTAAGATTATGAACTGAGGAGAAACAGTATTTATTAAACTTCTCTTAATCTGGTATATGGGCACAATACCTTTCAATGTTTCATTGATTAGTTTTTTGCGGCTTTAAAGCCAGAAAATATTTTTAGATGATAAGGATTATAAGAGATATTTTTGAAAATATTAGGTGGGTTAGAGATAATTATTTAGAATTTTTTTTCTTAACACTTAAATAATCCGAGACTATTTGGGGGGCATTTTGTCTTTTGATCTGATTCAAAGCTAAAGTCAAGATAGTGTCAGCTTTGTGGTGGAGTTTTTATCCGCCACAATGTGTGTGAGTTTGCGCGTGTATCTCTCTCTGTCAGTTAATTATATATGTTTTACAAATAATTAGAGTTTGTGTTGTGGTATTAATTAGATACCACCATAATGTATGCGCTTTTTCTGAAATGAAAGCAAAAAAATCGCTTTTTTGAAAAGAAAAATAGCAGAAGATCGAAGAAGTATTCGATTCAAACGAAATTTATAGTACATATTCATTAATTATGTACTGAATAGATTATTTTATTAGAAAGCTTTGTGGGAATTTTTTGAGTGTCTGTTTCGATACCTGGTACCCCCATTTAAGCCTAAACCATTCCCTCCCAGAAAAAATATAAGATGGACATTAGACAGACGATTGCAAAGTATTTTCAACTATCTGTTAGAACTCTGATTTCTCAACTAAACAAAGCCTTCTTCCATCAACCAAGTGCAGAACAAACCGCAAAATGTTGAACAGCTTCCTAACACAGAAGTTAAATTGGCCAAAATGTTTATATTTCAAGTTTGCTTTTGTCTTGAGATTTGTCCTGCACATTGATTATTAGAAATAATGAAGGAGGTGATTTTAAAATAATTACACAATTTACTTGAACTTTGCAAAATAGTAAAAAAGCAATATGTAGCAGTTTGATTAGAAAAAAACATCATATTCCATATTCCAGTTTGTCGTTTGTAAAATTCTTTGTCATTATTATGACTGAATAGATTTCCTATATTTAATCGAGATTTATTCTCTACCTTATATGAAGTCAGAAGGACATCAATACCAATCAAATCTCGTCCCTAAAATGGATTTCAAATCCAACTCAAATCCGTTTGAATTACCAGCTTAAAATCCCAATTCAACCGAATTCTGTGAAGTTTGAAAACAGGCGTTATCGGAAAAGTAACTTTAGATTTTCAAATTTCGGACATTTTCAGCATCAAAGTTCTTTTTATCTAAGCTTAATTTGCTTGAAATATTCATTACGGATTTAGTCTTTTTTAGTGCTTCATTCCTTTCAGATTGTTTTCAAATGAAACATTTTATTTTCTTACTCATAATGTTGGACGGACTCTTCTAAATCATGGACTCTTCTCGGTCTTTTCTAATAAAAAATAATTCAATTTTTAGTAAACCAGTTTCTTAACCAGTACACCAAACAAAAGTATAACTCCACTGTTTATGATGAATTAACACAAAGTGGTAGAAACTTTTGCGCTAATACGTGTATAGTATATTAGCACTTTTATAAAGCACTAAATGTAAAAGGTTTGAATTTGATTTTTTTATTATCAAATGTCAAATGAAATTGACTATTTTTCAATCAAAACAATTCCATAGACTTCGATTTCAAATAACGATGTACGATTTTTTAAATCAAATGTCTTTAATGAACTTTGATATTTTTTTGAGTTTAATTTTTTTTCACATGAATCAGCTGTATGAGAAAGTGAGACTGATTAAATCTATATTCAGCAATATGGATGATGGTAATTTCCAATGCATCTCCTACCTAAGTTGAATAAGATTTATATGAGTCTACAATCTCTTTAAGGTGAAGAGACATATACAGAGGTGTCATATATTAAAGCCTCCTGATTATGAGAAAGTCTTAGCCGAAGGATGGATGACGTCTTTTGTCGATGAGATTCGCAGTGGCCTTAAGCAGATCAAAATGAATATTATATATGTCCAGTTTATCTAGGAAGGTTACCCAGACGGGTAAATGACAGGATCTATGAGTTGACCGTGAACTCTGGATACCATTTCACCTTGGTTCGGCACAAGAATTTAACTGGACTCCTGCGATACATGCAGCCTACTGTAAAAACCGCCCTTATGTTCCCCCAGATGTTTCCAGAGATGGAGGTCTTTGGAACCTACTTTTACTGAACTGAATTGTATGTATATCACCTTTGGCTGTTGGACATTTGCCAATGTAATCTATTTTGGGATGACAGCCCACTGCATAGATGAAGACTTGAACAAGAAGTCAGTAGCCCTACCCTATACCAGAATGAGCGGTAATCATATATGTGATGTTCTGGCCCAAATCATTGAAATTAAACTAAAGGAATACTGCATTCACATGTGTGTTTGCAGTGGCGGACAATTCCAGAAACTCTGTGAAGGTTTTCAAGGAATCTGGTGCTTCTGATGAAGACTTTAATGAAGTTGACGATGACTCAATCACTATTAAAAGTGCCGGGGAGATGTTAGATTAGAGGTTTATTTCTGAAGAGGTTTCCCATCTTTCTATTCACTGAAGCGGTGTGACACACAGTTTAAATTTCATCAAAAGTGCAGATGTAGCTTTCGGAAATGATGTGTACAAAAAAAATGCTATCAGTCCACGTTAGGCCAAATTGTTTGGAATACACAACACCAGTTCGCAAAGATAGCAGATGTATTAATAAAAAAAAGGTTTTTTTTTTCTTGAAGATCCCTGTCATAACCAAATAGAACAGACTTTTTGAGCCACATGTGGGTTTCCGTACATTTAGAAAATAAAAGCATATTTGAACTTTAGAGATTTAAAGAAGAGGAAGTTCTCTTTATATCTGAATAGTTAGAAGCTATAAAGCCTTTTGCCTAAGTGCTTAACATCCTCCTTATGTGACAAATACGATTATGCTGGATTCTTTAGCCTGTTTGTCAAACAATTCAAGAAACAACTAAAAACAAAAAAAGTTAATATTTGGTAAGCCATTGATGGAAGCACTGTGCAGTGTAATTGATGTAAGATTTACCTCCCAGATAAAAGTGAAAACTATTTATTGGCATCATTTTAGTTCCCATGTTCAAAAACTTAAATTGTTCAGGTGAGACCGAGAGAAAAGCTTCTTTGGGAAGAAATCAATAAAGCCTGAAAATAAATGCTAGCAGCAACAGTTAATTAGGACTCAGAAGATGAATTCTTTCAAGGTGAAGCAAAGAATGGAGTGTGCGGAGGGGTTAAAGAAGAAGAGAGACTTAAATATACCGCCCCATCCCAATGATTCGCGTTTTCATTTCAAAAGTAACATTATTTTATTTGTATGGCATAACTTGCAACAGTTAAAAAGTAGTTTACAAACTGAACATATTTTTCGTTAACTCTTCTTAAAAAAGTACGCACAGGAAGTGATTCGAGATCATTTTCATTAATTATTCAGAGATGAAAAGAACATGTTACATTGGTTCAGAGAATTGGCGAATTATTTCGAAATATGACATTCTTCAAAAATCAAACCGTTATTTGAAAGAAAATATTTCAAGATTCTTTTTTTGGCGATGAAATTAGTATTTCTTGAAAGGTTGTATTTTTTGCATGCATGAAATGCTAATTAAAAATAAAATTCGAAAAGTCCTCGACTCACTATTATTCTTATCTTCTATTATAATACTCACTTTTCTTTAGCACACAGAAGAATGAATAAATTTTAAGACTGATGTGTGAAACAATAAGCTATGGGAAGAAGAGGTGAAAATGCACTTGAGAATTTGCAGATGTAACGTTAAATTTATTGATGCAGCGGGAAAAGAGCACGTCCTTTTCTTTACGATCTGGTGAGTTTTACAAAAAATTATGAAAATTACGTTTATATATATATATATATATATATATATATATATATATATATATATATTAGAGAGAGATGAACAGATGTGTATGAGTGCGTGTGAATATATGTATTCCAAAAGGTAAGTTCATTTTACCTTATATCAAACAAGATAAGTAAATATGCAAAGAAATACATATTTATATATTTAAATGTATAAAGACAACATATATTTTGTTATTTCAAGAGATGTAAATGCGTTGTTATATATATATATATATATATATATATATATATATATATATATATATATATATATATATATATAGTCATCCACAGCTCATCAGTGTGACTAGACATCCGATCGCTTCAGGCCGGGACCAAAACCCGACCGATTTCTTATCAGTCGGAGATTCTAACCCCAGGTCATCGATGCCAAGCAGAGAGAAAGGCGAATTTTTGCGTATTTATTTTTTTCATAAGCACACCAGTCACTCCCTGAACTTAATATATCCAAATAAGAGAAAGAACAAATGGAGTAAAAATCCACAGTTTGTAGCATTTACTTTTTAAAAAGTGCTCAATACAAAGTAGAGCAATATATTATTATTATATTTTTATTATAAGAGATTATAATAAATACATTTATAAATCGCTACACAAATACTTTCAGGTTTCAATATTATGATTTTACTTCTTCAGTTGATGGTAAGTAACTGGTGATAAAATAATTTTTAAGGAAATTTTATAAACAAATTATTACCTCTTTTCCGAAAATAAAAGTGGGGAGACATAAGGTCAGCGTTAAAAATAGACTCATGGGTATGATTAACCAATGTCAGATCAACGCTAAATAGAAAAGTAATGTCAGAGTGTGGAGGTGGGTGAAGATTTTTTTCATGTGACGATAAACTGACACATAGGCATGTCATTAACTTCTTTTAAATAACTTAAAAGAAGTTAATAAAACTCTCACGTAAAATGAAAAATATTGAAAAAGAACTTGTAAATCTTTAAATGAACCGTGTTACCTCTATTTCAATGAAAAATTACAAATAATCAAATTTGCTGACAAAAGTTCTTTGTTAAACGAAAGGAGTGAATTAACCGAAAATTGCCTACACAGTTTATCTTTTACTTTAATTATTTAAAAAAAAATACGTATTACTTTTTATAGCCATAATTCATTAGTATATAATTGTCCACCCTCTACTGGTATTTACCTTATTTTGTTTATTCAGCTTAAATTGTTATACATTCTCGTCTATTTAGTATTATTAACATCATATATAGATGTTCCACATTTTTAATTTAAGAAGCTTCCTGGATATATATTTTTTTAATTTCCCTGTTAACTTTACGTCTGATTAGTCCACTACTGCCTTAAAAAAAAACAACATATTTGTCTACAATCGCGATACATTTGTCGCTGCCATATTCTCCACAATCGCCAACGATGCCATCATAAGCAGCTGACGAACGCATACTTCATTTCTTCAATTAGTGCCGTGTATAGAAGGGGGAGGCATTGTTGGTTTTCAAGACACTAGATGATCATTCCAGAAATTTGCTGCGTATGTTGGACGTTGGCAGCAGGGGACAGTTGGTAGGGACAGATTGTATGGTGTTCAAGGCACGGATCAGAACATGTAACTCTAGATAAACATGACCATCAGATCTCCATTGAATACACAAAGGATATAATGGGACTACGCCTGAATCTTTCATTTGGTCTACCTACACATTTTGCTGTATTGCGTTAACGGTCGAAAGAGGCAACCATGTTAAACTACAAGGAGGATATATAGTGTATTAATATGGGGTCTAAGAAGTGTTGATTTTACTTGATATAAATATATATAATATTGGAGCGAGCTACTTCTAAAACATCTAAATAAATGACGAAACATGCAAATTTTTCTTGGTATTTATTGTTGGTTGAATTCAGACTTCAATCTTGGCAGTAATCTTAAATTAAAATTCCGTTATATCGAGTTGACTCAAGATATGTCACCTGATGTGGCATCTTTTCTTTGCCTACCTGACTTAATATGTTCACCCGCTGAGCAGGAAATATTTTCGAGGTCAAGCGTCTTTACAGATTCATCTCTATTCTTTTGAACTCCAGGACGCGCCCCCTCTCGGCGCCTGCTTAATGTTTTTTTCCCCTTTTCAATATAAGCAAATACAAAAATGTAACGATAAGCTCAGAGTTAGATAACGATCTTCATAC
>OZ010596.1:69085994-69113494 GCA_963932145.1 Acanthosepion lycidas
GTGTGTTAGTGACACACACACACACACACATATATATATATATATATATACGCACACACACACATATATATATCAATATACATATATATACATATACAGAGATATATATGCATACGTATATATAATTATTTACATATATATACATACATATATATGTACATATAAATATGTATATATATATACTTATATAGGTGCATACACACACACACACATATATATATATATATATATATATATATATATATATATATATATATATATTCCTGTACCCTTAATTATGAGAGCGAATGTCCAAATTACTATAAAGTAGCAATTATTTAAAAAAAAGTACAAAAATTAATTCATTCACAAAACAGATTTTCTACAGTAAAATAAAAAAAAATTACGTATCGTCCTTATGATTACCAATGGCTTTGTCTTAATCCTCATAAATACGTTGGACACTATTGTAAGTGTCGGGTTAGAGGCCAATATGCTGTCTAAGTACTCCACCTGTGGCAGTGGTTTGCCTGCTTCACACTGCAAGCAAGTATTGTATTTTGTTGGTGTTATAACAATTAACCTTTCATTTCCAACCTCCTTTTTGGTTATTCCTCATTCAGTAACCTTTTCTAGGTTACAACAAAATATAAAACAAACCCTCATCAATAATAACTTCCCTAACTATATTGTTGATGAACAAATAAGATTTTATGAGATCTTTGTACTAATCAAATAGAATATAATAATTCTTCAACTAACCCCAAACATATCAATCTTTTACATCGTAACCAAATGCATTCTAATTATAAACGAGATAAAAACATCCTAAAAAATTAATAAAAACTAATATATCCACCACAAATCCTAGTAAAAAAAGTAAAATTAATTACTACACTAAATCTACCATATCTAATACAATCATTCTTAATAACGCTTCCTCGCCCACTAATGTGTTGCAGAAAACAAACATCATTTATGAATCTAAATGTTCTTAGTTGGTTTTATCTCCCATAGTAAAAATATTTATGTTGGACACACTTCAACAACGTTGTCTCGGCGGCTAGGTTTTCATTTGAATAATATGTCTAACATTTGGAAGCATTTACAACAACATGCCTGTCCACATTCGCAATTCAGAAAAGTCCTTGTTGAAAATACCCCTTTACTTTTTCATGAGAAGAATAAACAAACTAACATTTCTCGAAGCTATCTATATTAAAAAATTGAAACCAAACCTTCATAAGAGTAATCATTAATACTCCACAAATATTTTAAAATGTGTGCAATACATAGTCTAAAATGCCAAGTTTTGCATTAATTGTTTATCATTTTTACTACTCATTAAGTAAAACTCTCCACACCATACTTAGTTACCTCTCGTTAAATGGTTTCAGCAGTCATGCAAGGACGCAGCATTCCTCACTCCACTGGTAAAAAGTTTAACTTTCAAATGAACTCAACAATTTTGCCTTTGACAATAATGAACTCTACAATATTTATTTTGTAATAAATAATACTTTGATGATGAGATTCTTATGGTGAATGTACTCGGAAATTAAAGAAATATGTATCAACACAGCGATTTTTTCTGGTCCTTCAATATTGACACCCAAAAACTTATTCACGGATATGACATGTCTAAATTATTCAAAGAAACATGTATCAATGAAAACATGCTGCCGAAATATACGCGTATATATATATATATATATATATATATATATATATATATATATATGCTCTAAGGGATTAATGGATTTTATTTATAATCCGATATAGAATACAGAAATACGTCATAACAGTTGACGGGTTTCACATTCAATACACAATTAACTAAAATTTAAAAAACTCCTCTATAATTATACTAATGATGCCACTGAGAACTTTTGGGTAATCCAATATATATATATATATATATATATATATATATATATATATATATATATATATATATATATATATATAACATGGACGCCATTTTATTAATCAAACTTTTTTTTTTATAGACATACAGCACCTGAGATAACTTTCGGCCAACACTTATTCATAGGTAACGCGTTGACACATTATTTATTAATATAAAGAGGACACATATATTGAAATATTGACTGAAATGGAAGAAGAGTCCGAGCTCGTTTAAAATTAAATTTAATGAAAATATAATTAAAACGTAAGGGGGTGTAAATCTCAGCTCGGAAAAGGGAAAAAATTTTAACTCACAATCCTTCCAAGAGTTTTAATGATCTTGTGAAATGGTCTTTTTGCCTGCATAAATTTGGACGATGTTATTTTAAATATACAGCTTCCAAAACACGTAAATGAAATTCGGTTTGGCCGCTGTGCTGGACAGAGAACCAACCTGGTTGTCCATCAGATGTTGGCCAATAGCCGACCCCTGGACAGACTGAGAAACTCTATTCCTGCGTCCGTTATTATGTAGATGTGGGGGAACATGCTGAGAAACGCGCGTTTCCAAACGAAGACTAGTCCGTCCTATATATACTGAATCAGATCGGCACTTAAATTGATAAATCACTGAATTTTTACTTAAATAGGTCAGTCTATCCTTCATAAAGGGGTGGGGGACACCTTTCTGGTCTTAAAAATGGTACGCAAATTCACAGCAAGTAAGTTCCTTTCGAAAAACTTATTCTACTTTAAAAATTGGGCTTTTCCGATTACTTTCGGTTCACCCATTATTTGGTTAATATGCGTTTGAAATTAGAAAAGACTGTTAGCGATAACAATAATAAATATTTGAACAGCCTTATTGTAAGAAGATTTGGTTCTGCCGATAATAATTTAAATCAGCACATCTTCAATTTTTCTAATTTAACCTTGACCGGGATAGAACTTTCTGTTCTCTCTAAAGGTTTAGATTTTTGTGTTCCTCCCTCCACCGTCAATTAAGAATTAATTTATTCTGAATTTGAGTTATTATATGCTCAACTCTTACACCATCTTCCTAGATCTTCAGAAAGGTGTTTGGAGGTTAAAACTAAGCTGTTCAAGTTATCGAATAAATATTCTACACTTAGTTGTGACAGAAATCAATTTTTGTGGCAGGGTATTCATTACCAAACAGTCAAGGCGTTGAAAATGCGTGACGATATATATATTACCAAGCCAGATAAAGGGCCCGGCGTTGTTATATTAAACAAGAAGGATTATTTAGACAAAATGCAGGCAATTTTGTCTGACTCTTCTAAATTTAAGAGAATTGGTCCAGTTAATTCTTGTGATATCACCGTGAAGTTTGCAGCCAAGACACGGAGATGGTTACTTTCTCTTTACAAAAGCCATCTCATTTCAAAAGATGTTTATAATAGGATTAGGCCTGTTGGTTCTCTGCGACTGAGATTGTATGGTCTTCCCAAAATACATAAAAGTGGTGTTCCACTTAGACCAATTTTATCTATGGTGGACTCTATTCAGCATGAGATGGCCAAGTGGTTGGCGGAGTCAATCCAACCCGCATCTGTTGCACTGTCGACTTATAACATTTCAGACTCCTTCAGATTTTCTAGTTTCATTAGGAATATTGATTTTTCTTCTATCAATAAAATAATGGTCTCCTTTGACATAATGAGTCTTTACACTAGCGTACCATTACAGGAGACCATTGCGATCTGTGCATATCTGTTATACAGAGGAAATTTAGGATCTACCTGCATACCAGGAGAGTTGTTTCTGGAGTGCATGCGGTTTGCCACAGAGAGGCTCGAATTTAGTTTCGACGGTATTATGTATGTCCAAACTGACGGGGTCGCTATGGGCAGTCCTTTGGGTCCGGTGCTTGGCAACATTTTTATTGGTCACTATGAGCAAAGTTCTTTTCGAGAAAATCAACATACCTTTAGTTTATAAACGGTATGTTGATGATACTTTTTGCCGTTTTTGAATGTTCTGGTGACGCTGACAATTTCTTGGCAGGTTTAAATTCCCTTCATCCTTCCCTTAGGTTCACTATGGAAATGGAGAAAGATGAGTCTCTGCCCTTTTTGGATGTCTTGGTTCAACGTAGGGGTGGGGTTTTCGATACTTCTGTCTTTCGCAAACCCACTTTTACTGGTTTATATACCAATTGGACTTCCTTTATCCCCAAGTCCCGCAAGATAAGTCTGATTGAAACACTGGTTCACCCCGCTTTGATGATTTGTTCCCCAACGTTATTGGACGGTGAACTTGAGAAGTTACACAGTATTTTTGTAGATAATGGGTATCCTTCCAACATAATCAAGCGTGTTATCGCTAGAAAAGTTAGACGATTTAAGGAACCAGTTGTTTTAGGACCTAGTCGTTGTCTCATTTATTTGAAGTTACCCTGGACAAGGTTTCGTCTAGCATTTCTTTGTGTTACTTTGCTGTGAATTTGTGAACCATTTTTAGAACCAGAAAGGTGTCACCTACCTTCATGAAGGATATACTGTCCTAGTTAAGTCAAAATTCAGTGATTTATTAATTTAAGTTCTGATGTGATTCGGTATATATAGGACGGACTAGTCTTCGTTTGGAAACGCGCGTTTCTCAGCATGTTCCTTTACATCTATGTAATCACGAACACAGGAATAGAGTTTCTCAGTCGGTCCAGGAGACGGCTATTGGCCAACATCTGATGGAAAACCACGGATGTGCCTCTGCTTATCAGGACACTTGGTTCTCTGTCCTGCACAGCGTCCAAACCGAATTTCATTTACGTGTTTTGGAAGCTGTATATTTAAAATTGCATCGTCCAAATTTATGCAGGCAGAAAGAATATTTCACAAGATCATTAAAATTCTTAGAAGGATTTTAAGTTAATTTTTTTTCCCTTTTATTAACTCTTTCCGAGCTAAGATTTACTCCCACTTACGTTTTAATTATATTTTCATTAAATTTAATTTTAAACGAGCTCGGACTCTTCTTCCATTTTAGTCAATATTTCAATATATGTGTCCTCTTTATATTAATAAATAATGTGCCAACGCGATACCTATGAATAAGTGTTGGCCGAAATATATCTCAGGTGCTGTATGTCTATAAAAAAAAAGTTTGATTAATAAAATGGCGTCCCTGTTTTAATTTAAATCTATTCTGAGGTTCTGTGGGTACAAATCTTTATATATATATATATATATATATATATATATATATATATATATATATATATATATATAGGATGCAACTGATAAACTGTCTTTTAAATTGCACAAAAATGAAAATAACACTGACATCATATTTTAACAGACATATTTACCAAAATTACACAAAATATATCTTGAAATACTAAAGAGTAAAGAGAGTTGCATTCTGGTGAGTTAGGTAGCCATATGTAAGGACTGATGTGGTCACATAAATTGTCTTACAGCCTTGGCTGCTTTAACCTGCTTGTGTGGCATGGTGCAGAATCCTGTTGCTAGACATAGGGTCATCCAGCAGCCACCCTCTAGACCCAGGGCAGCATTACCTCCGCAAGACACTGTGTTGAGTCTAAGGCACTGTGAGAAGAAGAGGCATAACGTCGCTATCATTAGTGATCACACCAAACACCATGCTGTTGATTGGATATATCTTCCAACTCTTTCCGAATCCTCTGCACTGTCCACGTATTGACACCCAAGCACACTGAAATGTTCGCATTGGAACTTCCGGTGCGAATCCCAAATAGTACATCATGCCGTTTCAAAATTTCTTGCGGAGTGAATTGCGTAATTATGCGTTTTTTTCACAGACGGTGCCCAACTGACCTAACTGTGCAGTCGACAAAATCAAAAACACGCGCTGGCGCGAAATTAAAATTATAAAGCGACGTATAACAATATTTCTTTCCTTTCTTCGCTCTGTTACCTAAATAAGGTTTAAAAATATTCTACATTTGAAATGTATTCTCTCATCCATTTCCAAAAAGATAACTTGGTGTTCACTCTAATTTGGGGCAAAAACATCCTGCTCTTTTTCAAGGTAATTCAAATCTTTCTTTTTGCTTATAACTGCGACATGGAATAACAAAAAAGACTTGAAGCTTAACTAAATTATACCTTCGACCGTGACATCCGCATGAAGCTAATCATTTTTTTCGCGTTAGTTTTTCGTCCCCTCCCGCAATAAATATATATATATATATATATATATATATATATATATATATATATGAGTATTGAACTTATACCTATCTATAAATCTACCCATAACTCTTTCATCACCCACCTGATAGGTACACGACTATGTTCATGTACATAGATTTCAATATATCAATCGAAAATTAAAGATAGATAGATAGATAGATAGATAGATAGATAGATAGATAGATAGATAGATCTTGCTATTGTTTTATCGATAAACTTGAAAACAGGAAGATGCTTGCATCCAACTACGGGTATAAAAGAGTTTTATGTAGAAAACGCTAAATCTGCGAATAAAGCGTGCTGTATCTCTCAATAAGTGATTTATTATTTATGCGTAGATAATATAATGGCTTGTATGATGGCCTATGGTTTATTGTGCGGATTCATGCCGTTTGAATTAAGGGAGAGGCAAGAGAAGCTTTAGTTTGATCAGCTTGCACGCACACCTTGGCACACGTAGGGCAGACAAAAGTACACAAACAAATGATGACGTGAGAACATCAGGCTACGCTAAGCCATCATAAAAGTGTCCTATCCTCGGTACATAGATCTATAATTTCATTTGTGGAGGAAATGCATGACTGTCCACGCGAAACTACGCGTTTAGCCATATATAATCATGAATATGTAATTATGAGTTGAAATATAAAGCGCTGGTTCTCTCAGAATGGAACAAAGACATGATATGATACAAAAGCAACTCTAGAGGAGAGATACGTACATATAGATAGGCTCTCATGCGTTTTGAATGGAGATAGATAGATAGATAGATAGATAGATAGATAGATAGATAGATAGATTTCTATAAAGTATCAATGGTTTGACATTATCTTGCTAATTCTATGGCTGTAGAACACGCATACGCGTAGATGGATTCGGACTATTGTCCTCATCTTTGTCGACATACTTATTACAACGTTTCGGCCGTTGTACGCTCCGGCCTTCTTCAATCTATCGAACTTTATTTCGCTCACTGGGGTAGACTGTTCGTGCCATGTCTAATGGATGTCAATTATCAGTTATCTCCTTTTATTTCCCCTCTGCAAATTCTCCACCGCCTTAACCGGGTATTGAACTCACACTCTTTGGGTCTAACTAACGCCTTTATCCACTGTGCCATGTGTCCTGTGTATGAATTTCTGGGTATTAATTATAAATATTATTATGAACCTAATGTCTTCAGCCACCATTTTTTACCAGTGCTCATACTGCAATTTTTGCTGTTATCATTTCATGTTTTTACCAGAGCTCACATTGCAATTTCCGTTGTTATTATCGCTTTTCTCTGGCATTTCTTATTACTGGTTCCCATATTGTATTCATTTCTATGCTTGGTCGGCGCAGTAGATTTTTTTGGCCTAGCATATGTGCAGATTCCTTAAGTATATGAATTTTCCAATGGTGTCCTTGTCTATGATCTCAACCTGATCTCACAGAGGGCGGTGATCTCCCTTTTTTCTCCATGTGTGGTCAGCTACGCCTGATTTTACCCCTCGTGTCACAGCTTTCTGGTGTTCTTGAAGCCTTACCTTAAGGGGGGCAGCCTGTCTCCCCTTTATATTTCGGGATAGCGTACACACAGTCTTTAATCATGTCCTCGTCTATGAGGGGGGGTCTTACTCGGGAGAGATATCTGCGAAGTGCCGCAGATCCTTTGTATTTTCTCTGATAACCGCTTCACATAAGGCGGGCAGACTGTTTTCTGAGCGTTGTTATCCTTCTCTTGTACCCGCTTATCCCAGTTTTTGGGGGATGCTGCCATGTACCCAGGGTATTTGTTACGTTGTAAGGTACTACTTATACTGACCAATTCTTTATCTAATGTCTCTGGGTCACTACTTATGACTTTTTCTTGGTCTTGTAAGCAGCGGACGATCCCTTTCTTCAGGCTCTATGGATGGTGCGAGATGAAATTTAGGTATATATATATATATATATATATATATATATATATATATATATATATATATATATATATGACCCCCAAGATTGATGACGGTAACAATAAAAAAGAAAAGAAAAAACTTAGCGACATAAAAATTCTTTATGCGAAGGAATCTATCAATTCCTTGGAACTCATAATATTATTATTGAAGAACAAAAGGATGCAAAAAGCTGCTATAACAGCTGCAAAGATAACTTACTGATATTTTACGGGAAAACTGCCGCCCAAAATGTAGGATATGTATAAACTTTAAAAATAATGATAGTGTTCGCAATATTAAATATTAATGTAAGTATTAATAAAGTATTCTCACACTTTTATTAATTTTCTAAAGGTCAGTGATAAACATTGAAATACAAGCTTCAGCCCTTACCACCTTAATGGTAGGTTTAGAGATCTACATCGTTCTATTTCTACAATCCTGCTTAGGGGAGGTAACTCATATCAATTAACACTCACCAATATTATTAACACTTGTTTGTTTCTTCCACTGAACTAGAGTATGTAACTTTCCAGCCCTATCAAACTCAGAAATTGAGCTCACAAATGTCAGCACTAATACTAATTTGCCAGTTTATGTGTCTCTTAGACAATCCACTTCAATCATTCAAAACACCGAAGTTACACAAGTGGATTGTATGTGTATAAATGTGCCGATTTGTGTAGATACAGACGACCATACACGGCATTATTAGAAAATAAGAGCGATAACTAATAGTAAATAAAGTCAAAGTATCTACAATTATTAGATTACGGAGAATATTTTCTTAAATTCCAGTCAATTAAAATTAGTCTTGAAATAAAGCAACGTATTTTATTTATTGGAAATGTTAAATTTAATCTATTAACTTGAAATTGAAACTAAAATAAAAGCTTCAAAGAAACATTTTGTATCATTTTTATTCTTAGGCATCATGAATCTGTGGATGTACCTAGATAAACTGATAATAAAAACAATTCTTGTATATACTCGCGTATGATACGACTTTAGAAGAACTAATTTTGAAGTTAATTTTAAGAGGGTCGCATCATACACGAAATATAAAATTATCGTATGTACCGCTGTCCGTGACTACGCCGTTGACTAAACTATATATTCATTTACTGTAGCCAAAAAGTATAGCTGTCTATAAAATAATCATCGCACGTTGCACAAGTATATAAGGTAATTGTTATATTTCCAACCTTATTGGTGAGGATGATAAATACAATATTTTATTTAATAAGTGACGAAGAGAAATATTTGATTATTCAATTATTCAATTAATGGTTATAATAGGAATTCCATGACCAACAATGAAAGGCAAATTTTGGAATTAAATTATAAAACCATATTTGTTATTATCATGGTCATCTTAGTAACAAAATTGATATAAAGTTGAAACAACTATTAAAGGTAACAACAAGTTTACTATTACTATTACGAAGAAGAACGGAAAAAAATTTTCCCGATTATAGTGTTTGCTGGAAATGTCAAATCTGTTGATATTTATGCTCTATGGATGGTGCGAGTTGAAATTGAGGTATATATATATATATATATATATATATATATATATATATATATATATATGACCCCCAAAATTGATGACGGTACCAATAAAAAAGAAAAGAAAAAAATTTCGACTGTAAGTGTTTCAAGCCGAAACAAGTTTCATTCTGTCTGCAGTTCGAAAGTTTGAGAAGAATTGTTCAATTTTTCCGTACTTAATAAACTGCGAATGGTTCAGTGGTCTATTTTGAGCGACTTTCATCCGGAGCATTGTTCAATTGGCGACAGAAGAATAGAAAAATTTATTTTAAGCCAGGTAAAAATCCAAGAAGCTAAGTATTTTGTTTTGTACTTGCAAAATCAATTGTTCCAGCACTGTTTCTTCGAATTTGTTTTTTTTTGTTTTTTGTTTTTTTTTGATCTCAGTCACAAATAGTTTATCGTGTTGCTTATATTACAAATATAAACTAGACGATAATATACAGTAACGAGCATTATTTAGAGGAATGAATAATGACAACTATACAAAGATTTGTAAAAAGTTCTCAGCCCGGCTACGAATGGATTCAGTTAATATTCTGATGTTTGGTTATTTGTCTGATTTTGGAAAGAGTGGGTTGGACCGATAAATTTTCAGCATACACTTGGCAACATGCGTTAATCTAAAAGTGTCTATTCTAATGATGAAAAGAAAATAGCGTATTTTATACAGCAAATTTATTTTCATCGTTATCTCTTTCCTTTTCAATTCACTTAATTCAACAGTAGATAGGTCGAACTTTTCAGAAGAAAAATGAAGTGAAAATTTCAGATAAAAAGTTAGCTAATAGCCTATGAAGAGAGAGGGTATGACATAATCTATGAAAATTTCGATTTTTCTCATATCAATTCTTTCTAATTAATTCCTGATATTATGAAAAAGAAAACAAAAAAGAAACAAATCTAATGACGGATACATGAAAGAAATTTGAAAGTCGAGAATCATCAAAGTGAAACGAGACTCTACCATGATGGTGATGATGATGATGATTCCTGACGCGAATTAAAACAGAAGAGATGTTGATTAGACGATGATGATGATGATGGCAGCGAACAAAAACTAAACTTCAAAGGTAGAATTCAATTATGTTTGAGTCACGGCCATTTTCACTGGATGATAAAAGCGTTATTTGCCTGATTTCCCTGGACCTCACGTAAATGATTAAGCACTCACCTGTATTATACTTACGCAAACGACGTTTTACAATTTAGATATGAGTATATATTGGAATCTATTTTATTTATATGTGATGTGACTTGTGTTTCTAAACGTTCAATATTGCAAATAATTGTCTCTTATTTCTGTTATTCGCGTGTTTATCCGTCGACATTTTTTCAGTAACTGAAAATATTTATTCTCACAGCATGAAAATAACTTCTTGCTAATTTCGTATTCTTACCAATGCGAGTAGTTAGTTTCAAATTTTTGTTAGGTTACTTAAAAATCGAAAACTGAAAAGAAAAAAGAAAAATGCATAAAATAAAAATAAGCAAAAACAAGTAAAATAAATTAATCCAAATAAATAAAGTAAATAATAAACAGATTAACAAACCATTCCCGCCAAAATAACCGTTAGAATAGACTACCCACAATGCAATTGACTACCCACAATCCATCATATACCCGCATATATAAATAGTCGAGAAAAAATACAACGCACGTGTCCTGATCATTGTGTTTAGCATGAAACAGTCTGTCGCTTCTAAGTTCACTTTCATATATATATATATATATATATATATATATATATATATATATATATTACAACATCAAGTGATGAAGGATATATTGTTTTCCTTTTTATGTCGGAATGCTTTGAGATGAGGAATTATTATATACCTTTCGATTCGGACTAATAGGGTCTTCGTGGTTGATATTCTCCCAACGTTTTAACCATTGTGTTTTTCATACTTTCTTCAGGTGTCTGTCGTACACGGCAACCACCTTAGAATTTTGAATCAATCTAGGAGTATCTGAGTAAGAAAAAATAGACGATCCAAACTTCCACCTTATAAGATCTAAGATTTCAAAATGACACCATTGAATTGTTCTAGAAACTCGTGGTTTTTGAAGTATATCCTAGCAGCCGTGAGTCGTATACCTGAGTCGGCAAAGATTAGGGAAAGCTATATAGTCTGGTAGGGCGGAAGTAAAACAACCGACACAAAGTCGACATAGACTAGAGAGAATTAACTGGTACGGGAGATAAAAATCGAAATGAGAACAATCTATCCTCGTCGATTGTATAAAGGGTTCGGTTCAAATTATAACGGCAAACACAGAAGTCTCGAAATTGCAACGGCCGAAACATGAGTATAATAAACAAGATGGGCAAGCTCGCCTGAATAAAACGACATATAATAAACATCTTTTTAATATTCCTAATTAGTCCACTCTACTGCAACTCTTGTCTTTGCACAAGTTCTCATACAAGAATTACTAAAATTATATGTAAGAGGCGCGAAAATGTCTCGAGAAACTCTCCATGATTAAGAAGAAAAGAAAAAAGAATAAAATCGTCATAATCAGCCAAGCCGGCACGCATTTCTCTTATGCGACCCCTATAGGCAGAAATCATAACCGAAATAAGTGGACCTCATTGTTCGACGAACTCAGCACGAGACTAATCACCTGTTGGCTATTCAACTCCTTATGACCTCCCGAATTCTTACGGACTGAACTCTGAAACTTCAGAACCACGTGACCTATATGCTGGTGATGTGGTTAGTTGAAACGGTAGGGTTTATGAGTAAAGTATTTCTTTCCTCACCCCAAACCTATCCTCGGCCCAATCAACGTCCAAGTCGGATATGTGTAGCTTCCGGTTTCTGGCTATTTTGGCTATGGTGCCTACTGCTGGGAATAGTTAGGGAGAAAGACACTCGTACTTTGCGAACCAGGATTTATATTGGCCTTGAGCAAGTCCTTTCACTACAGTGACTCCTTTCCAGTACTGAAAATTGGAATAATAATAAAAGTTGTCCATACTGATTTTTCTTAACCTTTTTCCATTATTCATTTACATTTCTTTCTTTCTTTCTTTCTTTCTTTCTTTCTTTCTTTTCGATCTTCACTTTTTATATTTACGTGCATTCTATTCTTTCCTCTTTTTTTCCCTTTATTCTTTCCCTCCTTTGTGTTTATTCACTTTTCTTTTTCTTTTTTTATTTCTTCCATGCTTTTTATATATATATACCCTTGTCTTTTTTTTATTTTTATCTATCATTAGGTTGCTTCTGACTTTCCTTTCTTTCTTTCGTTTAGGATTTTTTTTTTCTTTTTTTATCCCTTTCTCTTTATTCTTTCTTTCTGTCTTTTATCAATCTTTCGTCTAACCGTTCCCTCATCCTTTTGTTATCACTAATTCCTTTTTGCAAAAATCGTTATTTCTTTTTCTAATTCATTATTTTATTCCCTTTTATTCCTTCGATTTTTAACCTTTTTTATTTTTCTTTTGAGCATTCATTAATTTAATGTATCCATTTATCAGGTTTTGTCTTTTTCTTTCTTTCATTCCATTTTTATATTATTTACTTGTTCTCAACTACACTTTTTGGCATTTTTCGTTATATATATATATATATATATATATATATATATATATATATATATATATATTTGAAAATGCGCGTGCCTGTGAGTTCAACAAAGTTTGTTAAAAAGCCATATTAATAAGTCAGCCATTAAAAACAAAATTCACCAGTAATGACTTGCGCGACTCATTTGTTAACCATCTTGGAGCACCAAAAACAACTTAAATGACATTGACGAAGTCATCGAAAGATATGTTATCTGAAAAAAAGAAATTTAGGTATTTCAAACAATTGTTAATCATTGCGCTTACTGGGAAGAGAGATAGGGAATTGAAGAGACTTCTTGTTACTTGATCTATGGGGATTTTACCATATACAAATATATTAAAAGCCTTTTAAGCGCACAATAAAAAGGGGTATTAATCGTTGGGAAATTAAAACAGACAAAAATTGTTTATTTACAATAATTTATGAAAATTTGCCCCCAATTTTTTCTTGGGTGTCTAAAGAATTCAAGCAATATAAACAAATGTTTTCATAAGAAAGTACGGGGTTTGAGCAGTAGCAGAAATTATAAAAGTTCTTGGTAATTTCAAAGAAATTCACGAAGTGTTATTTTTTAGAGCTGTTTGAGTGTTAGCCATAGTAAGAGAAATCTCCGTTTGTTGAATGGAAGGAGTTGCAGAATGAATGTCTTTTGTGGAAACCTTCAGAAGTTGGTACTCTTTTGTAGTATTAGAATTGAAAGAGTGAGTTGAAGTGATATTAAGGGAAACTTATTATTCCAAATTATCTGTTTTTTTTTAAGCTTTTGTATATTTTCCCTGATGTCTTTGAGAATCAGTGAGTATCTCAGAATTCAGCACCCAATTTTCTCAATTCATCACTAAAATAACTCAATCTGTTGATCTACATATCTCCTTGATTATTCACACATGAGGATATTCCATTATGTTTGTTTTGATTCACACAAAAAATAATTTTCAAAAGTACTCCAGTTTTTAAATTCCTCTCTTTTGATTGGCTGAAAATAATATTCTTAAGCTTTCACTTCTGAAGTATTTATTCCAATACATTTTTTTATTACCCTAAAACAAGCATTGTGTCTCCATGATGTTTGTCAGAAGCAAATATTTTAAAAGACTCCATCCGAACACTTCATTGATTGGAAATGTATTCGCACTAGGTGTGGAAAGAGGCAGACAGCTGTATTTTTCTCAAACATTTTTGCAATATTTACAGAATATATTTGCTTACCATAATAATTGTAATAACTGTTATTGTTGTTGTTGTTATCGTAGAAAATTATTGTAAAAGTTAATTAGGTCCAAATTATCAAAATCAATTTATGACTCATAAACAATTAAGTCTTTCCAATTTATTGGAACGAAAATATAAAGAAAAGAAGAAGCAATGCCAAAGACGAATTGTTAACAGTTGACAAAATAAAAATTCATTTTATTTGGGAAATAGATTTTATTCGCTCTAACCTGACGATAGACTTCAAGCTCGGTGATTTTTTAGCAAATTCAATATTTCATATAATTTAATCGCCGTGTTGTTCAAGAGAAATTATCTGGCAAACTTGTTTACTTAAGGTTTATGCTGTATAGGGGAAATTGTTTTAAGTCTTGCTTGTGGTCTTCATCAACGAATTAGTTTAAATATCACGCCTTTTGTGCAATAACAGCAAGAATTCAGGCTATCAATTCGCAACAGTCATTCGATCGATTTATCGACTTTTGTTCGTATTTGGTGTTTATAATAGAACTCTCCTCGTTTTTCTTTCTCCCTAACTTTGTGATTTTAGGAATCGTCAATGTTTTAGGTTAAACTAAAGATGCAAATACATTTAATTAAACAGTAGCAATATTTTAAAATCGGAAATGAAATATTATTCCATGAATTATTCAGTTTCCTATGCTTACTTTTGTTCTTTCAATTAAAACGCTTTCCGGCCTTCTCAGAATTTACTCAAATTCACTTCTTTCTTTTATAAATTATTATAACGATTAATATTTTTTTTATCACTATATTTAATTCGCTCTAGCTTTCTGATGAAGTAATATTTATTTCTATGAATTATTAAAAATTGATAAAAGCCTACGAAAGTATTAGCCGAACAAAACAAAAAGGAAAAGGATTCTAATCTGAATAATTCGTAAAGAAAAGTATGTTATGAAAATAGAAAATGCACTAATGATTACTTTCAAGGTTAAAAACTTTTTCTTACTACTATTCCCATAACTAAAACAAATATTCTTTCTTAAAACACACCAATAACTGCACCCAGTATTCTGATTTTGTCAGACCCCTCCTGTGACTTAGATCTAACTGCTCTTTGTTTTGAGCGTCTTTTGAGATTCAAGTTCGCCCTAAAACCTCAAGTATATATGATCCATCACTAAAGATGGCCCCAGAAAATATCTGACTCGAAATGCAAAGACCTGTCTTTACAAGAGTTCATTTAATACCAGAAATGGAATATTGCTGCTGGATTGGAACCGCCGAATCCTTTCTTTCCAACAGAGTTCGAAAATGTTATATGGCATTGTAGGCGATGAATTATTTTTTACCCTATTTTCTACCCCTTCTCTCACAGACGCAACATCGTAATCCTCTCAGAAATTTGCAGCTACGATCCATCCCCATTCCCTTCATAAAAATAAAGTTCTATTCGGACAACTTCTTTTCAAGAGCCGCTACTTTATAGAACGGCCTCCTGAGAAGGAACTTCTCCGAAGACTACAATTTTAATTTAATTTAATTTTAGCATCAACCGTTAACTATCGCACCTATTCTCATAATGTGCACTTACTTCCATTTCCCATTCTTACAACACTTTTATTTATTAACCTTCTATAGTGAGTGGCTCTTGGGCCTTGGATTGAGTGAATATTTAATACAAAAAAATTTTCAAACATACTGTTTTGTGTAAAATACTATTTTTAATTTTAAATGATATAAAAATATCTACAAACTTTATACACTTGCAGCAAAGCATAATTTTCTTAAAAGTACATATTCTCCGATTTTTTCGTAATTGTTAGTTAACAGCTACTTTTTTGCAATCTACCACAGTTAATTTGTACAACTACAACAGCAATATTTATGCCAAGACTAATGTCATTTCTATGGTGTCCTCCATATAGAGAAAAAATCATGGTGATAATACAAAATTACCTTCGCCAAGATCAGATATTTTCATTCTGGTTAATATTCTAGATGAAAGAAAGAACTTCACATGACTTCCGACTTCAAGTTTCGCAAATACATCATTCCGATCATCAGGTTAAGAAAAATCTATTGGATTCTTTAACAAATATAACATTTATTTACTATTTATTTTAAATTCTTTACATAATAAAACGCCAATAGTTAACGGTAGCTAAATTTAAAAGCTGTGCTATGTTGAAAATGTTATAACATGAGAATATTTAAACTTGTAAAACTAACAGCAGCTAATGGCACTTCACTCCAAAAAATCCTGATTAGTTTCCTTATAACTCGTAAAGAATTCTTTACACCAAAAGCGCGTTTCTTTGTGATACAAATGGATAGTTGAAGAATTTAGAATGTAACGAGATAAGAGTTTGTGAGACTTGAGTGACTCACACGCTGCATTTTCGCACGTGGAGAGAATTGCTGCAAGCCGAAGAATAATTAGCAGGTAGACGACGAACGTAGAAAAAGGAAATACGGAAAAAAATGAATGGTTTGGAGTGGTTTACTCTCGGAAAATGATGACTTCACCTGAAGAGTGTGATGGACGTTGGCACGGTGAAGGTCGGAAATAGGTCCAGGTTGGAAATAGGAAATGGATACGTTGAGTGTATTGTTGAATTCAGTGTCACTTGATCAATAGAAAATCGAATCTGGAAAAGTAGAGGAGGGTGTAACGAAAACAATACAATGGGTTGTAAGATATTGAATGTAGATATATAATTAAATGAAAGGAATGTTAGCCTGAGTACGATAAAAAGGACATGACTTTTGGCAGACCGTCACAGCTAAAGAAAGAAGATGAGATGTTAGTGTTTAGTAGAGTGTATGATGTATTAGAAACTGGTGTTAGAAAGTGATGTTCTGATTGACATGAATTAATGGTTTGGATGTGATTTTGACCTGTTAGGAGAGCTATCAAATTGCCATGGAAAATCGTGAAACGAAGGAAATAAAAAGTATAAAAAAGTGACATAGCAAGAAAAAGAGAAGGCGGTGTGAGAAAGAAGGAGTAAAAAGAAATGATATGGTGGAAAATGAAATCCAATCTAGAAAAAAAAAAAAAACAATATTGGCTGTAAAAGAAGAAAAAAAGATGAAGAAAATGACTCACGTGAAAGAGTAGAAATACAATAGAAGAACAAAGATAGAATTATTTAACAATATTGTATTAAACTATCGCTCGATAAAAGCGTACCAAGTAAGAATTAGACGCGCTTCTCTAGGAATAAAGAAAAGGAGAGAAAAATGTAGCTAGAAATGAAGAAGTGAGTGTCAGTGTATATGTGATTTTCATTAGAAGACAAACAAAAGTCAGAGAAAAGAGAATGTCAGAAGCAGCTTGAAATGAGAAAACCAAGAAGGAAAACATTGGTAGAAAGAATAATAGTAATGAAAAAGGAAAAGAAGAAATGTTACTAATATTTATTGTAAGAAAAGAATGAGCATAAATAAAAAAATAAATGGAATCATTAAATAAGAAAAGGAAAAACAGTCGAAGGAAAATAAAAAATAAAAGACAGAATGAACAAACTAGACTAAAACGACAAAGGGAGATGAAGATTTTAAAATTAACGTCTAGAAAAAGCAATGGATTGATAAACGAACGAAAGAAAATGGAGTCAAGCAAGTGATTCATTTGTTTGCACAAATATTCATTTCCTCTTAAAGGATATTGCTGGCTCCTTAAATAGTGAAACTTTCTTTAATTTGCGTCACAAAGATCAAAGGTTCAGATTCTACGTTCCTCCAACAAAACCAGGTCTGGATTTGAATTGACCACTGTTCTACTGATATAATGGACACAGTGAGGGGGATGCAAAGTGGTTAGCACATTATTCTATTTCGAACGAAAGTATTTTTGATATTTGTGAATCTTAGTTTCGTCCGACACAAAGGCGTAAGTCTAAAGTTCCTAGTGCTGATCAACGGTTATAGTTTACGAGAGTATTTTATAATTACAGGCTCAGCACTAAAAATCGATTCTCCTTTCTCCCGTGCCATGTTCCTTAAAGACGTGGGATTTTTGACTCTCCATAATTTCCTATCTATTCTGGCGCTTAGCAATGTTGTTATTATTATTATTATTATTATTGTCACTCCCTATTCTGATATCCATTTACATTTATACATGCTCGTTATTAGTGGACTCGTTGTTTCCTTCTGTCATTCTTGCTTTAAATATGTCATGTGAGTATCAAATTCTCTTCCCTCCCCACTTGTCCTCATCATGGTTACCAAAAACTTCAGTTATTTCTTTCTAATTTTATTTAGAAATGTATTTTTGTTACCATTTTTCTTAAAACTTCCTCGTTGCTCACAGTTTCTTGATATTCTCAGCATCCTTCGGTAGAACTACGTCTCTGTTGCCTCAAGTTTCCTCTTCATCTGTTAGGAAATTGTTTACTATTATCTGCCATATTACAGCGTACTTCAGAACTTTTTTCTTTGTTCCTAACGAAATTTTCATGTTAATATTTTGTTTAGTTTTTGAAAGGCATCTTTCACCGTCCTAATGTACCTTTGGATTCCAGTGTCACATTTTCTGTAGTCTGTTAAAATCATTCCCAGTATTTCAAAATATAAAATACAGCAAATTATTAGTAGGAAGTCTGCTTACTGAAATCCTATCGAGGACATTCTAATACAACTCATGGAAAATGTGTTTTAATCATAATAAGCGAAATAATTAGATTTACTTAGGAAGAAAGTTGTTTTTTATAAGCCCACCAGAAAGAAAGGTGTTACTTCATGATATGAAGTTTCTTTTATACTCTATTTTTCTCAATAATAGTAGTAAATCCAGGAATAGTCCGAGCGAAAAACAAGTGTGGCAATATCGTTCAGAAAGCAGCTTTTGCTTAATTGTTTTTGTTGCAATTGACTGATGTTCTCTGTGAATCCTTCGTCGTAAAGCCTTTGCTTTACATTCCTGCCTGCTTTCTCGTTTTATTTTTCACTCCGTTTTTCTTTCTATAAGCTAAATTCAATGCCAACAAGACTTTAAATCACCTAGACTACAAATAAAAATATTTGCCTACCAGAACAAAATGATTAACAAATTTATCTCACCTATCAAATGAGTTATGCAACGACTTAAATACTCACAGAGTCCTATCCTTGTGTCAGCTAGGATTATGAATTATCCAGATACAATTAATGTTTTTACACAAAGTAGTAAATTTAATCTAATAAAGCTTAGGAATTTAAAAAAATGTTATGACTAATGTCATTTCCCCGAAAATATGAAAAACCGATTCGCGGTTGTATAATGTCAAAAAAGTGGAATTCTCAAAATATCAGATTATCACTTAAATAATAATAATAATAATGTTTAATTCCTCAGTTGAAGTATGATCAGTTATCATTAATTTAAAATGAATTATTCCATTTTATTTTCATTTATCTATCTACAAATAAAGTTAGATAATAAGGTCTTGGACAGCCGTAGAAAATAAGTAATGTCGTTGGAAGGTTTAAGATGAGTGGATTTTAACAAATCAAGTGGTTAATATAAATAATATAAAAATACGTAATTAAGCAATTTCAGTTAAATATTGTCATGTATAAAATTTTTAGAACAGTACACGTTTGAAATTTAATTGACGTCAATGACTGGCGTTATTTTAAGTAACGTATTTAAAATGAATAGTAAATAAATGATAGTTATCAAAGAATTCAATAGATGTTAACCTGACGAGTTCCGGTGTATCGGCGAAATTTGAACTCGGAAGTCATGCAAACTTCTATCTCTCTCTCTATATATATATATGTGTATGTATTTAGGGAGCAAATTCTCTTTTAGGCATGTCTGATTGAATAAATTACAGACATTATATGTGCTAATTTTTAACAGAATCCTTTCATACTCACGAATAATCTTCCGTGTATTGATATTAAAGGATGAAAGAAATGTGCTATAACTGTTTAAATTTCTTTTATTTTAATTTCCCGAGTACTTTCTATCTTCTTCAGGGGTGCAAGAAGTACAAAACTATATATACACACGTATATAAATAACGTATTTGTGCAACGTGTTGGCGTTTCAATAGGTTCAGTTCTGGGTTCAACCTTCAGTAACGTCTAGATGGTCAACCTAGAAAATAATATATTTAGTACCACCAAGAACCCCTCCATCTACCTAAAATATGTAGATGATATTCTTATTTTAATTAAAAGCATAGAAGAAATAATGGAACTCAAAAAAACTTTCAAAAATCTGTCCTCGATTTCACATAGGAACTTAAAATCCCTTTCCTTGACATTTTAATCGACACAAATAACAATGCATTTACTACCTCTCCATATAAAAAAACAACCAGCAAAAACTCTTGCACTCTTAGAGTGAATGTCCAGATTACTACAAAATAGCACTTATACAGAATTTAATTAACCGAGCATAAATTAATTCCCCCACAAAAGATTTTCTACACTGAACTAAAAAATATTAAACAGATTTTCATGACTTCCCAAATCAAATTGTAGATGAACAAATAAGACAATGTAAAAAAAAAAAAAACTCAACACACATCAAATAGAATATAGTACTTCCTCAAAGTACACTAAATATATCAAACTACTATATTGTAACCAGATGCACGCTAATTACAATCAGGATGAAAAAATCCTATAAAATTCATATTAACCTTCCATGGATTCTAATAAAAAAATAAAATTAATTCTATATTATAAAAAATACAGTACAACCAATTTAATTATTCGCAATAACTCCTCGCCACTAACTGATGTATTATGGAAAACCAACATTATATACAGATTCAAATTTCCTTTGGGAGAAGGTATCTCCTACAATATATATATATATATATGTGTGTGTGTGTGTGTGTGTGTTGGGTATACAACAACTATACTAACCAGTCGTATTATACTACACATGTCTGAACATTCGTCCATTGCGAGACATCTACAACAACATTCCTGTCCACTTTCAAAATATCAAAAATTACTAATCCACAACACAACTATCCTACACCAAGAAAATGATAAATTCAGGCTAAAGATCCTAGAAACAATTTATATTAAAAAATGAAAGCCGCCACTGAACAGAATCAACTATGAATAATGCAGTGATGTTCTTTAATGCCTGTAAAGGAACAGTTTTTTCTCACTTTGATGCGCGCATGACCAGTGACATTATGACATAGAGGAAAAGATTCCATAATGGATATTTTTTCACGTGGTAATGAACACTCAGCACATCGTCAAACATTTTGTATTTAAAAGCATAATGAAAAATTACAGTAATGGATAGCAACGCACAGATTTATATAAATATTTGCACCCCTTAACAACATATAGTTTTGTATTGCTTGCACCCCTGAAGATGATCTTGTAAGAAGATCGAAAGTATTTGTGAAAAGAAAAGAAAATCAATTGAAAACACTTCTAGCACATTTCTCTCATCCTTTAATATCAATACACGGAAGCTTATTTGTGAGTATGAAGGGATTTTGTTAAAAATCAACAGACATAATGTCTGTAATTTATTCAATCAGACATGCCTAAAAGAGAATATATATATATATGTCTGTGTGTGTATATGTGTGTGTGTGTGTGCACGCGCGTATTTAAGAAAGCGAGAGAGCAACGGTTTCAACAATTTCAAGATAATAAAAAAACAGGAAGAATTATTCGAATTTAAAATTCTATTCTTTTATGGTAGAATACACAGTTCAGCGAAAGGGTACATGTACTTGAGTAACTATCCACCTTTGTAATTCCTGACGTGAAATATGCATTACTTAAATAGGTAATTCAAATCTTGCTCTATCCCCGCCAAATCAGTAAAGACAGGTTTCAGCTAAAGAGGCGGTTTCCTTGATGGAAAAAGTGGATATAGGTTCGATTTCTGTCGGAGAGACGCTACTTCTTTAGTAGGACTTCTCAATTTAGGCCGACTGTTATTAATTTCACTGTTTAAGAAACTAAAAATATTGATAGCATCTCAAATACATTACATGTACCCACTAAAATAACGTTTATGTTTATATATATATATATATATATATATATGTATATAAGCATGCATGCATGCATGTATTTATGTATAGGCCTGCTGATACACAGACATTCTGTCGCTGCCTATACTCAAGTCTATTGTTTTCATGAATATAATGATTCCGTCGAAAAACGAATTCAAACTTACCAAATATCGACTCATTACTATTTTCTAAAAAACAGCCTCCAACATATTAGGTTGGTGCAAAAATAATGTCGTTTTCTCACATAGTAACATATGTGAGAAAACGACATTATTTTTGCACCAACCTAATAAAAGAAGAATATCAAAACTTTGTATACTTCGTCTAAAAACTAGAATTTTTTTGACTTTCTGAGCATTCAAAATGAACAGAACTTTAAATGATTCTTTTCTGCTAAATATAAACAGTGCTGTTATCGTTTCAGCTGGGCAAGTCTAAGAACGTTTTCGCTTAGAGTAGCCTGATACGTAGTCGTCGGTATGGTACTGCGAATTCTTCAAAATCTGACAACATATCAACTTGGAAAAATGGTGCTATACAATCTTCCTACCTCTATGATATTTTATTCAGTCAATATCTATATTTAAGGGATTGTTCGTACTTTATTTCTCTGACACACATCTGCAGTGTGCATACTATAACTGCCCAGAAATTAGGGATTATTTGACGGAAGGGATTAATGATTCTTAATCACCTTCGTACAAGTAGAATGCAGAGATAGGGAGATACGAAGATCAGCTGATAGTTTTATGAGCAAGATCAAATGAGGTTTATTATTTAACATAGTCTCCATTGCAGTCCACACACTTCTTCTATTGATGTTGCATTGCTTCGATCTTATTGGTGAAGAAGCTTCCATCTAGTTAGTCAAAAAAGTCAACAACATCATATGACATCATCTTCACTGTCATACTGGTTGCACGATAAGTACCTTTGCCATGGTGGGGAACAGTCAATGGAACCAAATCAAGAGAAAAGGGGAGGGTGAACCACTAGCTCAAAGCTTCTGTCATGCGCAGCAGACAGTGCAACCAAGGACGTGTGCTAAAGGATTGTCCTGATGAAACAAAACCCCTTTCCACATTTTTCTAGGGCGTTTGATCTCGGCATAGTACTCTACATTGGTCGGGTGGCCCTTTTGAAGATAATTAATCACAATGACTTTTGCATCCTCAAAAACTGAGGTCACCATCTTCCCTGCAGATGAAACAAACTTATCCTTCTTTGAAGTGGGTATGGATGGATTCTTCTGTTGTATGGATTGCCTCTGGCTCAAACTAAGGATCCCAACAAACATCCTGGGTTAGGAAACGTTCATGCCTCAAACAAATTTACCCGTGATATGATGATTCACATAATCAGGTGCCAGAAGACAAGGCACCTACCGACAAGAAACCTCTATCTCAAGGGATATGATTAGAGCATTGGCTATTTGATTTATAGTCAATCACCTGTCATCCAACACCATGTGGTGAACACAATGTTTTCCCCGCTGGAGGAAATTGCAGGACGTCCAGACCTTGGGTCATCTTCAAGACTATCCTTTCTGATCCTAAATTCAGCTGTCCACATTTGCACTGTTGATAAAGCTGGAGCATCATATCTCCTAATGTAGGAACCATGTCAGGATGAATGTCTTTGGGGGCTAGACACGTTTGTGCAAGTACTTGATAAATGCCAAATTTTGTTCAATTTCAAGAGAAGTCGCTATTACTTACTTTTGAAGTTTTCTTTGAACAGTCACATATAAGTTTACCTGGAAAGAAACAATGTAGTTATTAATAAGAAGAGTTGAATTTAATGCATGTAAGATTTCTCAACAACAGTACCACTCCTTCATATTCAAACTATGATATTTTCATCCCACCCTCGTAGATTTTATCACGGAAATGTTAAATCATAAATTTATGTACTGATCTATATTATGTTATAATGATTTATAATACTACTCGTTTGTATATTAATAATTATATTGATATAGAAATAATTTCTGTCAATGCCATTTAATAAAATATGTTACATTGATAATATTTTTCCAATTTTGCAACCCTTTAACATTGCAGTTCAGATTCAATGCAATTTTAACGTCATTGGAACATCAAATAAAAGTTTGTAAACATCTGCAAGATTTCTCTGATATCTATCTATCTCTCTCTCTCTCTCTCTCTCTATATATATATATATATATATATATATATATATCATAATCGATTCATCGAGTCTAGAAGACTCCTCAACACAACGCTGAAACCATTGGACGACCTTTTTGTCCTATTTTGGGGGCATCCACTACCGAGAATCAATCTTGGACCGTTACGATATCACGCAACGGGTCTCGGTAATAGAGCATTATTCAAATCCCTTCTTAATATATATATATATATATATATATATATATATATATATATATATATATATCACTGCTTGGAGATAGAAGACGTGACTCATGAGGGCAGAGTCCGTTGGTATATGTAGACTCGAATTAGTCATACGCCGGAATTTGTGAAGAACTGGAGATATATCGAGTTCGGTTTGTTATCTCTCTTGGTCCAGTGGGTATGACGTTTGCGTCATATCGTAACGGTCCAGGTTCAATTCTCGGTAGTGAATGTGCACTGCTGATTAGTCTCCAAAACAGGATGAAACAGCCGTCCACTGGATTTTTCTAGACTCTATGAATTAATTATGATTATTCAAATCCTCTTAATTTTTATATATATTGTTCTCATCTTTGCTCTTATCACGCTGTCTCGACAGTTGTGCTCCCCAGCCTTCATCAGGTGCATATCAATTACGGTAACCTACAGGTAATTCTGAATATTCTTCTCATTCCACTTGCCATATCTGGGGATATTTCGTCATTATTATTTTTAGTACAGCTCAGTAATTGCTCGCCCGTTTTCTTTCAGTCCACGTCTGCTCGGTCTACAATTGATTTCACAATTACTATATCACCAAATTCACGAACCAAAGCTTTAAACAAATAGACTATTATCTCGTAGGACAATTCTTTGTGATAAACATGGAGCCTCAAACCTAACCTACCTTCCATCGTCTAAGATATCGGCTGATTCTTTCAGACGTTAAATCCCAGGCGTTCTATTAGGTTGGTGCAAAAATAATGACGTAATAATGTCGTTTTTTGATGTATTTTTACCGTCAAAAAACGACATTATTACGTCATTATTTTGCACCAACCTAATACCTTATCCAGTATTTTCTCTTCTACCCACAGGGTTTGATGGTTCCATTTTTCTCACATGTTTTATTCCCCATTTTGTTGCTTGTTCGTTGTGTCGACTGAACTAGAGTATGGGACTTTTCAGCATTACCATACCCAGAAATTGAACACACAACTGCTAGGAAACTCGACATTTTTATCCAACACCTTAATTTATTAGGACACTTGGATAAACTAATGTTGAAATTAAGAAACCTGAAACATTATTTGTGGTGAGACGGTATAAACATGATAATATGCCAGATTTTCCATATTAACTATAAAACAAGGAATCAAGATAATGTTCCGGAAGTGTATGTGACAAAGTGGTATATTAGTAAGATCTGCTAATTCTGTAAAACATATTTCTGGGTTGGTTTAATATGTTGGGGTCTATTAAAAATAGAACGATTAGATATTTGTAAAATACGCATTGTTGTTGATATGCAAATACGTGTCAGTTAACATTAGCACTTAGCTCTTCATTCAATGATTGCAATGAAATCTTCAATATCTGAAGGTTTTCTACTTCATCACAGATCTCAAGTATCTTCGAAAAAGCGTGGTCTGCTTAGAACACGAAACACGAGAGATGTTCCTTTATGTTGTAACCGTGTCTCCTAACTACTCATCTATTAATATCTACGGAAATTCGCATGTCTACATGTATCGAGATCAGTTGATATGTCATTGGCATCAGCCTCGAAACGATTTCAACATTATGTAACAGATTTTTACGTATGCCTGCGTGTGTGCATATAGACGTCCCTATATATATATATATATATATATATATATATATATATATATATATATATATATAAATATATATATATATATATATATATATAAAGAGAGAGAGAGAAAGAGTAAGAGAGAGATAAGCTTTCAGTAGGCATATTATATACTTATATATATATACCGACAAATCTATCGATATGATCAAAAACGTACATTTTCTATGAATATAAATTAAACAGACAATTTATAATGTTGCAAACAGAGTTGGATTTTGATGCAAACAAATTCTGTTATGCATTTATACATTTATATGTAATATAAATATGTATACGTGTAATATCTACATATGAACATATATATATATATATATATATATATATATATATATATATATATATATATATATGCATTTAAGTATAAAAACAGATATCGGAGCAGAGATTTAGTATATAATCGCACACAGAGACACTATCTGTCTGTCTGTCCCACTCTCTCTCTCTCTCATACACACACACACACACACACACACACATATATATATATATATATATATATATATATATATATATATATACCCAAGTATATAATTGGTGTATACGGAATGAATTCCAATAAACAACAATTACTATTCTTAAAAGAGTGTTCAATACAGAGTAGAGCAGATATAATTATTTATTTTTAAAAATTATAACATCAGTATGTTAAAAAATCACTAAAAATAGCCATTTTGTTTCAACACCCGCGGTGTCTTATCAAGTGATGATGTTGAATATAAAATAAATGGTTTTAAATGTTTCAAATTAATTAACGATCCTTCCCAAGAGGAAAACGTTGTTACAAAAGCTAGAATGACCAGTCAAAATACAAGTATAGGAAAATTCAAAAAGCTTGATAATGAAGTCATGTTATAATAGCTATTCAGATCTTTAAAATAGGGGTAATATTAAAAAAAAATTCATTCTAACCAATAATTATTAAATTATATGATAAAATTTGATATTAAAATTAAAAGTAAAAATTGCCAATTATAAAATCCATTAAGTTTAAAATTACTGAGGAGAAAAGAAGAAATACATACGTTATTCAAATTATTTCTTAATTGAAATTACGTTAGAATAGACACTGATATGTCATCCGGTCATCTGACAATATGTATACATTTTAATCCCAAGTGTATGAATGGGGTCTTAACCTCACGGGTAAAACAACCCAAACACAC
>OZ010596.1:69120994-69185994 GCA_963932145.1 Acanthosepion lycidas
GAAAAAAATCAATGTCTGAATAATTATAATTATTATAACCTAAAATCTATGACATCTTGTTCATATACATATAATTATACTCGGAACAATTTTATCAATATGAGTTAATGCTAATTTTCATATTGAAAATATTAACTTTCATAATAAATACTGGCATCGTGTAAATAGATAGACAGATATATAGATAGGTAAGGAAAGGGAGTGAAAAAAGGGAATGAAGGTTAGTATGTTTGTGATTTCATACTAATATATTTCCAGATCGAACAAATCGATCCACAGATCAATAAAAAAAATGAAAGACACAATCTAATGCATCGTAATTGATATTTTACACATCCACAATATTTCCGTTTAGTTTCTTTTCACCAAAAATGATACAAATGCGATTCGGTAGCCATCTTAAAAATAGGCTGATGGTGTTTTGCGTCGATGCATTGTTTCATCCTTACACTTAATTTTGTTCATAAAAATATCGACTTACTATTCGTCAACTGAAACCTCCTTTTACACGATATTTGTTCTCTTTGCTTATTTGTAGGAATTTGAGTCTATATTTGTTACTAGCTATATCTTGCCTTCCACACACACAAAATCCTATTGCGCAATGTTGCTAATTTTGGAGAGAGAAACATGTTTGAAAATGCATTCGGTAGTATATGGAATCCTGTTCAACAATGTACTTCATGTTAACTTTCGTTAACTATGAGTTCGATTCTAAGCAGCGATCGGTGAAACATTTAAACAGAGTTTCTGTCAAAACAAATGATTAATTCGGTATCATGAAATTTTAGCAGCATTCAAATAACGCGTCTACAAATAAGGTTTTTTGCAGCACGAGAACACATCTCAAATTCATTTCAGTAGAAAGGCGCTTAGCCCTTGGAGCATATAGCACCTCTCCTGCTGAAAGCTTATACACGGAAGCAAATGAATCATCTCTTAAACTAAGACATGAAAAGCTTGCTCTCCAATATTAACTAAAACTATCATCATGCACTCTAAACCCACCTACAGTAATACTTTCCAACCACAATACACAGAACTTATCCAGCAAAATGGAAAATCCATCAAACCTTTCAGTTTACCCAT
Organism: Acanthosepion lycidas; assembly: GCA_963932145.1. Lineage (NCBI taxonomy): Eukaryota > Metazoa > Mollusca > Cephalopoda > Sepiida > Sepiidae > Acanthosepion > Acanthosepion lycidas. The sequence goes on from OZ010596.1 coordinate 69,122,084, forward strand.
CAAAAACATCATAGGAGAAAACCCGATAGATACAACACAAATTCACAAATCAATTATTTCATCTACACCCCCTTGGATTATAAACCAACCTAAAATAATTTTAGACCTTACAAGATTTCCAAAATTCAAAACAAACCCTATTGTATACCAGTCTGAAATACTGGATATTATAAATAAACATCCAAACCATCTTTATATATATATACAGATGGAGCAAAAAACGAAAATGGAGTAGGATGTGCTGCCATACTAAAACAGAATAAGCAACGAAAAAGAATTACATAAATAGCTTCGATATATAGTGCTGAAATAATTGCTATTAATTTAGCACTTGACATAATAACCATAACGCCCCACAATAAATACCACTTGTCTAAAAATAAAGAAATAATCTTTTGTTGGATCCCAAGCCATCTTAGGATACCGGGAAATGACAGGACGGTTTCGGAGGCAAAAAAGCTATGAAGGATGCAATAACAAACACAAAGGTTCCATACTCCGATTATAAGACTGTTGTAAAGAAAATTATTATTAAAAATGGCAACATCTTTGGAATACATTCATTAATAACAAACTCCAAAATATAATATTGGAGAATGGAACTCAGAATATAAAAATAGGAGAGAACAAGTCGTGCTGACCCGCCTTCACATAGGCCACACCTAAATCACCCACCATTATTTACTAGAGGGCACAGAATCTCCAATATGCACTACATGCCAAGAGAAATTTACAGTGAAACATATACTGTTAGAATGTGTAGATTTTGATCTTGTGTGAACGAAATATTACCAAGTGAGTAATTTAAGAAAACCTTTTACGAAAATAAAAACATACAAGATTGTAAAATTCTTAAAAGAAGTTGGATTGTACTCAAAAATATGAGTAATTGAAAAATGGTTCAAATATATATATATATATGTATACATACACACCTTTTTTTTTACCAAACTATCGCTAGGAATCTATTTCAAAAAATTGTTGTCATTAAATGACCCACATAAAACAAACCAATCAACCAACCATCATACCTAAGGAGCTTTACTCTCTCCTACATAGACACAGTAACACCGAATCTATTTCGCTCCCTCTCTTTGCACATATATTAGATCATCGCAAAATTTCGTACCGGATTAGAAAATTAATAACATTTTACATATTCACAATAAATATTTATTAGCCAAGTATAGTTTTCATTGTTTTTAACAACTGTTTCCCATCCGTTCTACAAGATAGTTTATGCTAACTTCATATTTTTTGTTGAAAGAAAGTTGTGAAACTGTTTTCGACTGACTCTACAGTCATTTTCTTTATTAAGTAAATGATTCTGTAGAGAACGGAGCAAATATAAATCCGAAGGAGCCAAGTCAAGAGAATACGGTGGGTGCTGGAGAGTGGGGTCCCATTTCAATTCTTTAAGCCTCTGTAAGGTCTGTTTTTCAACATGACAGTTTGTGTTGTCATTGTAGAAAATGACAACTTCTCGATTTACCAAATTGACCGTTTTTCTTGAGATTGGTGAGTTAGCTGCAATTCTTCTTTGCAGTTTTTGTTTCGCAGCTGGAAGAAGCTCAAAGTGAATTATCCCTCGGCAATCCTACCAAAGGGACAACAGCAACTTCATTGGAAGCGTGCCCGCCGCGTTTGTCACGGGTTCTGTACATTCATGAGCTTGTTTCAGCTTTGTTTGCGTCGAACCTCATCATAAATGATCCTCTTTTCGTCGCTTGTAACAATTCTGTCACTGGACTGATAAAATCATGCCCTTATGGGATTTTAGTGCCAGGATTACATGTGAATCTACGAAATAGCAATAATGATTAGTAACGGCTATATACTCCTTGAAATGTGCACAGAGTTTCAACTTCACATTGAGTACACATTTCCAAGAGGAAAATTACGGAGAAAGCATTTTTATTTAATATGCTTTCTCGTAATGCACAGGCCGATAGACGCAATACACACTGATTAATAAATAAAAAAGAATCGTCTATTCCAAATACAGAATATCCACTATAATAACTTTTGCAGCAATATATATATATATATATATATATATATATATATATATATATATATATATATATATGTATGTATGTATATTCCCCATCATATTTCCCATAAGGAATTGATAAAAATTTCTCGGCTCGACTAATTTCACAAAATATGAACAAACATCAGATTTTAATTGGGGAAGAGCTCCTAGGTCGCATAGAATTCGTTTTCATATGCCTTCCAAAGCATATCACACACGAATACAAATTGAATACTTTACAATACTGGTGTAGACATGATCTTAAGAAAATCAACGAGTCGTTAAGCATAAGATTAGTTTCACAAAACCGAATCGATGAAATGTAGCTGTAGGGAATTGCACTGTCTCTAAACGTTATAGAATGTACTCTGTAAGTCGAAAATTGCTTTAAGTCTTCGTATTTCTTCTTTAACGAAGTTTAGAGTTGTAAAATGTGTATTTCTTAATCAGTTTTATTGATAGGGAAATTGTGAAAAGTGCCATGCTGTCTTTATAAACAAGTATTTTCTATTTTCTATATTTTCTCTCATTTTACATTCCTTCCATTTGTCATGCTTTCACTCAACACCATTTCTTTTGCCTTCTTCGTTTTGTTATTGTTTTCTTTTCCACACTTTTGTTCCTTTTACGTTTTTTTTTTATTATTATTATTCTTGGTGTTATTTTCTTAGCCTAGCTTAGATGTGCCAGAAAGCCGAAAGTGTGGAGCAGCCAGTGAGGATCGAACTCAGTTGTAATTGACCTAGCTTGCTAATCATTGCACCACGTCGAAATGTCCAATTTTCTTTTATTCATAATTTTGAGCTGTAATTTCTCCTCCTTCACTTTTGTACAATCTTGTTTTTTCTTTTCTCTCTCCTTTCTTTATTCATTTTTTTTTTTACCTTCTAACGTTTTTCTATTCCTTTTCATTCTTTCACACATATGTCTATCAGCCAACCTGAAGTTTATAAATCAATGTGAACTCACAACTTTTAACAAAGAAATTACAAATTCATCATAGGCCTGTTTTTTAGAGAGCAACCATAATTTACATATAATGCTAACAAATAGATTTAACTTACAATATTCAAATTGAGCATCTGGACTGGTAATAACGCCATAACTGAACATGTATATCAAAATGACGTGAGGTATAAGCGTGAAAGTCTCAAGACGGTGTCAATTCCTCTTCTATATATCTGTGTCTATTTTGATATGACAATTAATCTACAAATCATTAATCAAATAACTTTGTATGTTGTTATTTACTAATCGTGTCATAGTTTCGAGACAAGGACACATTCGGTGAGTGGGGACCAAATGAGCAGCAAACACAGCATTAATAATCTGCTTACTGACCACGATGAGACCCTTAACTTTAAATAAGCCAGGTGTAAATGTTCTAATGAATACACTAGGAAATATAATTTGTTCTGCTTTCCTTCTCTTTAATAAATGTCATAGTCCTTCCTATGTAGAACTGTTGAATATTTTTTCATATCTCGAATTAACAATTGTTCCTATCTCTTCCCGTCATGCTTTCAACTATATATATATATATATATATATATATATATATATATATATATATATATATATATATATATAGAGATAGATAGATAGATAGATATAGATATAGATATAGATATATAGGTAGATAGATATATCGTTACATTTATAAATTAGTAATCTAATGGTATTATATATGTTTCAATATAATGCATGTATAAGTTTTTCACTTTTTTATCACAGTAAGGAGAAAAAGTGTATGAAAACTTCAGAAAAAATTCAACTGTTTCATGGTTAGGATGAATTAATTCAGCCTTGTTCGCACACCCGCACATATATATATGCACACATATGCGCTTGTGATTGTTTGTTTTTTGTTTTTTGTGTTGTTGTTTTGTTTTTGTTTTTTTTATCATGAGTGTGCATAGAAATATGAAATTACTTTGACGGTTTCGTCCTATTTTAGATAGATAGATAGATAGATAGATAGATAGATAGATAGATAGATAGATAGATAGATAGATAGATAGATAGATTTTTGTAGGTATGCTTAGAAACATTTGATTAGCTTGACTTTTGATGTCACGGAAAATGTGGAAACGGAATACTTAAACAGGTTTTATTAAGTTCGGCTGACAAAATGTGACTGTTTCATTTTTATTAATGTTCTTATTTGGATATAAGTTGTCGTACATCTATATCGAATTTATGGTTATTATCCGGAAGATTAATACTATTAGTGACATAAACATATTTAGCCTAATCTATTGCATTCACTTCCTTACAAATAACATGAGAAAAGACATAAATCTATCTCTCTTCTTCTTCTATACGAATATAGTAAAAATAGCAGAGTCGACTTGGATGTTCATTAGTCTAGTAGAAGAACTATTTTGAAATCAAAAGTTTGGAGAAGGCAGTGGGAAATCCCTTCACCTCCTTTCCCATTAAGCTATGTCAACTGAAAATAATTAAGAATAGAAAACTGTAAAGTGCCTTGATCCTTATGGGTTAAGTGCCTTGATCCTTATGGCATTTGAATATATAAATTAAATATATATATACGTGCCAAGTAATATTGTTATTTCCCCATCATTTTATCTCCAGAACCGGCCAAACTATTCTGATTCCTTCCTTCTATTATTGTTTTCTTGTGTCTTTTCTTCAATGACTTCTGATGCGTTTTTCTTTGATCTCGCTATTGGCCATTCCTATTTCGCTAATCGTCACGAAAGCAGACCATGGGATATAACAAGAGACAAAACCTCAAATAAAAAGACACCAAGAATGACATTAACACCATCCCAAAGATAACCAATGATAGACGGCCGTCGGCAAAAGAAAAATCTTGCAACTTCTCACGACTGTTCTTTGCTTTACACATTCTCGCTCGCTGATCCGTTTAATCGAAATTCTAACCCAAAACAACTGCTACCACAATACTACTGCCATTAGTAGGATTGTTCCCCTTAAACATACCATTAGGCGACTATTGTAGCAAATTAGTTTCACAGGACATTACCTAATATAGTGGTCCTGTGTCAGACTAACTAAACTTAACAAGTATCTACATGATTACATTCTCTAGAGAGTAGTTGCAGTCACGTACTTTTGACGAAAAGCAATACGTGACGAAAAAAATGCCCCAAATTTCTATAAAATCTTATCCTTATAAACTTTATGTCATTAGCAAGAAGGACTGAAATATATTCTCATATAAGAATTATTTTGTGCACTTCAGAGAATCGAAGTAATTTACGTCTATTTTTTTAATCAAAGTGAATGCAATAACTTGCATTGGAAAATTTTGTAGCGAAAATATTTAGTTTTAAAAGAATAAAAAATCCATTATCGAATTTTAATGAAAGTTTCAGAATGTATTTATTTTTTCAACAAATTATTTTCAGAAGTGTTTTTTTATTTTTTTATTTCTGTAAATATTTTAATTTTGTCATTTATCTAACCATTTTTTCTTAAAGCAATTCGAGAATGAACGGGAACACTTGAACACTTTTATAAGGATAAATTTCTGGAGAAAATCAATAAAAAACAAATTTTTCTGATTATTTGATATATTAATTTAACAGGTAACGTACTCAATTATAGAAAAAATTGTTATTTTAAAATTTGTCATATTCCTTTCCATATTTTCACGGGAGTAAACTGGAAACATTGAAAAGAGCGTCAGTTATGGACAGAAGTTGAAAGACGAAGTTAATACTTTTGATCTTTAAACCAATTTTATATAAGAAATAAAAAAAAAAACTAAAATCAAACCCGTGTTTGCGTTCTTTCTTTCTTTCTTTCTTTCTTTATCAGAATTGGATTTGTTACATTAATCATATTCGCAAATAGTCAGAATAATATTTTGAAAATATTTTTTTTTTTTAAATGATGCTTTATTGTAAAAGTTCTCGAGATGTCATTACAAAATATTGCATAATACTAGCTGAGAGATTTTTAATTGAAGATAATAAACAATTCTAAACAATTGGCATTTATATACTGAGTCGCAGAAGAAGTGCGTTGCAATTTTTAAGTGAATTTCAATGACAATATTTCAATATTTCGATATTTCTACGTAGGTTTATTCAGCCACATATGTGTCATTTTGTTCCACAATATTTCGCCATTTTTTAAGCATTTTCATGGAACTTGGCATCTCTTTAGATGATGAACTGGTCTAAGTGATTTTTGCAAAATTCACCCCATCAAAAAAAATGAAATTCTTTCCATTAAGAACATTTTGTGGAGATCGGAGTGGTACACCGGAGTGAATAATCCTTGTTGTCAAGTGAGCAGATGTAGGATATCCCAGCCAAGCAATAGCACCTTCTGCCGGTTTCGCAAAGAGACGTGAGGTTTGGTGGTGTCCTCATGAATACGACACTCTTTTGATTGGAAAATTTCGGACACTTTTCAGCGATTGTTGCTTTACATCGGTCTAGCTGTGAACCGTATGTTTAGTGTCAAAATCAGATTTTGCGCAAGAAATTCCTCATAAATAATGCACATCCAATCCCACCAGATAGTCAGAATCGCTATCTTTGAATTCAGACCGGATTTTGAAGTCGTCAACGGTTGTTCGTCTGACCAGGATATTTTTCGTACCACATTGTACTACATCCTTTTGCATCGTCTGTGATCGTCCTTTTCCGAAAGTGTTTTTAATGAGTCTGAATAGAGAGACTAGCAAATGAAATACGATTCATTACCCTTTTTTTACATTATATCGTGGAACAATCAAACATGGTATCATTTCACGTATCCAAGTGCCTTACAACACTCGTATGAAATACATAGAGTATATCTACTATGCTTCATGTCGTATTTTTAATCATTTTTTTTTTGGCTATCATCAATGACAGCAGGCTTACCGGAACCTTCTCGGTCTTTTATGCCCAAATTTCCACTACTGAATATAGCGAATCAGCTACGAACTCTGCTCCCAGTTATAGCACCATCTCCATAAATGGCACATATCTTTTTTTCCCTTTCAGAAATATCAGTTTCTTCCATTTTCCTTTTAATGGAAATACATTTAAATTTCCTAATCCACAAACGAATCGTACAGAGAATATAAATATCACTTTCAAAATATGCATATATATTCAAAATTTCAGTCCCGCGTAAAATTGAAAAACGCTTCAATATATATATATATATGTGTGTGTGTGTACACGCCAGGGAGGTGTTTTCGTCTCAACCAAGAAGTAATTTTAAACATTCTTATGCTTATACTTTGTCATTAGATTATGTTTTGATTGGAACTGGGTCAAACCGACAATTTTCAGCATCCGGTCTGATTAATTTTTTAATGCCTATAGATGCTCGTCATGATTTTCCTTTGAAATAGATAAGAATCGGTGTGTGTGTGTGTGTGTGCGTGTGTGTGTACTCGCGCGTGCGTGTTTGCGTGTGTGTGTAGATAAATTGATAGATATAGACAGAGAGAGTGGAGTGTATGTGCATATGATTTTATATTTGTAAAATATTTGAAAGCAAATTTTATAATATTTTCTTTCCCATACAACATTAAAATTGCATTAGATATCAACCTTAAATTGCGTTCAACTCATAACTGTCAAATTCATTTAATAAATTTTAGAAAATTTTCCTCGAACAAAAGCAAATTTTGAAGATGTACATCATGTTTAGCAACGGGCCACAAAGGAATGAAGAAATTGTCTCGAGCGACTTACGTGCTTTCATTCTCGCTCGAAAATAGGAACACGAGTATAGATTTTGACATTTCTATATAAACATCGGCTATTAATATTTGTCATATTAGTTGTTTTTTTAATTTCATTTAGATCTTATTTGATTTTAAGAATTTAAGAAATTTGAATGACTTCGCCGAGATCGGATAGAAAAACACTACATATTTTCAGTTATATTTTTTTAATTAAATAATTATTTGCAAACACAAACACACACACACACACACACATATACATACATATATATATATATATATATATATATATATATATATATATATATATATATGTATGTATGTATTGGTTTGAATATCGAATTGAAGTGTGAAACGAAATTAATAATCGTTTTGATTCTATCTCCGATAGTGGGCACTCTACTTCTATGAATATAACACATTTTAGAATATATACATACATACACAAACGGAAAGTCGTACGCTCAGAATAGGTTCCCAAAACATAATATTTACATTGTATATGGCTGTTTATTTTTTGTTTTTTTTATGTTTGTTTTTTTCTTAGTAGTGTATTAAAAAGTAAAAGTTACACTGGGTCTGGGTGAATTGTTTAAATTGTTGTTTAATAGTTTATATTGTATATATTACACACACACGTGCTCGTGCGCGTGTACGCACACGCATATATATATATATATATATATATATATATATATATATATATATATATATATATATATATATATAAGTTATGAAGAACTTGGTAATTCGTATGGGTAATCCCAAGGAGGATGAAATCCTGAGATCTCAATGTAAATCCAGAGCTAAATTTTTTTTTGGGGAAGTGCTATCTGATGATCCGGCGTCCTTTAAAAGGGCTCTGGTGAAATAAATTACCATAATGGTACCTTAAAGTGGTCTGTTTTTCTTTAATATATATATACATACATATATATATATATATATATATATATATATATATATATATATATATATATATATATATATATATATGTATATATACATATATATATATATACATGTATGTATATATACATATATATATATATATATATATATATATATATATATATATATATATATATATATATATATATATATATATATATATGCATGTTTCATTAAAAACGACAGACAAGGTAGTATGGTTAAGCTTTTTATTCAATTTTTCTTGTGTTCGGACAAGAACTTTCTTTTCTGGACAAAGGGTGTGTGTCCAAATGTTTTATATTTCCGAGCGCTTTCGGCTATACCTTTAGCCATTATCAAGGATGATTCGATTTTTCAGCTTAATTGAGTGTGTGCGTTCTGTGCATGTCTTAGTGTGTGGTAGGGATTTTTTTAATTTCCGAATACGGTTAGCAGATTGTGGCTTTGTTCGTAGTTAATATTGTTCAGAGTTGGCTTTTTCTTTTTTGTTATTAAAGCTTCCATTATTTTTAGTCTTTTTTTTGCTGGTGGATGCAGTTAATATATTTGTGTTTTCTACTATTATGTTTCTAATGGGGGCTGGTAAGTTTGTGTGTGTGTTTAAATGGGTTCCAATGGAGCTGTGATCTGATAGATGTAATGTAAGACGTCTGGATAAGCATGTGGTTGTGTAGCCGATGTAATTATTTATGAGTCCGGTTTGATCAGGAAAACAGTTCCTTAAGGGCCATTTGATCTCATAGATAATGTTCGTTCTTTGTAATTTTAACTTAGCTGGTGTGTTGTTATTTTTGAGGATATGATTAGCTGTCTTAATTTTTTTTATAATAGATAATTAATTTGATTTTTTTATTCGGGTCATTTTGGGGTATTTCTTTATAGTATGTCTTAGTGAAGATTCGTCTTGTTTATATATATATATATATATATATATATATATATATATATATATATATATATATATATATATATATATATATTAAAGATAAACTAAAAGCCAATTGGGGTCATGCCAAAAGACTTAGCACCCTAGTCAACAGAAAAAAAATAGAAAAAAGAAAACAAGAAAAGAATTCTAAAGGAAAACTTCATCAGTAAAATAACAGTTCAACGTACAAGTTACCTAAACAGAGGAAAAAACCTTCAAAACTCCCTCCTATCAAATGATGGACGGAGACGTAACCTGAGTTTCACGCTCACGCGATCTTCAGACGACTTGAGCACCTATATATATATATATATATATATATATATATATATATATATATATATATATATATAAAGAGACAGACAGAAAGACTGAAACAGAATGAGTTCAAAGAGAGAGAGAAAGAATGATTACTTAAATAGTCAGATAAATAATGTTTGTGTCTGATTAATATTTTTCTAGCTCTTAAGGCAATATATCATATTGTATATATGCAATACGAACAATATTTTATTCTTTAAGTATTTCATCGCAAGTAAACCGATAATGTCACTTAGATACCAGTTCTTAGTGAGAGTACAAGTAGTTGAGAATACTGTTTGAAAAGAAATGACAATAAACGAAAATATTTCAGGAAACAAACGATGACAATTGATGTTGCCTTTCAAACTTTGAAGCTCGTAGATGTCAGGAAAGCGGCACACCAACGAGAAGTAGGAGAAAAGAAACTATTAGAGTTCATGTAGTCGAGGTACCAAAGGGAAGAGCTCTTTAAAAGAATTGGCAGGGAAATATTTATAGGAATCTCACACACGCAAGCACCGCGCACAGACACACAGACAAACACACACACACACACACACACACACACACACACACACATATATATATATATATATATATATATATATATAATAAAATGCTACTATCTGACGTAACGGTTCTCGTTTTAAAAATATGTAATCTGCAATTGACTATAAATCCTGTTTCTTAGAATCATTTTAGAAGTAAACTGAAGTAAAAAAAATCATTTGTAGCTTTCATTCAGATGTAAATTCTCCATTAAATACAAGTTACAGCTATATCCCACTTTCGATAAGATTATTTAAAGAAAGGCTTGTCGCCAAGTCATCCCCGAAAACCATTTGTGAAAATGATTTGAACTAATTTTTGCCTACCGTTTCTTAAATTATTTATGGAAGATCAAACTTGATACTATTTCCCTTTCAAACATCAAGAAAAATCAAATTTATTATTAATCATAAAAGAAATTCTTCCTTTTTATTTGAGGCTTTTCCTCAACTCTTAACCAGTCACTCTTACTCCAAATTGAGTGTTAGAATTTGCATAAATGAACTTAAAAGTGGACTTTCCTACAGGTGACGTATCTGTTTAAGGAACAAACTGAAACAGTTGATTGAACCGTACACCTTACATCTGTTCAGGTGTTTTACCCCTCAAACCTCTTCTCTAAAACATTGCAATCACGGAGCTGTCACTACAAATGACGAGAAATTAAACGAAATTTTAACCCGAATCTGAGCAACGGAAACGAGCAAAGGGAAGTTGAAAAAAAGAAAAAGACTTTGTAAAGAGGAAAGCAAATTTGTGTCACCAGATGGCACTAACAGTCTTACGCCATCAAAATATTTTTACGTGCCATTAGACCTTAATTAAATGCTTATCTCTGGATTTTGCCTCGGAGGGATCGCCACTGCGACAACCCGGATGAACTGTATTTGGGGAGAAGTGGAAATGGAAAGCTAGACATATAAACAAGGCCTTCTTGCTTACGGTTTTCTGCCCGTGGGAGAACGGGGTAGGAAAGATCTGAGATTTACAGACGTTCAGCTTCCAAAGATGGCGACACCCAAGAGAAATACTGCTGTGGTTGATAAAATAAATTGAAAGTAAATGGCGCACGCGATTAAATCTTTGAAGCAATTTTAATGCTTGACTTCCTTGAGGATGATTGCAAGTTAACATGAAAGGAGTTAATGGTGGACATATATATACGTCCGTATTTAAGTTCATCTAAATGTAAGTATTTAATCTACACACACATATATATATATATATGTAGATGTGTGCGTGTGTAACAAGTTCATTAAGAAACTACAAACAAAATAGTTTTAATACAAAATTAACTTTATTGAGGCTGATGTTAAATTAAATGGTAATATGGAATTTATTCCATATTACAAGTGCTTGTAGATTCGGTTAAATTTTTTTGCCGCTTAGACATACCAAAATACATAGCGTTTTATAGAATTCTTTTCAATAAAGAACTGTGGATTTTTATATTTTCGACGGTTCCGCTGAATTTCTGCACGCGGGGACAAAACATATTCTTGGGAAAGTAATTGAATTACTGAGGAATGATAGGACAATATATAATGAGGAAGCAAAACTCGCAATACATATTTTAACTAAACTTTCAATTTTTATACTATTCGGCGTGAAAAACGTACAGAATAAAATGCATGCAATCAGGGTTTAAGACACGCACCTATTTTTTTACGAACAAAGTGGAAAGTGAATTCACTGCCAAACCATAACAACTAGAAAGTCAACCTAGCATAGACCAACGTGTAACCAAATGTAAATGGATTTGGTCACAAGAAGTCTTTATCTTTAAGTGAAGCAACTTAATATCGCTTTGATTACACACTAGTGAGACATTGTTTTATTTTCAATAGGATCTTTACGTGTGTGAATAGAGGCCTTTTCACGATATCCTATAAATTCTCGATTGGACTCATTCGGTCCATACCACTCGCCAGAAACCTACAGTATGTTTCTCAATTCAATTCTGGGCAACTTGCTCTCGGTGACAGGGTGAATTATCTTTTGAAATAGTCCAACATTGTTAGAATAAATAGAATTCATGAAGGAGCTTAATATATCGATCGGTTTAGGAGAACCAGTGGGCCCAACTCATAGGACATGACCGGTATGTAGTGGTGGTGTTTCAATATTATTGAATCAACACCATTCTGCACGGTGCACTGTTGACCTCTATGACCAGATGTGGTCAGTGCCAGACACGAAATCACCAATCAGCTCGAAAGGAACTGACTCGGGTTGGAGGACAACACCCCACATTTCCAGTCCTCCAGTGTTCAATTCGAGAGCTCACATGCCCAAGTAGGGTTCTATGTCCGGTGTTGTGATGTTAATAGAGGTGTGTCTTCTGGTTACTATAACTAAATGCATAAGGTCTACCGCCAGGCTATCCATTGCTGTGTCGTAATGACTTCCTTTCCTTTATTCTCAGTACACACGTGTAACCGTAGATCGATGGATGTCAAATATCCTTACAATTTCATCCCTCTGTTACCAACTGACATGGTCAATTGGAATTCATGTCGCTTTGCCATGAGCGGCTTAGCTGATGATCACAGTGGCTCAACAGATGTTAGAGCAGAATTAATTAATTAAGGCCTTGTCAATGTACTGTTGTGCCACTTACTATTATCTTTACATATTGCTATCTCATGACTATTACCCATCAGTGTTGTTGGTGTGCCTTTGCGTGATATCAGTGTCAAGACATAAACATTGTAAACAGCATCCAGATGCATCCAGGCACTGCAAAGGATCAAAAGGCACTGGAAGGGATCAACATGCGCTGGAATCAGGACTTCATTAACACTCTTTAACAAGTCCAGATTGCAAAGTATCCAACTGTTATAACTCTAGTAGTTTTGGCTAATAATACTTTAAGGAACATTGAAATAGAATGTTGAGTGAAGAACAGGTTTAAACACATGAATTAATAAGAGAAGATGGATTAATAATACAGTAATAGTTCAGTGAAGCAATGCTTACGACTCAAACGCTACGTCCTGCGACCCTCTTTGCAAGGAATGTTCCTATGGCTAGACGTTATACTCATAGCGGATGGACGAGTCCATGTTCAATATTTAGTGTAGAGAATGTTGGTCGTCTTTCTACACAACACCAATAATATCCATGCCTAATATACTTGTTGTGTTAAAAGTGAATCTGAAAATCGTCAGAACAGAATTATTGATGATCTGAACCTTAAACGATATAACAGGCTGGAAAATTACAGAAAGGCTGGAAAATTATTCAGGTTCCTAAGTTCACTGTTGATTCTGACGAGAATATCTTCAATGTGTATGCTGTTTTGTACAGCTGAGATGTCTTTGATGCCAAGGATCACTTCAGAACCAAACAATCCTTCTCAGTCTTGAGTGTCATGAACGCTAGCAGCTCAGAGAAAAAGTAGATATTTGTCCCTGATAGAATTCCTGAATTACCATATTTTGGCATATCCCAAATGCACCTACCTAAAAATGTGTGAGGGACCAGAACTTTGTTCCCTGTCATACACACAAGAAAGTGTACAAGTTCTGTAAAGCGGACTTTATCGATTTCTCAACAGTGGACTTCTGACGCTCCTATACACCTAAATAAATCAGATTAGGTTGTGTGGGGCGTTTTCGAACAGGTCGCAAAACAAGATCAACTGCACCAATAGCCTCAACCCTACTATCATGTGAACAGTTTTTGGTGATTGGATTGAAATTTTAATTGAAAATAATGGAAGCCTTATTGAATAAATTTTTATATTATCTGAGTTGTATCAATAGCGTTTGTCTTAAGAGCCCTGTTTATCTATAATAAGTGAGTTTTAAATTCATTGTAATTTTGCAATTTTTGTTTCCCTATCATTCATATATATATGTGTGTGTGTGTGTGTGTGTGTGTGTGCGGGCGCGCACTGTTTGCAGCCGGACGTACCTGTTAGGAAACAAATATTCCAATGAATAAAGCAGAACAAATACTTGAGCTCTTAGGTTCCATACCTTAGATACACAACATTACAGCTTTTCCTATTGACCTTAAAAAATTTGTTTAGGGACCCACCCCTAGTAGAAACAACTCAGAGCTGACCAGTTGAAAAGAATAATGATCAGACAGGCGATCTCAAAGAATGTACTTTATCGATCGTCATGCCAAAGTTGAGCTTCACTTGTAAATGAATTCAAATAGCAAGTCTAAATCTAGCTCCCATAAAGGAACACATCCTGTATATTTATGGAAATTTGTGTATCGTGATGATTTTCCGCCTTTCTTGCCAACCAAAGCAAATAACTATATCGTTAAACATTAAATTACAAGCCAGAGTTGTCGTCCTGTGTAGATTCTTTGCAGATCATTAATCATAGGTTCATGTTAACTAAATTTGCCTTGTATCAGGCTACCTGCGGATCGCTCAGTCGTTTCACATATTTCTACAGTATCAAACAAAAAATGTCACTATTCTCTCCATACTTGATTGATTTTAAATTTTTAAAGTTACTGTTAAATTCATGAACTCACTAATTATTTTGTTGAGATAGAACAAAACCTACTATCGCTATTTAACGGCGATAAGTAAAGTCTCATGAGAAATTTTAAGTATTTTTGCAAACATCCAGTATTTAGCTACTGGCAATGCAACATTTTATGATAAAATTCCCATGAGTCCAAGGCATAATTTCAAATCAAATATTGTAATCGTGATCTTAGGAAATATCAGAAGATTAATCGAAATATTTTGGACTAAAGTAATTAAATCTCATGGCTAGATTCATCAGGTGCACAATAAGGACGAACTCATTAGCAATGGCACACGTATACATGCAGTATTCTAAGCTTTATCTACGTGAGATGTATTTCTCAATAATTAGCAGGGATTATACTTTACATTGCATGTTCTATACATATATAATATACGCTGGAAAATTAATGCATTTTTAATTATTGAGAAGTGCATTTAATTGTCGTCAGTTTTTTTACCACTCTAACTGTAAAATTATTACAAATTTTAAAATCCTTTTACATTAAAAGAAATCATCCTACTTTTTAATATTTTATTCTAAATTTATGCGCCCATGTGCTAAAATGCCTTTAAACTGTAAAGTCGGAATTTTAACTTTGAACTTTAAAACTTTTTCCTAGAAAACGGTGATCGAATGTACTTGCATTTCGGTAATTTCCTTTACAAGTTCCTGTCTGAAATAAACCTAAATAAACCTACTAAAATATTCAAACGTCAGTCCCTCCTTTTTCAGTATATAAATCGATGTTTTGTTCATCTTCTATCTATCGTCATTCTCTTATTCTCTGAGCTCAGTCCTTCAACGTCTCATTCCTTTTATTTGACTAATATACATCAGGGTTTCAACCCATTACAATCCTCAATTTTTAATAGCCATCCACTAGGAATTATTTAAATAAAAGATGGTGTATATTTAAAATAAGAATATAGTAATCTGAGACGGACATTAACGTTTAAAACCCAAAATATCAGTATTGTAAAAGAAAGCGAACAAGAAAACCAATTCCGTGATTATAAAAAGAAAGCATAAAAACAAAATTCTCTCCAGCAAATGACGCAGTATATTATTTTGCTTCGATATTTAAAACTGAAATTATGTCGTTAAAAAAATAAATTTGCGTGACGTCACTGTATTTCATGATAATTTAGTTTCCTTAAGCTTTTTCTATCACCACCCAATATGCAAAATTTTGACAAATTTAATAATTTTCTATATTTTTTGTTGAGAGGAAGTAAAATTCGTCCATAAAGATAAAAATTTGATTAATGAAATATTATTTTCTGTCTTTTTAGGAGAAAATTGACACAAATTTCTTTCATTTTACAAAATTTTTCAACTTAATAAAAATTTCTGAACGCCAAATTAATATTTTATTTTAAATTTAAATATCTGTATAAATTCATTTTTTCTTTTTGCATGAATATAATAAGAAGATCGATCAATGTTTGTTTCAATTGATGCTTATAAATAAAACATTATCATTTTGATTGTTTCATAATTGTGTCCTCTTATGAGATCAATTACAATGTATCCGAACGATCTTGAGGAAATGGTAAAAAAATTAATGATTTCTGATTGTTTTCAAATAAATTTGATTATAAATCCTTAGCTTTACATGAGGTGACCAAATATTTAACACTTCAAATGAGTGTTAAATATTTTAGAATCATTAAAACTAAACAAATAGCAGGGAAAGATTTCATGCGAAAGAAGAATTATTTTTCACGGTATTTTTGTTGCAATCATTCTTATAGAAAAGCTGCAGTTAATTAGTTTTTAGAACGGTCTGCGCATGTTTCGCCTTTAAATTTTAATTACTGTGTAATATTCAACGAGCAGCGTTGATAGAAGAATGTCACCTTATATCTGTAAATATTTTCGCTACTGTATGCTGGCACGATGAGTCTGTGTTAAAAGCACTGCATAGAAAAGGAACATTTCTTCCCTTCTCTCTCTCTCTGTCTCTCTGTCTCTCTGTCTCTCTGTCTCTC
Organism: Acanthosepion lycidas; assembly: GCA_963932145.1. Taxonomy (NCBI): domain Eukaryota; kingdom Metazoa; phylum Mollusca; class Cephalopoda; order Sepiida; family Sepiidae; genus Acanthosepion; species Acanthosepion lycidas. Next base: position 69,139,011 of record OZ010596.1, read on the forward strand.
TCTCTCTCTCTCAAACACACGCGCATCCGCACTGATAAAATTGTTTGATTTAAGAGAGCGCGGTAGTTATCAACGCTTTGCGCTGGATATGTAAAAAAAAAGAGGTTTTAAGAATTTAATTTGCAATTTTTTTAGAATATGCATACAAATTGTTATTCACGTGTTTTTTCAATATTCCTAATGGGGCATAAAATACTTCTCCAATTATTTAAATTTAAGATCATAGGTAAATTCGAAAACTGAATTTAAAATGTAAGCAATTTAAATTTGGTCCTTGTCAGAGTTTGATAGATAAGTCTGGGACAGTGTTTTACCAAAGGAAACACTCACACAACCAATTAATGTGATATGTCATTTACAACAAAACGTCAAGATATCTAAAAATTAAACAGAACAGAGCAAGAAGAGGTTTCATGCCTTTCTTTAGAATATTAATGTGCAGTGAACATAAACAGCTTCGGCCGGATGTCCCTGATTCCTATTTCCCGTGATAATATTTCCCACCTCATCATTTCCAATTTTGCATAAATAATCTCATAATTAATCTAGTTTATTACGTTTTTCATTGGCTTCTTAACCTATCTTCATTAAGAAAAGATAACTTTTAATTATATAAAAGTATATGTTTTTACGGAGAATCTGGCATTGAGATCTGAAACTGCACTAGAACAGCAAAAGAATCCTCCCAAAAGATAAACAAAATATTAAGTAAAAGGAAAATTTCATTGGAAACAAAGAACAGAGTGCTAAAATGCCATGTAATATCAGTTCTCTTATATTTCAGTGTCTACTGGACAATTTCTTCACGGGTGAAGAAATGGAGTCAATATTTTTATATTTTATTTCATTTATTTTTTTATATTTATGTTTTATTTTGTATAATCTGTTTATAAAGTTAGGAATCTATTTTTAAAGAAATTTATTATTTCTTAATGGGCTGATAGTTTAGTTTTGGGGTCCGTTGTAGGTAGCGTAAATGAAATTTATCTTCGTGCCTGCATTTGGAAATGATCCTTGAGAATATTGTTTAAATTGAGACTGATCACCAAGTGTTCAAAAATGGGTTATTCCAACCTGATTCAACAGGAGATGAAAGTCCTCAGATTCCATCTAGATTTTCACCATTTGTTAAAATTTATCAGAATTGCTGCATGATACCGCGTTTCAAACAGATTTTGTACCACTCTGAAGATTATGAAAACTTTGAATTTGTTTGTTTTTTAGAGACATCTCATTAAAAACAACTTTCATTGGTTGCCTTTGGAACTCTTTTTTCCTTCATCACAACTATTATGAGTCTCTCAAATTCAATCAACTAATCACACTCTTCTGTCACTTGTTGCAAAAAACCCTACTTAAATTAAAAAAAAAGTTTCTATTACAGCTAAAATACTGGCTTTCGGCTTACTCCAACTGTATGAAAACACATGTAAATCAACTCATTTTCTCTCATCATGCTGTGTGTATCAAGAACTTCACAAAAAAACCCTAATAAAACAGATCTCCCCCTCCTGCCGCATTTATGAGCAGCAGGATGCAAAAATGGCAAAAATGAAAACAAAATACAATTTTTTATTTTTTTTATTTTTTTTTTTTTCAGCTATTGCAACGCATCATCATTTGGTTAAAGTCATGTAAAACTATGTCTTACCTGAAAAACAATATGAACAAGAGTGCAGAAAAAAGCTGAAATGACATTTCTTAAACCACTGAAAGAAGTTGAAGTATGTGGTGAAAATGGGTCTGGTCTACCGCAGAAAGAAATGGTAACGTACTACGGGAAAAAATCTGCCTCGTCAGTCATGTATCGGAAGTTACATGATCGCCTAAGCGTGTATCACGCATGGCACATAATTGACTGATCCACTAGGCAATGTATCCTGCACTACAATTCAGCGAGGGAAGGTGTGGTGAGAGCCTGAAAAACAGTTCCACCTTTATATCCATAACCAAGCCTCTTCTAAAAGAGTACATGAGAAAGAATTGCGAATATTCAATTATCTGCAATTGTGGCGGAAAATACAAGGAAGAGGTCAGCCTAAGTAAGGCGGAGAGAACATCGGAAAGCCTCAATCAATGGCAGGGAAAACAAGGAAATCCGCTGAGGCTGATATAAATTTCAAATGAATGTTTTTTGGGGTTTTTTTTTATTGAGACGTATGAGTTTCTACTGAATAACTCAAAACGGATCTAATTTACACAAACATTTTCAAATATCACAACACAGCGACAGGTAGTTTACGAGCTTTTTCCTTTAATTCTCCCTCATATGAAGAATAAGAAAATCCTAGTATTTTCTTAAAAACTCAAAATGCAATAAGGTATTAGGTTAGTGCAAAAATAATGTCGTTTTCTCACGTATGTTACTATGTGAGAAAACATTATTTTTGAACCGACCTAATAAAAACAATACATTCTAGGTTATCATTTCACTATCTTAGCTGCAATCAATACCGTCCTTCCAATCGCAAAAGCCTTTTGCTGCTCGTAATAAACACTCTCAATATTTAGTATGTCCATCACAACTACAAAGGATCTAATTTATAACCTGATCATTCATATTTCATCAAGAACATAACTGCATCTTTATCTTTTTTCTGTTATAATATCCTGTTACTCACCGACATTATTATCACACTTCTAAAACTTCTAATCTGCATTCTATAAACCGTTGTGCTATGCATCATTTGTTTAAAACAAATAAATTATTACCGTATATAACCTTCCGAAGTATACAAGTATATTTCCCTAGAATTATAAGAATCGAGAATTATTTTGGACAAGGACATGCTTTTTCAATAGACGTATAAAATAGACACTCTTACATGGAATTAGAAACATTAACTACATGTCTTTTTCTTTTCTTTTTTTTATTCCTTTGTTATTTTATTCATCAGCCATTTTGATTTTTACTCACAAAGTGATATTATTTGTTTATTTCCAAGAATTGATTTGAAGCTTTTGAAAAGACCGTCTTAATTGTAATGGCGTCCAAACGAGCCTTGTTATGAAGAAAAGTTTGGTAAAAGAAATGGAGTAGATTGAGATATAGAATCAGCTCTTGTAAAATGTTTTTATTGTCAATTCACAAAAATGCTTGTTTACTCAGGAATCAATCACAGACATTAGGAAATAATCTATTATTTTCCTTTAATTTAATTTAAAGTAATTTCCATAACGGAGGTATGTGACTGCCGGCGACTTTATATTCAATAGATAACATAAAAATTATATTTCAAATTTAATTCAAGAAAACATCAAATTTCTTTTTTTTATTTCAACTTTTTTTATTGTAAACATTAACTTTTAAATTTTCTTATAGTAACCATTAACTATTCAATTCTACAATAGTTTCTCTTCTTGCCTTTTCATCACCTCTATCATCGACCACTAATAAAAGCACGTTGCATTTATACGCATTAAATCTCGTTGACTCCACCGACGATTGAAAACGCTACTATGATCGCTGTCATCATACCAAGATTAACTGCTTCACTATCACAATCATCTTCCTACCACTATTCAAATACACCTTATTTCATCTTCACATCCTTTCACCTATCATTCAAACTTACAGGAACATTTGCCAACTCTTCCCAAACCTTCCCACACACGACCACAAGGTTTCAAATTCTACCACATGCGTACAAGGCTTCAAACCAAAACCTCTCTATCCCAGTTTTCACTCGAAATATCATGAGTATTACTATGAACATCTTCTTCCTTTCCTATGCAACCATTACCTCAAAAATGCCACCATTCTATTCTAACAATCTCACTCGCTTCACTCCAATCATCCAATCATTGCTACCGTTGCTACTTTTTCTCATTTGCTCTCTTTTTTGTCCGCTACTTCTCGATTCAGTTTTATGGATGCTGCTCTTGCCGCTTATAAATTTGTCAGGATGAAAAAAGGACGAAGGAATGGCAAGATCGTCTTTAATTAATCGATTTTTAATCCAGTTTGGAATTAAACAGAATAAAGTATAAGGACGATGTAGAGGGAATGAATGGATCGTGTTGATAAGATAGTTAAAGTAATAAGAAAATGAATGATGAAAAGGCAAAAGAGGAAGGAAGGAAATAGAAAAAACATGATAGAAAGAACGAAAGAAAGCTAGTACATAAAATGAACTGAATAAGAAAAGAATGTATTAAAAGGTAAAAGAAAATACAAACAATGAATGAAGTACTTCAAAAGAAAAGAAGGAGAAATTAACGTATCTGTTAGTAAAACAAGAAAACGAAAGAAACTAAGAACAGAAAGCAAGAAACATCGGTATAACGAAAATAAGAAATAATAAACAGTGGGTAGAAAAAAAGGAAGAAAACAAAATCAAGAAGGAAAGAATTATAAACAATAACATTTGAATTTAATGTGATGGATAGAATTTTAGAAAAAAAGAAGTGGAAATTTAAAAAAGTAACTGAAGCCATTGGTATGAAAATTCATGTAAAGAAGAAAATAAAATAAATCAAATGTTTAACTCAATCTCTCCTCAAAAATGGCCTGGAATGGATCGGTTGATATTAGAAGCTAACGAGAAAAATTCTAGATTAGTAATCTCCCACCCATTCAATCGAAGGGCGATGAAAATCGAACTCACAATTGAATCAATGTTCTTCCGATTCATCACGTCCTGGACGAAGAAAAATGTCACTTTGATAAAAAGTAAATAAATAAATTAATAATCAAAAAGACAAAGAATGACAGGAATCATAGAAAAAAAAATGTCCACTTCTGACCTCGATCTCTCTTGAACTCCTCCCCTTTCATTGATTAACTTTTCCAGAATGACAAAATAGGAAACGAACGTCACTGTATTGGCTCTAATAAAACTTGTTTTATACTGATTTGTAGATTTAGAAAAATAAATCCGATGAAGCTTGCAATTTAGCTCTTCTATCTTCAACAGAAAGGCAGTTGCAGTCATGCATTCAGCAAATTATGAGTGAAACTTGAAGCATCAACGCGAAAATATACTATGCAATTGACCAATAATAAATGAAAAGTGCATTTATAAACTGAAAATCTTACCGAATGCGAACATGTCTTTATTTCGAATGAGACTTCAGTGCAAGCTTCATATTTTTCGTTCAAAATAAATTTTTAAATAAATTAGTAAAAGCACCCGTTAAATCACCCGAAATTGTTAAATGTAATCTGAGGACATGTGATATATTCTATATGTGTAAAATTTTACAGGCAAAACACATCAAAACAGTGAAAAAGACGCAAATACATTTTTCTTAGGAGGAACGACTCTAACTTTGAGACACAACGAAACACAAATAATTGTATAAAAACACACACATCTTTCTTCCTTTCTTTATTTTTTAATGCATCAATCTGCCATCTTCTCCATTCCATCAAATCCTTCTCCGAGTAACACATTTCTAGTAAGGAAATGAACATTTTGAAAAAGCGCTTTAAAATAAACAAAATCTATATAAATAAATTAATGAGCAAAAAATATCATTTTTCATCGATTTTTAAAATAAAATCAATACAAAACCGTTTAGAATGAAACAGAATAAATTTTGCAAAGAAAAATATGCCCAAGAAATTTTGAAATTTAAATAAAATTAAATTAAAGCTTCGGTTGAATAATGTAAATGTAAAAGTGTGGTTTTTTTTAGCATAAATTAAAATATTTTTTTTAAATTAATGAAGAAAATCGAAAAACACTAGCCAATTAAATTTTCTTGGTTCTCGCCTTTATGCGTTTTGTTCTGTATTTGTGTTTTTTAATTTCCAATAATTTGGTGGAAATATTTAATTTCTTTACCATTTTTTAGTTTTATATCCATGCGTGCTTCGTGTGGTTAACTGAATTTTTTAATAATTGATTTATGTATTATTTTCTTGGAGAATTGAATATGCCACATTCGCTATGAGTAGGTCATTTGGGAAAACTGATACCTCGTTTTGACACACGATCATCAATTACGCTGTAATGAATCCGATAAATTTTTTTTTAATAGAATCTTTTACCTTTGTAGAACAACTATAAAGTTATTTGGAAGAACAAGATAACTAAGTCATATCCTATGCAATCCACTGATTTCATGGAAGACGCTCCCATTGGAAAAGTGGAAAATTCCTCAAGTATTTAATTTTATATATTTATAGATATCCAATCATTTTTTTCTTGCTTTTTCTTTATTGTTGCATATCTATCTATCTATCTATCTATCTATCTATCTATAAATATGGTATATTTAGGCAACAAATATTCAATAGAGAATATTTTTAATCTTTTTATTGCATTATTCAAATAAGAAGTGTATTGGGGTCAAATTTATGAATAAAGAGTCCGAAGTTCATGTTTGCGTTATTTTTTCTTTAAGTACTTTCGATCTTCTCAAAAATTTCTTTGTCTACACCATGGTATTCTTTTAAAGTCAATGTTTGAAATAATATATAGTGACGTCATGTGTAACGGTTATTGGTAGCGATACCTCATCTTTGTGTGTGTGTGTGTGTGTCTAGTAGGCATTATTTTTGCGTGAAGATTGTCCGCAGTTTGATTTGGTAGTTACATATACGTTATTATATTACGAAATGGACAAAGTCCGACAATTTATTTATTAAAGACATTTTTATGTTTAACGTTATAGATACAAGTATTTAAGTAAATGCTCTGTTTATAATAAACAGTATTAAATAACATTTACCGGCCTGAATGTCCGAGAAATTTTCATAGAAAATATTCGTTCTTTGACAGGATTCGAACCTGCATCCTATGCGGAACCGTCATTTACGCTGACGTGCCTTACCGTTAGGCTACAAAGAAGCGTTCGGTAGACAAGGTCGAATTTACTGCTTATAAACTCAATCTTCCATGAATCTCGAATATTCATAACTGCTCATGGCGTATCAAATGTAAACAAATGACGTCATATATTACGAAATGGACAAAGACATTTTTTTATGTTTAACGTTGTCTACCGAACGCTTCTTTGTAGCCTAACGGTAAGGCACGTCAGCGTAAATGACGGTTCCGTATAGGATGCAGGTTCGAATCCTGTCAAAGAACGAATATTTTCTATGAAAATTCTCGGACATTCAGGCCGGTAAATGTTATTTAATACTGTTTATTATAAACAGAGCATTTACTTAAATACTTGTATCTATAACGTTAAACATAAAAATGTCTTTAATAAATAAATACGTTATTCTTTAAGTATGAATTTCATAAAGGTTGGTAATGTAATATATTGTTTTTGACATGTGTTTATCAGGTGGTAAACTTTTGATCAGGACTCCCTTGAAGTACTTTCGACGTAAAGAATTACGTTCTGTTTTAATCAGGGTGGCATTTGTAAAATCAAAATTATGGCCAGTTTTGTTCCTATGTATTAAAATAGATCCAGCACCAATTTAGATGCTAGAATTTATTAAATAAATACTTGCAATGTAGATATACTTACATTGATAAGACGTTTCGGAATCTAAAAGCCTGCTTCTGTGAACACATGAGAGACCTACGTTGGACAACCATTTAAACTCACTTGTAATACACAGGAACAAGACTGGTCATAAATATAAGTACGGATTATCTCATTACTAAGAGGCTGCGTGACCGTTAAATATATAAATTCATATTGTGCTTTATGAATATATAGGATTGATTATAAGAGAGATTTCAAATCTTGTTTAGATCTTTCTTTGATATCCATGCGGCTTAATTTGAAGTTGTAATATAAACGTAAAAATCATTTGAGAGTTGCGATAAAGGACTTAGAATATTAGGATGTTAGATATTTTCCCTTTTCTTTCAACTACACAGATATCTCATCCTGAGTTGAGAAAAACAATTATCACTTGAAAAATACGTTCGTAAAATATAATTAAATTGTATGTATTTTATTTGCAAATCAAGTGGCAAAAAATATGTTATACAATAACCAGGAAAATAAGATTCCTTATGCAATCCATTAAGCATGCAAGAGGTCGAGCGTTGATTTACAGTTAAATCTCACAAGCCATTGCTAGTGAGTTAAATCTTCACTTAGCAGCCAGTAATTTCAATCTTCTGACTAACTTGTTGGATCATAAACTACATAAATTTTATTTTACTTGAATGAGTTTAACAAAAATACCGCTTCCGAAATCGTAAACTTTTACCACCGAGTATTGAGAGTTCTGTTAATTAACATCAGGTATAATCGGTAGTATCCGGTAATTTCCGTTTAGCGCATATTGTTAGTGTTCGATTAATTCTTTTTCGATAATACTCGCCCATTTCCGCTAGAACCAGTTAATCGTCTTCGACTATTTATATTTAAACATAGTAAAAATGTTAGTTTACAATGTGAACAACATCTGTTTTCCAGCAGAATTTGTTTATTTAAAGAAACCTCAGTTGATTTTGTCGATTTTATGCTCGTTGATGGTTCACAACTTATTCGGCGAATCATTGCAATTTAAAACAAAGGCAGACATATATTTTACTAATAATAGAGGTAGAAAAATAAAGAAAATTTAAGTTCAGCTTTATCATTAATACGCAATTTAAATGTACTTAAAAGAAAAGACTATCTATCTATCTATCTATCTATCTATATATATATATATATATATATATATATATATATATGTGTGTGTGTGTGTGTGTGTGTGTGTGTGTGCATAGGTACATAGAGTGAGTGAGTGAGAGAGAGAGAGAGATTTAATAGTCTGGGACTACGGGTTGGACATTGGGGATCTGCGGACAGCAATACAGGACCGAACAATGTGGGAAGGGGTTGTCAATAGAGTCGTGTGTGTGTCTGTGTCTGTGTCTCTGTGTGTGTGTCTGTGTCTGTGTGTGTGTGTGTGTGCGCGTGTGTGTGTGTGTCTGTGCGTACGCATATATTCCGTGTTATGTGGTAGCAATTGATTTTACAAACACGTCTTATTAAAAAGAATAGACTTTTTATGTCTATTACATTTATTAATCTTTTCTTTTTTTTTTTCTTTTTTTTTTTCTAAAATGCAGATCCCTGTCGCAAATGTGACTTTTGTAGATGTAAAAATATGTTCGGAATGTATATATTGTCCAAGCTTTCGATTCACTTGTGTCAAATTCAGAGATGGGAAAAGTAAAGCGAAGGAAAACTAAATGCATTTTGCACAGCGTCTTGTTTTAAAAATATCTTTATATTTTGCTTCAATGTTAAATTCAGTATATTAAAACGTAGAATGTCATGTCTGAAATGTGTAACGTAACGTGCCACAGTAACATCTAATGACGCCTAATATCTTTTACATGCATACAAATATCCCGGCCTTTAGTCTATAGTTATTTTATAATAGACTGTTACTTCTGTTGAATGCCAATAAACCCAATAAGAATGAAATAGATAATGTTTGTGATAAATATAAATATAAATTGTCACACGAGATCTAATTTAATGGTCAAATATCCAAGTTTGGAATCAGAAAATCTATTATTATTCTTGTCATTTCGACGGTAATACTACTTCGACAAACTTCGAGAAAAGCTTATCGATGTACTTGAAAATTGACTCCGAAGAGTGGCGCACATTTTCGGGTAATGCGCAGATTTTCTTAGAAGAGACATTAATTTCCGTTATTCTACATTAGTGTCTGTAAAATGGTCGCCAATTTTAGAAAGGAGTTTTTGCTTCTTTTTTAACGATTCTTTATTCATGTAGAAAGATAATATTATTTCCCAAAATTGTTCTGCTTTTCAAAAGAGACTATCTTAAAATTTCTAAGAAATATTCGTCCATTCTTCAGGACTATTACGTTTTTGTATGTGGACAGAATTTTATTACACACATGCACACACACACACACACGCACGAGCGTGTGTGCGCGTCTGTTGATAGAGAGTATGTGTGACAGAAAAAGAAAAAAGTATGTGTAAGGAAATAAAAGAGATAGAAAGAGAGAAAATCAGTATATGTTTGGCTATGTTTGGTCAGTAGTCAACCATTATATCTTCAAATTCACAGAAAAATATTTTTTCCTATTTTTCTAATTCTAGTTTCATTGTAGGGAAGCTATACAGCACTTCAGCTGACAGATTGCTAATTTCACGGATCACTCGACTACTAAAGTGATACATTCATTTCCACCGCACAATATTCGGGAAAGTCTGCAAAACGTCCGGTTATTTCCTTGAAGATTTCGGCCTTTTCCGTTTGCTGTTCGGCTATTTCCGTGGAGCCTCTAGCTATTTCCGTGTCCTTGTCCCGGTTATAGATGCTTCAGTGAGCAGACAATGAATTCAAAACATTTCACAAGAATTGATTTTATATCTAGACATTCTCCCTTCCACTTACAACCCCCGAACCGAACCTGTGTCCTCGTTTCTTCATCAATGTTAAAATATTTTAGGTTGTTGACGTCGCCCTACCTTACCTACCTCTTCTCGATCAGTCTTTATAATGAGTCTATTATGACCGCCATTACGATTAAGACGATCTTCTCGAAAGCTTCAGATTAATTCTTGGAAATAATACCAAATAAAGAACGATTCGTGTCGTCCATCCTCTTCCATATCGGCTATCTGTTCATACTATCCCTTCAGTTTACACCCATTTCATTGAGTTGGTTGTCTGCCTGGATAGTTGTTCATTCAAATATCAGTCTTTCCCCAGTTGCCGCTCGGCCATTGTCCTGTTTTGAGCCAGACGTTGATAAGTCTCAGAGGAGTCAATCAGTTCACAGAGATAGCGAAAATATTGAACGTTTCCGCTCCAGAGACGAACACTTCGTGTCTGAACGTTAAATGTAGAGCGATTTATTTCTTCGATCGTTTTGCATGTGTTGATCGGATGCCAAAAAGATGCGGTGGCCCACTAACCTTAATCTCTCATTATTTTTTTTCTCTCTTGTTCTCAAACATCATCTCTTCTGTGGTTTCTTTCATTAATCTCTCTTTCTGTTGTTTCATTTTTACCTCATTCCCATTGTCTTCCTATATGTTTTCTTTCTATGTTCTCCATCTTTATAACTTTGCGCCTTATCTTCCAGAGTTTCTCTTCTTTCTTTTTCTTTCTTTCCGTTTTCTCTTATACTTCATTTTTGCCAGAAATGAGAAAAGATAAAAAAAAATGTAAAAAAAGAAAAGAATCTTTCTTTACATTTTTTTCTATCTTTTCTCAGTTCTGCTGCCTTTCTTTCACTTGGCATATTACTAATACATGTGCACTCTACATGTTCACTTACGTCCACATTTAGTTAAGTTTTTCTATTATTGCTCAGATCGAACTTATTAATCTTGCAGCCATTATTTGAAATTTTCTTTTCTGTTTCAATTTTTCCTTCTTTCACTTGCATCTTCTTGTTCTTCAATTTATTTTTCTTTCCTATGTTTGACATTTTTTCTTTCCTTTAAACCAAATTATAATTGCAGTGCACCAACCTTTCCCCGTCCCCCACCGATAAACAATGCAAATTCAAATCTAATCTTTCCTTTTTTTTTTCCGAACGAACTCACCTCACTGATTCCAACTGAGGTAAATTTGGTTCATTTAGACACAAGCAAATTCCTCAATGCACACTTGGGAGTGCAGACATTAGTTTTTTTTGTTTTTTGTTTTTTAATAAACAACAAACTCCTACTTTTATTTAGCCTTGCGTTTCTAAAATCCATGGAATTCACTTTGTCCAGGCAGTCTGAATGTTGAGAGATAACTAATGTAAATCAAATCGCTACATATATTAATAAAAATAAAGTCACTCAAAAGAAGAAGGCAATCATTAAGCTTTCATAAAATACAGATTTACAAAATTTGTTCAATGAAATTCATTTAAACATTTACTCATTTATTTTGCTGTCAGGAATTTACACATACCGGAACACATGTGATATCAAACTTCAATTAAAAAATTAAACAATAATACATGCCTTAGAACAGTGTTATTTTTCTTAGGGCATTTTTAAAAATATTTTCATAAGTTATTACAGTTTTTCGGTCATTTCACAAAAATGACTATCGTTTGATGTAAAACATAAGTATTTCATTCATGAAAATTTTTTTAATCAAATTGAGACAGTTTAAAATTTTACAAGTGAAACTGTCGATTCAATAATTATCAAATTTCTTAATGGTAATCCTAGAAGGAAAAACAAAGGAATATTGAAAGATATATATTTCGGCCTTTCTAGATTATATTTTTTGACTATGTCTACTTCATAAATTTATGATTCTTTCAGTATAAACATGGACATCTTTCTTCTACAAAAATCAGCAAGATATCATGATTTTTATCCTCAATAAATCAAAACATCACTAATATTATCTAAAAAGGCTTCGTATTTCTCGCTGTCGAAGATGCTACACTTTTTATAAGAATAAAATTTATAAATCGATTCTCCGTCTTCAAGGCTGAATATTAAAGTTCTCATGTACAACGAACCAGACAGTAATTTAATATCCTCTACAAATTATAATGTAAACAACAATGATGAATAATCTTAAGAATTTGTAACCATTTCAATACTATCGCTGGAGTAGAGTAAATCAGAAAACCTAATGGAATAGATATGACATTCATTGACACATTTCCAAAAGTCTGCATCTTTGTTCCAAAAAATATGTTAGTTCGTAGACACTGCGTATTAATAAAATAAGTAAAATTAATTTCTATTAACATAACTGCACCGTAGAACACTCTTCTTTAACCCGTATATTTTATTTATTTGCCAAAATGATTTGGGCGAGAGTCGTGCGTTTTACACACTAGGAATTACAGTTCCTATGATTTTTTCCACATTTAAATTAAATTTCGTCACAGTGATTAAGTAACACGTGATTATGTGCAGTTCAGTCTCAGGCAGTTGATCGTTGATATTTTCAATCACCTTATTCGATGAACACTCAACATAATCTCATGGCATCCAGCAATTTTCTAAATTTCATTTTCTTCCTTTTGAAAGAATATTTTAGTGAATATTTAAAAGAGTTACTCAGAAATATTTTTCTTGGAAAATCCCAAGGAAACATCTGAAATTCTTCTTTCACATAGCAAACGGTCTGCGAAACAATTTTGTTAACTGTCGCTCTACAGCTAATCTGGTTATGGGTAATCTGGCTTAAATGTCTGCCTAAATTCACCGGATAAACCGACCCCACAAGGCAGCAAAACTTTCATCTGTCAAAAAATCACGAGCTTTTCTCTTTGCACCAACTTTCTATGTCTCACTCTACAACAGCTTAAGATAACAAACTTTCTATTTCTACAACTCACTCTTCGTTTCTATGCTTCTTATAAATATAAAATCTTCAATTACTAGAATTTTACCTATGATTATAACGTGCGGGATCCTCCGTCACAGGTAACTGTTACCAGTTGGTACTTAGGTTTCTCTAAAGAAGAACAATATAGGAAAATTCAGTTTTCACGCCGATATATACAGTAAGACTTATTCTGAATACACTGAAGATCTTTCTTACCATTAATGGCTTACAACACAAATGAGCTAAACACAACTCTGAAGTAAGATTTCAGGATTTAAAAAAACTGTATAATATCCCTCATAATTAGCTGCAGTCGTTGCTTAGTTAGTAAGTGTGATTATCAACAAGGAACTGTGTCAAAAATGGCTTCATCCTGAAATATCTTATCTACAAGATACATTAGACAAAATGCTTGACAAAATAGAAAATATATATCTATTTCAAGTGTTTAAGAAATTTTATATAAACTATTAAGAAAGAAACTGGATTTCACTAAGATACTTGATGTGATAATCTTCAATAAATGTCTGTTCATGAAATACTTTCATTAATAGTTCATGATTTTTTAAACTGGGATTTACATCTCCTTTATTTATATTTTGTTTATTGTATTTAACTCAGATTGCTATGGTATCCTGTAACCTTTAGGGAATTTTGAATGGAAATTTTATATCGATGGATATTTTTAAAAACTACATCTTTCTACCTGTATCTATGCGTATGTATTCATCTTCCACGAAGTCAGCATACTCCTGAACTACGCAGCCTAGAATTTGAAAGCCAGAATGTGGAGAATGAGAAAAAAGTTCAGCCATCATTTCTCTTTATTCGAAAGATAATGACAATACAATTTAAAGGTCGGTGAGTACACGAGATGAAACTCATTGGGGGAAAATGATGAAGCCAGCGCGAAAACTCATTGAACAATAAGAATCCCACGTTTCAGAAATTCAGACAAAAATAAAAGACCACCCAGTACACGAGCTAAAATATGATAAAAACAACAAACATGAAGATGATTGGCTGAAAGAATCATTGAATAGGAACAACTCCTCAAAAAACTTAATACTAAATTATTTCTTTTTGAATATTTTTCTCGTGATCTTTTTCTTTTCCTCTTTCTGACTTGGCTCTTTCATTCTTTGAACGACACTTTGCATTGTTAACTTCTTTCCACCGTTCGAGTCATTTGTCCACATCCATCTCCTTCTACGCCTCAAACTCCTTTCCATCCAATTTCATTGCTGCCGCATCTTTCCCTCTTCCGACAAATCCCCTTCCTAGCATTTCCTCTTCTCTTTTGCATCTTTGTGTGTCTCACGTCTCAAGACGCGTCCTAAGTTTCATGGCGCCAGAATGTTCAAGAATCTTAAAAACGGAAAGGAAGAAACCTGTTGGTTGCTTTTATTTTTATTTATTCATTCATTTATTTTTCAATATGTGCAGATTTCATTCACAATTTTTCTTCTTCCGGTGATATTACACGTTAACGTGAAAAAAAATACATTCTCATTTTTTTAGTATCCAAATGTATTTTTATTTTTATTTTCTCACTCTTTAGCTAAATAGATCTTTTAATCTAAATATTTTCTTATTCCTCCTGTCTGTCTCTTTCTTTCTGACATTTATCCTCTCGGTATATATTGTATTATATTTCTTTCTGATCGCTTTTTATTTCAGATCCACGAATATTATTTAATTTTCTTTCTTTTTCATTGTCATCAATTTTAATTCAACCTATTTTTCAATAATTATCACTGCATTTCTCCATTTACTTCACCATTATTTTCGTCATTTACAGTTTCTTCTCAGGCTTGATTTTCAACCATTGGATAATTCGGTTTTGTCGTTTCTTTTTTCATTTATTAGTTTATTTATGACCAGTACTTTTACTTTTCCCTGGCAAACTAACTACTTTAAAACCTCTACCTTGACATTTATATATATATATATATATATATATATATATATATATATATGTGTGTGTGTGTGTGTGTGTGTGTGTGTGTGCACATATATATATATATATGTGTGTGAGTGTGTGTGTGTGCGTCACTTCTTTGAGGACACGTTTTTCAAGAATACTCTCGTCTCACTTATATTTATTACCTTCACTTTTCAGATAAATACTGTCAGGCATCAAGTTGGCCCAGTAACAGGAAAGGCAATTTAATCATACGGACATAACACGCCCCCTCATCATCAAAGTTCTAAAGGATCTAGGTGCTGCTAACGGGAATCCAATAGCAGAGCTAAACGTAAAACATGCTAATCATCCTAATACGAACAGAACACCAAAAATCAACCAGAGCCATTGCGAAAGCGTCAGAGTGCACCATTAGAAGAGTTGTGAACGAGGACATAACCCTACAAGTCGTATGTGATGCTGAGAAGTCAGTTCATGTCCAGAGATAAGGGAGAATTGTTTGATCCATGCGATGTGATTGCTAAACAATGTTAAGAGGCTGGAATCTTTTGGTTTCTTCTTCGACGAGGAAATTTGATCAGAAACAAAAGATAAATTGAAAGGATGCCTGCTTGTTATGCAAAGACTAGAGTTAGGTTCAAACATCATACATATCAAGTTCTCAGCAATTCTGATGGTTCTGGGAGTAGTCAGCAACGAGACACCTATGACTCCTCAGTTCCTCCGGGTAGAAGAGTAATTGCTGTTATCTATCAGAATGTGCTTGAGGGAGTTTTTGAGCCCTGGATAAAAAGTGTACCCGATGAAAGACTGTACGTCATCCAACAAGTATCTGCACCATGTAAAGGCTAAGACAACCCAA
Source organism: Acanthosepion lycidas (assembly GCA_963932145.1). NCBI lineage: Eukaryota > Metazoa > Mollusca > Cephalopoda > Sepiida > Sepiidae > Acanthosepion > Acanthosepion lycidas. Next base: position 69,155,000 of record OZ010596.1, read on the forward strand.
GCATGGATGCGTGACAGTCTCCATGACCATGTCAACGCTTCCGACCCGGTATCGAAACATCCACCTATGCTAACGATGTATTCAAGTGTGATAAAAGGATTCTCGAGATTATTTGCCATTTTTTTCATGAGATATGCAACTTTTTCTAGATTCATGGAAATCACTTCAAAATACTAACGTGCCCTGGATGAATGAATAGATAGATAGATAGATAGATAGATAGATAGATAGATAGATAGATAGATAGATAACAGTATGTCAAGCCTATCGGTTAATGCTGACAGGATTTTTTTTAAATATATGGCTTGTAAACAATTCTTTGAATCGTTGGTTCCATCCTTCTCCATTTATAATTTAGAACGGAGTTATGTAGTGTTATAATTTGTGATATACTTTTGTTAACTTCCTTCTAGGCTAGGATAGTCTCTACTTTTATTTTATTTTTCAAGCAGTCCTCTAGATTAATCATATCATAAAATCGCTGGTGTATAGAGGCAAGGTCACTACAATCGGTTAGAATATTTTTTACAACATATGCCACCTGACATGCTGTGCATCTGAGAGGATTTTTTTCTGAGAATTAATAGAGTGATAGACGTGTATCATATTTTGATTCTTAATACATCTTCCTTCCGAAAAAGGCTGAGACTAGAATTGGTCTAATTTTGTATTGTTTGCGTGACAGTTCCTTTCTCTCTCTCTCTCCATATATATATATATATATATATATATATATATATATATATATATAGAGAGAGAGAGAGAGAGAGAGAGAGACAGACAGACAGACAGACAGACAGACAGAGAAACAGAGACACAGTGAGAGAGAGAGAGAAAAATCAGTAAATCGATAGCTCGACAGTCATTAGCAATTTCAATCTGAAATTTTCACTGCATTATGTTTTATCTATATGATTAATATTCATCACTGAATTAAGTGCATTGACAAAGAATAAGCTCATATATATATATATATATATATATATATATATGCTAAAAGATTTTGATGATTTTTGAAAGTACACGAATAGATGAGGCAACATGCATTTTAACAGGTTCATTGCATGTTAGTGTCTACTTTAGAGTCCATGTGTAAATGCTGACTACATTATGTACTGTTCTGAATATCAAGTTATTTGCTTCATTTTTGTGACTTTGTGCCAGACTTAACAAATTTTACTAAACGTGTCTACTCTATAGCCGTTCTTCGTAAGCTAAGCTTACTAAACTATTGGTGTATTGTTCATCAGTTATTGTTCCTCAACTGTAATCAAACTGGATACATTTCTGCATTTAGAAAACGTGTATTGCAATTTCTAAAATAGTTTATTTTTGTGTTGACTTGCCTTGCACTTTGACGCAAAATTTCACACTTCCCCGCTCCGGGCATTCGAGGAAATGAAAGTGTGAAGTCATTTCGTGCGGCTGTCATTAATCGAAGTAACCAACCACCCGCAATGAATGAATGATTTTAATAGATTAATTGATGACGCCTCACGAAACAGCCATTAGTGCCAATACATTTATATGTGCTTGGCGAAGAAGCTTCAATACTGACACCATCATCACTATCATTAACCTCAATCAAAGTTTCAGTAAGCCGTTGAGAAGGATTGTAACATCGTTACTGCCTTTCATTGCGAAATTTATATTAGAAACAAACTTTATAAGTTCAATGTGAATAGAGAACCGAAGTTTTAATAGCCAACGTAAATTCTGTGGTAGAACTTATTTCATTTTTGCTAACATATAATTTAAATTCAGCTTAAATTATTTTAAGAATTCATAAAAAAAATACCAATAAAATTCTTTGCTTTTTACATTCACCGATGACGCGGGATCCCCAAGATGTTTTTAACGAGTCCAACTTTGGTACAAAACCAGAATCATAGACTACGGAATTAACTCACGAACCTTGCAGGATAAGTAGTTTTTTTTTGTTTTGTTTTTTTTTTATGAAATCAACAAAGCTACAATACCAGATTCAAGGAGCTGACACTTCACATCAGGAGTTTCTATGCAGTGACAAAATTTTTATCATTTTATACACGCACCCATACAAGCACATACGCACACACATACGTGTTTCTCAATTATACCCATTTAGTTTCAAAAGGTGTTATTTATCTTGTTTTTTTTGGGGGGGGTTTGTTGTGTTTTTGTTTTTTTCGCTTCAAACCATTTTCCCGGTTTCCGTACAGAATTTGAACTTAAATTCATCAAGTATTTTTTGATCGCTTTCGGCTTCCATCTCACTCCAAAATTCTTTACTAAAAATCAAAAGTACACGCAAAACTTGACGGAACCGAATAAAAAGATATTAAAGAAATTTCTTTGGTTTTCAATTAAATGAGCATATATATATATATATATATATATATATATATATATATATATATATATTATATATATATACACACACGATACAATGAGAAAGAAAATAATATATAAATTCTAACTTTACAGCATTAATCAAAAGATGGCTCGATACTGACAGTAGAGCAGTAATTATTTATTATAATTTTTTTCATGTAGACAAAAACATTTACGCACTATAAAGATTCAACTTCGTTTCGGTGCATTTCAATTGCACCTCGATTGGTGAGAACCAAAATTGGTTATGAACAATCTTGCTTGGAAGCAGGCTGTATGTGAAACGTCACTTCCTTTTTTCCATTTTGTTTGAGAAAAAAAAAAATAAATATATATATATATATATATATATATATATATATATATATATATATATAAAGCAAAAAGGTAACGGAGTGAAAAAAAATAGTGCTTGTTGATAGCAGTTTAGTGAAGGATGAGTGGTTAGACTGGAGAAATTCCTTGTCGATAACAGCGGTCAAAAGTTTACGTACATAATTTCCAAACCTTCTAAGAGTGAGGGGTGGAGGAGGAAAGGTGGGAATGGGAGATAGTAATACGATGAAAGGGGTAGGAGGGATAAATTCAATCGATATTTATAGTAGTAATTGGGAATGTTGTTTTGGGTTATTATTACCAAAAAAAACAAGCTAAATCAATGAAAGTGTTTTGTAAATTAAGTAATTTAGAGGTGGTGATTTTTTCATGGCATGTTGAATATATAAGTTATCCGTGTTAAAAAAAATTAAATCAGTTTTTATTTAGAAATTAAAATGTAAGTAAAAGAGTATAAAAAAGTATGGGATATTAATATAACTTTTATGATCTAATTTTGATCTATTGTCGGACAGTATAACGTGTAGAATAAGTATGGGTGTAAAACAATTTTGCAGTGAGTTTTTGTCTATATGAAAAAATATATATATATATATATATATATATATATATATATATATATATATATATATATATTACATTATTTATCGCCATTATCACAAAGTTTCGGTCGTTGTACGCTCCGGCCTTCTTCAGGTGGTTGAAATGTCGTACTGAACCCTTTATTTCGCTCACTGGGGTAGACTGTTCTAGTTCCACGTGACATGTTTGATGCATGTCAGTTATCAGGTATCTCCTGTTAATTTCCCTCTGAAAGTTCTCCACTACCTTAACCGGGTATTGAACTCACACTCTTTGGGTCCTGTTTCTGGGTATTATAAATCTAATGTTAAACAGCAACCATTTTTACCAGTGCTCATATTGCAATTTTGCTGTTATCATTGCATGTTTTTACCAGAGCTTACGATTGCAACTTTGTTGTTATCATTGCTTTTCTCTGGTTCCCATATTGTATTTATTTCTATGCTTGGTCGACTCAGGAGATTTTTTGTGGCCTAGCATATGTGCTGATTCCTTAAGTTTACGAACTTTCCAATGGTGTTCCTTGTCTAAGATCTCAACATGATCCCACATAGGGCGGTGATCTCATTTCTCTCTCCATATGTGGTCAGCCACGCCTGATTTTTCTACTTCCCCTCGTGTTACAGATTTCTGGTGTTCTTGAAGCCTTACCTTGAGGGGGCGGCCAGTCTCTCCTTTATATTCCTTTCCGCAGCTGCATGGGATAGATTAATAGATTCCTGTATTTTCGGATAAGCTTGAAGTATTCCATGTTATAAAATGAATTCAGGTTTGTATTTTCAGTAGACAGTATGTAAGCAAATCTCCGCACATTCCTATATGAACAGAAAGGATTTCTTATCTAACTATTTATATGTGAAAATCGTCTCCATCGGGCTTATCTCATATTCTGTAATCATCTTCATATATTTCAAACTCTACTTGGATTTTATAGCACCAGCAAACAACATATTACATCCGATGCTTGCATCTACCAAATCTTATGCAAAAACTGTGACTTAAAATGTGGGCACGACAAGCGTACATATAAATTTTAGATCAAATAGAATTTATTTCCTTGACTACATCAAACTCTACTTGGATTTAATAGCACCAGCAAACAAAATATTACATCCGATGCTTGCATCTACCAAATCTCATACAAAAAATGTGACTTAAAATATGTGGGCTCGACAAGCGTACATATAAATTTTAGATCAAATAGAATTTCTTTCATTTTTCTTTCATAATATTCAAATTTAGGAATACGTTTTCACAGCGTCGCAAACGTGGTGACAACGTGACCATGTTTAAAACGAAACGCTGATCGCATAAAACTTTTAGTTATCTGTTTGGATATGTCTTGTTCTTGTGTCCATCGTTTTTGTCATGTTAAGTTTGATAATGTTATTTATATTTTATATTTTATATTGAATATGTCCTGAAGATGGTTTATTGACCGAAACGTCCGTTGTCGACATATTAACATTAAAACAGCATTATTGCATATAAGGATTTTTGTTTGTTTTTTCCCGTATATTTTTCTTCATACTGTCGGATCTATATCCATATATTTGCTTACATATTGTGTGCGTAAATAGAAAGAGAGATATAGTTGATTATATGGCCACAGACACAAAACTATATACATACATATACAGTCGAGTTCAAATCACGGATGTACCAAAGGTCAGTTAGATTTGTATATCTAATTTGTAACAGATAGAGGGGAGATAGTGAGATTATTTTTTCAGACATAAGAAAGATCCGATGTCATAATCAAAAAAGCAAATCCGTATGAATTTCATTGCGAAATAATAGTCATGTGTCTATGAATACACAGATTACGACTAAATGTTCGATTTGGCGTCACGTGATGATATTCGCGGCCGATCGATCGCATTAATGATGCTAAGGAATTATGTCCTAATTTCGTCTCGCGCAAATTGTCATGATTCGTTCATTTGGGCCAAGCAACCACCCAACCGCGAGAACGCCGCTGTTTTGATTCATTTATGTTGCTTTTGTTTATTTTTTTTTCTTCGAATTTTCTCGTCTTGATAGAATTTTATGCTGTTTTCTTTTTTCTCGCATTTTTGTGTTTTCGATTTTTACTTCTTTCTCTCGTTCTTTGCTTCTCTTTAGATTTCTTCTTTCCATTTTTATTTGTCAATCACTGGTTTTTATTTATCCTCTTCTTTTTCCTCACTTTTCTTTCATTCTTTTATGTTTCAATTATTCTTTTTCCCCTATTCTTCCTTATATTTGGCAAACTTTTGGGATTATTTAGGTTTTCATTTTTCTTTTCTTTTCTTCAGTTTTCTTCTTTTTTCATTCTTTTATTCTTTCTTTTTTATTCATATCTATTCCCAGATTTTGCCACTGCTTGTGAGATTGATCCTCTATAGATGTTCCATGAGACTACTTCTGACCCAAATTAATCGAAATCTAAAAAATATTCACATCCATTCCTTCATAATTGTGCCATTTGGCAGAGACGGTATTTTGCAATTGGTCACTGTTTGGCAAATCAGGGAGAATTGACTGCACAAATTTTTCACACTCTAAATTGTAACTAAATGCTAACAATAATTTCACGAGAGCATGGTTTACCGGTTCCGAATAGATGTTAAGCAACTTTATGTTTTCTTCATATAGGTAAGCATAGTTCACGCAGAAAGTAATAGATATTTCTTACAATTAACTCAATCTGAACCAACCATACAATCACAAAACACTCAACAAGGATCAATTTTAATGGCTAGCAAAAATTAACTCGTTAGCCCTTACTCTATGGTATGCACCCACGTACATAAACTAAATTGAATCATTTACATTTGTAGTTAACTTTTCATATGTATGCACTTCATAAATTCTTAACCTTCCCAAACCCACATAAATTTATCATATTTGTTCCATTGTTTCAATAAACCAAATTTTGAACAAAGGACCGATAGGGACGTAGTTTCAAAAGTAGATTTGCTCACTGTTACACCACTATACACACTCTTCTGTAACTTGTTTATTTTTAAAGAATAAAGCAGATAGATACTTGGTAGGACCAGATTTTTCAGTGAGGATCGAACAGTTGACCACTAGTTCACAATACTAGCCACTTCACTGAATTGAGTGCATCTGTGAATGTTTAAAGAGATATATGAAAAGAATTGAACGTGTGTTTTTAAAAGTCGAAAGAAATCATTCCTATAGAACAGGATTCTTAAAACCTGTGCATGCATATATGTATATGCACCTTGAAGAAACCAGCACGTGTACAGATACAGTTCTACAGAATCAGCTCAAGAAAGTTTTAAAATAATAATAATAATAATAATAATAATAATAATAATAATAATAATAATAATAATAATAATAGTGTCAGTTAAAAAGTAATAATTTGAAAATGAAGAACTGGAATTCCATAGAGAAGATTTCTTGACGCCGATACTAAACGAAAAGTCAGGCACAATAACATACTGGGCTTGGGAATCGACAAACCTCCTCTATTTCCGTCAATATTCGATTTTTAAAATACATTTATGTTTGTCTTTTATTCTTTTTTTTTTATGGCAGTATGCCTTTTGTATGTAGTTATTCAAGCTTAATATAGACTGGCATAAGGTGTCGGAAATCGTATAAGCATTGAGTCTTAAAATCTCTAATACAGTAATAGATTTTGATATTAGCTTACTTCGATCTGGAGCTGACAATTCTTGTATTGCATGGGTTAAAAAGTTGGTTAATTTTGTCATAAGATGATGTTAGCAGTATTTATTATTAACTAATTTCTTTCAAAAAGATTTTGATTTTTATCGTACGATGAATTTCAAACATTGGAGTATTATTGTTTATTATTGTTTATTTAATTAAAGGCAAAGAAAAATCAGTCACCTTTTCTTAAGATTATGATTATTTTAAGAAAATTAAAATATTACTGGAGCGCAAAATAAAAGCATATACAAATTAATCGAATCAAAAGATGAAATCATTTTCATCAACTTGGTTATTTTAATCCCTTAGAATTTCAAACGAATTGAATGCAGAAATCGACGAAATTATGCAGAATTAGTAGTAATGATTTATTCTGATGGATTATTAATCCAGAATAAATAAAAAGTTCATTTTTCTTTGGTAACCAGAAAAACTTTCAAACAGCCACATTATTCACTTGATTTTTCTTCGATTCAGTTGTATGTATTCCGGCTTTTATGCAAAAAAATTCCTGAAATACCTCAAAAGGCGAACAAAAAATTCTTTGCGAAAGAAAATCATTTTTTTTTTTAATTCTGGGGTAATGGAATTCTGCATTTACCTGAAAGATAACAAAATATAGACTTTTATTTTTATTCCGCAATCCGAACAAGCTTTTTCCACCTTTATTTTTACTAAGACTGATTTGTGGAATTGTAAACAGAGGTAATTTCTTAACAATTTCTGTAAGGTAGAAGTCTTAGACATTTGCTACACTTGTCTTCATCAGGCACAACTCCCCAATACAGATTGGATACATGAAAAGTGATCTTTTGAAACGATCCAACACACAATTTCCCAACGACCCTGTGCTTCTCGACAACATATCCATACTTTAAAGTGTTTTTTTTTGTTTTTTGTTTTTTTTTTTTCACAAGAGTTCACAGTGTTTTGATTAAACATTTCTAATCAGTCAGTTTGTGCAGCAAAGTTTTACTGCGGCGACATTCATCAAAAACTTTCAATCGTTCTCAAGTCTGTAACCACGAAACGATAAGCATGGCCTTCGTTATAGTTATCAAATATTTTTATCTGTTCTTCTATGAATTGTCTTAATTTCTTGAGACATTTCAACAGTAAAGACAAATCAGATCGAAGATAAATCAATGTGTTTATTAGCAAATCCTCGGATGTTTTCTAACTTTAATGATCTTTTGACGGATGGTTGACATAAAGAAAGAGAGGGAAACAGACAGAAAAAGAGTGGAAAAGGGTGGGGAGAAAGATTCTTTGCTAAAAAATAGATGAGAAATTCAACAAGCATTGCATAAAGTGATTTGAACATCTACATTTTAGCGATAATTAACAGACAGATAAAATAATCTTCCTGAGCGCTCTGTTAATATACCAGATTAGACTAAAGCTTGTAAGTAAACTATTTAGTCTAACACAAAGAAAAACATTCAACAAACTATTGTGGCATAAAAATATTTATTTCCAAATATATCACGTCGATTCACATATAAGATATATATTGTTGACGTTTTGCAAATAAATTATTAATTTACGAGATGACTTGTGTATAATTCGATATCAAATTTCCTATGCATTTGGTAACCAGAAAAACTTTCAAACAGCCACATTATTCACTTGATTTTTCTTTCTTTAGTAGTATGTATTCCGGCTTTTATGCAAAAAAATCCTGAAATACCTCAAAAGGCGAACAAAAAATTCTTTGCGAAAGAAAATCATTTTTTTTTTTAAATTCTGGGGTAATGGAATTCTGAATTTACCTGAAAGATAACAAACGCAACCTATACATGTGTATATACGGCTTCGGTGAATTTTTACTGCGTTTTGCATTGTCCTCGATCAACAGACTCTTCGCTAATTTAGCAGAATGTATTTACACTTTCAACAATTTTTACAGAAAGTTGTACGATAGGCGTATGTCATTACTTCATCTGATAGATAGATAGATAGATAGATAGATAGATAGATAGATAGATAGATAGATAGATAGATAGATAGATAGATAGATAGATAGGTGCATTTTTTGTTTTTGTGTTTTAAACGTGTATGTGATGATAAGCAACTTTTCTCCAAAGAGAAATGAAAGAACATTTGTGAATTGATGTAAGTTGATGAACTTCATTTGTCGAAATTATTAGATCGATTTTTATTAGTGATTGGTACATAATTTAATAATCCAAATATTTAATATCTCAAAACAATGAAATATACACAGGATGGCTTGAAGCGACCAAAACTCTGTTTAATTTTAAGTAGTAGAAAAATACAACACAATTCGCTGCTCGATGATGAGAAACCTTGTTTTATTTGATGATGGAAGAACAAAGAGAAGAGGAAAAACAGGGTTAGAATATTTCAAATCGTCTGGGTCGAACAACCGATAAGCTTTCCTCATCCTCCAACATCAATCGGACGAAAACTTCACGATTTTTTAAATACTTATTAGACTTTTTATATCTACGTCCCAAAGACATATGACGCGTACATGCTTATGATTTCACTTGGTTATTTAACTTGCTTTAGTCACGTCATGTTCTTGAATATGCAACATTTGATCGCATTAATCTTGGCCATTTTCATCCAGCAATGCTACTGAATATATTAAAATAATTTATATTTTATCGATTTCTTGTATAACTGGTAAATAATTTTCTTAGATATTCTTTCTAAGAAAATATCACCCATCACTCTTTTTTTCTTTCTTTCTTTCTTTTTTTTTTTTTTTTTTTTTTTGTAAACACAACCTATACATGAGTATATACGGCTTTGATATGTCAAAATGAAGACTTGTTTCTAAATTAACTAACAGAGATGCAAACGAAGACTGAACAATCAATTCCGATATATACATAAAAGTGTTTTTATAATTTTATCTTAGATTTGGGATATGCTCAAATTTAAAAACATTTCTGACGGAGTTTTAAAAAAAATTAGATTCTTATATATTGACAAAGAAAGAAAGAAAGAAAGAAAGTTATCAAGCAATATGCTGCACCCCGGTAACATAAATTGGACTTAATTTTTGGCACTGTAAAATGACTATATAGGAATTTATGAGTGTAGCCAATTCGTCGCTTTACGAAATGGACCAACAGACGCAGGTTGTTATGATGTTGATGATGATGATGATGATGTTGATTCCTCGCTGATGGAGATTGATAGTGTTTCTTGTTTGTTCATCTTACGTCGGTTTATTAAATTGATAATAACCCTGAGCAGTTGATTATGGAGACAGGAGTTGGTTAGGGTTAGGGAGAGGTACTGAAAACAATTGTATCAATGAAACACGACGAATGACTCATATAAATATGTTCTTCATGAAAAAGAAAACAGTGAATATAAAAATGTCAGGTATATATATATATATATATATATATATATATATATATATATACTAAATTTTTCTACCCGATATATATATATATGTGTGTGTGTGTTTGCGCGAGCGCACTCACGTGCGTGGGAGCGGTTGCGCGTGTGTATGTTTGTGCTCACGCCCACACGCGTAAATGTCTCAGTATGTGAATGCCCAAACGTCGTATATACATGCCTTATGAGGATTTCTGGCTTTCGTAAGCAACTATCAAAGAATATTAGTCTAGGTTGATAAAGTTTTATCTATAAGTAACTATCGTGTTTCGTTGATATTTTAGAGTGTCACCTCTTCACGCACTGGTGGGTGTCATATTGAATTTAAAAAAAAAAAACGGACATTCACAAGCCGACTCGTTTTAAATGCGATACTTGAAAAAAAAAAAAAAAAAAAAAAAAAAAACACCAAACAACAGCCACTGAGACTGAAAGACGCGATACCCAAAAATCAATGCATAAATGAAGACACAGCCGTCTTAAGCCACAACTCGAACTCGCTTCGCTGAGACAGGAAATTTGTCCGAACTGGAGTAAAATAAACCAAAATCTTTCGTGGATTGGAATTTCAACTAAATTTAGACTTCTACCCAAATATACTTAATACACACGCGCGCCCGCACACACACACACACACAACCAAAAAATCACACACATATACATATCGAAATACTCAGAGTGTTTGGCCGTACAGAATTGGGAGGTGATAGATAAACTTTATTGAAATTATATCGATATGATATATTCAAACTTGACGATGATTGTTTCGTTTATAATTGCTGCCAGTCCTACTTGAAGGAGTTTGATACAATTCATCATCAGGAACTACGACTCACCCAAGAAGCGTTTAAAACATCTCCTGTGAAAATCCTGGACGCCAAAACCCATGAAATGCCTCTGACGCTATTGCCTATTTAGTTTGTTATACTATAACAAACTAAATTCCTGTCCAAATAGCCTTTCATTCAACAGTGTTCCCTAACCACAATATAAAGATCTATGTAACCAAAAAAAAAAAAAAGGAGCCATCACTCCTCTTGGCCCTTACATGTAGAATATTAATAGACACTACCCTTTCCGTTGATTCTACTACTGTGAAAAACCCACCCTGGCTAGAAAAACTGTCAAGAGTTTTACTAAACCTTGCCAAATACCGTAAAACTAATACCAGTTCATCTACATTTTTAGAACAAATTTACAGAAGTACCCAAACTATAAGCACATACAGTGCTTTTCGATAAAAGTGACTCACCTGATTTTATTTTTTACTTAAAATTTTTTCGCCTATTCTTTGATGAAATGAAAGTTGAACTAAATTCAAAAGAAAGCGATCTAAAATCCGAAGAAGCTTTGAAAGCTCTTTGAATTTAGCAGTAAGTACTGTCAAGTATCCATTCAGTATAATGTTCAGGGGATGCTTTTCTTTTCATGGAACTGGTTTCTTAAAAGCTATTGAAAAGACCGTCAGGAGCGAGCAGTACAAGAGAATTTTAGAGTCTTGTCTGCTCCCTTCTGCTGAAAGGGTGCAAATCGACCCCACCAAGCTAATTTTTATGCAGGATAATGCTCCCTGTCACAAATCAAAATTGATGAAGGAATACTTTGATGAAAAGCAGGTGAGTGTTATGACATGGCCATCCCAATCTCCTGAACTCAACCCCATAGAAAACTTATGGAGCATTATAAAGTACAGGCTCTCAAGAAAGCAGTTGAGCAACAAAGAGGATTTCATTGTGAATTTCATATCCGAATGGAATTCAATGCTTGGAGATGAGATTTGCCAGAGACCAATCAAGTCAATGCCAAAACGGGTTGAAAAGGTTATTCAAAATAAAGGAAGACCCATAATTGTTTCGAACTATATTACCTATTATAAATAAATTATACCTCTATTATTCTTTATTTAAAGCTGTTCGGTTATGTTTCTATTGATTACTAGTTACAGGAAATAAGTGAGTCACTTTTTTGCAAAGAGTTTTTTTCCTGAATCTCATTTATATCCAAAATTATAATTATCAATAGAATACCTTAGGGTGAATAAACTTTTTTCCTAGGTGGTCGGGAAGAGGTCTTTATAATAGTAAGATTAAAAATTATTTTAACCCCAAAAACAATAGACAAAAAATATTTTTAGTAAAGACTTTTATCGAACAACACTGTATATACTGATGGCTAAAACACATATATACTGATGTCTAAAAAAACATTGATAAATTTGGATGTTCTACTGTTCTTTAGATTATAATCAAAAAACGCCCACCTGACAAATCCTCTATTTTTAATGCTGGAGCTGTGACCATAGACTTAGCTTTAGACATCATAACAAACAATGAACCAGACAACTTCATAGTTTTCCCAAAATCACTATCTGTATTTCAGACTTTCTTGGAAGGAAGAGTCATCCAATCAAGAATCAGAATAGGACAACCTCCTATCACTCACTCATTTCTCCGAAAAAATGAACATCCTCCTGAATGTATAGCATATTCTAAGCGATTGTACATCAAAGAGTTTATAACATGATTAGTCTAGGGGACAGCTTGAAAAATAATATAAAAAAGAGACTATTCTAGCCTATTTGAAGGAGGTTGGTCTATACCACAAATTATAGCACTAAATAACTCCATTCTAAAGGCATAACTGGAGACTGATGGAACCAACAACCCTAAGTGATTTTTTACAAGTCATATTGGTAATAAGAAAAATCTTTTCCGCATTAAATAGCCAACAGAGTGTATATGCCGTTTATATTAAAAGGGAACAATCAATCAAAATCCCTATTTACATACATGCATATATATATATATATTTGTGTGTGTGTGTGAGAGTGAGTATGTGTGTGACAGAGAGAGTGTGTGTGTGTCTGTGCGTGTGCGTGTGCGTGCGTGTTTTCCCTCTGAAATCTCGTTGGCTATCAGACAATTTTTTCTATTCATGAGAAAATCGATCTGGCAACGATATATTCGTCCAATCATGTAATTTGGGTTGAATCCATCCCAGTTCATTTTTCTTCTTTGGCTGTTTCGTTTATTTATTATTTCAGACTCGAATGGACCGCAAAAAAAAGTCAATTAAAAATTTTAAACAAATTCTCCTCGCTCAGTTTTTCGGTATTTTTGCTTTTTCTTTTCGTCTTTTTTTATAACCACTAATCGTAATGCGAGTGTTGTATTGAATAGCAATTCGGAGTGAGAAATCGGAGAGCCGAGTTCGAATTCCAGTCGGGGTTGTTACATTCACTTTCGTGTAAATACCATTGAGAAAGTTATGAATCCATTTCCTTCTGCTATTTATGGGTTAAATAGTAGGATTTGTATCTTGAAAAAGTATTGCTTTTCGTTAAAAATTGTTAATGCGATATAAATTATTCTGATAATATGTTTTTTCTTTAAATAACCCGCAAAGGGTTGATGAGATGTAAAAAACCAATCAGTCAATCAGTTATGACTACTGATATTTTCTTGTTCTTGTCAACTGTGTGTCTGCTGCAATGTTTGGGTTAGGGCCTTGTCTCATCGGCCATTGATCATAATTATTTTCATTCGTAGTCTCGCCATTGTGTAAGACTTTCTTTATTTGTTTATTAGTTATTTAATTAATAATTTTTCTACTGGTTTAGCTATTTCTAAGTTTGAAATGATAATATTCTTCAGTATAGCCCTTTACTTTTTTCTGTATTTTAACGTTAGAGAGGATTTGCTTTTAAAAATCAACATTCGATATCCAGGTCTCGATCTGTAGTACCAGCGGGAACTACGCAACAATCTCAGCCACCAAGTAGGCTATCATAATGTTCCTTTTATTTGTTTTACCAATGTCCAATTTTATTATAATTATTATTATTATTACCAATGAAAAAACAATCTAGTTCCATGTATATGCTTTATTAACTATCATTTTGCCTTTAATGATATGCCTACCTGTTGATAATTATCCTTCTGCCAACAATTACAATTTTAGATGATAAAAATGTTGAATAAAGACAACAATGGTCGACTTGTCAATGCAAATTCGAAGCGGAAAGGAAAAAATCTGTTGCATCTTTAAATTTAGATATCTGATCAATATGAAAATTCCTCGTGACAGTTCTAAAATGGAATGATTAATCGTCAATAGTAAGAGATAATTAGTGATATCCGAAAATAAATTCGCTTTAATAGTCTCAATGACGTTGCTTTCAATTCAGTTTCCTCTCCTAAATCTACTTTTAAAATTTGTTACTAAATGGACATTTTTTTCTCAACTCTTAACGTTCAATCAAAATGCGTTTGCATTGATTATTATACAGCGGCCGTTTCTCTGAGGCAAAATGATCAATGATCTGTTTGAGGCAAAAATCACCTTTCGTTGCGGTCAATTTGGGGTCAGGTAAATAGTTGATTGCAACGGTACAGTGACGTCGCCACGTTTCATATCGCTCAACCAAAATACAACTTGTCAGCATTGTTACAAGAAAGTTCCATGTTAACCAAGAAAGGTTTTACTAAGATAAACTAACGAGATCAAAAGAGGATAGGATATGGATGGATAGATTGTGTTGCATTAGAGGCAGTGGTTTGAAATTCAGTGATTTTTATCTCAGTACAAATAACTAGAAACGGCACCGTATTAAAGGGTAATATGAGAGCATAAAGCCCTTCGACTTTATTTGTCTACTTGCAAATAGGAATTGGACGTGTCTTTTTAGGTGTAAAAATCTTTTCTGGATGTTCTTATCAAGTTGTGCTTTGATCTTTTATAAATGATTAAGCAATCCTATAAAGCTGGATTCTGACAAAAATCCTGGAATTTTGATATCCAACCTTCGCAAAGAATGATATTATCGTGTTTTTTTTTAAATGAAAACTCACATCTCAAAGGTAGATAACTATGTACCTTGCTTGTGAAGAAGTCCTAACAATTTTCTTTCTTTCTTTTATTCATTCTCTGTTCATAAACTTTTTATTCTTTTTGAGAAATTCCTTTTGTTGATACTTCTTATGATTTTCATTTTCCTCAATTTGTTGCTTACTTTCCTCTTTTGTCTTTTTGTTCATATATAACACTTCCTAAGTCAGCATACTCTGAGACATCGACATAGACACCAGCTGCTTTTATAGACTGTTTCTTATCTGTCAGCTTTGACTTAACTGAAAACGGCACAAATAACATATTTCTTTTTTCTTTTCTTTTTTTTTTCTTTTTTTTTTTTTTGTTTGGGGTTGTACTTGGATAAGATATTAGCTAATTTAAATATATACATTATAAACGAAAAATATGGTCTGAGAGGATTTAAAACGATCGCTTAGTACATACATTTTCAAAATTTTGAATAGAATTATTCTCTCTCGTTCCCCACTTGTCTTTCTTTATAATCTCTTACGCACAAACTCGCACAAACTCCATTTCTACTTCTCCCACACGCATAACTCACACACATCCTATTGCTCTCTCACAGATACATACACACACAATCTTTCTCACATACTCACTCTCACTTTTCCTATTTCTATCTTGCCATTTCAATTCATAGAAATAAGTCATAAAAATTCACGCTGTATTTCGAAGCGTAGCATAGACGTGGCACAAGGTCGAAAATAAGGCGCGCCCATTGGGGATCGAACTCAGTATTCAGTCGTAATTGTTCTAGCAGGAGAAGCTTGCTAACCATTGCACTACGCCGAGGTGTCTAATCATGATTCATTTATGAATACAAACATTTTAGAACCTTTTTCTCAGTTAATTTACTTTCGCTCTTTTACTAAGTACTCCATTTAATTATTAATTAATTTTTTTTCTATATTTACGTATGAAATGGACACATCCATGCATATCTGCCTTGTTAACTTGTTGTATATCTGAGATAGTAGCATATATCTCTACGGGACACTTGTTCAAGCTAAGGTAAAACATAGGCTTCTTGCAACCTTGAAGACCATCTTTATACCCACCATTGTAATTAGTATACTCATATGCATATAATATCTACCATACTGACAAGGTAAGTTTATATATACTTTCCTTTCAGTTTTTCTACATCTGTCTAATTGTATTTGTTCGTTTGTTTCTTATTGTTTTGATTTTTCGGACAAATTTTTGTCTTTCATCAATTAATTGTTACGACATTTTGGTTATTCTAAGCACCAGCTTTCCGCATTTGTCTTCATTACTTTTTAAATGTTGAACATTGCTCTGGTGGAGAATGTAATTCCTTTCCCAAACAATTTACATCCGGGGTATCTCTGCAGGATTTGAAAACCTTGAGTCTCATATTCCTTTTCTAATCAATTTCCTTTCTATGCTGACCATAGATGAAAGGCGTAGCGGAAAAGGGAATATATGTTGCCTATAATGTCAGCGCAATATTCAAAAGCAATCTCAGAAAGATAAAATTCCCACCGGCAAAATGAATTTGACAGTCATTGTAAAGCTGAGAAGGCACTGTGAAATCAGGAATAGCTGATCATATGTGCAGAGGGAAAATATATCACCACCATAGGATGAAGCAGAGTAACATTTGAAGGTTGGGAAATAGTGTACTTACTGTGTTCAAATGTGTTCAGCAGTATATTAAACATAGATGGTAATAATGATGAAGAGAAAACATAGATGGTAAAACAATGATGAAGAGAAAAATCGATTTTAGGTTCTTAAATAGGTATATACTGGACCTGAAGAGTTTAGAAAAAAACAACTTTTAAAAAAAAAGCAAACAGCTGAGAAGTCTACAAGATGCAGCAACCGAAACTTTCTCATACGATATCTAGTGAGTGTAATATTTAAGTATAATACATACAGTAAACTGCATAGAATGCATTGTCTAACAGGATTCAAACAAAATTATCCCAAGATATTTATATCGATCTTATTTGGGATGACATGAATATCTAAGTACACAATTCACTAAAAGAAATGACAAAACTTAGCAAATGTCGATTTTCAAGTCCTTGTCTGTTTACAAAAGGTTTTATTAAAATGGACTCCATACTTACATCCCAATATCATTGAATGCACTTATTACGCCGGCATTCAAATGCACTTAACTATTTCAACAGAGTATATAGTTTGAAACATCTCTCCACCTATCTCAATTTTATTATAATATCTTACACATAAGATGACAAATTAAAATGGCTTCTCTTCGCATTGGTTAACATTTTATTGATATCATAAAATGTACAAAACAGGAAAGAACCGTCAATTTTAAAAATACATGAAAAACGAAAATTCAAAATGTCACAGAGAAAGAATCGGAATTTCCGGTCCTGATGAATATAAATGTGTTTAACTTTTTCTTCTCGTGTACACTTCGGCGCTTCTTTTGATCTGATTTTAAACTGTAATAAACATATACAATGAAACAGAACATGAGTTAGTAGAAAAAGATTGCAGCAAATTCAACATTTTATATCTACATGTCATTCTCATTTAATTACTCTCTTCCCCTAACTATCCGCCTGTCTGTGTCTGTTCACTGTCTCTCTCTCTCTCTCTCTCTCTCTCTATATATATATATATATATATATATATATATATATATATATATATATACTACTACTACTACTACTACTACTAAACAAAAAATCAGAGATAATCTCCAAATGTAGGCATGACAACAAGTACCTATTATCCGAATTCATACCAAACGGATAAAATAGACAAACCACCAACAATCACAATTTAATTTCAAAATAATTGCATCTATCATTATTATCATTGCACCACCATTAGTAATCACTTTTACAACTTTACAATAACTATTAACTAATAATATCATCATTACCACCAACACCCAACACCATCACTTACACATCACATCTACTATTATAAATCCTCTACAATCTTTAACGCATATTACTCCCCCAGCATATTTAACACCTTAAAACAATAAGATCAGATATAATTTCCATATATAACCATGAGAATAAACACCCATTACCAGGATTCATAATAAATAAAAAATAAACAAATAAATATAGAATATAAAATAAAATAAAACACCAGCAACCACTCTTTAGTTCAAGCTAGCACCACAATAATTACATTTATAGGTTTTATTATTCTCCCACCAACATTACTAATCACCACTAACAATTTACAATAAATATTAACCACTTATATTATTATTGGCACTAACCACCTTACATATTACTATCACACCATATCTACCATTACCATATAATCCTGCCATAATTATTAACGTAAACTACCCACTCTTCCAGCATATTTAATACCACCATAAAAATAACCAATAAGGATTACAAATTGAAATTTCTACCAGCCATATATACACAGTCACAAATAAACAAGGAAATAACGAGCTTTAATATAATAACAATAATGTTTTTGTAAATTAAAAATTAAAAAATTATAGCCATCTTCAACTATCATAATTTTACACAGAATACCTATTATCAGGATTTATACCAAAATAAATTAATACATATAACAAAATAAAATAAAATAAAATAAAACACCAACAACCACCCTTTTGCTACCACCACTATAACTACATTCATGGTTTCATCATCTTCCCACCACCGTTACTAATCATTTCTACCAATTTACAATTTCTACCAATTTACAATAACTATTAGCTAATTATATTATCATTGCCCCCAATCCCTTGCAACATTACGATCACATCATATCATACAGACCCGTTACTAAATCAAACTACCCTCTCACCCAGCATATTAAATATTAAACATCACCATATAAAATAACCAATAAGGATTACAAATTTCTACCTGTTACATATACACAGTCAAAAACAAACAAATAACCACCTTTAAATATTACAAATAAATCCCCATTTTTTTCAAAAATTTAAAAATAAATATAAATAATAATTTTTACCTATCAAAATATCCCACAAACCCCACCACACGTACATACATACATGCGAGGAAATATTATTCAGCACAAAAATAAAATATATGACATGTATACATTCACGAGACATTTCCGCCACACTTCCAATGTTTAAATTTCAACATACAAATGCGTATGAATAGACACAACACCACCCGTATACATACACATGTCATATCCGAAACTGCCCACATATGTTTATATATGTATGAGTCCCGACGGACGACCAAGTATGTATATGTGTCTGCATACATCGATGTTTGCGTTAGTACGATGACAAAACGACGAAATTTCCCCCACCACTTCCACAATAACAGCAATACACGCAATCTACATAAACCCAAATTTTTTAAAAAATTAATCAGTTTGTCTGACGATTGCTAAAGCGTGAAACCCAGGGTCACAAGCTCACATCTATCCAACCAAATATATATATATATATATATATATATATATATATATATATATATATATATATATGTATGTATATATATATAAAGACCAAAACATAAAAGACGAAAACATGATTAGCAACATGAACTTGAATCCTTTTTTTTATTCTGGTTAAAAGAGAGACAAAACAATAACAAAAACACCCTACAAAATATATTCAACCTCATTTTAGTCCTTTAAGGTTGATTTTATTTCCCTCCTATTTTTATTTATAAACATAATTAACAAAATAATAAAAATTGGTATTTTGCAAAAAGAAAACACTGGAAAATGCTAAATACTTTCCTTAACGTCATGCACCTTACAAAACATCCAATTTTCTTTCAATCTGTAATACGAAATAAAATGGTTTACCTCCTGGTAGAAAGCGGGTTCGAACGTGTATTGCATGTTAAGCATCCCAAAAAGAAAATGGCGGCTTTCCGTGTCGTATATTTAAGAAACGATAGATCTCGAAGTCAAGTTCGTCTCGCGAGACTATTTTTTGCACCTATGCAAATTTGAGCTGTCACTCAAGCTACAAAAAATGCTTTACGAGGTGACACAGCGATTTTGGGTAGCGAATATGTCACAGCAATTATTCCAAGCGCGTAAAAGTAAAAGTAAGTGTGACATTTTTGTTCAAGTCTGATATTTGTGTCCTTTGCATTTTGTGAATTCTTTTTGTTGATTTGTGTTTTGTTTGGAAACAGTATCATGGGAACGCCAACATTATGGCAAAATCCCAACCTCGACACCCACTGAAGCGGCCTCTTCGGTGTGGGCAACGGATAAGCACCCCCCGCACACACACACACACAGAAAGAACCCGCGTATTACAAGGGACTACAAGAATAATATGAAAATTTTATTAATGGAAACAGTAAACACAAGAACCATTTCTCTGTTGACAACAGGCATTAAAACGCGTAAATTAATTGTCATCATCAGGGAAATAACGGACGAGGCCCTAAAATTGGAGCGAAAATATCAACAAGAAGTAATGTTATGTGGGACATTCTACTAGCCACAGAAGTCGCAGCAAAAGCACTGGCTGGGGGTGGGGATCCACACAATCAAATCAGTGAAGCACCAAACGGAATATTTAGGAACAAAAAAAACAAAAGTCCCGCTGCATGAAGTACCACTGTACATATCAGGGGACCACTTGGGCTTTTTCTTTGCGAAGTTTAGGGGGGTCTCCGATATCTCACCTATCAAAAGCCGGGATAGCCACGGGAGACGTTGAAATCTGGGTAACTGTCACCCGGAAGAATTTCATGGAAATTCCAAATATGTTGATGTGTGGAGGACGTCCGATATATGTAATTGTAGAAGGGCCCCGACTTTTTTACTGGGGTTGTGGGGCCGCTGGTCATCTATCGAAAGTATTCCATGGAAAGAGACCGGAACCGTAACCACAACCACCCAAAATGAAGAGCAGACAAGACTAAAAGTAGTCAAATGTTCAGGAAGATGAACGGAAGTGGTAAAAAAGGTAACAAATGTGGCAACTCCTCTCCTCCAGCACGAGACAAATGTTTCAAAATGCGATCACCAGAAGGAACGGCAAAATGATAAGAAGCCCTAACTGGAGCAGGAGGCAGCAACAGGAGGAGCTACATAAGGAGCGGCAGATGGACCTCCATCCAGAGCAGTTACAAAGCGAAGTGGTGTAAATGGAGGAGATGCCCCTTCCTCGGTCCTCATCTTTAAAAAGAGTGAGTGAGAGAAAAAGTGGAAAAAGAAAGAAAAAATAAGCAGGTCGAATCAGGTCGAAGAAGACCAGGGAGAAACGCAAGTTCCTAATCCGTCCCTGCTTCGCCAGCTAAAAAACAAGGATCTTCCCTTCTTCCTCTTTTAAAACCCCATTGCGCTCTCTTCCCAACACCCCTCCTCACAACACACCTACTCGCAACACACCTGAAATCAATACACACGAGAACACCACTCCTCCCAGAACTCCTCTTCTCAACACACCTCACCATAGCACTTCCGAAAAGAAGAAACAGTAGCCCAGGGGTGAAAAGTCCTGTCAAGTAGACAGACAGGCCCTGGAATAAAACCTCTCGTTCCTAAAAAAAAAAAAAAAAAAAAAAAAAAAAAGCACTACTAAGACTCTCTTTAAAACTTTTTCCGTGGACGGGCGGTCGGTGGGAGACCCTCGGAACTTTCCTAGCACACAGAGGGATTTGAAAGTATGGAAACGTTTTTCTAAGGTGAGGGAGGCCTTTCCGGATTTCCGTATGGTAGAAATGGGTACACCGGATTTTTTTTTTAAATTACAAAAGTTTTGAGCGGGGAGGATTCCAGTTATTCTCCAACCTTCATTATATAGTCATAAAAACTCGTATATGCCATGGGCAGGGATCGTAGGACAATCCGTCAGGGTCTTTTCATCCGTAGATTTCCGTCCAGTCTGTGACTAGGAGAGCCAAATTGAAAAATGTTTCTCAAGAGAGAGAGAGTGAGAGAGAGAGAGAGAGAGAGAGAGGGGATTGAGGGGTCAGAGTAAGGCTGTCTGTTTGCTGCGTGATCTCCTGTCTTTTCGCGTAGATGCGGCTGCAATCCGGGAAACCAACTTTGTTTACGAGGTTGATGCTTGTGTACGCTATAACGAATACATCGTCTATTCAGCATATTGGGACCAGCTAGCCAGAAGTGTTTCTTTGCTGGTTAAACATACCCTGGATGCGAGGGTGGATCTTGTTCATTTCGATACGGGGAAGGGCAGTTGGTCGCGACCGTTATTGCCTTGAACAATAGTTCGCTTCGGGTCGTTACAGTTTGTGCAACCAACAACAAAAGGGAGCGTGTCTCGTTTTTCCGTCAGTTAGAGCCTTCTTGGTTGATACTTCCCCCTTAGTCTTAGTGGAAGACTGGAATGCTATCCTAGACCCCAACAGACAGGGGGCGGGGAGCTAAGCGAGGTCGAATGATCGTAGCCTGTTTGATCTGATTGGCGAGTTTGATTATGTCGATACATACC
Source organism: Acanthosepion lycidas (assembly GCA_963932145.1). Taxonomy (NCBI): domain Eukaryota; kingdom Metazoa; phylum Mollusca; class Cephalopoda; order Sepiida; family Sepiidae; genus Acanthosepion; species Acanthosepion lycidas. The sequence goes on from OZ010596.1 coordinate 69,177,636, forward strand.
GGGTCGATCTCCCTCGACGGAAGATGTGGACGTGGGCATTTAAATGGCCGTCAATCAGTGTAGCCAGCTCCCTGGATAGAATCTTAGGGGGAAGAGCTGATATAGACTTGCAAGATTGTCCTATGTTCCACTAGCTAGGATATTTGAACCATAGACTTGTCTGTACCCAGATAGAGTTAGATGCTACGCCTAGAATGACTGGACAGTGGAAGATCAATTTGTCTTTATTGGACAGGCGGGACTTCCAGCAACAGCTAATTAGACTAATGAAGCGAGAACTAATGGGGGAGGTTATTGGAAATAGGAGATAGGAGAGGCTTAAGGATAGGATTAGGTCCTTTACCACCGAATATAGCCAGCGGCTCATACTAGTGAAGGCTAAAAAGATGAAGGTTCTCAAGGATAGCCTTTCTCGGCTGGAAGCTGGGGAAGGATTCCATAAAGATAGGTTTAGCTAGGCAGGCTCTGGAGCGGTGGGTTAGCGAGCGCTACAAGGGTCACGTAGTTAGGCATAGGTTAAACAAGTTGTCTAACGAAGCTGTGAACATGGGCGCAGAATTGCGTAAGGAAGAGATCCGTTGAGGTTCCGATCGATATATTCATAAGGTCAAGACCCCGGAGGGGTGTACTCTGAAGTCGACCGATGATATGTGTGAGGTGCTTCGGCGGCATTTCGAGAGTTGGTTTACCAAGGAGCCTAGTCTCTGTGGCGAAGAGTTTGCAGTTATTTGGCTGACTTTCCTCGAGTTTCGCCGACTGAAGCGACTACCTGAGAAATCACAGAGGGCAAAGTCTACTTACCATTGAAGAAGATAAGCATTGGCAAATGATGGTTTGCCCTATGAATTGTATGTGACGCTGTCACACATCTTTATGCCGATTTTGACTGTGGTGTTCAACAACTGGATCACCAGGGGTGTGATCACGCCTTTTGAAAAAAGGCTAAGATGGTAAGCGAGAATTAGATGATTGCAGGGCCATAACTTTGCTAAACAAAGAGTTAAAAATTTTGGTGAAGATCCTGATGGAGCGTTTGCAGTCAATTGCAGAGATTGCTGTTCGGACGCAAACAGAGCTATGAAGGTCCGAACAATTCAGAACAAGCCGCATCTGATCCGCACGATCCTGGAGCGTATAAAAGATGACGACCAAGCCGCGCTAATCAATTTGGATCAGTCCAAAGCATTTGATAGGGCCGACCATCGATACCTAGCTGCTGTGCTGCAGGCTGCCGGACTCGAACCTGACTTCTTCTAGGTGGATGTATTGCGCCTCCAGTGCTGTGGTACAGGTAAACGGAAAGCGATCACGCGCTTTTGCGCTGTTTCTGTTGGTTCGCCAGGGTTGCCCAATGTCGCCGCTATTTATGCTTTAGCGCTGGAACCTCTCTTTCGCCGGATTAAGGGCGCGACGTGCAGTCCAGCCATACATGGAATCGCTGTTCCTGGTTTCTATGTACGCCGATGACGAATCTACTTTCGTGTCGTTGGTGGTACAGAAAGCGCTTGAACGGCACGAAAAGGTCACGGGGACCAAGGATCCTGGCTTGGCGGTGACAGAGATGTGTTCTTTCTGGTCTTGGACGCCAGTGGTGAATTATCTCAGTAACCCTAAGTTTTCGCTTACCTGGCGATTGATTCGAAATGTGCCATCTCTTAACGACGGCTTATTCAAATGGGACTGGGCGAATTTGCCCGATTGTCATCGGTGTGACCTTGGTTTAGAAGAAACGGTTTCGTATGCATTCTACCAATGTCCGTTTTGGGACTACATCGGCGAGTTGACGGTTTGTGTCGCCCCCGATAAGTCCGTACTTACTGATCTCGCATACGTGTGCGATAATGTGTCACCCTGTATTGTGGGGAGTCCTCTTAGTCGCTATTTGTTTTCCTAGTTAATGTGAATAAGTTTTGTGCTGGCTTCTTTCCCGGCACCCTCTATCCAGGTCAAGATTCCTAACCTCCCCAGTTAGTTTTTGTCCCACTTTTTCGGATCTCGGCTAGGTCAAAATTTAATATTTGCATTCTGTCATTTATTCTTAACCTTCCTTCTCCATTAGTGAGTGTGCCATTTGATTCTGTCAGTCGGCAAATTTTTATATATTTTTACAGACATTATGAAATTTTTATATCATGGGGTGTTTTGTGAATATGTGGTATATGTAGAATTGAATGGTGAAGGATGAGTTCTTGTGGTGAATGAAGAAATTGTATTGGCTGAATAGGTCGTGCTTCTGATTAACTATGACTAGGACACTTACTAATGACCAGCCTCACCTACTCTCCCTTTTGGCCTTGTGCCGCAATTATTGTAATTTTACAATAATAAATAAAGCGATTTTGTTTGGCGGTACTGTTTGATGAACGAAAGAGATTAGGAAATTTATTGAAATCACGACGAAACTGGCTACACAATCAAACTTATTTGATTTTAATATAGTGTGCTTATTAATCTAGAGTTGTATGTTTGCTGATTTCTCCTTCCGCAAAGACGAATATGTTGACAGTCTTTGACTTTTGGGAGAGCCAATTCTGAAGAACCTCATTAAGGATTTTTTAATATGTTCGGACTTCTATTTGTGTTATCCCCTTTCTTCCCATTTTCATATGCAGATCGACAGGTAGATTTCCCTTCCACGATAATAAACATTCAAATTATTAATTTGACAAAAATTACTTGCGTTATATTAATACTATAATATTAATAATAATTTGTTACAAATGTTTGTAAATTGAATAAACATCTTGAAATGATCGTTTAAAATTTTTTTGATAGTTAATTGAAATATGTTATTTATCGTATTTTTATATTAGATTCGAAGTAGCTACAGCTAAGAATGTAGTTTTTCACTTAGAGATGATCATGATTTAAAGGGTTAAAAGTATCTCAGATTAGACGTTTAAAAATAGCTATATACAATGCCAATGGTAGCTGGCTGGATAGAAGCAGATCTGAAAATGCCAAAAATACCCTGAAACGTAAAAGACGGCCATTAATATAAAAAATTAAATGGGCCAAAAATATAAGGGGAAAATAAATGTGACTATCAGAATAATCACCTCTAGCATTTCGGAGATATGGGAGCGTGTTGGTAAAAAAAAAAATGCCACACATTTCCGTAAAGTAAATGATTCATCAAATATAGTGTTGGAAATTGAAAAAGTTTATTAATGTGATATCCTATGTCGAATCGAAATTCAACATTTTTGATACTGATAGTTGGAGATGCATTAGAGGGAAGGCAAGGCAAATAATGTGAAAACGTATGTCAGAAAATGATGTCTATACGTTATATCGCATTAAGGGAACAATAAGGTTACCAAGAAGTATTGAATAATGTTATACTATTGTACACCAATAGTCATATGTGTCGCGCATGTGTTTTTTAATAAGACAACTCTGTCGAATTATCCAGATAATAATACTGACATACTGCAGTGACTAGAAAAATTGCCAAACCTGATCTAGAATTTATGGCTACCTCCTGGTATAATAAAATCACAACGCGAATGATCTCTGTAACAAAATGGTAGAATGTGATACTGTTCTAAAAATGTTCCGTTACTTATTAGCGTTTGTGTGTTTCTTATTTATTCATTTTGTTATTTAATAAAATAGCAGATAACTGGAATAAGAGAAAACTATTTGACAAAGTAATATTTGTTACACGACCAAAATTAATCGTATTAAAATATCAATTAAGAGATCAAAATAGACTTTAATATGTGTTAGCTTCAATAGTTATATAAACAGGAAGCGATGTGAATTTTGAAATGAGCATACTCAAATTAAGTGGTATTCATATATATATATATATATATATATATATATATATATATATATATATATATATAGTAAGATAAATATAAATTTCCTACAAATATTTGGAGCGATAAAAAATTCAGTAGCTTTCACATTGATACCGATTCATTTTTCTTTGATTCCTTCCATTTCTTTGTATTTCTTTCTTCCTGGTAATGTGTCTAATTGATGGAATATTTGTCCCCAGACAACTCCAGGAAGTGGCATATTCATCAGGTATGTTGTCATTACAGAAGCATATGACCATATCCCTAGAAACTTTCTCTTCTCATACATTACAAACGCTTTTCTACACTCGGACCTCCTCTGAATGTTTTGATCTGATATAGGATATCGGTTCACGCGAAGGACACCCAGACACCAAATCATTACAAACGTCATCAAGAGTACGACAATGAGGAAGATAAAAAGTTCAAATCTATTTAATCTTTTTCAAAACTGATCTGCGCATGTACAAGCACAGATGTGCAGAGATGAGAACTAATCCTTTAAGCAGTCTATGATAGATTCCAGGCGAATATAAGAGCAGTAAACAGCGTTCATGTTTTCCCTTGCAAGTCCTATGGACTAATGATGAAGTGAGATGCTGTCTTGAGAGTTGAGATAAGAATGATCTCGAACAAAACTCAACATCCTCTGCAAAGTTTTCCATAAAGTAGGACTCAAGATAAGTATTTACAAAACAGGAACTATGATCTAGAACTTGAAGGAAAATAATGATGGCACATATCCAGAAACTATCACAATTCAAGATTTTGTGTTGATAAATTTCCAATACATTATTGTACGGATCAGTTACAACAAATTTTGTATATGAAATAAGGAAACTGAACATAGAATAAGCTGCGCTAGAAGTGGATTTGCCCCAAACCAAAGTATTAACCTAAGACTAAATAGATTCATATTCATTGTCAGATCGAGACTTTGAAATGGTTACCATGCATGGCGCCAAACTCGTTTAGAAATGTCAGAACTAAGCTGTATACAACTGATTTCTCAGATCAATAATTAAAATTGACTTCGAGTAAATGAAGCCTATAGGTCTTAGCGAGGACCACTTCGTGCACTGGCTATACAGAATCACAATCAAAGAATTGTACCAAATAACAGAAACCACCCCACTTGATAGTTTTCGAAGGAAGCAACAACTGAAATGGATCGCACGAAAATAAAATAATGTAATAATCAAGATGTTGACGTTCTACACTACTTCAAACAAAAAGTTAGAAAGGAAAACTCCATCTCTACTGGAAAAAGTGATAACAGTTAGTGGACTGGAGAATTCTGTTTGAAAGAAAAATTCTTTAAAAGAAAGGTTTTATAAATTTCAACCGAATGTAGCACTGGCTGCTCGGTCAATGAATGCTGAATATTTTCATAAAAAGAAAACGGGTAATATTATCATTACAGTTACTATTCATCTAGATGCTTATATTTGCACATTATGGTTTAGTTAGAGGGTGTGACAGCAGAACTAAATACAGTTTTGTGATTCATCGTCATTTTAAATAAATGCTGATTACGAACTCTAAACCTAGAGCTAAAACTGCATTTACTGCTACTGCCACACCTTCTCTGTAATATTTCTATCAATGAATATCTCTATTAATGAATAAACACTAAAAATGAAAATAATGAAATAAGAATGGAATAAGTATGAATGAGTATTTCAGCGAATGGTTATGAATGATTTTAAATGAATGAAAGCGAATGAGAAAAAAAGCCTTACTTCAATGCAAAACATGTAAAGGTTATATATTACATTCCTACTGCGATGGAAAGCCACAAAACAATATGGCGTAACAGAGGATTGGATAAAACTCGCACAGAGTCACATGAACCGGAAGCTGAGTGCAAATTGTCCGTCCTTGACAACCTTTCTCACTAAATTTTGTACTTCAGAAGAAAGTCATATATTTGCTTAACTAGCAGTAAATATAACAACAAAAACGTACATTTACTCACACAGGTGTCATTAAGTTATTGTGCATATAATTTCACATTAACGCTATAAACACATTCACAGTAAGATGCAAATCGTAGCTCAAATTTTACAATGATCGTAAGAGCTTTTATCTTCTTAAATAAAGTTGTCTTTTCTTCAAAATCACTATTATTAAAATAAGTTCACATAACTGTTAAAACAAACATACGTTGACACACAATTATATATGGGACGTAAAGTAGATATTGGAGAGTGGTTTGCCTTAACTACTCATTCAACTACTCAAGGGATGAGATCTAACCATGGAGCAGAATAGAAAAATATCAATTCATACTTTTCCCAAGTTACTTCGATATACATGTATACATATATATATATATATATATATATATATATATATATATATATATATATATATATCGATTCCAGTTTCATTGCTAATAACTGTTGCGCTACATCACCCCTACGTACATGTAGATAGATAGATAGATAGATAGATAGATAGATAGATAGATAGATAGATAATTATGCGCATAGCTTATTGCTAAAATATCTCCAGCTGCACATCTTCCGCAACATTCATGCACATTTACCAATTATGCATTACCCTTCTAACTAAAATGCCATCAACGTACTCGCCGTCTACCTACTAAGCAATCAACCTACATCATTATTTACCGACTCATCATGTCGCTCACCTACGCCAGCATATCAATCACATTTTGTGGTTTCAACTTATCCTCGTAAACTGACCACATCCGGCAATTTCATAAGATTTGCTAAAGGAAGTTAAGCACTGCGTTGACCTTAGTTACTTCCGGTGCTTACATCGCAGGCTCAATATAGGAATTTTACTTCCTTGTTTTCATTTTTTAACTCTATGGAAATGATTTTTATAGTTGTTATTTTGAAGACAATCTAAATAGCAATGCTAATTTTCTTTGTTAAAAATATTTATTAAATTTTAACTTTAGTTTGAGTTATCTTTATAAGTCTGTGGTTATCGAAAGATATATTTTATTTAAAAAGTTTAAATACTTTCAACCATGCATTCACTGATCATATACTGCTTCAGCTCAGCATAACTAGATATTCCGTCTGGACATCGTTCATTTATTTCCTTTTTTAAATATTATGCCAGAAGAATTAATCACGAAAGATTTTCTCAAAAGGATTAGTAAAATAATAAAAATAAAAAATACATAAAATAATTGATTGTTTGAAACGAAGAAAGTGTGCAGACTATTCGAGAATCGTGTGTAATGCAGACACGAGGAAACACATGACTTAGAAACGAGATTCCATCAAATATCAACAGAATGTATTTCAAAGTTATCAGCCAAATCAGTATTGACTGTAATGTTTGCTTTAGTTGAATTTGATTGCAAAATGTAATTTTTTTGTATTTGCTGATACATAAGATACGGCGATGTTTTAGAGGAAGAACCTATTGAGAGAAAAATTACATCAAAAATAAACTCAACAGATAAAGTTTTTGATGCAAATTATTTTATCTGTTATTTGTACATTCCATTAGTCTCTTTTCTCATGCCTACAACGAATATGGTTACTCAGTGAAAGTTAAGAAAGTGTAATTTAAAAAGAAAAAAAATGCATTTTGTATATACGATTTGATGTTATTTCTACAAAGACTGGGTCTTTGCCACGATTATGTGCCAAAAGAAAAGGCACAATAAAATATCTAAATACTTATTTGTCCACCGTCGTAAGGTTGCTTCCCTGTGTCTTTTCTATAAATACTTTGATGGTAATTGTTCGGATGAGCTCATCGCTATGGTACCTCGACTTTTTTTATTTAAGCGCAGTACTAGACTGGCGAGGTGGTGTCATCAATTTACAGTTAAACTGGCTAAATGTATCCGTAAGTTCTATGCTAACAGTTTCTTTTCTCGCTTGTGAAAATCTCTTCTGGCTCCATGCTTTCCAGCCCACTTTAATCTGCAAAAATTTAAATGCAATGGCAATCGCTATCTACTGTCCTCCTGATTACTCTTTTCTATTACCGCTCATTAATAATTTTTCTCTTCCTAATTTCCCCACACTCTGTAACCGTTTGTGTCTTAGTGGCTTTATTGCCTTGCACTTGGTGATGCGATTAAAAGCAATTTCTGACCAAATGTATTAATTTCTTGTAAAAAGTTGATTTGCCTACGAAGTACAAAAATAGTTGTGACTTCCCTAATGTTATGGCTATGGTACGTGTGCATAATTTTTGAGAGAGAAATGAAAGTACAGATAATGTTGATACTAACATACAAGTGCGATCCATTTTGGACTGAAGTATTTCTGACAGCCGAACGAAAATGTTTACATGACTAAAAATTGAAATAATGTTTTAAATGTAAAAACAAAAATGGCCCGAAATTCGGCGAAACATTCTTGTTCTAATGAATGATTCAATCGGAGAAATCAAATCGATTACAGCAGATATTTGAGAAGGTTCAGCTCTATATGTCTGCACTTGTAAATATTTTGAGACTGTTCAGAATTTGATTTCTTAACTCTTTTGAGATGTCTGCCCAACAGGAATCACCTGAAAATGTTTCTAAGAAATCGCGACCTTCCAAAGCT
>OZ010596.1:69190994-69205994 GCA_963932145.1 Acanthosepion lycidas
CACCATGAATATCGAAGAGTGTGTAAACGCATCCAAGTAAAAAGAAATATTAGTAATATTTCTATTTACTTGGATGTGGATTTCGCAATTGCAGCTATCTTTTTCTTTTCTTGATATCAGAAGCTAAAGATGACTTGGTCTGTAACATATTTAACATTTATTTCTCGACCAGTTCTTGCACGTTATGAACTCTGTACTGATATTTGCAGTGTCATTAGACTGGATGACAGGTAATTCAATCTCCGCTAACTGAAAGCCCAAACAAAGACAAACACATCTAACATCTTTGACCAATAGTGTGAAAAACGATGCTGTGTTTAAACGCTATTGCATATCCGGCTTTTTTCCATAGCGGAATATTGAGATTAACAATCACAGCCAGTGAGATCTGGATTAATCCGTACAAAACGAAAACTTTCAATTGCTTTTCTGAAGTTCCACTAAATGAAAAAGCGGTCTTGACATTCCAGGTAAGTAAGCAAGGACTTAAGAATATGACCTGGCCCATAAAATAGTCACGAGTTTGTCGCAAAAGTGAAAAAATTAAATTAAATGCAATGTCTACAGAACGGAGTGACTCTCATTTCTATAACAGTGAGATTTGAACGCTAAACAGATTTCATATCAGGGGATTAACAGTTTTTCATATCCTCTACCTCTTGAGAGCTCTTAGAATCACATGGTATATCCTTAGGTAACCATTCTCGATAATATGAACATCGTAAGTATTAAGTATATGATCATCTGCCATCATCTCAAATGAGTCGATTATATCATCAGAATTCCGTAAGTTCATCATCCACGTTAGATCTTGCATTAGGAATGACCAGCGGGCAATCGACTGACAGAAAAATGGTTCAGCTGAAAACAGCACTTCAAGTGTGCAATGTGATACCCAATCAAGTGGAACTTCTGACCTTTCAGTGACAAACCATCAGGCCACTGAGTCTTTTTAAATTCTACGGCACTGCAACCCAGGGATAAGCAACAACTAAAAGACGTGAAGGTAGATTTCGTAAGTCCGACAGGCCCCTTTGGTGACGGCGTCCCACGTCACTCCTGAAGATTCTTTGTGCTTTCTCTGTTGTGTTTCAGAATTAGCGCCATAAACCATTGTCAACATCTTTGATTTAAAACAAAGAAAGAACATTCCTACAAGAGAAGACAAGGATTTCAATAAACAAACATCAATGCTTACTTACTTTTCAATGGGACAAGATAAATGCATCAAAGTGCATATAGTGTGCAAAATGTTTAAAAAGGAGAAATATGAACCACTTTTCTTTTGACTTCTTTCTCTGTCCGCCTTATTTAAAAACAAAAAGATAATCTCGAAGCTAGTGTTATCTGAGTTGAAGAGATCACATAATTCCAGGTTTTATGCTGTTGAAATGCATTTCGGTTTCAGTATTGATGTAGTTCACTTGGAATGTTCTCTCTATGTGACTGATTCAAAACGCAAATTTCCTAGCTTTTTTATCATCTGGTCTAAAATTCGAAGAATAACATTTCCATACAAACCTTTTATATTATTAAGTTATATTATTATGTTCCGAGAAAATAAATTTCGTGGTTCTCAGTGGATAGAAAATGAAATAAGACTCGTTAAATCCTTAATACTGTTTCATTTCTATGGCCCGCCTTGTATCAGTTTTACTTTGGATCTGCAGTATTCTAATCTTTCTGTGAAGAACTTTGGAATCAATATCTCAGTGTTTCAAGTATTATAGTTATGATAACTCCGTGTGTTATTTTTTTAGGCCTTGATAAAGTTTACATTTATGTTTTTCTTGTATTATTACAATTCCTTACGAAATAGCCACGTGTCCATCTTTTACGTCCTTGCTGCAACAATTCCTTTTGAACAAACTCAATGTACATTCGTTTCATATGTTAGACAGCCTCATCTCTATCAACGCATTTACAATTTTGAGATGCCTTGTCTTTTTTGCTTCTAATAAAATTGATTCTTATTTGAACTCTTCTGGGTCACCATTAATAGCAAATCAGTTTCCTCTTTGTAACCACTTCCACATTATCTATTTTTGAGTTCTTTTCTTTGTCTCTTAAACTGTCTGTTCTAGTTTGTAAGTTTTATGATCTTTCATTTATATTGTCAGTTCTACTGCAACTTTTGCGTTTCATAATTACTCTCCTTAATATAATTTTCAAATTCAGATTTGAATCAATATTTAGATTTAATTTTTGAATTTATTATCAGAGTCGACACATTCCTCAATTCTAACGCGTCCTCTTCCTTCATGTTTCCATTTCACATGAAATGCATTAAAATCATGTCTGGTTTTTATTATCAACTTTTTAAATGATAAATTTCTCAGTTATTTTGCCAAGTTTGAACAACATACAATGATCACTAACCAGATACCGTTTCCGTTACTACTGTTGAGTTTAGTGGTTACCGATCGCCGTGTCAAATTCAAATTTCAATCGAGGCTGTTGCGTTCATTTTCGCACAAATAACTTTGGGAAAGTATGAATCCATATCAATTCGCCAGCCTTGAGTGACAACCAATCTGTGAGAAAAACGACTCTGAATACAAAACATGGAGCTAACATCATCAATATTTCGAGTACATCTTAAAGTGTTTCGATATCAAATGTCTCTACTACCTCACTCACTTTCTCTATATATATGGAGGTGCGAATTTTTGTGTATGCGGGTGAGCCTGCATGCGTATTAGGTGCCCAATACAAAAGGTCACTTGCGTTCAGTCTTACATATAACTGTATATACACCCTCACAAATATTTAATTCCATGTAGGTAATTCTATGTATATATATATGTGTGTGTGTGTGTGTGTGTTATGGACACACGTGTTCAATAAAAACTGTTTTTGCTGTAGCAAAATGAACATAAACAGGATATAGCTGTCTTCATTCATGGTGGATGTCATGTGATCATTTCAAATCCGGTTTCTCATAAATAAAACAGAAACAAATTAGAAAATATCTTTGAATATTCGAGCATTTCATTCATTTTGTTCGTGTTGCGGACATTTTATTATTCAGGCTACGAGCAGAGACTAAATTGCTTTATTAGTAATCATTACAGTGATAGTTAACGTGACCTTTTTTTTTTTTTTTCACTATCTTAAGAGAATTAAAAGACCCACCAGTTATTATTATCGGCAGATATAATCTTAATATCATAGAAACGCGATACCCATGGTTTAAATGATTTTTTTCAAAATGAAAAGCCTTTCTGAAATTTATTTTAGTTTTAATTTCAAGCGAATAGATTAAATTTTACATTTCCAATAAACAAAATACTTTGCTGCATTTCAAAATTATTTTAAATTGACTGGAATCGGTTTTCGTTTTGAAATCGCTGGAATTGTTGATTTTGCGCTATTTTAGTTATCTTTAATTGTAATATAATTCTATTTATTAAAAATTTATGCTTTTCCGAAACTTTATTTGAGGAATATTAGCTGATTGAGAGTTTAATTAAGGTGATTTGGAACAAATATTATCTTACTTTAAGTTTAAAATGTCGCAGAAATGCATTTTTAACACGACGGTAGCTGTTTATGTAAGGTGTTGACAACTTTATTGACAGATGGAAGATTATCTAACTTTTTTCTACGGTGGACATATGTGTAAACTTTACTCGAGGAATATTATTCAAGCGCCTTTTTATATAATATTTTAATTACCTAGTAATCTTAAAAATTTAGGAAAATATTCTTCGTAATTTACCGTTTTATTGAATTTTAGGTACATTGGCTTTAAATTTACTATATTCACCGCTCTTATTTTCTGATAATGTCGTGTATGGACATCCTTATTTACAAAAATCGTTAAGTGTATACACACAATGAATATTTCAAAATTCTTTTTAAGATATTGTGGGTCGATGAATTGTAGTAAGCTTTTCCATTTATGATTAGTAAATATAGTTTTTACTTAACAATATCACCTAACCGGAATAAAGTAATACAGTAATAATTTAAAAAAATAAAAATTTATAAATTATTCTAATTCATTTTTTTGAAAAAATTCTTATAAAAATTTATTATTCATCAATAACTTTTTTCTTAGTGGCCATAATATATCTTAATCACAAAAAAAAATGTGTTAAAAGCTTTTCTGGTTAAATAATGTTTTATTACATTTTTTTTTTTTTACGATTCAGAACAGGTTTTTTTCGGTAACTGGTGGCGTTCTGCTTTTAACTATACAATATTTAATTTCTCGAAATTTAATAATACTAAATAAGCGGTTGGTGGGTAACAAATGTCATTTTTTTGCCTAGAATTTTCAAATCGGTATGTTTTTCACCGTAAAAGCGACGCTAAAAATTCCTATACTAATCTTTAGTCCTCCCTGTTGACACAGAAAAACAAGACTTTTAACGCTCTAAAAAGTATGAACAAATTTAATTTAATAATCACAAAATCCTTTGGTCGTTCCTTTTAATAATAACACAAGGATTTTGACGATAAAAGTTTGTTTTTTATAAATTTGCAGCATTTTTCATCATGCTATGCTCATTTTTTAGCAAATCTGTGGAGGTACCTACATGAAATAAACGAAAAACTCAGACAGAAACCTGAAAGAACTCTCAATATAGTAAAGGAAAGTAAGAAGACGGAACGTATGATTGTTAGTAAAAGTGATTGTGAGATATATAGTGGGGACACGAGAATCAAGCAGTTTAGTAATAGATGAAGGAACAAGTGACACAGAAATCTGAAGAAACATCGTAATAGCGAAAAACGTATTCAAGAAATTAAGCAAGGTATTAAGAAACAGGGTATAGGACTGAATTCCTATATAATATCTAATCTCTTATATGCCATTATATACTGAACAATCTGTTCATTGGTGAATAGGATAATTCAGGTGTCAGAGGTGTGGTTCTACTGAAGAATGCTGAAAATACTACGGCCAAAGCATGTGATAAACGAGGAATTATGAAGGAAATAAAAAACGGGGGATCTTATAATAAAAAGAGACGGGCTTAAAATTACTGGGACACGTAATGAGGAAGGAGCTCTTGGTGAATCTCTTACAAGATATGATGAAAGCAAGAGAGATATGGAGAAAACTGAGTGTAAACATACTTATGAGTTTGTATAAATGGAGGGAAGAAGAAGGAAAAGGAGAATGTTAAAGAGTGAAAAGAGAGAGCAAGCAAGACGGGAAGACCCTGTTCGCATACGTCCTGAAACGAATAAACATACTAAATATATTTAGCAACTATCAACGTAAAATCATGAATACCCATCACTCGAAAACAATCCATAGACAAACTCCTATCAACACAAAAACAATTATTTGATAATGAGTTATAGAAACTGAAAATTCTCAAACAACAATAAACAAGTTATGCTCAAATTCTCCCCAGAAATCAGAAAAATGTTTCGAGTAGTAGAACATTAATTAAAAGCATTCGACCGAACCATAACAATTTATACCCCAAAACAACCATCAATATATATATATATATATATATATATGTGTGTGTGTGTGTGTGTGAGAGAGAGAGAGAGAGAGAGAGAGAAATAGTAAAAGTGTCTGATGATTGCGTTTAGCATGAAACAGATTATCACCTCAGGGTGTTAACTTCAATGTCCACTTTTATATCTTCATTTGCTCTATTCCTGGTATTAAGCACTCATAAATATAGCATACCTTAAAATTATATTTTATCATATATATATATATATGTGTGTGTGTGTGTGTGTATTATAATTTCTCCATAAAAATTCAGGATATTTGAATGAATTAAATTTTCTTTGTCTTGCCGAATATTTCATACATTTCTCAAAATCAATCCACTAATAAATGCAGAAACGGATTTGTTTGTCTACATGTGTGCGCATGCACGTGCTTGTGTGTAGATGTAAAATATTCTTGCCCGTGTTTGATGATTTTATCAAAGCGAGAAACGAACCAGATTAACAGTGCTTTCGTTACTTTTAATATATAAAATTATCAAAATTCGACGTCTCTTTCTGAGAAAGAGACGCCGGATTATCATCACCACCGAAGGAATTCCGATATTGCGGGTGAGATGATGAGTTGGAAAAGACACGACAAATGGTGTTTACGAAAACAGAAACGAACTTTGTTTTGAAGAAAAAGCAACATCAAAGTACAAAATCATGAAAAGAAGATCAAAATCTACAAGTAAACTTCTTCGCGTGTTGCTTCGAGGGAACAGTGATTGAGTCTGAAATAATGGCAAACAGGAGTGCCTGCGAAACGTGGCCGTTTATTGAGAAGTTATCCCATCAAAGAACGAGACATAGAATAAAAGAAAGGCGAGAATATCTACATTATATTCAGAGATAAATTGCCAAGTTTGTAACTGAATATATCCAAGAATTAATTTCCAAGAGCGATTCTTGAAGTGAAAATGTGTGTGGGTCTGAAGAACCAATACATATCTAAATCATAGGCCATACTAAGAATCATAGAAACTAAATTATACTTTAGAAAATGACTTAACAATTTTCATTGTGATAGTTGTGTATCAAATAGAAATGAAAATCCCATCTTATTTTAATTCACATTTTTAGTTCACTCCAAAGAATACAGAAAATAATCAGCTTGCTTTCATGAATATATTCTTAACACACAGGAGTAAAACTACACAGCAGAAACTTCAGATATGTGGAAAATTGATGTCCCCAGAAATAAACGCTTTTGTGAATAATAATAATAATAATAATAATAATAATAATAATAATAATAATAATGAGAATAATTAAAATATAGTAATATTAACGAAATGGATCAAGAGAGTATTGTTTGACCGTTGGTAATAATTATAAATGCATAGAGTAACAATGTAGTAAAAAGAGAAGGAAACTATGGATGCTGCATTGTTGACCAAGAAAGAAGATTTAAGGGTAATGAAAATACTAATTTTAACACAACAAAAAGAAAAAGAAGAAATCTTAAACTAATAACACCACTAAAATAAATAGTAATAATACTAATAGTAAATGTATATAGAAGAAAATAGAAGAAAAACTATTGTATTTGTTGAAAGGATTAACTTCGACCGAAAAAAAATTACAATAATTAAGGGAATATAAATTCATAATAAGAAAACAAAACGAAAAAGAAAGCTCGATGTATTGAATGCATTTTGTGAATAGAGCATATCTTATTGATTCTTTTCTATAACTACTTTTTTCCAAATCGGAAATATTTTTTCTTTCTACTAAGGAGTGGAACTTATTTTACTTGCATGAAGATATTCAGACAGACAGAAAATGGATTTTATATATATATATATATACTAAATATAAATTACTGGTACAGATATATACTGTAAATTTTAAATGGATCAATGACAAGATTGATAATGGATCAATGACAAGATTGATTGATTAATTGATTGATTGTAATCTACTGAAAAATGATGCAGACTAAATATCAATTTTTGCAAATAATTAAAACAGATTTCGCCTAGAAATGATTTTGGGTTCGTTTTTAAGTGAGATGTTGCGTTCTTATTAATCCATATTTGAACAAGGGTATCTATTCTTATTCAAGATAAGTCAGTTGCTTCTTCATTTCCAGTCTTTCACTATCGACTAGTTGGCTGCAAGTTTTTAAAATTACATAGAGAAGATAGTTCTCTCAACTAGCTTTCGCATTTCTAGACATAAAATCTCTGGACTTATCTTAGGTCTTAACACACCAGAATAGGAATAATCATAAAAGAACGCAAGCAAATATTTCAAATTCCCTCTCTCTCTCTCTCTCTCTCTCTCTCTCTCTCTCTCTCTCTCTCTCTCTCTCTCTCTCATATATATAAGGGTGTGTGTATACTATGTTTGATTTTATTATACTATCTTGATATAAACATTTGCATTTCAGTTTATATCTATTTTTCTAGAAATATTTATAGAATGATTGGGAGCGTGCGATTATATTCTTCAAATGGAGTTTATGGACACATCACGTTGAAACACCAGTTTCCGTACGAACACCGAAGTTAAGGAACGTCGTGACTGGTCAGGACCTAGATGGGTGACTGCTTGTGAATACCAAGTGCTGTAAGCTCGGATGTGCGAGTGCTGTAATGGATAATGACTCAGAATTGTTAATCGAAGAGCCGAGTTAGAATTCCCGTTGGGTTCGTTATATTCACTTACGCGCAAATATTTTTGTGCAGGAATTTAACGCTTCTCACCTCCAGCTAATTAGTAAAACTTGTATCACTAAGCCATTATTATCTCAAAAATATTTTACAATTTAAAAATATTTTCTGGCTTTAAATAACCTTCAGACTAAATGACTGAATCAATTCTTCAAATGGAAAATTGTTCATCATATCGTAAAATAATCGTATAGTTACTTATATTTTAATTGTGATCGGTCGTAAACAAAAAACTATATAGTTATCGAGTGACGGAAACACAACGAAAAGCATAAATGTTGAATAGAAATCACATAAAAATTAACGAAGAAATTGAAAATATTTATAAAATAATAAAATGAAAAAATTCACTTTAAGCATCTGAGAAAGAGATTTGAGGAAATTTAAATGCTAGCAAGAAAGTGTTTGTACAAAATCTAATGTTATAAATGCGGACAGAGAAAAATGATCTAGAGTATTAAGAATATTGACTAACGGTGGGAAAGAAATAAAAATAACTACACGAAACTGAATGCGTAATTTTAGTCAAGAAGCTCAAGGAAATAAAAGATTTCAGTGACAAATGTAGAACTAAATTGGATTGACTAGAATCAGGGATTCTTTCTTTGTGCAAATAATTTAGAAAATAAGATTTAGAAAACTACAAGGGGGAGTGAAACATTTTCACAGTTTTTGAAAAAAGTAACTGATACAGGAAAGATGAATTTATGCAATGAAAGAGAGTAACAGCGCATTCCTATTCCTGGAGGTTCTAATATCTCAAACAGAACATGGGTTCAAGACATCCGTATACCGTTAACCGACATTCAACGGACAGTACCTCCCACCATCCATAGAGCGTAAAGAAAGAGAGCGCCCGTTGCATGCAACACCGAGCAAAAGTCATAAGTGGCGACCCAGAGAGATTAGATAAAGAATTGGTCAGTATAAGTAGTACCCTACAACGTAACAAATACCCTGGGTACATGGCAGCATCCCCAATAAACTTGGATAGGTGGGTACAACAAGAGGAGGACAACAACACTCAGAAAACAGTCTGCCTGCCTTATGTGAAGGGGTTATCAGAGAAAATACAAAGGATCTGCGGTCCATATAACATCAGGACAACCTTCAAAAGCTTGATGATACTTCGCAGATATCTCTCCCGAGTAAGACCCCACCAATAGAGGAGAACATAACTAAAGACTGTGTGTACGCTATCCGGTGCAGCTGCGGAAAGAAATATAAAGGGGAAACATATCGCCCACTTAAGGTAATGCTTCAATAACACCAGAAATCTGTAACACGAGGGGAAGTGGAAAAATCAGGCGCGGCTGACCACATATGGAGAGAAAAGGGAGATCACCGCCCTCTGTGAGATCTGGTTGAAATCATAGACAAAAAATATCATTAGAAAATTCGTAAACTTAAGGAATCAGCTAGGCTACAAAAATCTCCTGAGCCGACCAAGCATAGAAATGAATACAATATGGGAACCAGTAATAAGGAGTGTCAGAGAAAAGCGATAATAACAACGAAAATTGCAATATGAGCTCTGGTAAAAAAAATGCAATGATAACAGCAAAAATTGCAATATGAGCACTGGTAAAAAATTGTTACTGAAGACATTAGGTTTATAATACACAGAAATTCATACACAGATGCACTCAAGGACACATGGAACAGTGGATAAAGGCGTTAGTTAGATCCAGTAACAGGGCCCTTGGTGAGGGAAATTAACAGGAGATAACTGATAACTGACATCCATTAGACATGGCACGTGAAACTAGAACAGTCTACTCCAAAGAGCGAAACATTCCAACCACCTGAGGAAGGCTGGAGCGTACTGCGAGAATAAACTAAATTTAATCGAGATATAGTTTCATGCTACAAAAATATATCACTCGTCTTCAAATATGATCTTGCGTAAAGAAAATTTGTTTTGCTACTTTTGAACTTGAAACAGTGTGGCAGTTGATCTTCGTTTGCAGTCTCGCAAGCGGCGAACTTAAGTCACACCTGTGACCATCCTGATGAGGGATGTGATATCTAAGTTGTGCAGCTCCTGACGTTCTCTTGTGTGTTTGAGAACTTATCTATTTCTTTCTTTCTTACCTTATATACCGTTATGATCGTTATATTAAATGATTCACATTTCACTATCACCTCAATGTCCTCAAACCCATTTCCTTTTGTCTTTTCCATTAACCCAACTCTTCATTTCATTGTTCTCTCCTCCTGAAAGTACGAGAAGCGATGATTATAAAATTCTTATTTATCTTCTTTTTCCGAAAAAAACTACAATGTTAATGTTTAGTCGTACAATCTTATATATTGTTATACGTTTTACATATGTACAGCTGTAGAATCTAGTTATGTTTTATGTATTCCTGTTTTCCACATTAATAAAGTGTTCGTTCACTCCAAGTACTGGCTGGGATGTCATCTTGTTGCGGAAAGTCGCTGGATGGCAGTCACGCAACATATGTTGCGTGTATCTCCTTACCGAGAAAGGAATCTATTCCAAAGATGCTAACTCACTTCACGCCCTTTCCTGATATTCATAAGTTGTCATGATTGTTATTGAGACACCTTTATCTTTAAATAACTGATCGTTGTTAGTATTTTTATGTTCTGGTTTGATAAGCATTCTTCTCATTCATACCGAAATTGAAAAGAGGAGACAGTACAAGACTAATTGTGACTTGATTTTGTGAACGACTATTCAAACAGTTGTAGTCCTGCTGCATCGATTGCTTTAGAGACGTGGAATAAACACGAAAACGTAAGTTGTAAATGTTTATAACTGATTGATAATATAATGAGCTCTTCTTTTCATCAAAGAAAAAGAGGATAATAACAATATAATTCTAATTTACACCTGATTTTCATGTTGGCACAGGACCTTTTCGATATTTAAAAACATTTACATCAACCGGACAACAGAGAATGCAACAGTTTGAATGGCGTAATGAAACCAACAAAGATAACTATTCACGTCCGAATAATTCATGGAATATTAACAATACTTCATCGTAAAACTTTAATCAAATCAAAAAAACCCATCATCCGAAATAAATATAAAAAAGAAAAGGATAAACTTCTTGACATCATTTGCTAGCAACAACCTAATCAAATAAGGCAATCGACGAACAAAAATGTTTTCCTTTCTACAAATTAAAATTTTTATACATCATATATCGAAATTGGCACAACGAGTTTTCAAGAGACTACACTTTTTAAATAAAATAACAGAATATTAAACTAACGCTCCCATACCAATACTAAGTAAATGAGATATTATATAAAATTAGCAGTGAATGCAGCTAAAAATGTCTTTACTTTTTTAGATTAATTGTTTAATTAAAATAAAATATAAAATGTTTATATTCTGAACTTTTTGTTTGGTGTTTATAACTTAAATTAATTAACGATATAATTCCATTAATTAATGAAAGCAGCTGTGTGTAACTTGTTTGAAGTATTTTTGTTGCTTCTGCAAAGGTTGCGACAAAATCTGTAAATGACGTAACTTCGAGATGCAGCCCAATAAACAGAGGATGTATGCCACAAATGTCTTCTATTTATGATAATTATTAAAGAGCAATGTTATCTTACCGTCTTTTAATTATTAGACAAATGATTAACTCGTTCAAACTTCGTCGTGCCATTATCAATCGTAAACAAAATATTTTTGACAACCCAAATGTTAGGAACTTTTCGATTTTACCTTGAACCTAATTCGAACCGTATTCTTAACCATGTCGGGCATTTATTCATAGATTAATGTATATGTGTTGCTGAAATACTATAAAAGGAAATATCTTTCACTCACTACTGATTTGTATTTATAGAATTCTTCTAGATTACTAATTGCCGTGGAGGAAAATAAATATTCGTACACATACACATTTTTAATTTATTGTATTTCCAATTAATGAATAAACCTATTTTTCATATAATTAATTGTACACAGATTCATAATAACTAAATATGCATAGAAAACAGAAAAAATTAGATTTGATAGAAATAAATCCCATTTATTTATTTTAATAGATGAAAAAATTATTTGTTTAATGCAAATTTCAGATTTTAAAACCTTTAGATTGCTTTAATACTCTAGATTATTCAAATGAAATATTCTAGAATGTTCCAATATCGCTATCAGTAATTGTTTTTAGACTAAAAAATACAAACAGATATTCTGTAATTGATATTCGTGCAAAAAGTTTATTATGGCAAGAGATAAAGAATTCACAAATTCGAAAAAAGAACATAGGAACAATCTAAAGTCATCCTCTCCTCTGAAAACTCGTCTGGAATTGAAAAGATACAGAAATGCCAGGTTGAAATTCGTTCGTGAACATAAGAATAACGAAAAATCGTATTGGGAATAAGTATTATGGACAAACGAAATCAAAATTGAGTTGTTTTGAAGTAATTCTAGAAATCATGTGAAGGAAAGATGGCGATGCCTTCAAACAAAAGAACTCAGTTCCAGCAGTGAAATTTGGTGGTGACAGCATCATGGTTTGGTCGATGTTTTTTCTGCAAAAGCTACTAGCATATATCAGTAATATATGGTAGAATGAATGCCGCAGCATATCAGAATATTTTGGAAGCAAATTTAATGATTTCGGTTAAAAATATTGAACTTCCTCCTGACTGGATCTTCCAACAAGATAATGATCCTAAGCACACTGCAAAATCTACAAAGAAATGGCTTACTGGAAATAATGTAAATAATCCGGAAATGGTCAAGTCAGTCTCCAGATTTAAATCCAATGGTGAATCTGTGGTGTCATTTGAAAATTCAAATCCAATCGAGATCTCCAACAATAATAAAAATTGTTTTTGCAATGGCGGGTTTTACTCTTTCATTTTCTGCTTCAGTTATTATTGTAGCCGGGACCCATTCATAACAATCAAATATATAACTATATGTGACCGCCAGTTTTTTTTTCTCCAATCATTGGTTTGCCCACGTCCTGGAGAGGATATCTTCTTTCCCACGTTGTATTTGGAAAATCAGAAGAAGTCTTAGATCAGAGTTGAAATATCGCAACCGCGAATTAGTTACATGTCATACAAATATATTGTTGACACACTTCCAAGATAGATTGAAATCTGTTAAGAATGACAAAGACTGGAAAACGTTAGATCTTAACAACATTTTTATTTCGAAATATTTAATTAATGTTCGTAATTACACTCTTTTCCAAATTTAATTCCAAGAAATTACGAAACGCAATATAGCCATCTTTCATGTTTGTTCACCATAAAACCTGTCTTTCTGCATCTATCTCTGTTGTCAAAGGTTGTACTTTCTCCGCACCAGAGTCTTTTCATCCATTTCATTACATTTGAAAATTTTTTTATTAGCATGTTTTAATTTAAATTTTCTTATACAAAATCAGACGAGATAATATTTTCTTGACGATTTCGGATCTTTTAATTAACCTCGAAGAATATTTTCGGATAGTAACCGGGCACGAACAAATTTTGTCTTTAATATACGGTGTGTGTGTGGGGGGGGGGGCAAATATTCGTACACATAAAATTTTTTAATTTGTTGTATTTCTAACTAATTAATAAACATAGTTTTCATATAATTATCTGTAAACAGATACAAATTACATGCTTACATAATGAGCATATCTAAGAGAAAGTAGCTAAAAATTGATTTTACAATCGAAATTTCCCTCCTTTTTAAATATATACTGGAATTGTTGCTTTCTTTTACATGTGGCATTTATTGGTGTCATTAAATTATTTGCTAAACTGGATACGGATGTATTTACATCAGCAAATAAGATTTTCACTTCAACTATTTATTGTCCCATAAGTATCTTTCCTGTTCTTTCTCTTCTTTACAATTCTGTCTATTGCGAAAAAGTAACACGGATTTCAAGAAGATAATAAAGTCATTATTTAATATTTTCTGAAGTTGATATGAATGAAAAATGATGCGATCAAAATCAGTCAATCACTTGCTTCTAAATCGATACTAGATTACCTACAAACATTATATTTTCGCAAGGATCATTACTATTCCAAGAGTTATCCTTTCTGCTTTTACATTGGTTTGGCCTTTCTATTCAACAGACTTTCTCAGGTCCCCATTCCATATGGGAAGAAGGAGAAGCTTTCCCTTTTTTGTCCACCCGTAAAGAGTAAGGCGTATAGTATCTGCCACAATGATAAATAGCTTATGTTCATTTACTCATCATTATTATAAATTTCTTTACAATGTTTTTCTCTTTACATGTTTATGTAATGATTTAATTTTAATTAAATTGTTATATATCTGTTTATCTCGATACGATATGTGGATCTCTCTCTCTCTCTCTCTCTCTCTCTCTCTCTCTCTCTCTCTCTCTCTCTCTCTCATCCTTTTCATACATACACTGACGTTCCAAAAGTCACGGGTTAAAAACATATAAAGGTAACGTTTGGTAGAGCCAAAGTACTATGACATCAAGGAAGCGCCCATCAACTCTTTCTAGGTTACAGCCAAAATATATTTGAGACTCTAGGAGGTTGCTTACAATGTCATTAAAGTGCATTGCCAAGGAAGTAGATTATATTCAAAAT
This sequence comes from Acanthosepion lycidas, assembly GCA_963932145.1. Classification (NCBI taxonomy): domain Eukaryota; kingdom Metazoa; phylum Mollusca; class Cephalopoda; order Sepiida; family Sepiidae; genus Acanthosepion; species Acanthosepion lycidas. The sequence goes on from OZ010596.1 coordinate 69,205,712, forward strand.
ATTTCTTGTATAAATAAAGCTTGTTCGGTTTGATTTTCATTATTAGATTAACTATAGATTTAGTAAGTCCTTCTTTTTCAAAAGTATAATTAATTTTATTTAATTATTAATTACAAATTAAATCACGTTAATTGTTTTCTTAATTTTCCATGACACAATGCAATCAAGCAGGAAAGCTTGCGACCTAATATTCGTTGCGTTTCGAGGCATAAAACAAATCTATACTTTATTTAACCTCATCGTAATTGTACGGTTTCTCGACGAGGAATATTGTACAGATCTG
>OZ010596.1:69210994-69393494 GCA_963932145.1 Acanthosepion lycidas
TATACATATATACTATATATATATATAATTTATATATATATATACACTTTATATATATATATATACTTTATATATATATATACTTTATATATATATATATAATTTATATATATATATATATTTATATATATATATATACTTTATACATATACACATACTTTATATATATATATAATTTATATATACATATACTTTATATATGTATATATATATACTTTATATATATATATACTTTATATATATATATATATATATACTTTATATATATATAATTTATATATATATATAATTTATATATATATATATATACTTTATATATATATATTTTTATGTATATATATATATAGTTTATATATATATATATATATATATATATTTTATATATATATGTATACTTTATATATATATATTTTATATATATATATATATATACTTTATATATATATACATTTTATATATATATACTTTTTATATATACATTTTACATATATATATATATACTTTATATATATATACATTTTATATATATATATATATATATATACTTTATATATATATATATATATATATAATTTATATATACTTTATATATATATTGTTGTGGTAGGATCCAAGTAATTTGCATAGTGAAGTACCGACCATATAAATATATAAATATCGTTGGTACCGGGGAGAGAGTGGAAGGAATCAAGAGATTGAACCAGAGACCTTGCCCGACTGCGACTAATTCAATACATTCTCCAGGAAAGGTCTTACCAGGAATTTACAAAAGACTATATGTAAATATTGTATACACCTTCTTGTTTAGATACATTTTGTTCTGAGTACATTTTTCCATGCATTAGTCAAGTTTCATTCAACATGTATATAATTTATATATATATATATATATATATATATATAATTTATATATACACATTATATATATATATATATATATAATTTATATATATGTATGATCTTTATATACATATATATATATTATATATCTATATACTTTATATATATATAAATATACTTTATATATATGTATATATATACTTTATATATATATATATATATTTTATATATATATATACTTTATATATATATATATACTTTATATATATATATACTTTATATATATATACTTTATAATTATATATATATAATTTATATATGTATATATATTATATATATATACTTTATATATATACATTATAAATATATATACTTTATATATATATACTTTATATGTATATACATATACTATATATATTCTATATATATATATATATATTTTATATATATATATATATACTTTATATATATATATATATATACTTTATATATATAAATATAATTTATATATATATACTTTATATATAGACATTATATATATACTGTATATATATAAATATACATAATATATATACATACTTTATATATATATATACTTTATATATATATATATACTTTATATATATACTTTATATTTATATACTTTATATATATATATCTACACTTTATATATATACTTTATATATATATACATTACGTATATATATACTTTATATATATATATACATTACATATATATATACATTATATATATATACTTTATATATGTATATACTTTATATATATATACTTTATATATATATATATATAATAACAATATATATATATATATACTTTATATATATACCTTTTATATATATATATAGTTTATATATATATAAACTTCATATATATATTTTATATATATATATATACTTTATATATATATATATATACTTTATATATATATATACTTCATACATATAAATATATTTTATATATATATATTTATAAACTTTATATACATATTTTATATATATATACTTTATATATATACATTATATATATATATATACTTAATATATATATATACTTAATATATATATATACTTTATATATATATATACAATATATATATGCTTAATGTATATATATATACTTTATATACATATATATATATATTTTATATATATATACATGATATATATATATATTATATATGTTTATTTTATATATATATACACTTTATATATATATATACTATATATATATACTTTATATATATATATATATATATATATATATATATACTTTACATATATATATATACTATATATATATATACTTTACATATATATATATACTATATATATATATACTTTTTATATATATATACTATATATATATATACTTTATATATATATATATACTATATACATATATACTTTATATATATATACTCTATATATATATACTTTATATATATATATATATTCTATATATATACTTTGTATATATATATACTATATATATATATACTTTGTATATATATATATATGCTATATATATATATACTTTGTATATATTTACATACTATATACTATATATATATATATACCTTGTATATATATATATATACTATATATATATATACTTTGTATATATATATATATACTATATATATATATACTTTATATATATATACTATATATATATACTTTGTATATATATACTATATATATATACTTTATATATATATACTATATATATATATTTTATATATATATATATACTTTATATATATATATTAGGTTGGTGCAAAAATAATTTCGTTTTCTCACATAGTAACATATGTTAGAAAACGAAATTATTTTTGCACCAACCTAATATATATATTATATATACATATATGCTTTATATATATATATATTTATATATATATATATATGTATATATATATATGTGTGTGTATATATATATGTCTATATATATGTGTATATATATGTATACATATGTATATATATGCATGTATATATATATATGTATATATATATGTATATATATATATATGCATGTATATATATATGCATGTATATATATATGCATATATATATATATATATATGCATGTATATATATATGGATGTATGTATATATATATATATATATGTATATGTACATATATATGCATATGTATATATATAAAGTATATATATATATATATAAAGTGTATACATATATATATATAACGTTTATATATATATAAAGTATATATATATATATATATATGTATATATATATGTATATATATGCATATATATATATGTATGTATATATATGCATATATATATGCGTATATATATATGCATATATATATATGTATATATATATGCATATATATATGTATATATATATATATGTATATATATGCATATATATATGCATATATATATGCATATGTATATATATATGCATATATATATGTATATATATATAAACTATATATAAAGAATATATATATATATTGTATACATATATAAAGTGTATACATATATATATATATATATATTATGTGTATATATATATATATAAAATATTTATATATATATATATTTCAAGAGTATATATATATAAATTTTATGCATATATATATATAAAGTGTATATATATATATAAAGTATATATATATATATATATTTATAAAGTGTGTGTATATATATATAACGTATGTATATAAAGTGTGTATATATATATATATATAAAGTTTATATATATATAAATTATATATATATATATAATTTTATATATATAAAGTATATATATATATAAAGTATATATAATGAGTATATATATAAATTATATATATATAAAGTGTATATATATATTTAATTATACATATATATATATATAAATCTATATATATATATAAATTATATATATATATATATAAAGTGTATACATATATAAATTATATATATATATATATATAATGTGTATATATATATAAATTATTTATATATATAAATTATATATATATATAAGTGTATATATATATAAATTATATATATATATAATGTGTATATATATAAATTATTTATATATATAAATTATATATATTTATATAAACTCTATATATATATAAATTATATATATATATAAAGTGTATATATATAAATTATATATATATATAAAGTGTATATATATATATATATAAATTATATATATATATATATATATATATAGCGTATATAAATATATATATATATATACGTATATACATACATATACATACATATACATATAAAAGTTTCCAAGAGTATAGAATACATGTAGAACTCAGTCTGTAGTACAGAGTAAGAATGTAATAAAAGGCTTTAACTTTAATAATTTTTTTTCCGCAATGCATCGATCACAACGATCATGGATGTTATTAGGGGTTCTCCCTCTTGATAAGAATCTCCATTCGAAATGCGGGGTTAGTCCCTTATCCATCAGATCCCTGTAGTGTTTGAGAAGGTAGTATACGAGGCAACATTCTTCACCGAAGAAAATATCAAACAGAAATAAAGATATATATGTATATCCCCTTGTGATTGAAAGCAGCGTCTATACAACAATAGCTTTTTTAAATATCGATACCTCAAAAATCAAACTTCCAGATCCAAACATATTATTTTTATTATTAAAGATAAAAATCAAGATGAGTTGCTAAATCTTCCTAGTGAGATCATTCCCGAATGTAGACATAAAAAACGATTTAAATCTTAAACACGGTTTTATAACCTGTTGTTACCTGCAACAGTTCCATCTTGGATCACTGACATTGGACATGATATTTAAATGGAATGACTTTTGACTATCTATATGTATCACTGTGTATGTTTATGTGATGCTTTTTATATTTTTCGGTTAGCAAATTTTATTCATGTGCTGATATATTTGTAGGTGGGTATGGAGGTCAAAGTTTTCCTAAATTAGTGATATACTAAATCTGATAGTTTTCTGATATTTATATACCTAGGTATATATGTAAACTTAAGAGATAGATACGTGTTAATCACTCCGTGGGTTTTTAATATTGTTAATGTTTTCTTCTTCAGTGTTGTTTAAGTACAAATTAATTTAATTCCACCCTTCTATTTTTATATGTTAAACGTATATATGGATGGATGGATGTTGCTTTTTTAAAATTTTTTAGAAATTTTTTTATCTTTTATCCTTTAATTTTATATATATATATATATATATATATATATATATATATATATATATATATATATCTGTGTGTGTATGTTTAGGTATGTATGTATACATATAGGTGTATATATGTGTATATGTACGTATATATGTATGTATGCGTATATATATATATATAGATAGATAGATACGTTGTATATTTGTTTAGATGAGTGTATGTATGTAAGTTTTTATATGTATATATGTTTATGCGCACTTATATGTATGTCTGTATGAATATGTGTGTATATTATATACGCAGGAGTGGATGTTTATGGATATATATATATATATATATATATATATATATATATATATATATAATGTATGTATGTACATGTAAATATAAATATGTTGTTGTGTATGTGTGTATATATGTATGTTTTGGGGCATAAAAATAAGAGGTTCTTGCTAGATTAAATATTCGTGATTTTTTATATGTTTATATTCAATTTTTAACCTGTAGTTAATATTACTTTTGTCAAATTTTCTTATTGCACAGCGGCTCTTTTATAAATGCCCTTTGTTTTTAGTTGCCCCTCCATTTTCCCCCATTTTTTTCTTTTCTTTTCTCTCTGACTCATCTTCTAATTCTTAATTTTAGGTTATATCGTCTTCTGTTGTGTGTAGTGTCACCAATAATGTATAAACCCATTTCCAGTGTCGGTTTTTAGTTTAATTTAGGTCTGCTATTCAGTAATGAATAAAGCATCGGAAAATAACTGATATTTATCTGTATCTCACTCATTTAAACCGTCTTTTAACCCCTCTCTTTAAGACCTCTCTGTTAAATTTTAATCCCCACCTTCACTTTTAGGCCTTCCTGTTCTTTTCTTTCTGTTACCCATCTCTAGTGCTTTCATTTACCTCACACATTCGTCCCCCACTCTCATTCATATATACACTCTCACTAAATTTTATTTTTTATTAACGGAGTTATTTTTTCTGATTTCTTTTTGAATTTGTATCTCTGATGAATTGGATCGTAATTACGATTCCAATGTTATAAATTATAACCATGGAATATTAGTGTTTAAGACTTTTTATTATATATATATATATATATATATATATATATATATATATATATATATATATGAATATATTTGAAATGGTACAGAAGCGTATTAAGGCATTAAAAACAAGAAATTTTATATTATGGACCATGATAGATTTAAAATAAAACAAACACAAGTCGACCGGTTTCGTCCCCTCTCATCAGAACTGTTAACGGGGAAATTATGAGGAAAAGAAAAAGAAGTCTGTTATGCATGACATGAATGATTGGACAGGAAGAAATAAATTATTATAAAAGTTATACCAACCAAGATGCTAGAAACGCAGCATAGCAAGTCCAAGCAAACAATCTCTTTGTTTACAAAGAGTAGGTTGCCTGAACCTGATGTAAAGCGTCTCTAACACCTTAAGATGGAATAGCGAGTGCGAACTGGCCAAAACAGAAAACCAGTTCACACTGAAATTCAACGCACAAGTAGGATTCTTTATAAAGTGATCCGCAATCGAAGACCCATACGTGTTACGAATGGTATCACCCAAAGAAAATTTTTTATTCAGTATTATAGCAGGTACGTGTTGTTTAATTCTAACGTCCAACCGCTGTGTCGTTCTACCTATGTAGTCGCATCCACAACTACAATTGAAATGATAAATAACAGAGTTAATATGGTGGGGGGGTAGAACGTCTTTACACATAGATGAAAGTACGGACTTAGTTTGAAAAACAACACGAACATTGGCTGCAAAATAACACTGCTGTGAACTCCATGAAATACGCTTGGCGAAGGATTCACTAATGCTACCCAACCACGGCAAACGAAGATAGACCGAACATTTACCCACTGAAGCAGGTTTAATTTTGTTAAACCTGGCAGTTTCATCTCGAATAACTGAGTGAACAATGTTCAACGGATAACCATTGTTCACAAAAATCTCAGTTAAAGAACTGATTTCATGTTTCAAAGTGTCATCCGAACAAATCATTAGGGCCCTATGTGTCAGGGTACTAATCAAATTAATCTTTTGTCGTTTAGGACAAAAGGAGTCCCATCGAGTATATAATCCAGTAAATGTAGACTTCCTGTAAACTGATGTGATAAACGAGGAAGGAGTTCTTTGAACAAGAACATCTAAGAAGGGCAATGAACCATTGGACTCCTTATCTACTGTGAATTTAAGGGCAGGATGAACACTGTTGAGTAGGGAAAAAAAATTGATCCACTTCCGATTCGTGGCTGAACACACAAAAAGTGTCATCCACATACCGAAAGTAAACCTTGAGTCGGGCAGAACTTAACATAAGGCTTTCTTCATAAAACCCACAAAGATATTAGCCAACACGGGACCCAAGGGGGAACCCATCGCTACACCATCTATCTGACGATACATGATATTGTCGAAACTAAAATCGACGAACATGGTGGAAAATTTCATGAGTTCAACGAACACTTCTTCAGGTATATTAGGAGGAGTCAAATTACTACGATATAACATATCGCTGCAAATATCAATAGTCTCCGATAAAGGCACACACGTGAAGAGGCTGCAGATGTCAAATGAACACATAAATCCATCTGTGGCATCACAATTCCGAATGAATTTGGAAAAAGAAAACGAATCTTTAATACAAAAGGAACTGTAATGCTGCAACACTGGTTGCAACAATATAGCAAGCCACTTTGCAACTTTATGCTGTGAAGACCCAATCATCGATAAAATGGGTCTCAACGGGACACCCTTCTTATGAATCTTGGGTAATCCATAAAGACGGGGACGAATAGAGCCAAGCGGTCTCAATTGCTCCGCCATTTCAGATGAAAGAACACCACTTTTTACCCACTTGACAAGACGTTTCTGAAATCGAATTTCAGAAGTCAACGTAGAATCGTGAGTATCGCACTCGCTATTCCATCTTAAGGTGTTAGAGACGCTTTACATCAGGTTCAGGCAACCTACTCTTTGTAAACAAAGAGATTGTTTGCTTGGACTTGCTATGCTGCGTTTCTAGCATCTTGGTTGGTATAACTTTTATAATAATTTATTTCTTCCTGTCCAATCATTCATGTCATGCATAACAGACTTCTTTTTCTTTACCTCATAATTTCCCCGTTAACAGTTCTGATGAGAGGGGACGAAACCGGTCGACTGGTGTTTGTTTTATTTTAAATCTATCATGGTCCATAATATAAAATTTCTTGTTTTTAATGCCTTAATATATATATATATATATATAATTATTTATTTAAAAATATGATTCCAACACGCTACATAAGAGTTCTCATGTTTCAAAACAAGAGCCGAAAACTTCAATATAATTATTTGAATTAAATTGAATTAAAGTAGTAAGCTCTGTTCCATCTTCAAGCGACGAGTTCTTACCCAACGAGTTCTTTCCTATTTTCTATATATTTTTCATATATATATATATGTGTGTGTGTGTGTGTGTGTGTATGTGTATAAATGTTAAATGTAAAAACAAAGTTTAATAGTAACTAGCTGCCATATGGCCCACCGGTAAGGACCTTATAGCCTGACATACTCTGATTTCTTCAGATTTCTGATTCTCTAGTCTTCTTCACTGTCTAGTATTTTCCTTTATCCCACAGCGGTTGGTGAATAATTTTTTCGTTCCATCCATGATCAGCATTTCCGGTTTTATTGGCTTATTTCTGATGACGACATTTTGGTGTTCCTCTAGCGATAATCTTAGGGGTCAACTGCTTTCGCATTTGTATTCTTTACCACATCTGAAATTTATGGAATTCACCACATTCTTCGTCATGTTTCCCTGTATTAGCCTTGAGACGGTAAAGATATCTCTATTAATATCAACAACTAAAAACACTGCATCGGTATTTGCAGTAGCGATGAAAGACAATAAAACGGGCAGGAAAACGTTGACAACCGTAGCTAAGTTTGACAACAATACACCAGTAGAAGGTTTAAATGTCTAAGTAACAGCTCCAGGTTTGTTACGCTGGACCATAGCCTACACCATTAAAACGTTATGCCATTAAACTGGTGGAATAGTAGATGTAAGTTCAATCCCTATGCGGTTCTGCGCATATACATTCAGACAAAATTCCCCTTCAATTACTTAGGTCAGCAGGCACATGAAGTAGTCCTGAGGGTAGAACGGCCGAAAATTTGTGATAGTAAGATGAGGACATTAGTTTTAATATACATAAAGGAAATGACATTAAAATAAATTCGTATTTCTGTTTCTCTTCCCTTTCTTATTCATAGCAAGATGAGATTTTGTTCTCTTTTTTTACGTAATCTTTCGCTTGTTCTTTTTTTCGTTTTTGTTTTTTTCCTGTTATTTTACTTCATTTTTTTTTTCATTTCGACTGAGTTTTTCTTTAATATTCATTGACTGCTTAATCTCTCGCTTTTTATTTTCCCCTTCCTGTTTCTATTTTTTGTTTTATGATTTTATTTTTCCTTCATCCTTCATTTTTGTTACCCTTTTTCCAAAGTTCCAGTAAATGATATATAAAGAACATATTAAGATATATATATATATATATATATATATATATATATATATATATATATATATATTTCATTTTCATTTTAACTTTTGTTTGTAAATTTTATCATTATCATTATTGTTTCTTTTTTCTTTCGTTTTTATAATTTCTTCAGTTGTTTTTTTTTTCTTATTTTTCCATCTTTCGCTTTTCTGCATGTTACCATTTTGCACTTCTTCTTATTACCTTTCTTTCTTTTTACTTTCTTTCATTTTTTATTTATTTATTACTGCATCCGCTGTTCCTATATAACTATCAACCATTTTCCTTCTACTTTCTGTTGTTATTCCTCTTTGACCTTCTTTAGAATCCTTTTCTTATAATTATCCATATTCTTTGTTTTTTTTTTGTTTTTGGAGGTTTTTTTGTTTGTTTGTTTTTTTGTTTGTTTGCTTTTTGTTGTTTTTTTGTTGTTTTTCTGTTGTTGTTTTTTTTTTTTTTTTTTTGGCATTTTTTGTTTCTTTCGTTCTCCTTTTCATCTTTGCTTTTACTTCATTTTATACCTTTCTTTTCTTTTGCTATTTTCTTTTCTGTTATCATTTCTTGGTCATATACTTAACACTAATTGTTACTTTTATTTCTTTTATCCTTTTTTACATTTTGCCTCTGTTCATTTCCTTTTACTCTCAATGATCTTGTGGTTGTTTTTTCTCTTTGTTCAATATTACTTTTCTTCACCAGTATATCTCAATGATTTTTTTTTCCTTACGATGACATATCTCCTTTTTCTTTTCTACCTATTTTCCACCATTTTCTAGCTTCTGTCTTAAGATAAAGGACATGTAAGTCCCGGGAAGTGGAACATGCTGGCTTTATTTTATTAGGCCCGTGTATTATCTGAGCAGCTTAATTTAATTTCGTGTCAAAATAATTAAAAAAATGCATAAAAAAGGGGAAAACAGGGAACAAATCAAACAAAAAATATTTAGAACAATATCAAATAACATGTTCAGGAAGCATGTAGTAGGGATGCACATTTAGTTTCTCACATATATGCGTGCAATACTGTCATTAATAGATAAAGTGTGGACAATAAAAGATATACACTGTTCCGTAGAAAAGTACAAGGCGAATAGTTTTATACATGCAAACACTGGCTAGTTACATTTGAAAGGATACTAATATATATATATATATATATATATATATATATATATATATATATATATATATATATATATCGTAGACTCTCTCCTTCTATATATGTATACATATATGTGTGTGTATGTGTGCGCGCGTGCGTCAGTGTGTGTGTATATGATAGTATGAAGACAGTGAAAATCATATTTATTGGCATAGGCTGATTATAGAAATATTATGATTTAACAATCTTGTAATCTTGCGTTCATAATGATGTCCGTCAATCTCACTATCTCATCGTATTTTTATTTTTTTCCTTTATTTTCTATCTATCTAGCTAGATAGATAGATAGATAAATAGATAGAGAGAACAAGCTATAGCCGCATACACACAAAGAAACACGGATATACACTCAGATGCATACACACAGATCATTTATACTTAAAGGTTTTCATTTTCGCATAAAGAGACAAATATGTAGGCACAATGAAATCTAATAATGCACTTGCCATCAAGCAATAAGGAAATAATCTTCTTGTATATTCAGTGAGACAACCTCATTATTGACCCGATATAAAATGTACACGCATAGTGAAAATACACATTTGTGCAAACAGGAAAAAAAAATCTGTTATTCGGACGCATACATGCATATACACAAAGGCGGGAAATCGTCACAGTTGTGCTAATCTGATAGAGGAGAACAAAACAATTCCCTCGCTCTCGAGTTGATGAGCAAGGCAAATGGAAAACAACTGCTTTAATTATTCGTGTTGTCAATTTTAACCCCTTCAGGACACATGCACTCGAATCGAAGACCATTCGGCGCGGATTAATTTGCTTAGATTTCTTGCTTCCTTTTCATCTATCTACTAACCTCTTCTTATTCTTCTTATCTATGTAATTATCGATCAAGAAATATACTTCATTACAATCTATCCATCAGTCTTCCATATCTCGACGTTCATTTACTTGGTGCCTTGCATCTGCTTTTTCGCTTTTTCTTCTTTCACCTTCTTCAGTATTTCCGCTTTTCTCATTCTTCATTTCTGATTTTCGCTACGGATAGATTTTACAATATATATATATATATATATATATATATATATATATATATATATATATACAGAGAGATAGATAAAAGTGTCAATATAAACTAAATAACCTGATATTACCAACTGTATATGCGTGCGATATACAATCATATAAATGTGCGTGTGTGTAGGTGAATGTATCTGAGTGTTTTCGGATACGCATGTGTTTATTCATATTAGCCTATGTGTACAATATCGATCAAGCAAGATATCTATAGATTTATATCTCCGGTTCTTCATGCATCTCGGTCTTTGTTTTTCATTCTTTCCTTCAGCCATCTTCTCTATTTTAATCCTTTAATTTCCCCGATCTCATTCTTTCGCCTTCTCACTTCCTCTTTCTCTCCCTCTTTCTCTTTCTCTCCCTCTTCCTCTCACATTATATATATATATATATATATATATATATATATATATATATATATATATATACTTTCTCCCATTCGGCTTCGTACAGATAGATAGACCATAAGATATGTGTGGATTCATTGCTGCGACCAATTCCTTGTCTCCATTGACAATGTACTGCTGCCCTATTTTTTCATGGTTACATCTTTTGCCTCGGGTAATTCTACTAACCACTCGTCGAAATTATCTTTCTGTTTGCTAATACCTCTTTTTCGTGTTCCAAACATTGTGTTTGCCTCCTTTAATTCGATATTCCTGTCGATTGTTTGTTCGACAAGTGACAATTCTCCACAAGTTTGTCTAAAACTTATAATGATCATCATCGGCAGCAGCAAAATATTTTTCCATTAAATTATAAATATTTCGCCTGATTTCTACTCCCGGCAAAACATCCTCTCTCTGTAAAACTTAGGGCTTTCATTTAGCGAAGAGACATAAAAAATATACTTTTATGCCAAAATATGAATTCATATCAGACAAATATCTCGTGCTTTTTTAACTAATTAAAAGCTAACTACAATTTACGCCTTCTCGTTTTCTTCACTTCTTCTGTATTATAATAAAATCAGTATATAGATATAGTAACCTACATATGACTATGATTAGACGATTATCTTTATCTGTCAAGGCTAACAAAAGATAGTGCAGTAAATTTTGGTGCCATTACTTAATTAAGAGAAAGTGTTAACGTGCGCTTTGCTTACCATCGTGGAAGTCAATAAACAAGAATAGGACTTCTTACATACTTTAAAATACCATCTCCTTTCAGGACGTCGTCGATCTCGATTCTCCATTGATGCCTTCGCCTGATTATCAGTGAATTTGCATATCTTCATGGAGCGACCTCACTTCGCCTTCTCGAGAGTTTAGACTTCAAGGTTTTCCTTTTCTTAGACTGGATAGAATGTTAGAGAACCCAGTTTAGCCTGCTATTTGAACTCGGCTATGGTTTAAGTAGCTGAGTGCGCGTGAGAGTAGGGAAGAACAGACAGTCTCAATCTTTTTCCAATGAAAATAATACGTAAATGAACGCAAGAGGGAAGACAGAAATTTGAACACGGTCATCCGATTCCACTTTCTGCGGTGAAAACCTTTGCTCTAACTGTGCATACTCACATTATAGATATAAATATTCTTTTAAAAGATGGCAAAACTTAAAAGATTATTTTATTGCCTACTACGAGATAACTCGTTTATTTTTACTATGACTCCGACCAAACGTTTTTGTGGTCTTGCTGTAAAGACTACAACCACTAGTTTTTTTCCTTGATTTTAACGTATATAACGGGTAGCTGAAGTCTAAAGCAAGGATAAAAAATCGTAAAAAAATTCACAGGGAAAAATTAATTGAAAATCTAACACATAAATGAAGCATTTCAATTTTTTTTTAATTGCCTAAGTTGGCTATTATAAAGTTGGCGTTTGAAATCAGATTTTGTAATTGACTTCTGGAAAGTCAACGTGTTCAGTTACATTTAGGAAGAAACGTTGGCATTATTTTACAGGGAAACAAAATATTTTTTGGGGGGGGGATTTTTTTAGAAAAGAGCTTCAGACTGATGTAATTGTTTCCAGCACGGAAAACGGAAACACGAATAGAAATGGATAGAGACAGTTTCGCCTCTGTCATGAAACTAATTAAACATTTATTGGACGTAGTTGATTTTCAATTTCTCACGCCAAAAACTGTTGGAACAGCATTTCTCCAGAGGTTTTTCGACCACTTGTTACATTTCGCCAGGCTAGAGCAAGCTAGGATACGATACCTATACAATAACTTTTGGCAAATGAGAATCTTTTGTTGAAGAATCAAACTCAGCCCTGAAAAGCAATATTCTTCGCCAAGTTGCAAAAAATAGTTTGATCTCTGTCATACATAAACAAGGAAATCTTTTAACATGGAAACGAAGAGTACACCTGGATTTTTAGAACAATATAACGTTAATGTTACTATAAGAAATGTTAAAAACAATTCATTTAATCGCTTTTATTTTTCATTTGACAGGACTTGGTGATTGTCTCAAGGCTATAAATAAGCAAGTTTGTCTTGCAAACCATTGCAACTGTAATTATTTCATGTCACATATTGTATAGAACTATTGTGGTTCTGTAAACATATTTCGATATGTTCACCTGTTGGAGATTGATAGTAACTGAATCGTGTACATCGCTGTGTTTCATCATAATGTGGGGCTGTGGATGCTTAGTGAGCGTTTAGTCATTTGAAGTGACTGATTGACATACGTGAGACGAAACTTGTATTACGTAAATATAATTATTTCCCACTCTCAAATATTTGCGAATTTATGAATCGAGAGATATGCTTTAAAGAAATGTCTTGTCAGAAATTGATCTTGTGCTGGTAATGGAAAATATATCATGCGTATACGCGATCAGCTAATAATCAATGAAGTTATCTTCTTATTGGCTTAGTACAAATCGCAAAAGACACAACACTGAGTGGCTCATCCATTCTCAGATTCTGCAATACATAGAATGAGTATATTTTCGTTTGCTCTCTAAAAGTCAAACATTTAGGAATAATTATTGGGAAATTTAGCATTTTATTTTACTGAAAAGTTATACCAAAAAGATAATGTTAATGTACAACGAATATATTTTTTCACGAGATCAGAAATTAAATTCATAAATTTTAATAAATATATTAAAAATTACTTAGTTGACTTTAAAGAGACAACCCTAATAATTACTTGACATGTCAATATTCTTACACCTCTCCATCTCTCTTTGATTGGGTCATCATTTCATTTCTCCACTCTTGTGACACTATATACACATGATAAACATTTATCACCATCTCTCAATTGACAGTACAAGTAATTAAAAAATGATTCAATGCAATGGCCGCAATGTTAAAGTCTTCACAATGAGTCAGTCTTACAAGTCGTTCGTTGAGAGTTCCATCCGTGTAAAGACAATTCGGAGGTCAAAGTTGAATTCGTACAATGAATATATTTTGAAATTTCAATCACAGAAGTTACCATCTACTAATGAATATTGATTTTATTTGGCACAAAGCTACTACGATGATAAATTAAATAAACCGTTATTCCCTGAACGGCGTAAAATTGACAAGACCAGGGTATATACGTTTATTACAATTAAACATGATTACAACGGGTCAAATAAATGCTGAAAACACGTGACTGTTCTTGTACCGCAATATCCACAAAATGCCGCTGATGAATAACGACGTCATGAGAATATATCACGTGGTTGATTTCCTCGATTCCTACATAAGCAGCTCAGCCATCTGAAACAATATGCCTCCCAGGCTGAATATACCACACAATCGCCTCTTTCAAAAATCTCTGCTTGATCCGACACCCCAACTAAAAAACACTTTTACGAAACCCATTCGATATTACCGAATACCCAATGGTTAGTTTTCCATTAGCTACGGTAATATTTACGGTGAAAAAATATTTAAAGATATAAAATGTAAGTTTATGAGAAGTAAAACTTTGACAGATTATTTTATGTGATGTAACAGATTATCAAAAAAATATATGTACACTCACAAAATGTATTTCAGTGCATTGGACACCTACTGTAGTAAATTCGATCTTGATTGTTCAAAATCTACGTTTTCTACTTTGAACAAGTTTAACTGGGTAATTTTTTTAAATGCAATGATTCTCACAATATGTCAAAATATTGGGTGTAATATTATTTCAGATATTTATATGTCATACTATCTTACTCGATTAATTTTTGTCTTTCATCTCATGTGCATACGAGATTCAGACTTTAAAAATTGTTTTATACCATATTCCATTTGAATAGGTAGATAGTTAAATCCCTACTGTATTCACCTTGCCTCTCGTTCATTTTCAAGTCAGTCTTTTTTCTAATTGATATTTATTGGGAATAGTGCGATATTTCCACAAGTAAGTAAAAGAAAAGAAAATGATCCTGTATAACGGATTCAGCAACGTGATATGAGCAAGTAAGGTCATCATTGATCTATGATCAAATGAAGACACATGTCATGGAATCTAACAACATATCGCCAGGTATAAATGTAGGCAAGGCCAGGTAATACATATACAAAATATAATACAATATTAATGTTTCTATAAGAAGTGTTAAGAAGAATTCATTTGATGACTTTTTTTTATTTGACAGACTCAAGGCTATAAATAAGCAAGTTTGTCATTTGCTAGGTAAATGAGTGCGAGTTACAATTGTATTAATAAAATTGCTATACAAATAGAATATGAACGTTCAGCCAGATGAAAAAAGATATAAATTTTCAGCGCGTTACAAATATTTCAATACATAATTGCAAACAGTTACCTCTTGTGTGAACGAGACATCCATTGATTGATTAAATATAGTGAACAGCGAATTGGTAAAAGTCATTGTAAATAAACTTTACAACACTATTTGATAGTATATAAGATCTGTTCCACTCATTTCAGCAGTGAATGAAAAAGTATTATTTTTGGGTAATACATTGAATGTGGTTTGAACAATTCTCTCGTTAGGAACATATTACAAATCTATCAAATTGTAATATTTCTGTTGATAATGGTAGGAAATACCGTCAAATACGGGTTATACAATTCTGAACTTCGGAAGCGTTTCTCTGTCGACCAAGGGTAAATTTGTTTTCCTTTGCTGCTAGGGGTAAACTCATTCATTCGACACAATACTTCTTTTCTTTTATTTTTTTAGTATAAAATATATACGCGACTAAATTTGCGGGGAATGTTAAACAGCAGTCTTTTAGAAAATTACGAATTATGAAGGATTAAGAAAATGATTTGTTGTTTTGATGGCGTTGAGTTTTTATGACTGTTGCTTTCTTTTCGTTAATTGTCTATTGAACCTACGAATTTTATTATTCTTTTTTTTTTTTTTTTTTTTAGCAGAGACAATCAAGCTAAATATGAAACAGACATTATTAATAATACTTTGGTCGCTTTAATTAAATCTTATGAAAGAGCAGAGATTAAAATATTAAAAAGAAAGTGTATGTGGTCTACTTGACGCAGAAATAGTCAAAGAATTTGATTAAAAGAAATTGGAGGAGAGAGGAAAGGGTTGGGGAGAAGTCGTTGAAAATGAATTAAAAAGAAAGAAATGCAATTTCAAAGGCTGAGATAAACAAAAATGTATGAAAGAAAGAAAAAGAAAAAGAGAATAAAAGAAAAACGAAGGAGAAAAAATAAAAGGAAAAATGTAAAAGAAGTGTGCACAAAGCCTGAAGGAAGAAAGACAAAAAAAAATAGTGAAAGTCGGGAGAAAAAAGACGGGTAAATTGTCGGAAAAGAAAAATAAAAGGAAGAAAAGAAAGAACAATTTTAAAGGTTCAAATAAGAAAGAGGCCTGAAACGAACTAAAGAAATAGAATGGCCCAAAAAAGAACAAAGTGGATGCAATTTTTTAAGACCTAGATGATAAAATCTCCACAATTTGAATTCAACTACAAAAATCGAAACTAATATATAGTATAAATATGTTTGCAACGACTCTGTATTTGCATATGTGAGCTGCGTCTGTTTTTAGGGAAAAGAGGAAAGAGAAAGCATTATGGAAAACAGAAAGGATGGAAGAAAGGAGTCCAAAAAAGTAAAATGCAACAAAACGGGAATAAAGAAGTAAAGATAGAAAGAAAGTGAAAAATGAATGAAAACAAAAAGTAAAATAATTTAAAAGAAAAATAGGAATAATAAGAAGCAAAAATGCTTTAGAGGATTAGAGGTGTTTTTTACCTCTGAGCATTTTTGCTTTTTATTGTTCCTATTTTTCTTTTAAATTATTTTAAAGAAAGAAAGAAAGGAAATAAGTCGAAAAAATGCATGGGATGAAAAGGAGAAAAAGAAGGAAAGTAAAGCAGCCAGGCAGAAAGAACGACAGGAAAAGCGTAATAAAGTGGATTAGAAACTTTTCGAATTTGGCTTTCATTTAATTAAAGCAAATGGCCCACGCACAGCTGTATACATGAAGGAATGTATTATGTGCCTATGATTTGAGTATGGATGTTGTTATGCGTCTCGAGCTTGATAGCATTTTGGTAAGGGCTGCTGAATTTTCATAGTGAGCATACTTATGCCAGTGTGGATCGGCTTAAAGGATTATTCTACTCAAATATTCAGATTTCGTGATTATATTGGCTTTTATAAGCACACTGATGATATATATATATATATATATATATATATATATATATATATATATATATATATATATATATACCGGGTGTAACAGCAATATTGTCCAAATCGTGTAACAGCATAATTATCCATGCCACAAAATGTTTAATATGTTTAATAATAAAAAAACACTAACCTAATTGAGTTTTTTCTCAGGTTGTCAGATAAGACCTTTAGCCAACTTGACACTAAGAATCATTGAAAAACCCTATGAGTTATTCAGCTAAAAAAGAGCAGATTAAAATTGTTTCGTGTCAGACCCACTGTCTCCCGAAATGAGCAATGGTGAGAGGAAAAATCACTCAGGCCTTCAGTAATGAGACCAACATTCATATTCTGGCTTCCATCTTCAAAGTACATTCAAGAACCATGAAGAGAACGATGAAAAAGTTAAAAAAAAAATGAGAGAACATTATAGAGAAAAACTGGATCAGGAAGTTACAACAGGAAGAGGTATCACCATTTCCACTTCGAACTAAAGATATCAATTAGAAAAGATCCAACTCAATCCATAAGACGTTTGGCACGTGGGAGAGGAGTTTCAGTTATGTTAGTCTAAAGAGTAATGAAAAAAGACTTGAAAATGAAATCGTACGTGAAACCTGTGAAATAGCTTGTTACTCCAGGACAGAAAGTTAGAAGATAAGATAGGGCGAAGTTCATCATGAATAAGTTGGAAAGTGATCCTAGAATATATATATACACACACACATATATATATATATATATATATATATATATATATATATATATATATATATATATATATATTCTTCGTGTTAGTGTTCGCATACAGATAAAAACCAGGTCTTTGGTGAACTCGTATTTAAGTAAAGTTCAATCTTCCTATTTGAAATACCCAGCCATTCCACTGATTTTACCTCGTGTAAAGATTAATACATACATGGGTACATGTGTTGTGTAGTATACCCCCATACATGTGGCGTGCTGAAATGTTGTCGAACCGACCTAAAAAGAAAAATGAATGATGCCTGAATATTTATTCGGCTTCAGATTTCGGAAGTGGGTCAGGCTGAGAATATTTCAGCCTACCCTTGTATAAAGTAAGAGAATCGAAACCACTTCTACTGCAGAGAAGCATCTTCATACTCTTCGTATTTCTATCTGTTCTATTGCTACTTTCATGAAAACTTCTCGGACGAACTACATTCCTTGGTTTCGCCAGATCTTCCATTCAAAGCTTGGACTCGCCATGACACTTACATTGTAGCAGACCACCTACATTCCCTCCGTATTCCATCGGTGAGAAGTAAGTTCCACTCGAACAGCTTCTTTCCGCGAACCACTGTTCTGTGTTAGTAAGAAGATGTTTACCCGAACACTACAATCTATAATCTGAGTCTAGAGTTAATCGTTATCTTCCCATCCTACCACTTAACATAGCATTCTACCTCTAGTGGCCCCCGGACATTGTACAGAGTGAACCTTACTGTAAAAAGAAAATAAATAAACAAATAAAAGTGATAGAATCGTGTATTGCTGTCATGGCAAATAATAATAATAATAATAATAATAATAATAATAATAAAGCATCTAATGCTCACAATCAGAAATATTTGAAATTCCTGCGACACATAATGAGGGAAGTGGACCTAGAAAATTTAACACTCACAGGATATACAGAAGGCAACAAAAATAGGCTGTAAGATGGATATTTTTCGCTGGATACATTAAAATCTTCGTACAGTACAAATTTAAATTAGAGATTCACAGCAATATTTCTCACTACAACGAGTATTTCCATCGTTATGATTCTAAGGTTTGGTTCTCACTTCACTTACTAAAAGTACACACTTCTGTGTTTATATAACATTTATTACTCCTTGTGCATGCATAAATATATATATATATATATATATATATATATATATATATATAGCCTAATGTTACGCGACATACGCCAAATTTCTGTTCTTGTTGGAAGTATTAATATGGCAACATGCAATATGGTACCACAAATGAAAAAGCACGCCAGAAGATCGCTTCGTTCTTGAATGTGACCAACTGAACAGGAAGACCGACGAGCAAAAATCCTTAGTGACGCACAAGTTTCCTGTGAGGATGATAGTAGTCCTTAACAAGGATCATGTTAAGCAACTCTATTTCTTCTGGACGTTTCTCGGGGTATTTGCCACCGCCTTCATCGAGATGCTAAACAAGGTGGGTGTAGACCAGGATCAAATAGGGGCTTATATCACTTCTACACGACCCAAATAACCCAGGAATTACGATCATATCACTCTTAATATGCGTCCTCTTAGATTCCCAGATCTGAATCTTCAAGAATACAAGAACTATATAATCCGAGTATGCAACTGCTTCCGAGAGAGCATCATACTAAGGCTAGAGGCGGTGTTACTGAATAAAATATTCTTGGTATTTTTGTTCGATTTTTTTGTTTGCTTTTTTTCTTTTCTTTTCTTTTTTTTTTCTTTTTTTCTTTTTTTTTTTTTTTTTTTTTTTTCGGACATCAGCAGAGATTTTGGGGGAAATTCAACATATTCGAGCACAAAAGTAGAAAGAGAAAGATTTTCCATTCCATTAAATACATATTGATAAAAACAACAGTAAATTTCCTTCGAAACATTGATAAATTTGCATAAAAACGCCAATAGTATAGAATGTTTTAAAAGAAAAACACACTCTTACTGCCTCTCTCTGTGTCTATCTCTCTCTTTCTCTCCCTCCCTCTCCCCCCTCTCTCTCTCTCTATATATATATATATATATATAGAGAGAGAGAGAGAGAGAGTGAGTGAGTTAGAGAAGGAGTTATAGTGAGAGAGAGTTTGTTTACTTATATATATGTGTCTGTATGTGCGTGCGTCTGTGGAAAAATAATATATGAATGTTTATATATATGGAACAATATTACTGATGTCTATGACAGTGGAAAATGTTTTCGTGTGACGCGTTTGTTCCTTTTGATGACGTCCTAAAGGACGAAACACCTCACATGCAAACCTTTGCTACTTCGTCTTACACACACAACCTATATGTTGTATAATTGTGATGTAAATATCTACTATATGTATAAGTAAATAATGCATTTAACTGTTTATTTTTTGTTATGTATTGGATATTTGTATTTCACACGATAAACAATACCGGTTTCATAATGGATTTATATAATAATTTAATTGGTAAAATTTACAAAGCTTTTCACTACAAAAATTATGAATTCATAACTTGAACGATTCCATATACGCCTTCATTCGTCTTTATATATTGCCTATAAAAAAACGTCATATATAAACAATGCTGGTGCGTGAGTGTTTATGAAATAAAATCTCTGTCCAATATTTTAAATTGATTTTCTACATAACTAGATCATTGTGCTTTACTCTAATACTTTGAATTAATTTTGTGATTATTGTCCCAAAGGGAGCGACACTTATGCAAACGAGAAAAATGTAATGATTCAAGATGTGAGTCGGGAGGGATCTTATAGAGGCGGATTAGTTTCAGTTTTATAGCTATGAAATTTTCATAAAATACTGGAGTTGTGTTTGAGGATAGTGCACGTGTGTCTTTTTCACGAATATTAATATTTCTTTCTTTTTCTTGACGCAAACTCAATTATTGACTGCCTTCCGAAACAGCACTAATCAAGCAGAAATTAATTTTCATTTGGTGTTTCTTAAGCTCCGACTTGTCACTATTTTTTCAAACCATTTTCATTAATCGGTTACCAAACAGGCATTTGTTTGATTTGTTGCCGATTCATCTTAATAAGATTTACAATCAGGATTGAACCCAATACTCGATTTGTTGTCTTTTGGTATTAATCATTTCACCCCAAGCAAGGCAATAACGCCACTAAGACGCAATAGAGTGTTAGACGATATGAGAAAACTACTATGAGGGGAGAGAACGATAAAAGAACAAGAAGCTGGAAGAGAGTTCTACAACCGTGAAGTGCGATAGAAAACACTGCTAGCATTGAAATTACAATTATATTTAGTCATTTCAACTGTAAAATGATGAGACCTATCTGCCAATCTAGTAATGCGCTTCAATTCATAAAGTCTAAGTATCAAAGAGGAAAGTTCATCAGAACAATTACCAAGAAAGTTTTTATAGAAATGAGAGAAGGAAGCTACATTACGGCGATGGAAAGTGACATGTAAGCTCAGGATAAATGACAGTGCAGATTCTTCAATGGATTTTATCAAGATTTTCCAAATGTCTAGCAGGAACACCAGACCAGATGTGGCAGCACTATTCAAAGCAAGGATGAAGGGTAGACCTATAAATATGTAAAATAGTTTCTGGCGAGAAAAATGTTCTAGAACAACGCAGCGAACCAACTTTCCTAGCAGCAGACCCAGCAATTAATTTAATATAATCTTTCCACTTAATGTCAGCGGAAAAAATTAGTCGAGAAGGCGAAATGATTCACTCACCTGTAGGTTAGTATCTGCCATACTGATGGAAGGTAAAATGTTTCGCTCAAGCGATTAAAAGAATCCAACTTCGCTTTGGAGGCGTTAAAATTAATAAGCCATTCATTACCCAAGTTAACAGCAGAATTTAGATCATTTTTTTTTTAGATCAGGTACCAATTTTACCATATCGAACTGATCAGACTTATATAGCAATAGCAATAATTATATTTAAAAACCTGAAAGACCAGTGACTATGGGAAATATGAAATTCTGCACAAAAGTCAATCAACCAGTAAAAGTATCGTTTGCTGTTGCATGAAGCAATATTCTCTGTAAGAATTCAGCTTCAATTAATTTTTGGCACATGGTTACAATCTTCTGTTATAACTCTCCACATCTTTACATCTATTAAGGATATCTGGGTTTTTTTGGGGTTTTTTTACTATACGTCCCACTTCCTGTTCTGCTATCCATTTGTACAAACCCCTTGGTTAGGTTCCTTATTTCTCTCTGCCCCTCTTGCCTTCAATATGTTATGTGAATGACAAATTCTCGAATAACTATTTTGCTATTATGGACAACAGAAATTTCAACTGTCTTTCTGATTCTATGTGTCGTTTTTGTTTACGTTTTCTTTAAAATTTGTTTCTTACTCACATGTTCTATCCATGGTATTCTAAGTAAGAATTATTCTATAGAACTACATCTGTGTTGCCTCAAATCTTTTCACGGGCATATAGGAGGATTACTATTACATAGCAGTCCAGCACTCTTTCCTTTGATTCTCAAGAAATTGTCCTGTTTCTGAATACTTTCTTGAACGAGTGGATGGCCTGCTTCGCTATTTCAATGCACCTTCGAGGTTCTGTGAGATATTTTTCGTTTTCTGTTAAATGCCACCCCAGAGAGATTTATGTAGCATTATTTAATCTCTGAAACACACCTCGCTTGGGCTGATACATTCTGTCTTCTTACAATTAGTCTTTTCTTCCCGCTTTCTTTTAGTACATTGTCTAGCAGTTTCTGCAGCTTTCTTTCTGTCTGCCATCAACACCGAGATATCTACATATCTTAGACGTTTTATAGAAGCTGCGGGGACATTTACTTTTATTTATTTATCTTTTAGGAAATTTTCCAGCACACACGATTTTATTATTCAGACCACCACATCCAGTAATTTCATATCTTTCCACTTTTATGCATAGTCATTTTTAACTTAGGGGGTGCATTTCTTTTGTTCGCTCACGTGGCCTAGTTTTTAGAATATGTGTTTTCCAAATATGAGACCCACGTTCAAATCTCACCATGACCTCCTCCTCCTAGACTGGCTGTCATTCAAAGTTAGAGAGGCACGTCTACCCTGCTATCTAAACCATAGATAGAGAGGTTAAGAGATAGATTTATTTATTTCCCATTAGTATTAGTGCGAAAGTGAGTACAGAAGATTAGGATGGAATTCGAACTCTGTTCGCTGATTCCGCTTTCGGCATCAGTACCTCTTATGCTAGCCACTCATAATTTCTATATCACTTAGTCGAGTAACATTTGAAGAGATAGTCGTATTCAATTTGCCAAACGAGTAGAAGTATATCTGATTTAAAAATAAATTGACAAAAACACTTCGCATTCTCTGTAAGTTTGCTTCATATTTCTTTTTATTTTGTGGGTGGAAGAACTTGTTTCTCATTCATAAATACTAACAAGTTAAACAAGAAACATAATCAAGGAAAGCAATATATGAAAACATATTCCTTCGACCATACCTGTAATGACTGTGAGTAGAGCAATCGAAGAAAGTTATCCTTTCGAATAAAGGACTCGTTAAACACGCCCTAAGTGAGCGAGTACGGATATTTATGCATTTTGTGACAGTCAACTGTTTTTTATGTACAAATTTCCTGATTGTATTGTGTAAAGAATTGAAATTTTACTGATTGATTCCAGCTTTCTTCATTTATTCGTTGCTGGTCGAAAAACTCTCTCCCTTTCTCCCTCTCTCTCTCTCTCTCCCTCTCTCTCCCTCTTTCTCCACCCCTCTTTCTCTCTCTATCATTCTTTGACAGTCCTTGGCTGTCAGTCTCTCTCAAGGATCTTCGCTCCTATAAATGCTAATTTTGCTTGAATGTTCTGTTTATTCGTAACCGGAAACCAACAATAATTATCACAAAACTCTCATTGTCTCTCCCACAGCACTTCTTCACTACGATAAAATTCACATTGGTTTAAGAATCTGCTCTGATCCCTGCTACAAAGACTGATGCAATTGGGCACTTTCTCAAAATATCTATCAGACGAAACATCTATCACACGAAGATTTCACCTCGGAGAGAGATAAACATACACCTGCCTTGTTGATATTGTTAGGTCAATGTCAAGAAACATTTTTGGATGGTGAACCAGATGATTTATTTTGTGAATTCAATCTTCGCTTAATTCCCACTAATACAATCTTGAATGAGTAAATATCAAATATGTGTTTGCAATTTTTGTTTTAATGATGCTAAATAAAATGTGACTTGAATATTAATTCCTGAAAACGGTTTATTCCGAAATGAACAGGTCGTGTTTTGAACATCACTTTTCCATTTAAATTAATAAACTAGAAACTTTGTTGATGTTTTACGAACGTAGAATAAAATATATGTCTAAAAAAAGTATTAATATACGTCATTTATTCATACCGGTTGTAACTGGTGACTGAACAAGTTACTCGCACGTCAGTATATTGCTATTAAAGATGGTGTATTACTGCTTTTCCTGACCTCAACGATAAGCAGCCGTAAGTTTTGTTTAGAAAACTATATTAAGAAACCTATATTGGTTGTAGTTCCTATGGTATAAGCATGCGAATAACTAAAAGCATTGGTTTTCTTACATTACCACCGAATACAAAAGCAACGGTAAAAATATGTCTAAGTAACCGCAAGAGGAAAATAAATGACGTTTCTTTTTTATGGAATTTTGTTGATACTTCCACCCAGATATATACAATCACTATATCCGTTACCTATCACTGCTAGATGCTAGGTGTCACATACCGCAGAAAGACAATTACCAGTTACCAGTTTTACAGAAAGAAAAGTTGTAAAGATATTTCCAGCGTTGTATCTTGTAAGAAAATTGTTTATATTCCATATCGACCTTAGAAATACGACCATATAGTAGTAACTCTTCCAGTTAGTACAGAATTGTCTATCTATCTATATATATATATATATATTTTTTTTAACAAACTTAGAATTTCCGTTGTTTCTGTATATAGAAAAATAATCAAAGAAATTAACAACATCATATCCATAAATTCTATATTCAATGAGACAATTAGATATTAGAGAAAGTCTTAGACAAAAGCCGTGTTTGTGGACAAATTTCTATCAAGTTTAAAAAAGAAATAATTCATTACACTCGCAAACTGCGCAATAGGGTGGCCATTATCCGTAGCAAACAATGTCAAGTTACATTCGCATGCAATGTTATCTCAGGCATGTGAAAACTGCCGGTAGGAATTGTTGGTTATAAATATTTCAAACGTTTACATTCATTAAACTCGAAATTTGATATTAAACATTTCGATGCGTCTGTTGTGGTTTCTTTCTTTTTCTGTTTGTTTTTCTATTTAAAGGAAAAGTTGGGGGTAGAAAGAAAATTTAAGGTCCCACGTAATTCACTAAATTCATGAAATAACTTTAATTCTTAAAATTTTACTTGGAATATGTGTAACAAGAAACGTCCAAATAAAAATGATATGTCAACCATATAGAAAATTCATATGTACACTTCCGCCTATAGACATAAAGATATTCATACATGAAATAGTAAATAATTGGCTACTCACAAACACAAAAATACACGACACGTGATGTGCCTTGTGTTTTGGCTCGACTATTTATATATGTTGATCAGTGGTACATCATGGGTAGGTTTGTTGTATTCTTTTAACGGTTGTTTTGGGAGGGCGATAATGGTTATATTTCCAATTTTTCTAGGGGCTATTGAGTGTAAATAATTGTGGATCTGAATGCAGTTTTGTGGCTATTTTATAGTGTTTTTGTTATTTTTTTTTACTCATTATTTATTATTTTACCATTTGTTTTTAGGTTGTTATTATTACGCTTAATTGTGTTTATGTGGCTTGACGATTTCGTTTAAACATGAAATAGACAGTTGCTGCTGGGTGATGATCTCAATGTCCACCCTATTCTAGAATTATTGTTATTTATAAATTCCCGTACTAGTTAGGAGACTGAATCTCCAATACTAATAGCCAAAAATAAATACATTTTTTATATTGACCACGCTACTATCACGCTCGTAGGTTAAAATTCAACTTATCTACACTTACTTCATACACGTGCATGTAGCATGAGAACGCGAATTTACAAATAGGCAACCACTAGTTGACAATAATAAAATGCTTTATAGTTCTAATTGTAATACACAAAATACTTCTGAAAAAATATACACATTAAGGAAAATATCTTTCACAATTGGATTAAAAACACATGAATTCCCTCTTGCATAGCACTTGTTCAATAAGTTATTTTTGATAAGCACTTTAGTCGAAACCTAAGAGAGATCTTGCTTAGAATATCATTTTTGCAGCGTCAGAAGCAGACAGTGTTTTGAATTCAGAGTTTTCCTTTTAAACTGATAGAAAACTATGTTTGGTGAACCTAATCTGCGCTACTGTTTAATCCATGACTGAGGGAGAAAAGATGCATTCATTCTTTTCCCAAGGGTATTTGCAAATAAGTGAATGTAACAAATTCGAACTCAGATTTCTTATTGAGACGCTATCCATTATACCAACCGTGCACCATTGGATAAAGCACTTTAAATGCGTTTAAAAAGTTATATATATATATATATATATATATATATATATATATATATATATATATATATAATATATATATATATACTATTCTTTTGGTACTCTCCCATTATGGGAATCTTTAAAATCTAATTTTATACAGATTTTAAAAATGTATATTTCTTACATATAGTTATAAACCTTTACTAATGACGCTGCTTACATAACACGGACATTTAAAAATCCTATATATATATATATATATATATATATATATTGCAAACAAAGAACTTTGTGATAGTCGAGTGTACAAGAAGGAAAAATATTTTGAAGTTTCATCATAAATTGTATCTAGAAGTACAGCAACTCATGCGCTTTGAAATACTTAAATTTGGAATATAAAAAATTTTCAATCAAATAAAACAAAAACATTAAGAATTATTTTTTTGCTTAAGTACACGTTACATATATAATGAAAAAGGGAGAAATAAAGATGCAGTATAGACATAAGTATCAAGTCTACTTGGTGACTGTCAGTTTCGCACTTCAAACGAATTTCTGGTCTGAAGATCACTTGAATCAACTCAGACGCCGTGTTGATTCCACACTAAATGTATAAAATCTTTATCACTAATAATGAACTCTCTCTTTTCGACAATACACACACACACACACAAACACAAACAAGCGGGCGCATACACACATTTTGTTGAACTATGATGCTCTCTGTAGCTGGATCAAACGGTGGTTTCTCCTACAAAAATAGAATGCATATTCGATTCCTGCCAAAGAGCACATTTTCTTTTTTTAGGATTTCTCGAATACACAAACCAAAAACGTAATACACACAGTTTTAAATAAAAATAAAATGTGACGTCTATTTCAAACACGGATATCAACTTTAATAACGTTTGAAGTAATATATATATACAGTTGTGAAAAAATTATTTATCCCCTTTTATAATTACAAGTAAAGTTATAATACCTCAAATTTTCATGGAAACTTCAGGTGTATCTTTTCACAAATGATGAAATAATGGATTTGAAAGTATCTTCAGTGATACCTACAACAAAAAAAAACGCCAAAGAACATTTAACATAATGCAAAATTATTGATATTATTGACAATAATCAATTGTGTAACCTTTATTCTTGATTATTTTTTATACTTCCTTACAAGATCACCACACACACTGATAGGGATTTTCCTCCATTCTTGGCAATAGCTTCTAGTTCCTCCATATTCAAAGACTTCTTTCTCTTTATTTTTCTTCAAATATAGCCATAAATTTTCAGTGGGGTTTAGGTCAGGACTTTGGTACGCCAATCCCTTAATCTCGCTGTTATCTAAGTATTTTGTTAAAATTCGTGCCGTGTGTTTCAGGTCATTGTCATGATGGGACGTCCAGTGGCACCCCAAAGACAGATTTCGTGCATTTTGTTTCAAATTATTTTTATGAATACCCAAATACTGCTCTTTATCAAAATACCCTGTATTCTCATTAGGTATCTTGGTCCAAAAGTAGAAAAACATCCCCAGAGTAGAATGTTCCCACCACTAATGTGCTTAATTGTAGGGAGAGGATATCTTTTGGTTTGTGAGCTTCATTCATTTTCCTCTATACATAACGGGAGTTCATGTGACGGAATAATTCTAGTTTGGTTTCATCCGCAAGAGAGTTTTCCTTGTGCAACAAGCTCGAAGTCATGCTCGCCGAAGGCATCTCGTGACTGTCTTCATCGATACACTCAACACGTCTTTACATCATTGACAATGTCCTTTGCCTTTAAGTGAGGATTCTTCGAGATATCTATAACAATTTTCCTTTCCATTCTGTCAAAAATTGACCGTCCTTAATTTATTCACAACACAATGAGTCTCGTTGTACTTCTTGATAATGCTACGAATTGACAATCTAGGAACATTTGAACGCTTGAAAAGTGCTGTATATCCATCACCTTTTTTTATGCGCATCAACTATCTTCATTCGGAGTTTCTTGTCAAGTTCAGCCATCATCACGATGGTTGCAGAACGAATGAGTTATAGCAGTACATAGCACACATACTGTCTTCTATATTACCTTTCAGAATGTTATAGGTCAATAGTATTTCATTTTCAAATGGTGTTTGTATTAAATGTCAAATTAAGAAAAAATATTACAATTGCTATAGGGGAATATTATTTCATTATTTCCATCAGAGTGGCGAATAATTTTGGACTGCACAATTTTTTAGAAGATAATAACTATGAATATGATAGATCGAAAACTTAAAAAAATTTCAAGAATTATTCAAAACTAAATACAGAATCAACTATTTATGTTAAATTCAGTAAGTACTTGCAAATATTCGCGTTTCCTTAGAAAATATGCAAATATTCCGGGGTGGGGGGGGTGAATAATTCTGTCAACAACTATCTATCTATCTCTCGCTCATATATATATATATATATATATATATATATATATATATATATATTAACTAGAAAGTGACCGGGGGAGAGAGTGAGAGAGAGGGGAAAACTTTTTAATTTTTACAAAATATATTGCGCTGACTCCACGCGCGCATTTAAATTGTCCCGATATCACCTCGGATCCGACAATGAATTAATGAATTTTTTTTTAATGTTTTGCTGGGGTTTTTTTTATGTTTCCATGAAAATAATTTTGGATTCTGAATAAAAAGAGGCAAAAATCGTTTCATCTAGGAAATTGGCGCAAGACAGTTGTTCAAAAACTAAGGATTTTATTAAGTATGAAATATTAAAAAAAAAGAAAACAATTTCACATGTGGATAGAATTTCTTTCTTGAAAAACATTTTCCCTACATTTTCCCCATTCTTATGAAATGTAAAAACGCAAAAAGGCAAGCGAAAAACTTTCGTACAGTCGTTGACATCTCTGGAAATAAAATGTCTGCGCATATGTATCCACATTCAAAATCATTTTGGGGGAAAACATGTGAGTATATATGTCTGAGTATTTCTATCTAGACACACAATATGCCATTTTTAAAATAAATAAAATATTTTAATGTGTGTGTGGATGAGTATGAGTGTATCGTTTTGTGTGAGTATGTGTGTTGTACAAGTCGTAATAGTGACGATCATACATATGGGTTCTCAACGGGTGTCCACGCGTGTAAAGTGTGTCGCACAAAGAGGCGGCCTTCCTTCAGCATTTCCTCGCATGTATTCCTTATCGCTAATTTTCATTTGGTTTTTTTCCCCCAACCCAGTAATTTCGGGCCAGAAACCATCTGTAATTAACATCCAAATGAATTCAGGATTGAGGGTATAAATATGGCTTTACACATGTGAACACGTGTATGTATGTATGTATGTATGTATGTATGTATACATATATATATATATATATATATATATATATATATATATATATATATATATATATATGTGTGTGTGTGTGTGTGTATGTATCTTTGTGTGTGTGTACACACACGCAGATATATAGAAATATATATGTACAAGTATGTATGTGAAATATCTGCTTATTTAAAACCAAAGATTGTTTCCTGTGCATGTATGTATGTATGTATGTATGTATGTATGTATGCATGTATAGGGATATTTGTGTGTGTATGTGTATATCACTCTAAACGTTATTTTTCGTGGATACTCATATTTGTGAAGGCGATCCGTTTATTTATTAAATAGTATATTTATTTATTTTTCACCTACCATCCTGAATATTTGAGAAATCTTATTAAAGAAAAAGAAAAATCTATCGGATAAATAAAAACCCTTTCTAGAAAATTCTCTTTGTTTATTTTTGGTTATGTGTAGATATGAAAAAAATAATTAAAATACACACACACACACACACACATATATATATATATATATATATATATATATATATATATATATATATATATATATATGCACAGAAAGTGTAAAAGTTAAGATACTACAGATACATGTGTGCGTGCATGTGTTTATCTAGAAAAACTTTACGGTATCTATTTATTAGGTTGGTGCAAAAATAATGACGGTTTTTCACGTTTTTTTTTTTTTTTGTTTTTTTTTGCACCAACCTAATATCTAGATAGATATGCTTAAAAATTTTTGAACCAACCAAAAATGGATTTCAGCACTCTCTCGTACACTTAGAAAAATTCATAAATATATTCTTAGATAGAAATTTCTACAAATGGTATATAGCGACATTCAGGTAAACCAAAGAATCTGAGGATCCCTTTACAGCGTGAAACTGGAAGACATGATGAGATTTATTTGTCTGACTTTCTGCAAAGCGATTCCAGATCTATTCTAGTTCGTTTTTCTTACTGGATTTTTTTTTTTTTTTTTTTTTAATGGAGCTTTTTTTCTTATTATTAAGGTAAATTTTTTATGAGTTTTTGTTTCAAATTGTTCTATATTTATGGGAGAATAGTGCTCACTACCGATCTCAAGGATTGAGCGTTTGTAGATATAAACAGTCAGAAGCTAGCAATCAGCACTGAATGCTGACTGGAAAATTAACGCCTGGCGCGTAAGTTGGCTATAAATTAAAAGACAGATTTTTCGAATGCTATTACGCGATCGCTTTCAGCCAATCGCTTTCAAAGTTTTCCATTAATTAAATATGTCGCTTGTCAATTATCTAGCCATGATATTATCATAAATTCAAACGGCCATGCAAATTTTGAACAAGAGTATTTAAATATAAGAGAACATGTCTAAATAAGTCCGCATCATAAAAATAACCAGAAGCCTGTTTGAAAGCATGTTTCACCGATACCTATATTCATTGTAGCAGGGAAGAAAAGTTAACTAAAATATTTTTAAAACTTCTTTTCTGGCGTTTTTATTGAAACATGTATCAATGAAAAACTACAACCTAAATCCCCATTATATACGTTTTGTATACATATTGTCAACCCTCTGTGGCAGGAGTGTGCACCAGATGGCAATTTTCAGACAGTGAAATCGCACGAGACGACAGGGGTGAGACGACAGGGTTGAGACGACAGGCGTCTGGTGCATGATTGTTGCTTCTATTTTATTTCATTTTAGTCTCAATTCTCCTCCTTTCTGCCTCCTTATTGCTTCAACTTTTCATCCCTTAACTTTTGCTGTAATCTTCGGTGACTCTTTAGGCACACTTCCATCCATTCGGCACATGCCAGACCCCACGTTTAGTTTCCTTATCTCAAACATTTTCTGAAAGGTTGTCCCAGGTCAAGTCTGTGATATGTTGGCAGGAAAGCTAAAGTAAAGTTATTTATAGCGCTGGTCCTTTGTCTTAGTATCTTTGTGCTCCTATACGCTTCTTTCTGCATGTTTATGTGGATACGTGTGCTTGTATTTCGCTATGTGTGCGTGGGCTTCGTTGTGTACATTGCCTACACTGACACAGGGACAAAAAGACTAACAACAACTAATGTTATTTTACTTTTACACTCAAATAATACACTTTCTTCTCTTTTTTGATAATATAGACGCAGAAATAACTGAAGACACAAATAAGAATGAGAAATAGTGTTTTTGTAAACTTAAGTAATACTGAAAAATGGTGTTTTCTTATATGCAAAATATGCCTCCTTAGTGACAATGTAGACGTATAGCTATAAAACATATCCAAATTATCATACAAAAATTATCAACTAAAATATTTCAGTAAAACGTCTGAAATGCTCCTTAGCTTCTGTTTGACACAGGGATATATTTATGGCGCACCCACTGAAGCTCCAATTTGCTATCAATAGGTTTTATTGTATATATTAACTACCGATTCTCATAAGGAGATTTTTATTAAAACCTTAATTAATATATCACCCTGTTTCTCTGTTTCTCTGTTTCACCTTGTTTCATACTTAAACGTAATCTCCAGGCCATGTATGTTAAATGATAGCTCGAATATATATATATATATATATATATATATATATATGCTGGTCATTGAGACATCGTGGGTAACAAAGTTAGTTATTTCCGGTTTACTATGTTATTCTAACGTTTGCAGTTTTCGATTTTTAAATAAGACAGTAAAACTTTGTTTTATTCTCTGCAATTTTTAGATAAGTTCTGATCTTTTATTTTATGATTTTTGCTGCTCTCGGGAATGAGTATAGCTATTTTCTCCTCTAGATATTGTAGTTGGCTGATACTGTTTCCCTTATTTTCCATGATAATTGTTGTGTATTTGTTTTATTTTTAAGTTCTAATAAATAGTTAGAAAGGATGCTGTTCGCGTATTTACTATTGTTAAAAGATGTTTTGTGTACGTAGTCTCTCGGTTTGCATGACCATTCAGTTACTCCTATGTATATTTTTCTTTGTTTTTTTTTTGTATATATATATATATATATATGTGTGTGTGTGTTAATAAAGAATTAGTCATTTTTATTTATACATAGAGACAGACAGAGACACGGTTACGATTGACATTATTCAATACCCTGAAAAATTTGATAAGTGTGAAAAATACTGCATGACGAATATACATAAAAACTTTTATTGAACTATTTACAATATGCTTTCAAAAACAATCTTCAAAATTAGTCATAACAATGACTTAATATATAACGACTAATCCCAGCTTTTAAACGGTTTTATAACTTATCCTCAGGTTCCGACACTTACCAACAGGAATGTGGGTTAATTCCTATTTTGCTAAGGTCTCGATGTTTTTAGGCTTTCTCGTGTCTTCCATTGTTTTATAAATTCTCAGATGTGTTAATGTCTTTTTTTTTGGCATTGGTCTCTCTAAAACATCAACACTGGCAAATTTTGACACATGTACGGCGCCATTGTCTTGCTGAAAGGGCCACTGATGTTCAAGCTAACCCACATGCACGGCTTTGTTGTCAACATCAAGGACCATCTCCCTCTGGCCAGAGAGTTGTCTCTCGAATCGCCAGACCAGTCGTACATGTGTCTCCGACTATCTCTTCTCGATGCGGTAAGCTTCTTCCTTTACCGCACACCATCCTCTCAAGACTGTGGGACACTCGATAGCATTTCTGACAGCATAGACAAGGTTCTCTCCCTCCACCCATTTGCTCACATATTTGTGTTTAGCGACTTTAACGCCCATCATACCATGTGGCTTAAGAATGCTACTACTGACCACGCAGGCATTCAAACGCTCAATTTTTTAGTCTCTCAATCCCTCACGCAGATAGTTATATGTGTTTTACCTCCATCCCCGAGTCTTGTAGCGCCACGCAACTCTGCGGTAGTATCTGTTAACATCTTCAACTCCACCCCCTGCAAAGAACCTCCTACCACTAGAACTTCGTTCTACTATCAACGAGCTGACTGGGACTCGTTCCGTGATTTCCTCCGCGATGTCCCCTGGGATGTTGTCTTTACGCTCCCCGTCCAAGAATGTGCTTCTGAGGTCTCATCCTGGGTTAAAGCTGGAATCGACGCTCTCATCCCCTCAATGAAATATAGGGTCAAGTCGCGCTCCTCCCCTTGGTTCTCCGCTGCTTGCTCAGCCGCCATCGCACATAGGAACCACTTCTTTCACCTATTTTGTAGCGACATGTCGGACTGCAATAGACGTCTCTTTGCCTCCGCCCGTAACGAGTGTAAGCGTGTACTCAACGATGCTAAGTTACTATTTGCTGCTCGGATGAAGGAGCGTATTGCATCTCGCAAATTTGTCTCCAAAGATTATTGGCGTCTCTGCAAGAGCGTATTGAACAATTGCAAACCCTCTATACCTCCTTTGTTCAACCAGTTCGAAGTCCTGACCTCCTCTGCCGACAAGGCTGAATGCTTTGCTCGGAAATTTTCATTCAACCCAACGCTCGACTCTTCCGGTGTACCCATACCCGACTTCCCTCTTAGAACTGAGGCCCTATTGAGTGGGTTACACATAACCCCGTCTTTGATATTGGGCATTATCTCCAATTTAGACCCCAACAAGGCTAGTGGTGGAGATGGGATACCAGCCATTGTCTTAAAGAAATGCGTGCCTGAACTGGCGCCCGCTCTCTAAACTATATAACTACTGCCTCAAGGAATCTTGTTTTCCTGACTGCTGGAAGTCCTCTTCGATTGTTCCTGTCTTCAAGAACTCTGTCGACCCCTCTGACCCTTCTAACTACCGTCCTATCAGTCTCCTAACCCTCTTCGGTAAAGTCTTCGAAGCCCTAATCAATACCGAAGTGGCTAACCACCTTACATCCCATGATCTACTCTCAGACAAGCAATATGGCTTCCGCTTTGCCCGATCTACAGCTGATGTCCTTATGGCCATCACTGAAACTGTCTACCAAGCTCTTCAAAATAACGGGGAAGCTCGTTATGACATCTCCAAAGCGTTTGATAGGGTTTGGCATGCCGGCCTTCTTCGCAAGCTCCACGGTTATGGCATTACGGGTCGATTGTTTGACCTAATACAATCATTCCTGTCAAACCGTGATTTGAAGGTCGTTCTCAACGGATTCTCCTCCAGTTCCTATCCCACCGACGCAGATGTTCCCCAAGGCTCCATCCTAGGCCCTACTCTACTCCTTATCTACATAAATGACCTTCCTGACGCCATAAATTCCCAAGTTGGCATCTACGCGGATGACACCACAATTTATTCCTGCCTCAAAAACAAATCTAGTGTCACTGACAAAACTAACCTGGCCGTGCGTCTCAAAAAGGACTTCCAATCGGTTGTGAACTGGGGCAGGAATTGGCTGGTCAACTTTAATGCCTCAAAAACAAAACTGCTCTCTATTAATCACCACAGAGATCCTTCCCTGCTCTCCACTAGAATGTCTGACGCTCAACTTCTTGAGAGCACCTCTCTGCGGTTGCTCGGTCTCACGTTCACTGCTGGCTTGAGATGGAACAAATACATTGAGTCAATTGCTTCGTCCACCGCAAGGAAATTGGCTCCCTGTGCCGCGCCAGGAAATTTTTCTCCCCGGAATCGATCCTCCAGATTTACAAATCAACAATTCGCCCTTGCATGGAGTATTGCTGTCATATATGGTCTGGAGCCCATTCTGTTTGCCTCGGGGTTCTTGATAGGCCCCAGAGGCGGATATGCAATATAACTGGCCCTGTTATGGCATCTCGTCTACAGTCACTCTCTCACAGACGCGCCGTCGCCTCTCTCTGTATTTTTTAAAAATACTTTCATGGCAATTGCCCTGAGAAGCTGCATTCGCTGGTACCCAGACTTCATGAGTTCAAGCGCCCTACGAGGCTGGCATCCCGCTCTCACCCTTTCACTGTCGAAACTCCTAAATGTCGCCGTCTCTTCTAATCCAATAGCTTTATGTCTCGCACCTCTTACCTGTGGAACTCCCTTCCCTATTCCAGTTTCCCTGAGAGCAATAAACTCCAGCTATTCAAATGTAATGTCAATCGACATATCCAGTTGCCTTGATCTATCCACTATCCTTCTCCTCATCCTTTCCTCTATCACTCCTATCTGATCTTGCTGCAAATTTTCTGTAACCCCTTACGTCCTAGTGGCTTCTCGCCTTGCTAGGGGTGAAAGGCTTAAAAAAAAAAAAAGTTTTTCTACAGACTGTATGATGATTCTAACCTATTTAACATGGCTTCCAATACAACTGAGTGAAAAACATCCCTACTACATAAGGTTGCCATCAGACAGTGGCAATTAGGAGTATATCGTTAAGTTAAAAGGGTCATCCTTTTTTGCACCAAAAAAAGTAACATCTTTATCCCCAAGGAGCTGAATTTTTGTAAGTTCTTAGCAAAAAAACTGGTGATCTTGATTTTTTGTCGAATTACTGGCCTTATGTAAATTTTACTAGGAGTTTGATAGTAGATTTTGCTACCGGATTCATTCAAATCAAGTAAAATATTCTTGGTGGTGATCTTTGTTTATTCTTGATGTCCCTAAGGACATTTCTTGCCATGTAAGATAATACATTAGTTTTTCATCCTCATGCTTTGCTGTTTTTCATGGGGTGGCGAGTCTTGCATTTTTTGACAACTATTGGAACTGACATTTTACATTGCTTGAATATGGTATGTTGGCCTTTCCTTATAGAGTTCGCTATCGCAATCCTTAAAGTGAGATCCCCAATTAATCTTAAGCAAGTGATTACTTTTTGAAGAGGAATAGTGACGAATCCAAACGTTATCATCTATCTGGCATCAGATCTAAAACGCAGAGTAGTTAAATATTCACTATTTTGATCCGCTATAAATATCTACAGTCACTATTATTTCTACAACAAGTGACACTGACAAGAACAATAAATTGCATTGTCTATTCCTAAAAGATATTTTTATTCAAAAGAAAATTTGCTTTATGCTAAGAGAGACTTGTTTTTGTTTAAAAACTGGTTATAATTAGTTTATCCTGATAACTATATCTGATAAGAATACCGAAATACCCTGTTTTTCTAAACTTTCTTTTACTACACGATCACCAGGAAAACTAAGGTTCGAATTCACTCCTAATGCTCACCACATTATTGTAATAAAGTCAAGCTAGTCTGTGGTGATTTTTGCTGCATTGGTGATTTTATTTTTATATTTGGTACTTATGCATTATGTTATTTTACATATGATAAAGACAACCAGTTGAAATGTCTGGCTAAAAATAATATTTGGGAAGTTGGAGGAAATGTTTCAGAAGACGAAACAATTTGGAAAAAAGTATGAGAGAAAAGAATTGAAAGAAAACAAAAAATATTGAAAAGCATTATATCACAATCTTAAACAGTTTAACTGTCTACACTAGTGTCAACAATACATATTTTGCCCTTCTATACCGGATTTCTCTTTCACGTTTTCTCGTTATTCTTCACTCCCGTTTTGACTCTTTTTAGGATTTTTTTTTTATTTTCTTTGCTCACTATTTTTTTCTATCTCCATCATTCTCTTTTTATTTTGTTTAATTCACACATTCGTTCTCTGTTTCTGCCACACATTTTTTCTCTCTTTCTTTCTTCTTTGCTGTCCACTTTTATCCTCTATCTCCCTCATTCTCTTCTTCTCTTTCTTTCTTCTTTGCTGTCCACTTTTATCCTCTATCTCCCTCATTCTCTTCTTCTCTTTCTTTCTTCTTTGCTGTCCACTTTTATCCTCTATCTCCCTCATTCTCTTCTTCTCTTTCTTTCTTCTTTGCTGTCCACTTTTATCCTCTATCTCCCTCATTCTCTTCTTCTCTTTCTTTCTTCTTTGCTGTCCACTTTTATCCTCTATCTCCCTCATTCTCTTCTTCTCTTTCTTTCTTCTTTGCTGTCCACTTTTATCCTCTATCTCCCTCATTCTCTTCTTCTCTTTCTTTCTTCTTTGCTGTCCACTTTTATCCTCTATCTCCCTCATTCTCTTCTTCTCTTTCTTTCTTCTTTGCTGTCCACTTTTATCCTCTATCTCCCTCATTCTCTTCTTCTCTTTCTTTCTTCTTTGCTGTCCACTTTTATCCTCTATCTCCCTCATTCTCTTCTCTTTCTTTCTTCTTTGCTGTCCACTTTTATCCTCTATCTCCCTCATTCTCTTCTTCTCTTTCTTTCTTCTTTGCTGTCCACTTTTATCCTCTATCTCCCTCATTCTCTTCTTCTCTTTCTTTCTTCTTTGCTGTCCACTTTTATCCTCTATCTCCCTCATTCTCTTCTTCTCTTTCTTTCTTCTTTGCTGTCCACTTTTATCCTCTATCTCCCTCATTCTCTTCTTCTCTTTCTTTCTTCTTGGTTGCAAACTATTAGGTTGGTGCAAAAATAATATCGTTTTTTGACGTATTTTTTAACGTCAAAAAACGATATTATTTTTGCACCAACCTAATATTAATATCTATCTCCCTCATTCATTCATTCAGTCTTTCTTTCTTCTTGACAACCCAGTTTTATTCTCTATCTCCATCGTTCTCTTTTTCTCTTTCTTTCTTCTTTGCTGCTCCCATTTATTCATTATCCCTCTCACCGTCTTTTTATCTTTCTCTGAAATTTTGTTAACATTTTTCTGAAATAATATTTTATATTCTTAACTTGTGGGAAGTGGCAGCTTGTTTCCAAATTTATTTATAAAGTATTCAAATTTTATTACGAACATTTGTAAAAAAATATCAAGAATTTGTAAAAAATATTTTAAGTTATTATTGCATACGGAATTATTCCCTAATTCTGTAATCATTGGGTAATCATTTGAACTTTGAATTATTTGCTCCTGCTACTTACTGCTTTGCAAATATAATTGAAAAATTACATGTACCCCTTTTATGCAGATCAGCAGATTATCAAGGTTAATTCTGTTTTCTTTTATTATTATTTTTAATACAATCAATTAATTACCTGATAATTCGTGTTTCTGTTGTTACAGATTATTGTCTTTTCATAATTATTTGCTCAGTTTCAGTTTTGAAAAAAAGATCAAAACCTGTTGTCCTGAAAAGTCAGCTGCAGGCGAAACAGTCAAATCTTTGTTATTATTCCAGTATATGACGAGAGACTAAAAACTTGCACGTTTCAAAATATTATCAAATGACAAAAACTCAAAACGTTTTTAAATCTGTTCTTAGTCGGATCGAGAACTTTTCTGTGACCCTTCGAGGAAATTTTGAAGGTGAGTACTCGCATCTGAGAGAAGAAGAATCCATATCCATAATGATCATGGTGATCATGATGAAGAAAGAACAAAATTTTAAAATTCAAAGGACTATGTAAACTCTTAGAAAAGCATTAAAAAAGAAAAGACAGATAATGATACTAGATGGTGACATTAAAAAGGGAGCGATATTGTAATAGTAAGAGACGTGTAAGAAAGAAAAACAAAAGCCAGAAAGCAGCTAAAAGTAATGGATAGAGAAATAATAATGGAATGGATATTAAACAGAAAAGAATAACGGAATGAATAGGAAAATAAAGAATGGAAAATAGGAATAGAAGAAAAGTAAAATTGAAATGCAATATAGAATTGTAGGACAAAGTAAGAAAACCGATGGAAGAAAAGGAGAAATAATTGGGATGGAAATAAGAAGAGAAAAGAAAAACGACTTTAATAAAAGACAAAACAGTATAAAGAAACAAGGACGACGTAAATGTCAAAGAAAACAAAAATAAACAGCGTAATTCAACTTTTTGAGCAGAGAAATGTCTTATAGAAATCCAAAGAAACACACTTCACCCACGAATTCTTCACGCTCATCCTCCCAACCTGCAATTCATCTCTGCCCCGTCCTTCGCCCTCTCTACTTTGGACCCAGTTATGTGTTGCCCACGCGAAGCTGGGCGATGGATATGGTGGGGATTGTTAGGCAAGTCGTCTGGCAGGCGGCCGGCTGGTTGCCTTACCCAAGTAATGGATTTGATATTCTACCTTATGTACTATGGGCTGGACTAATTGAAGGAATGTGTCGCGACAAGTAACTGAAACGTCCTGACTTGAAAAATGAGGAGATGATCGGTGGGGTGGTCGGGTAGAATTTGAACAGCAGGAAACTGATTACTGTTTGCTTACTTTCTTACCGTTTAAACTTTTTTTTCTGATTTTTTCTAACTTTATTTTAATTCTATTTCTAAAAATTAGAAATGTAACTGGGGACCTACGAAAGGGCTGAAGGAAACTTTCTTCTCCATTGGGTTAGTTGGTTTTTGGTGTTGCTTCTTTTTGGTTGGTTTACTAACAGAAGGCGGAGCTTGTTACTTATTATTTAGTCATTTATATATCACGCCAGGATTTAGTGTTCTTGGTGGTGGTGGTGGTGCTGCTGCTGCTGCTACTGCTACTGCTGCTGCTGCTATTTTCTTCTGTGTGCCTGAATTAGTTAATGTTGGCTAAGATTTTATTATTACGAGAGACCGAAAGTTAAATGAGAATTTCAAGGAATAAAGGATAAGTGCTTCTTAAAATG
Source organism: Acanthosepion lycidas (assembly GCA_963932145.1). NCBI lineage: Eukaryota > Metazoa > Mollusca > Cephalopoda > Sepiida > Sepiidae > Acanthosepion > Acanthosepion lycidas. The sequence goes on from OZ010596.1 coordinate 69,252,388, forward strand.
CCAAACATTGAATTGTTCACTCCAAATTCATTGTATTGTACATGTGTTAGCTAGGTACTTCCACCTTTTCGCACAAAACAGTATGGCGTAAAGAAAAATCCTACTTAATAAAAGTAAAGTTTTATCCACAAAATGTTTATTTTATTATTACGAAGAAAGACCAAAGTATTTTTTGATTATTTTAAAAAATTTTTAAACCTTTCTAACATCTTCGAAATTTGGGTTGTGGCGTAATAATTATATTTTTTACTTTTTTACGAATCCAAAATTGAAAAGATTAATAAACGTAGTTTTAATATTCTATTTTTTTAATTATTTTTTTACTTAATTCTTTCCCTTTTTCACCTAAACGTAACATTATTATGAAAACGTCACGTGATCTATGAGAAAATTTTATAGTATTTTTTTTTTTTGTTTTTGCATAAATCATCTTCAAAAGGTAAATAAAAGTTAATGAGATATTAGATAATTAGGGAAACTATGTTCATTTGTAAAAATTACTAGGTATTTAAAAACCAAAAGAAATACGTTCATTTAGATTTCGTAAATTTGTGTCAATTCTGGTCATCCATAAGAGCTGTCATCATCTCGAGAAATTACCAAAACTTCAATAAAGATCAAAGAAAGATAAAACCCATCGTTAAGAAATGAATGTATATTACTTTATTTTGTGCTATAAGTAATATTTATTTCAAATCAGATTAATTTAACTTTAAATTTTCTAATTTTACTCAAATAACGTGCCAGAAATATACATATACACACACATATATATATATATATATATATATATATATATATATATATATATATATATATATATATATATATATATTTGGAAGAGTTTAAAAATCCATAAATTTTTAATTTTTCGGGTTTACAAATTTCTTAAAATTAAGAAAATTTTAAGAAATCGAGGAAATATCTGACATTCGATTCTATATAATTTCTACTTGAAATACACCAGAATATTTTACTTACTGGAAATAATAAATTTAATCCGTTAGCTTTCAATTAAAGCTAAAATTAAATCTTCAGGAAGGCTTTTTAATTTTTAAAGATTCATCTTACGACAGGTATCGAAAATTTATGCTGAAAAAGTAGAGTACCTAGTATTAGCATTTTCATATACAGTGGCTTAAGAAAAGTTTTTAGCCAGGAGAAATAAACTACACCCAATTTCAAAATGTAATTGCGTAATCCCTATTTACCATAACTACACAGTATTTGGAACTAATATGGAGTAGGTCCTCCATTTGCTAGTATCAGTGCTTGTATTCGATATTGCATGGATTTGATCAAGTTATCAACATTCGTCTGGGTTATATTTTGCCACGCCTTTAGCAATGTTACTTTAAGGGTTGCCACTAACGTATTTTTGGTTGAACGATCTCGAAGTCTACGTTCAAGGTACTCCCAAACGTCCTCTACTGTGTTCATGTCAGGGCTTTGGGCTACCCATGGCAGTGATTTAATTCCATGCGATTCATTCAAGGCCTTTTCTACTTTGCTCGTATGACATGGCGCTCCATCTTCTTAGAAAGGTAGACATTCTTGTCAATCTGACTGGTTTCAAATAGTGGGAGTACTCCTTTTTCTAATATTCGACAGTATTTTGAACCATTCAACCGCTCGTCAACAAGAATCAGTTCAGATTTCCCTTCAATCCAAATAGCGCCGCACACCATTACTCCAATCCCTCCATGTTTCACGGTCGCCTGCAGATATTCACTGTTCCAAGTCTCATCCTGATTTCTCCAAACATTAGCCAAACTCGAAATAGAATATTGGCAGAATTTACTTTCATTTGACTAAATTACGAACTGCCAAAATTCATAAACTTTGCTCTCGAATTCTCTCGCCCATTCCAAACGCCTGTTTCTATTAACCTCTGAAATCAAGTGCTTCTTTCTTGCAACTCTTATTTGATAGCCTAGCTTTTTCACAGTCTTTCTCACCACATATGGCGACATTTCCATGATGTCGGAGACATCTTTGACGCTCTGACAACGGTTTCTGGTGAGCTTCCCTAATCACTGCCATTTTCGTTCACTCAAACTCGATCCTTGATCTTCCTGAACGTTGTTCCACACAATACCCTTCTTCATTAAATTTCTTGACAATATTATTAACCGTTTGTGATAAACCTGGAAGAACTTAGCAATTTCTCTATTTGACTTGCCACACTGATCCCATATTAATTGGCTTTGTTGAAATTCAGTAATTTCCTTACTTGCACGAACTTTCATTACAAAAAAAACTATTGTTCATAGATGAGAGTAGCTTGATACTAACTCAGTATTATCTGAAAACAAAAGAAGATTCGTTATTAAACAAACCAAAATTGCTGTAATCAAGAGTGGCTAAAAATTGTCTTATCCCACTGTATATATATATATATATATATATATATATATATATATATATATATATATATATATATATATATATACATATATATATAATTTATTACTATATATATATAGGGATAAGATAAGTAAACATTTAGTTTTATAAATAATATTAAATGTTCACTTATCCCTATTTTCAGTACTAAAAGTACAAAGATGTTTGCCTTAAAAAGAGAAGTATCTTCCAGAAATAAAATGATTGAGTGTTGTTTTGTTACCCAGTGAATTTCCAGAGTTGCCTGTTCTTTACAGCTCTAATCAACGTCTATTTCCTTACCGTCCTTCCCAGTTCGTGGCCTTACATCCATTTACATAAGCTTGTTAGTTTCTCTCTGTCACTCTTACTTTCAATATATCTATGCGTCTTAAATTTCATCAAGATTCTTTTCCCTGTTATGTTAAAGAAATTTCAAATTGCACTTTCTGGTTGTAAGTATGAATAACCATTCCATTCGTTTTGTTCTGTCCACAGTATTCTTCGCAAACTTCTGTAGAACCGCGTTCCTGTTGTTTCAAGTTTCGTCTTGATCTATGAGGAAATTATCCAGAATTCATAAACATAAAAGAGAAAAGATATTATATAGAATTTCTACGCTCTTTTCTTTGTTTTTAAAAAAATCTCTTTAAACTTATGGAAGTCATTTTATCCTAATTCTAACACGCCTTCGGATCCCCATGTCATATTTTCGTCGTCTCTTACAAATCTACCCACAGGTAATTTAACGTTTGTACTTGTTCTGATGTCTCCAGTTGGTAACCCACAGCTTGTCTTCTTACATTTAATAATTAGTCTCTTCTTGCTTTTCTTTTTCTACCTTTTTTAGGAGTTCTTACAGCTTTTCTGGATCTGCCATTCAGCAAAGTGTCATCTCCGTATCTTATGTTGTTACGATTGACACAATAAGTATCTCTCCATCTCTCTTTCTCACTCTCTCACTCTCTCACGCGCGCACACACACACACACAAACATATATACATGCACATACATATACACATAATACACATGCTGCACAGGCGCACACACGTGACAATGGATTTCTCTCCCTCATGCTGGACACTACAATTTTTCCCAATGACGTTCACTCTGTATAAGGCCCATCATTACAAAATAAGAGACAAAATTTTAGGTGATATGTGGGGAAGATAATTGTTAGACTTGAATGGGATAAAGATCGTAATGACCGGGGAAACATTCTCTTGGAAGTTGGTTCCTCAAAGCAACGGTTCGTCGGAAGAAGCTGCTCTAGTGTTACATCTCCCCCAATGAAATACGAAGGGAAATAGTTCGATACAATGTGCGTGACATGGTAGCTCTTAGCTGTGAAGGGTAGAACTGGTGGAACGATGGAATGTAGCTCGTCTGAACACTTTCCATGGAAATAGCAATAGACTAGGAACGTTCTGTCTGTGGCAAAGCGTTGAAAAATAATTCGGCTCTCACGGAGACGCTTTTGAAACAGAAAAGTGAATACTGAGCTGCTCTTGCCCGTATATATGACACCAGTAATCTATTTTCGACCTGATCTGATTCTTGTAAATGTAGAGAATAGCAGAGGGAATCAAGTACTTACTGGAGCTATACAAGAACCGACCATTTTTCCCACATCATTAACTATGGATCGTATGTACGAGTTCAACGAGGCCTGGGTTTAAATCCCGATAGGCACTCAAGGCACAGGGTTTCCCTGATACATCACCTACTCATCGCGATAGGTGAAAATTCAGTTTTCTGGTGGTGACGATGGAATGTCAATAGCTTTTGTTTTCGAGGCACTGAATGTGTCTAGCCAGTTTGGGAGCTGCACCGATATACCGTTGTATCATCAGAATAGATATTCCCAAATGATCGGAGTATATCGGAGTTGATCGCTTTGATAGCGGCTTTCAATGGAATGGTTTCCTTGTCAAAGACATCCAAGATGTCATCAACTAAGAGAATCAAATCACGAGAGAATAATTGTCACATCTTATAGGTGACATTATCATGAATATTTTCGACTACTTACTTCTGGGTTATGCAGACCAGGTGGAAGGGAGTAAATTTCCGCAGAAATATCTATGGTCACTCCTCAATTTAAGGATTTAGGGATTGCCCAGTACCTCGATATAGGCGGTAGCATTGACCATGACGTCTTGCAGAAAAACTGGAACAATATAGGATTGAGTACAACTTTTGGACCATCAGAGATGACGTGAACCTGGAATCCGCCAAAAGACACTTCTCATTCCTGTTCGCCTGACAACTTAAAAAAAAACAAAAAAAAAAACAAAAACAAAACACAGCTTACCTCCAGGTCGTTGTGATTGCAGTTTTCTGCCTTCTTATTCCCTTTGCCAGATTTACACGGTGGAGTAATGTATATCGGCTTGGAATGAGGAATCGGAGAGCCGAGTTCGAATTCCAGTCAGATCCATTACATTCACTTACGTGCTAATACCCTTGGGAAAGGTATGAATCCTCTTCTTCTCCCTCCAGCTATGGGTAAAATAGCAGGACAGACTGGGTGGTTGTCCTTCTCCTAGACTTGGATGGCAACTGGTCTAGGAGAAGGACAACTCTAAATCCCAAACCTGCGGAGGGTCGTTTAGGAACCTTGTGGCATTCGGTGCACCAGGTCTCTGTATTCGTCCCTCCAAAAAGTGTGGATGGTCCTGCACGAGGCCTTCACCACTATAATCAAATCTCATGTGCCGGTGTCGGGCTGTCGGTTTCCTGGAAACTGATCTGCTTGACCCTCATACGTCGAATCTCGACGGGAGAGTCGATCATATATATATATATATATATATATATATATACAATGAGTGTCTGCGTGATATATATATATATATATATATATATATATATATATATATATATATATATATTAAATGTGACGTTTACTAAACTGGTAAAATGTGAAACTTGGAAGGTAGGAAGAAGAAGGTAAAAGGAGAACACTGTTTCTGAGGATATTGTGTCTTTGTGGTTTACTTCACAAATTAATCAAAGAAAGAAAGAAGAGGTTATATTGAAGACAGCATAAAACGAAATTGCCACAGCGAAAAGTTAAGCTAAAGAAGAAAGAAAAAAGGAAAGAAAGTCAAAAAGAAAGAAAGAAATAAAAAAAGATAAATAAATAAAAAAAGGAAAAAGCAACAAACAATGAAAGCCAATGACAAAAATATATATATGCTTCTCAATTTGTCCCTTTCTTTTTCTTTCTTTTTCTTTTTTTTTTTTCAAATGTGACTCACCCCACTACCCTTCAATCTAAACTCCACTGGCAAACGGCTTCCTGCCTTGCCTTGATGCCAAGCGACGTACCAGTTTTCTTCGTGTTGCTGTCTCAAATGTGGCGTCAGTCGCGGATGTCGGGTGTGCAATTGTGGGTGGATGGGACATCGTCTTCTTGCGATGGAATCTCAGTTTCAGAAGGAGTTGGTAATGATGGTGGCGATGGTAGTGGTGGCTGGTTGGAGTCGATGTAAGGCGTCTGGCACGAGAATAAATGGGACGATGCCGGGTTGGTAGAGAAGAATTTTAGTCAGCAAAGATTACGTCTCCCATTTTCTGGTTGACAGCACTTTTTTCCGTTTTTCGTTTGGTTTATTCTTATTTTGTTGCTAGGAGACACAAATGAGCAGAGAAAAAGTAGCAGCAAAAACCAATGGTGGAATCAGTGAACTTCATTTTAAATATTCTTCTCGTGTGTTGGTGTTAATTCTACGTTTTTGAAAATACATCAGATTAGTTGTCTTTACTAGGAGCATATCAGTGACCCTAGGACATACAATACTAACCTACTTTACCCAATGTGTTTGCCGAATTTACTGCTTTATCTAGTGTTAGTTAGAACATGATTGCTACAGCAATTTTCAGAAGACTTCAGTTTCAGCGAGATAAGACTGTAAAAACTAAGATGAAAATAATAATAGTGACCCATACTGGAAAATGAGGAATGTGATTCAAACGTCAAATTTGAGTTTGTTAAAAATGCCTATACTATATTTATATTTAATGCTAGAGACAATGCTCATCAGAAAAATATTCGATCGGTAAGATCATACATATATATATATATATATATATATATATATATATATATATATATATATATATATATAAGAAATATATATATATATATTTCATCCATATATATATATATACATACACATTTCACACACACACACATATATATATATATATATATATATATATATATATATATATATATATAGCTCATATACATTCACAGCTCATCAGTGTGACTAGACATCAGATTGCCTCATGCCGGCATCGAAACCCGACTGATTTGGTATCAGTCGGAGACCCTACCCTTAAGCCACTGAATGTAAATTTAGACATTTATATTTAGACGTATTCATTTTTAGATAAACACGCTAGTGACTGGAGAACTCGATTCGTCTTAACGAAGAGTCTTGCATTGACAGCAGTAATAGTCACACTTTACAGATTCGCTTTTCCCCCCGAGAGGTCAACAATTAGGAAACCAGTCGATTCTGATACCTTGGTTTCAACCTTTCGGAATCTTCAGGCGCTAAATCGATTTTTGCATATTTAAAATGATTTCTCGAAGACTTCATTATATTACTGTAAATGAACTGAAGATCACACGATACAGATCGATTAAAAAAAAGGAACTTTACTCATTCATTGTATTATTTCAAAATATAAATACTAAAAGAATTATTAAATTACGTAAGTGCTAAATCGTTATTAGTCCACTCAAAAAAGGAGTTCAAAAGAAATTCTGATTTTTTATCATTTCATCAAATTTTGGTGAATAGATTGAGGCAAGAACCTTTCAGCATAAACAGATATTAAAATATTTCTTTGGGTTGTTGGTGAAGCAAAAAGCGAAATTGACTCTGATTCTGATCTGATTTCTGGAACGAAACAATATTAACACCTGATATTTTTTTTTTTTTTTCGATTCGTTTTGGTTATTTTTCTTCCTTCCTCCTTTCTTTCACGTTTTTTTTTTTCTCTTGACTCTATAACTTTTTCTTTCTTTTCTTTTTTATAATTAATATCATTAACTTTAAACATGAGTGAATGAAAATAACAATCATAAAAAACCAGTTCCAAAATTCTAGTATTACAAAAATTATTAACGTTTTCCCTACTGAATTTCAGGAAACCAAATTTGATTGTTTCCTTTTATGGATAAATTCTTAAAATTGCCAAAATTAACACTTTTTTCGGAAATACGATATACTATCCTCCCAAGAACTAAACCAAAATATGTAAATTAGATAAACATGACTTATTAATTATTTAAAATATCCTCTATATCAAGAAGGAAAAAACAAATTTGTAAACGACTTCTCTTTTGAAATCTTGATATCAGATATTCTCATCTTCATATAAAGCTAGAAGTATTTCATTATTTGAAATTTCTCATTTTACATTTTCTTATCAAAAATTTGGTACTTTGATTGAATGTTCTTTTCTATATTCATTCGGTGTATTGGTTGCATTAATAATCTTATTGGTCAGTAGTGAAAAAGAAAAGAGGTTATGGTGGTTTCATCTCTCTTTAAAGCAAGAACTGCTTCAATATATACTGGAGTGCGTATCCGTTGTTAAAAAGTTCAAAATGTCGGTATCTTTAAATTCAAGAAGAATATCTAGGTAACGAAATATAAAAATAGAAAATCTTGTCATTTTTGAGTGAAGAGTTGATTCGTTGTCCGGGTGTAACATTTGGATAGTGAACACTCTAATCACAGCCAACATAAAATTAAGGATGGCTTGAGACGGCAAAATAAATTAATCTTATCTTTTGATAGATAAATAGATTACTTTAATGAACAAACCTCTGGAACTAATTATTTTCATGAGGAATGGACTCTGTGTCCTCGTAATGGGGGTGTAAATGGGTAGGATCTTTGGCGATTGTGTTAGGTTATTCAAAAAAAAGGTTATTTATTGTGAGAGTCGTGTACAAAGGGGCACTTAGAGCAGGGTAAGAAGCTGGCGTTAAGACGAATCCTTAAATTTGTGCCTAATGACGCTGCGCTGTACTTACTGATAGTAAAAGATGAAATAGAATTTGGACTTGGAAGGGTTGGAGTTCGTTTTGTGATGAGCAGTTGTGGATGTAATTTGTCAAGAGTGAAGAAAAAAGGAAAGAAAGAAAGAAATGCAAATGTTAAGTAAATGAAACTTAAAGACAGAATGCTTCTTTTCTGTCGTTCTTGTCTTTAATGCTTTCTTTTTTTCCTTTTTTTTTTTTTGTAACTGATTCAAACTCTACTTTCAACGTAAACACGGTGATAGAACAATGGAATGGAAAGACGTAATAAAAATAGGCAAAAATGTTCCCCAAAAAAAAGGAAATTATGAAAGAAATGGAATATAATAGCAAAAAATGAACAGCAAAATAATTAAAGAATTTAAAAAAATGTTTATCGGTTGAAATCCGGAGAATATGTCTGGTCAAACGTCACTTTTAAAACCAGTAATAATTAGGATATTAGTCAATTAATTCATTTACGAATAATAATACTCTCATCACAAAATTTCTGCAGACAGAAAGACGATTAGCAATAATACAGATTTAAACACTGCACTCGAAATAAGACAAAGAAAATAATTCTAATAATTCATTGGATAATTCATCGAATAATGACTATGTTTTAAGTAAACCTTAAGAATAAAATCTCACATGGAAAACTAATTGAACATTTTGATCCTTAAATTTCAAAGAAACAAGTGAACCAGTCATAAGTAAATATTCTAAAAGAATAATTATTTACAACATTATGCGCGTTAAATTAATCACCAAAAACAAATTTACTAGCAATGACTTCAAGAGGCCACATCTCAATTCATGTCCCTATCTAAAACTGGTCTTAGTCAGTCTATCCCAGTGCAGAAACTCACGATCCCAAACTAATAGTCCCTAATCATAAAACAAGACTCTCAAAACTGCTATGTCCATAAACTCAGTTCTTATATCAAAGACGAGTTACCCATGTGTCAGAATACCCAAACAAACGACGGCCGTGATTTCCCATTCATCAGATTTCGTGTGGCCTTCGTTTATAGTTTGTCTTTCATTTTTACTGTCTATCCTCTTGAGGATAATTGAATTATGACGTTTCAGCTGAGAAGAAAGATTATAGCCTCTCTGATCATCCCTCACCTAGCATTCTAATTTGTGGCGACTTCACTATTTATCATAAAGAATAGTTAGTCCACTTAAACGAAACCGACGAAGAATGAAGATACTGTAATAACTTTCCCATCGCTTACGATTTAACCCAGATGTTGGTAAAATAACCTCGTGTATCTGATATAGCTAGGCATCGTGAAAAACTCCTAGAAAACTTTCTCATCTCCTGTCATGACAAATGCTTCGTACACTTCAGATCATTCATTGATCAATGTCAAAATTTATGCGAAACCAAAGGTATTCTCTGATATCCCATTTCATAGAGGGATCTTTCAGTACGCCAAAGCAAAGAATTCTTCAAAAATAGAGCATCCAAAATGGCCTCTCTCGTCTCTGAATAGATTCTTCCTAGCATGGAATGTATTATTCTATACAAAATGTATTAATAGAACACAGAAATCCTGGCTTGCTTCACGCCAGAATGTGCTGCGATCATAGCTCCCCGTAACTATTCAGGAGTGCTCATGGTCAGTGCAAGTAAGTTCTTCCAAAGTCAAAGAACCGTTATGAGATCTCATTTCAAGCCAGAGAGGAAAACAAAACCTAGGTTATCATGAATGTTGGGAAATTTGAAACAAAATCCTCAATAGATGCAAACCGTCAGTGTCTACTAAATAAACAACCCTGAGATTATCTCATCATAGTTGGTTAACGCTAAGCTCTTTGCAAAGAATTTCACCTTTAACTCCACGTTAGACGACAAGTGCTATCATCTACCTGACTTCCTACCCGCCACAGACCTTGCAGTTGATCACTCTTCTTAAATAAATCTAACAGACCAATGGGGGAAGGGAAAGTGGTTTGTAACTTTCAATACTTCAAAAACCATGTTAGTAACATTTCATTATCATCATCGATTTAACCATTAATTGTCTCTAGTCATGTTGGACGTTTGCATTCTCAAAAGAGTTACTTGCTTTGAAAGTCTGTTCACCAAAGACCTCAACTGGAACTCGTTATACGACTCATCGTGATAGATGTTGGAATAATGGTCGGCTCCTTATAAGGTTCCAGAAATATCTGACACCACTCGCCATTCTTTATCTATACAAGAGTCAGATCTTACCCCAAAAGGGTGTATTGCTACTATCTCTAAGCTGCTCAATTTTCTCTTTCAGTCTTGAAAAATCGTTTACGCTATCTTGTGGGTAATAAGTCATTTTCCACCTCACAACCCGTTTCCCACAGACAAAACATTGCAAGCTATTGCTTTTATAAATTCTTTTATAATTTCTTGAAGTGTAATTGTTGTTAGGAATATTGACTCCCAGTGGGAAAGCATTCATTGTCCTGCAAGCGTTCAAAATGTTCATTTCGTGAAAAGCATTATTGTGCCAATAATTTTGATGTATCAGAAGTTTTGGGTTTGTCACTATTTCCATGACAAAAAGTTATAGAATACATTCCTTAATTCCACCAGTTCTTACCTTTACAGCTAAGACCCTTCCCCATGTTATTGTACGTATTTCCCTTTGTATTCCATTAGTAAGAAGGAATTTCTCTTCGGTTTGTTACAAAGAACTATTGCTTTCTGGAACAGACTTCCAAGAGGATGTTTCCAAAAACACTACAAACTTAACCTCTTAAGAGGCAACCATTATCCATCCTCATAATCTGCACTTCTTACCGCCTCCTTTACTCAGTAACCATCTATCTTTATTGGCTCTTGAGCCTTGTATTTGTTTGAGCAATAGTGTCATAACAACGGTCGCTGAAAAATAAGTCTCCTTATTTAATAGAAAAATCTTCAAATGATTAGAGCAAGTAAAACTAAGGAAATTTGGGTTTTACAAGCATATAGTAAAGTAAAGATGGGAATGAGACTTTGATTTTGTATTATTGAGACTGTGACTGTCAAATAGTGTCTTGAAGGCCTTTAATCAAATGTAGGCTAATTCCCAAAATGTCGCTTTAAGATTAGCTGTTTTTGCCGAAATTTAAAATGATGCCGAAGAGAAAAAAACTGGAAAGGAGTGCTGTAGACTTTGATAGTCTCAGATATTTGCCTCTGCTTTCAGCATCACTGGCTAAGCGCCCAGCAGGGATAACGTTACTGGGCGCGCACGTGGATATACGGGCGATATAAGAGACGCAGATTACATGAACGCGTCTTAGTCGTGTGCGTGCATCTTTGTGTGCGTCTGGGAGTTTGGGTGGATGTAAATAGCTGAGTGATGTGATAAATTTACTTTTATTTACTTTTTAGGATTTTTTTTCTGCAGAACAGTTCTTTTAAGGATTGTTAACTAGAGAAATGTAGACGTCTCAAGCTATGTAGAAGAGGGTAAAGATCGAAGAAAGAAAGAAAATGAAAGGAATGTTTTCAGCAAAAGTTCAAGAAAGCAAAAATTCAACAAAACCCTAGACTGAACGGAAGAAAAGCCAGAAAATCTTTAAGAAAAAAGAAAAGGCAAATATAGAAATAGCAGCATGGAAATAAAACAAAATAGAAGATGAAGATAGTGTTTAGCATAAAAAATAATCAGCTGGAAAACAAAGCAAAAAACAGTGACTAGAAAATGAAAGATTAAATGGTAAGATATCAGACATGCGATTATCTCCTCTTACAAACAGTAATAATCGCTTCTATAATGGAACTCCTACGTGGCTAACGTGAAAGAAAACTGCAAAAGCAGAAATCATATAAAAATTTAACAAATTAACATAAATAACAAAGAAAATATTTTATCTCAAATTGTTTCACTGCTGTTCGATCTCTGTACAGTTGGATCATCTTTACTGATATTTTACAGTGTTGTAAAAATATGAGAGAGCTATATGAGATAAATATAATGGAGACATTTTCTCTAATATTGTAAGGTGGCGCCACTAATAATAATGGCTCATAAGTCGGCATCTTCATTAGATTATATCAATTACGAGTGAACTTGATAGCTGATTATAATTTACGCGCTGCCCTCTCTTAAATATGCTCATATACTGAAGACGTAAATTCTTTTATAATTTCTTGAAGTGTAATTGTTGTTAGGAATATTGACTTCCAGTGGGAAAGCATTCATTGTCCTGCAAGCGTTCAAAATGTTCATTTCGTGAAAAGCATTATTGTGCCAATAATTTTGATCTATCAGAAGTTTTGGGGTTTTTTTTCCTCGTTACCACTACATCTTTGCCCTGTCCCATCCGCACACAGCTTTTCAAGTGTTAAGACTCGCATCAGATAATGTTCACTGTGCTTTTGGCGTCCATTCCCTCGACTTGAATTGCTGAGAATTATTTGAGCATAGAAAACATGAATTTACGACATCTAAAACGACCTTATTTGGCGCTGTTATTGAACAACTTCCCTGATATCTGATCTCAAAAGCATTGACTGTTTTAAACTTGTCTTTTTCTTTCATGTTCAGTTTTTTTTTTTTTCTCTCTTCTCCTTTCGCAAGGAAAACCAGTAAGGCACTTCCAGTTGATAGAAACGGGCATTACTCCATTTCTGTCTACTAGTCGATTTTGTAGTATTCGATTTTAACGCGTTTGGAGATATATATATATATATATATATATATATATATATATATATATATATATATATATATATATTCACCAAAGTAGCTTTGAATCGGCCAGCGTTTATAGTCAGGACAGCTAAGTTTTATGTACATTATATTTGTATTTCAAAGTGTAAATCAGAAATAAAAATTATGAAAAATGCATCATTGAGTCTGTAACCTAATAAAGCACGAAAAAATTAAAAATTCATTTTAAAATACTGGAGGCAGCTAAATTATACTATTCTTTTCCATTTATGAATAGTAAATATAGAAATCTATGATAACAATATCACCTAACCACTAAAAATTAATAATGAATTTTAAATGATTTTAAACTTTATAAATTATTATCTTTTTTAAATGAAAACTGTCCATATAAAAATTAATTATCCATCGAAAAAACTGTTTTTTCTTAAGACAATAGTGTCCATAATATAAGTTATTCATAAAAGCAATTAAAAGCATTTCTATTCAAATTATGTCTTAAATTTATTTCATTTTTTTTTTTTTATTTTACAATTCAAAAGAGATTTTCTATAATTCGGCATCCTGTATGAAATAAGTAAGGGTAACATATGTAAAAAAAATATTTTAGATTTTCTAAAATAAAATAACCTTTTTAAAAATAATTTCATTCGTGTGTGAATAATTTCTGAAAGTTTCATTAGATTATCTAATTTTTGCAAGAATTTCCAAATCAACGTGTTTTTCACTGCAAACTAATTTATAGTCACCAGTTTAAGCAAAAAAAAAAATTAACTCTGAATTCGAAGGTCCAAAAAGGGATTTAAAAATATAATTTAATAATCAAAAATCCTCTGGTGTTTTCTCTTAATAATATTATAAAAATTTCGATGATAAATCTTTGTTTTTATTAAATTTTCCTTATTTTTCACCGTTTGTTCTAAATTTTAACTAATCTTTGGGGGCACCTACACAATATTCAATTTTTATCAACAATCTCAGTTTGCTTCTGAAAGGAAACATTTTACAAAATTTATTCGTGAATCCCACACATAAATCCGATCAGTTAGCTTTGTTATCGTTTTTAATTTAGTTGGACATAATGCGTAAAAATAGCAGATTCAAACGATTTTTTTTATTTGATTTAGATATTTTTCGCTATGATGTTGATGATTCTCAAGTAATATCTTCCGTTTATTGCAATAAACTACTCTAGAGAATGAAACATATTGACACGGTCAATCATTCGCATTGAATCTTCCATAAACTGAAGTTACTACTTTTTTTTTTTTTACTTTCCTTAATAAAAAGAAAACAAGATGCCAGAAATTTAATTGTTATTTTATTCTATCTTCATTTTTCAAATATATAAACAAAAAATGCGCAATCTTGACGCATGTTTAAATTCACACTTTGACAGATGTCAGAATTTAATCAAAAGTGATCTTTTCCATGAAGTTATTTAAAACTAAACAATTCTTCTGTCATCTTATGACTAAAACTAAAATTTTGTTCATCTTAACACTATAATGTTCAACTTAACAATGCTCAGCATATATATATATATATATATATATATATATATATATATATATATATATATATATATATATATATAACTGTATCTCTGTGTGTGCGCGTGTGTGTGGGATGTATAATAGTATCCAAAAGAAAAGTGAAGATTATGAGACAAAGTGGAAAATTTATAAACGATGCGTTTCGTCGAGAGTTCTGCTTTCTTTGGCTTCCTCCGGTTAGAATGAAAGAAAGACAAAAGTGTATGTCAGCAAAAATTCCTTAGGATCTCTGAGGATAAGTAGTTACCATAAATCAAATTAACTTGCCTTACGACCTGCAATGTCCAGACTCAATGTCTGCTTGTTTGTTTGTTATATAGAGATATCAGAAGCGTTTGGTGTTGCTGGATTTCAAATCAGTCCAACGAAACTAAAGAATGTTTCACTTTGTCTCATCTTTATATATGTGTATGTGTGTGTGTGTTTCTGTGTGTGTGCGTGTGTGCGCGCGCGTGTGTGTATGTTTGTGATTATTTCTTCTTTAACGTAAATAGAAACTTGCTTTAATGTAAACAGAAATATGCTCAACTGGGAAGCTGTCGGTAGCCGAGCAATTAAAGCACATCGAACAAGATGTTGATTCCTTTTCAAAATGGGAGCGCAGGTTCGAATCCTGCCGAAGGGCACATTTTTTTAAGTTCTCTTGAGTGTGTAAATACAAACTTTTTAAACAAATAGAACGTCTATTCAAATACGGTCATCCACTAAAAATAAAGTTTGAAATAATGTCGGATTAAAAAATAAAATCCATTAATCCGTTAGAAATTTTCATAGTAGAGTATCTTTTCATTATCCTATTTTTTTTTTTTCTGTTTTCCCTCCTTTTATAACATTTTTCGTATTTATCTGAAGATTGCATTGTTATTATTATTATTTGTATAAAATTGATTTTACATTTTATCATTTTCGAGATGATGCTAATATTCCAGTAGAGTGAAAGTTAGCAGACGATGAACACAGCGTAACTTAAGGAGGAGGAGGAGGAAGAGGGGGAGGAGCCAATTTTATTTAGGATTAGACTTGACTTCTTGACATATTTATTGAGTTCGCTGTAAGGAGCTCCACACTGACCCTGATCACTTGGCCTCTTTTTCGCTACATCAATTTTTCTTGATCTCATATAACTTTTTCTTCCCTGTCTCGTTAAAGCGCAAACCTTTTGCATCACAGGCTTAGAAAGATTCCCTTGCGCCTGCTGGATTGTAGGCACATCTCACTGATCAATATATAACAATATGGAAGAGAGAAATAAGAGAGAAATAAGAGAGTATATCAACAATTTGCATGCAATTCTCGAAGACAATTCGTTAATAATTCAATCCTTGTTGCTATATACTTCATCTCAATGGAAAATCTGTTTATATGAAAGAAATAACAAATATTTATATGCAACAAATTACCGAATATCACAAGGTTTTCTTGCTTAAGATGATGAGAACTTTTCAGCCCTGTAATCGTGTGTGAACATACATATATATATATATATATATATATATATATATATATATATATATATAGGTGTGTGTGTGTCCGTGTGTGAATAAAGACAAAAAAAAAACTTATCTTCGCCGATGTGTTTTGTCCCCTGATATTTAAATGTAAAATTACATTTTGTGGCACAAGGCCAATAGGGAAGTAAGGAAAGGCTGGTCTCACTATCCATCCTACACGTAGCTAATGTGATTCATGACTCAATCTAACATTTGACTCAATCACCATAAGAACTCATTTTTCCAAACCCAATCCAACATTTACCAAAATACCGCATATTCGCATGGAGCCTACTAAAAAAACATGATATGAAAATTTTAAAACTGTACAATTCTTTTTTTTTATTATTTTTTTCTCCATTTTTTTTTTTTTTTTTTTGTGAAAATGATGGGGGAAGGGATAATGCCAATGACGGAAATAAATGGAGACATCTAGGGAAATGTAAGGATTTTATTTTGTAAAAATATTATAAACAAAAATAAAAATGTTGTTAGTCTTTCAAAATTTAATCTAAGAGACGGTCATAAATATCCATCAGGTTAAGTGAAAAATCTAGGTAAATTATGGAGGAAGCTAAGTGATATAATTTAATGTTTAATAAACGAAATGTTATTAGTCATTACATTACGTCATAATATAATAGCATTATATAGTATAATTGTGAACATTTTTATTTCAGATATTTAAAGATAGCTATCGATAGCCTCAAAAGACAAACAAGATATTTAAAATTATTGAGTGATGGATCACAATTTTGCAAATTTCGAAAAAATGAACACAGAATACAGCAAAATCAAAAAGTAAACGAAAATATTGGCAAGATAAAAAGAAAGAAAATGTCTTTGATAATATCACAAAAAAATGAGAGTAAAATTAAAAAGTTAATATACGAAATAGGTTCATTGATGAGGTAGAAAATATTTGAAAAAGACGCAAACTTCTACACAAATAAAAAAAAGATGTTGAACGAAGAAAAGCATGATACTCAACAGTATTTTATAATGATTTATATAGAGCAATGTGTCTTATGTCGGAGCTAAAGCTTGATTCCTTCATTCAAATTCTCACCCAACAAAACTTAGGAAAAACAGGTTGAGGTGGTGTAATGTTTTTTTTAGATTATTATTGTAGGAAATAAATTTATCGATCTCTTCAGATTTTATGACAGTGTCAGGGACATGCAGAGAATGATTGTACTTGGCCAAGACGTTTTTAAGTGCTATATGTCACAATCAAGAAACTTTCAGCTAAAACGCATGTTCGTTCAAGACAATGTTCTTCATATTCTTCAAAACTATTTCCGACCTTAACAACAATGATTTTAAAGATACAATATTAATGGCGCGACCCGAGGTCCCTCAAAAAAACTTGTGACTCAAATTTGAAAGAGATTTATATGAGAATAGAAATCAAAATTCAAAAATTCATTGGGAGACTCTCTACAAAGCAACAATTTTTTTTATTAAATAAAAATAACAGTTGAAAAATTAACAAAATTAAAGACTGAATGATTGAGTAAGGCTATCGAATGGCAACTATCCTGCGTACTAATAATAAAACAATGATCCATCCAAGTATATGGGATATTAAATTAATCTGTGGCATTTATTTCGTTTGGATTAATTCATAAATAAAATGTATCTCCTATATTATTTATATAATAAAACCTGTCACATTCAAAACAAGTTATCAATATTTTTAACAAGGATCGATATTAATGGCTGAATGTCACATGATATATGATTCAAATAAATATAATTAATTATATCCTGAAAATATTATACGACATAACAGTTTTATTGTGATAATATTGACTTTCATAATCAAATTTTTGAATATATATATATATATGTGTGTGTGTGTGTGTGTGTGTGTGTGTGTGTGTGTGTGTGTGTCTGTGTGCGTCTGTGTATGAATTGCTAATGCCCCCTGAGGGGTGCACGGACAGGCCCATTTACGAAACTCTGGAGTCGGGATGTTGAAGGTAACATCATCAATCAGCTAAGTGACCAACTTTACTTACATTTATCCCATATATATATATATATATATATATATATATATATATATATATATATATATAGCAAATAAATGACAAAGTGGTAAAAATTGTCTAACACATTTCGTTCTCTAGAAGAACTTAATCAATGAATACATTTGAGGAAGTCCTCCTAGAGGACGAAACACGTTACAAAGTTGAATAAATTCTGTAATCTATTCCACTTTGACATTCATTTGCCTAAAATTCTTCTTATATATTGAGATCATAGATCATATATATGTATATAATTTTTATATTATTTTTCTTATGTATATAAGAGGGCTCTAAGTTAAAATTAGTAAAAAGAAAAACTTATATATATATATATATATATATATATATATATATATATATATATATATATATATAGGCACACACATACACACAAACACACACAAATATATATATATATATATATATATATATATATATATATATATATATATATGAGTATCTACGTAAGTACGTATACATTATTCAAATTGAAATAAATTTTGATTGAACTACTATTTTTTCCTATTATTCTTCACGATAAACATTTGTATTAGGCACTTTTTGGGACGTTGAGTATTTTTAACGTGAATGTAAGATCGTTTTCACAAATGCAGAAAAGGCTTGTCTTAACGTCTACTTAGAAAAGCTGCAAGACGAACCGCATTATTTTTGTTTATGATCCTTGATTTGTCAATAATCAATTAATATTAAATACTGTTAACCTACACTAGATAAGTATCAACAAGTATACTAAAATATTTTTCTATTCTTATCAGTACTTTCGCTATCTTTTAATAATGCTATTGTGTGGCTCCTTCGAAATCTTCCCCTAATTTCCAAGTATTATTATTATTATTATCATTATTATTATTATTATTATTATTATTATTATTATTATTATTGCTTTTGTTGTTGTTGTTCGTGTTGTGAAATCAACAGAGGTACAAATCAGTGTCTTTACTTGCATAGTATTTTTGATCGTAAGATGTACTGTTATTATTATAGCTTATGCTATCATTGTCGTCAGTGTGGTTGTAGATGCTTTAAAAGTTTTTAAAAGTTTCACTGGATGGCAATCGAATAATGCTAGAGGCAAATATGAATGATATATATAAGGTTCAGATATAAGGTTTCACAGGAAAGAAACTAAGACAGACAACGAGTGGGCTAGAGGCAATGACCATGAAGACAATAGATAGGTCGCAGGGTAGGTCCGAGGAGGTATAAATCAATGGAAATGTATTTAAAAAGTTTGTTAGATAAATGTGCACTGAATGAAATATCTACCTTCCTAGATAAAGAGATAGACAGATGGTAAACTGAGATAGATAGATAGATAGATAGATAGATAGATAGATAGATAGATAGATAGATTCCATCATTGGTTATCGTAGATTTTAGAAGATAAATGTATTGATTTCAACTCAGTACTTCAACTATTCTTTTACATTAATTTAACGCCGTGAATTGCATAAAAGGACACCGTTTCAACCACCAGTCAGCTCTCAAAATACTGATATATATCGTTTTAAGCAATGGTTTTCAAATGATGCGGCGCGTCTCATATGTTCGACGGAAGAGGATAGCTGGTGAGGCAAAATGTTTGAAAGAAAATCAAAGACTTAGAAACAGTTTCTAAAAATTCATATGCCAAAAGCAAATATGTTTTCAAAATTTTAAATATTATTTTTGATTACTTGTATTTGAATGCATGAATCCCAGTAAGAATAGTCATAAATAATTATTGTCCGATTATATCATTGTGATATTTTTTCATTATATCAAGTATTAAAAATAGAGTCCGCAAATTGGAGGAGAGAGTTATCAATGATAATGCTCTGACTTCGAACTCGCGGTTATTTCCCTTTAACCCTCTCTGTGTGTGTGTGTGTGTGTGTGTGTGTGTGTGTGTGTGTGTGTGTGTGTGTGTGTGTTTTTATCTTTAAATGTCTTTTTTATCACAGAAAATCTTTTGAGGCGCGAGCAAATTTTCATTCCGAAAATGCGGCCCAGAAAAAAAAGTGTTCAAGACTCACTACTATAAAAATTTCCTGAGAGATAAGGTTTAATAAGATTGTATAGCGCCAACATAGAGATTAACTTGGCTTTTCCTTGTATTCAGCCATAACTACTTTTCTGAACCACCAGATAGATATAAAAAAAGGTGCATCTTTCGCTCAAGTCGATTGTTTTTCAAATCGACAATAAAAAAGGGACATTTGGATGCATCTTGAATTGATCGGATTCATAAGGAAAAAAGCTCGTTTCATGCGGGTTTCATGCGGGTTTGTTAGGTGGCAGTTTTCACAAGAGAATCTATTTTCGGTTTTTTTTTTTTACATTTTCTCTGAAAAGAATGATAGTTTAAAAGTTTTATTTCGAAAACAGAAAAATGAATAAAAATCCTTAAAATATCGAATAAGATTTGAACTTGCAAAGCAGCCTATCCTTTTTCCCATGCGCTTGTCGTATTTTCTTGTGTATAATAGGACTTGGCTATAATACGTCCCCGTAGTACAGCTATCCCCATGTAATTTATTTTTTAAATGTATACTATATGCTCCATTAAAATCTCAATGCCAAACACATAATTCACTAAAATATTTAATTTTTCCTTTTATTAAAGAAAGAAATGAATCGGATGTTTAGCCATTGAGTGTTTCTTCTCCTAATTTCCATTTCAAACTTTATTTTCGAATTTTCGCGGAAAGGTGCTGACTAGACAAATCCAGTAATACATTTAAGGTATTAATTAATCACTCATACTTTTGTGTTTCTTATGACTTTAATATATATATATATATATATGTATATATATATATATATGTATATATATATATATATATATGTATATGTATATATGTATATATATATATATATATATATATATATATATATATTAATACACTATGAAAATAAAAAATATTGCCTTTCCTTAAGAATAATGAGAGAAACAAATATTGCCGACATATCAAATAACTTAGGTAAACAATTCTCAACAACTGCCTACTTTGTGATTTATTATATATTGTGCTGAGTGTATTTGCAATCATGCTGTTTCATTAAAGCTGAGTAAATAGTTCTGAAAACCGTGTACTTATGTATAATACGACACCCTTATTGACTTTAATTGTTCTTCAAAATCTCTAGTATTATGCACAAGAAAATACGATACATTATTTTCCTACTAAATCTTATTTTGACGAGAAACAGATTTAATTCATCAATAATAATAATAAGAAGAAGAATAAGAAGAAGAATAATGAGTTAAATGAATTTAAAAATTGAACGCCAAGACCAAAAAAATGCTTACTCAAATGAGAATGCACCCCCCGATGTTGATAGGCTGTATGTACCAAGAGCTTTAGAAGTCTGAGGTCTAATACAGTTTGAACTAACTCTAAAAACTACAACAATTCCATTGGACGCCTACCTCATAAAAACCAATGACCCTCCCCTACAAAGAATAAAACACCATTTTCCACTCCATCAACGAAGAAACTGCACTCTTCAAGAAACAGCTTAGTATTCCTGAAATCCTACCAACAAAAAAACAAACAAACGAATACCATCTATGCCAAATGAGTAAAACAAAATGCAAAACAACTTGGCCAAATGAAGTTACAAAAATCCTGGGAGTACAAGGTGTTGCGTGGCAAATACATAAAAAGAACGAAATAAGCAGATGTGGACCAACAGAAAACACATCAGTGGCTCAGAAGCAGCCAGCTGAAAACGAAGACAAAAGGCCTAATTATTGCAGCTCAGGACGAAAGCCTTGCAACCAAATCATATCACTGTCACATAATCAAAGATGGAAATAACTCGAAATGCAGGATCTAAGGAAAATATGATGAAACTGTCGACTATATTATATCAGGCTGTCCGGAAGTGGCAAAAAAATATACCCACACATAACAAGGTAGCGACATATTTGCACTTGCAGATATGCAAGCAGTACAAAACTGAAACCACTGAGAAATGGCACATGCATCAACCAGACACATTTATAAAAAAATAAACAATGTAACTATCCTCTGGGACATGTCAATTCAAACTGACAAGGAAATAACTGATAACAGACTTGATATTATTATAAAAGACAAGAAATTCAGGAAGTGTATGCTTATTGACATATGAGAGAATCACCTCCATAAAAATTATCGAGAAATTGTCCAAATCAAGGACCTGAAGATCGAGACTAACAGAATGTAAGGAATGAAAACGAAGACTGTGTCAATAGTAATCAGAGCTGTGGGCCTCGTGAGAAAAGGAATGGACAATTTTACTAGCAGTGTCTCATCAACATACAAGTTGCCCAGATTATCGACCCACAATAGGAACATCCCATATACTAAGAAAAGTTCTATCAATGAAATGACAGTTCTTCGATAGCGCCTAAGGACCATAGTTTGGACATAAGATACAAAACAGAAAACAACTTATACAAACAATAATAACACATTTGATGAAACTGTTGACCACAATCCTTGTTGAGAAGGAATCCATTAGTAGTTATGACAGGCTAGGACAATATATACATTGGCATCTCTGTTCGAACTATGGTTTTGAAGTAGCAGCTACTCAGTACAAACACCACCTGAATGATGTCAAAAATTGTGATGAAATGACCATACTGTGAAAGACAGGAATAGACAGGAAAATTGATGGAAATAAACAAAACATAGTCATAAAGGATTTAAGAAAAAAAAACTGCTAACTAATAGATATGATTTGCCAACAGAAGTCAATATTTCTAAAACAAAAAAAAAAAATTAAAACTATAAGGACCTGCATATCGAAGTAACAAAAATATGGAAACCTTAAAACTACGATTAGCCCTATTGTGATAGGGTATTGGGTATGATAAAGAAGGGTACCCGAAAGTCATGTAAGTAAAATCCTTGGACATCTCAATATCTCAGTGCTACAAAAGATTACTCTGTGCACATATCATATCTCTCCATCTAAACGAAATGCCACAAATGTGTATAGATAACTTTTCTGCAATGCATTTTTTACTCATAGAATCCAGTGGCGTCTTGGTAATTAGGCACTTATATTTACTCCCTGGAAGGATGAAAATATACGCAACAACAACAATACTACCACTACTACTAATAATAATAATACAAACACCAAGAACACCAACACTTCGTTTATTGATGCAAATGTCAGATGCGAGTTAGTTAACATTTATTAATTTAGTGTCTAAATATTATTTTGGTCCTGTCAAATTTAACAAAATTTTATTTCTAAACGAAGCAAAATTCTTACCTAAATCCCAAATTTATATTAAAATGGGATTGCAAGCTTAACTTTTATGCAAATATTTTCGATAGTTTTAAGTCAACTTAAAAATTTAATAGTGATCTTAGAATATCTTTAGCGCTAATTCGTTCTAGCTATTTTATGAGATGTTATTCTAATTTTGGTCGCCCAGGGTTGTCCAGGAGCTAGCTTTAAGATGTTATGTGTTGGGTGGTAAGGCAGGCGTCTCTAAAATCCGGAAAGTGTCTCCTCCGAATGAAGTGAGACCGGCGTCAGATCTTTGGGCGAAACGAAGTGACTCTACACTTCCTCAAACCGGATTTAGGCAGGAGGTTTGGGCGCTAGAGACAAAGTAAGTTGAATTCGACATTTTGGCCTGAAAAGGCCAATCGTTTCTGTTGTCATCTTGATGACTGTTTGCCTTTATCAGGCGCGATTTACAGGTGGAAGGAAAATAGTTTGGAGAAAGGTAAAAAAAAAAAAGAGTGAAAAATGCCTAGAAGCAATAAGTATACATCCATTGTGACTGGAAAATCTAGAATGAAAGGTCAGGTGGTCCACAGGCTGTTTTAAGGAGTTTGCCTGCTGGGTGCTACCCAATAGCAAGAAAATGAAATGTACAAACGAAGAAGAAATAAAAACAACACGAATGAGTGAATGAAAAAAGTGGAATGAAAAAAAACGGCAAAAAAGAGAAAGACCAAAAACTTCAAACAAAAGATGAAAATTTAAAACGGAAAATAGGAAGAATTATGCGAGTATAATAAAAACATTAATAATAAAGAATGAAAAAGAAAGAAAACATGAAGAAACCCATGAATGAAATCGGTGAGACAAATATAAAAATAAGGCAACCAGGAAAATGAACGAAATTCGAAAAAAGTAATTACTATGAAATAACAGAATGAAAAGAAATAGAAAAAATTAACTCGTAAAGTAATAAGAAAAAGCGTGAATGAAAATAAAATGAATATATTATGGAAGAAAAAAGTGAGCGAAATTAATGTAACTGAAAGAAAAAAAAGAGAAATAGCATGCAATAGGAAAGAAAGAGAGAAGGAAATAACAAAGAAGCCAAATAAGGAAAGAGAAAGAAAAGAAACAAAGACAGATGAGGGGAAAAAAGTGTGAAGAACTGTATGCAAATGAAAAATAAAGAAGAAAGAAAGAAAGAAAGAAAGAAAGAAGGAACGCGAAAGGTAATGGAAATGAAAAACAAAAAAATTGGTTAGCCAATAAGAGATAACGAATGAAGAAAAAGAAATAGGAAGAAAAGAAAAAATAATAATTAGCAAACATGCAAATCAAATTAAAAAGAAGTGATCAAATAAATAAAGAAATGGAATATAAAAAGATTTCAAATAACATAATTGAAGGAAAGAAAACTATTGATGCAAAGTACATAGATTGGATTAGTCTATGTCAGTGCGATAAAGATCAGCGTAGTGAAAGAATAAGACGAGGGTTACCTTATTATCACTTTCTCTACTGCAGCCATGGATAATGAAAAAGAGTGAAAGAAAAGAAGAAGTGAAGGAAGGTAAGATACTTGCAAAAAGTTAAATCACATAATCTGAAAAGCTGATATATATATATTTCATTTACTCATGCGGGATTTTTTAGTTTATTGCTTAAACATGCTTTAATGGATACCCATATTTGAGTTAGATGCTTTGTTTTTATTTATCTATTAAACAGTATATATATTTCCATCTACAGGCCTAAATATTCGAGAAATCTTCTTAGAAAAATATGCGCCCTCCAGCAGGATTCGAACCGAGAATCTAATGACGGTTTCCCCTAGGTTCAAATCCTGCCGGAGGGCGCATATTTTTCTAACAACACTTCTCGAATAAGTTGTTATTTCTGTGAAGTATCGTTTTTTTTTGTTTGTTTTTTTTTTATTTGTTTTTTTTTTTTTATTTTCTATATTCCGGTGATTTTCCTGGTTTCTGATAAAAATTTGAATATAAATTTTTAGGTCATTGAAATTAAAAATAAATTAAAAAATGATTAACAAAGAACTTTCGTTGATCTTTAACCAAGTTTGAATATATTTATTTATTTGGGAGAGACATTGGAATAATCTGAAACACTTCCTGTGAATAAAACGCCTGCATATGATTAGAAAAATAGTTCAACATAAACATACAAAATAGAAAGATTCGTGATTCTCGTCGGATTTATTTAATCTATTCATCAAGTCGATCTTAAGAGAAGTAGAAGTCCTACCAGGATTTATTATTGTGGACAGATATGCAGATGACAGCGTGTTGATTCTATACACAGAATGAAAACTACAGGAACTCTTAGATAAGGTACTAAATTAAAAGGAGAAGAAAAGATTAACAATCAATTTTAAGAAAACACAATGTATGATCGTTTAGCAAGAGGGACATCCTAAAATATAAAATTGGTGACATCAAAATTCAGCACATGCCAAAAATTAGGTATCTTGAAATTGTTACAAAAGACAAGAGAAAACAAATCACAGAAATTCGAAGGCTCATTCCAATAGCAAAATATGCCTACCAAATGCTAAACAAAGTATTAAGAAACATGACAGTTTCGTTAGAAAGAAATAAAAGACATCCGATATCGCAATGAATTCTCTACAAATTCCTCTCAGATGAGGAGGAGACTTGAGGCAACAGAGACGTATTTCTACTGAAGGCTGCTGAGAATATCATGCTCGGAACATGTAGGCAACGAGGAAGTTTTAAAGAAAATGGAAACAAAAAGAACAATAATAGTTAGAATCAGAAAGCAACTATTGATATTTCTGAGTCACATGAAGAGAAAGAGACTTGGCGAATTTGATACTCATAGAACATTTTGAAGACAAGATGTGAGGAAAGAAACATGTAACCTCCATCTCGAGTTTGTGTAAATGGATGGCAGAGCACGAACTGGGAGCGATAGTAAGGAAACAAATATTTACTTATATCTACAAAGCATAGAAGGTTGTGGTGAGCAATGATCACACACGACCTGAATGAACACATCAAATAAAAGATATATGAGAGTGAAGTTCAATGAGAATTCAACGAAAACAATAAATATGACAAATTTTATGCACAAAGATGTTTTTCAAGCATTACAAACACTTTTAAAGTAAAAGGTATGACAAATTGGAAAAAGTTTTCGTGTGACGCATTTCATGATGTTTATGTTGATGCTACTACGCATGCGCACGGTGGAAAGGGCGACGCTGAGAAATTTAAATTTTGTGTGTGTGTGTTTAATATCCTATTTTGGGTATATATATTGTCGCCTATTTCATTTAGTTTCTTTTTCTTTTTGTTTATGTTTCCATCACTTTTGTTATTAAACATCAAACATTGTAATAAAAGATCTACCAAGGAAGGTAAAAGTTGTCAGAACCTGAATGTTGTGGATGATCTAGCAATCAAAGCACTTAGTAAAAAAATTGTCTTAGTAAATTCCTTCCACTTTTAATTAGAAAAGCATTTTTAAATTCAAAATTATGGCCTGTCTTATTACGTTGAGCAACTAATGCATTTAGTGTATTGTTTTGTAAAAGATTTCTTTTCTGTTCATATAATCATTTATTTAAGTTCCTTGAGATTTCTCATAAATATTACTTGTGACAATTATTCCAGGTGATAGTGTAAATTCCTTCCTCAAGTTTTACTTTATTGTATTGTTTTGCATTAAGTCTTCTAGTGTTTTAGAAATAGTTATAAAAAATTCTATTGTAGTTGTGATACAGTCGGTCAGTAGAACAATATATTTTGATTCGTTGGGTTTGTCAGCTAGGATAGCTTTTCTATTATGAAATATCTGATGAGCCTTGAATATGAAGTAATTAGGGTACTAGAGGAGTTTAATATTCTCAGCGTCCCTTTCCGTTGTGCGCATGTGTCGTCGCATCAGGGTTAATATCACTTTAGTTCGATAAATTCCTAAATGACAAAACGCGTCACGCGAAAACTTTTTTCCACTTTGTCATACTTTTTCCATAAAATTGTTTCTTGATATATAAACATGTATATATTTTTTCCATTACAAACACTATATTTATCAAAAAACTGACACATAAGCTTATGTATCCATAAAATAACAATAAATTCATTTCTTACATAACAGTTATTATTCAAAGAACTTTAAAAAAAAGTATGCTCCACTTTCTTGCTAAAAACACATAGCTATCTTTCTGATCCTGATGCACATTTGCTTTTCCTCTCCCTGATACTTGGGCACACCCACAGGACACAGTACATGCAATATTCTGTGCCATCACGTGTGCCCATATCTATAGATCAGTTTACACACGTGCGCAACCATTAATTTATTTATTTACATTATTCAATGGTAGCCCAGCAACATTAAGGATCGTGTCAAAGTGAAATGAATAAAAGTCGATATCAACATAATAAACTCAAATTTTATTGTCTCATGCAATATATTCATGTGGATATAGGCATGAGTGAGAGAAAAATAATGTGTCACTTCTTTTTATTTTCCGTATCTTAAAATAAGATAACGGAAAAAGGTTCTGTTAGGAACATTGATCAATTCAATAATCATAACGAATATGAACTTCTCTACGTTCAATGATTATTAGTTTTTGTTCTTCGAATTTGCAAGGTACGACTGATCATCGAATTTTAATTGAATGCATGTTGCCTTATTTTTCGTCACAGAACCATTATTTGAAATCAAAGACAATTGATACCTAATCTCCATATTTACAAAACTGAGTTGAATTTGACTCACAGTTCTAAAAGTTCAGTGAGGGTCAATCTTACAATAAAAGCAATTATCTAAGAGACGAGACAACTAAACTAAACTTAATGTTAATTAAGTCAACGCCTGCTTGAATGCTTAGAGAGCCAGAGAGAGAACGCAACAAAAATAGTTGGCTAAACAAATGGAAGTGGTAACAACAAAGGAAAATACTCAAAGGCAACACTAGAAATGATGCAAAATGAGATAAATATAGACCTAAAAACTAAGAAATATAAAATGGAAAATGCTGAATTAAATTATGAAATGAATGAGAGAAGAAAAAAATGGGTAGAAAATATCGTTCAAAAAGGTCAAAAGTGTAACACCTGATACCCAACCTTTATAGATAAACAACAAATATTTTCACAAAGGAGAAAATTAACTAAATGTAGAAATATTCTACTAAACAAAACTGTATGCTTAGAGGGGAAAAAAAAAACAACTTTCACTCTGGCAATTACTAATGCGTTCCAGAGGTGAAAACAGACGCAGTAACACATGCGCTTCAAATTTACATAAAATCATTTTCTCACAAGAAATTCAGCAACGAAGCATGGCCAAATGACCGTTGGATCGAAGGACTAGTCTGATGGTAAGTCTCAAATCTCATAACTAATTAAGGCATAATGATATGTTTTAAACATACAAAGTGGCCCAAAAACGTTAAAATAGCCGGTCGAGGAATTCAGAGGATGTACGCACCCGGCCCTGTGCCAGGCGTACTGTGAATTCCTCTTTGAAAAATCATCATTAAAAATCCTGGCTTTTCGCATGTGTTTAAATTTCGATCCGTGAATTGGCGAGAAATATATAATTAGCTCAGACAACAATACGTTACATTTAATACAGATATAGGTTGATTATTTTATCAGAAGAAAACTGTAACAATTATGTCTTTCTGTATGGATATGAATGCAACAGAAGAAATCTATTCTTTACTGCTTTTCTGTGTGTTATTTTATTAGTTTTTCGATTTTGCTTTTTATTGATTCTACTTCTTTGTTTGATATTTTTCATGTTTTGATTTTTTTCTTCTTTCTATCTTTTTTATTTTTCTCTCTTTACTTTATTTAGCAGCTTATCGAAAGGAAATAAATTACTTAAGAACGATAAAACCTCTTCGAAATCCTTTATTTGTACGTAAAAAAGGGGAGTTGACTGGTGGATTTTCTGCAGGCTTGTACTAGCGAGAAAAGTTCAAAAATTCAAACTAGCACTAACCAAGTAATGTTATGTGCGATAATGGCTGTATGATGAAATCAATCTACAAAAATATATTTATACAGAAAATAAAAAAAATAAACACAAGAGGGCAGAAAAAAATAACATGAATAGAAAAACGCAAAAACTGTAATCATAGAACACCAAGAGATTGATACAAGCATACATTATATATATATATATATATATATATATATATATATATATATATTGTTCGATTTGCATATCGATATCTCTTTTGTCCTAATAAATTCATCATTTATAATTTGTTAATGTTCTGAAGAACGTACATATTTTGAATAAATAAATATACATAAAGAAGTAATAATAAAACTTAAACAGCTATGATGAAAAGGTTTGCCTTACAATGAACATGTTTTATTGTTTCTTGATATTTCAATGTATAGTTAGAGAATGAACTGAAGGAAAAATATAAATAAAAACTGGAAGAAAGAAAAGAGTGGTTCCAAGAAAAATGAAACAAAAGGTCAAATCTGTAAACGGGCGTCAAATGTTGCTAAAAAAAAGGATAAATGATAATAGACTTATTTAAAATAAAACGAATGTTAATATTGTAGAAAATAAAGCAGCGTAAGACAAAAGAGAATTCATAAACACTGAAATAGAAAGTAAGAAAGAAAAAAAGAATAAAAAAGAGAGAGAGAAAAAATGTAAAGTAAGAAAAGGAGAATAAATATTTTCGCAGTAGGAAATGAATTTGAGTAAAAGAGAGATGCAAATGCCAAGATGTGAGATTGAAAAAACCAAATACTATAAACCGCATAAAAGTGTCAAAACAAGATATAATTTCATATGCATGCTACTGAGAAGTCAACAGCTGTGTTGACAAAAAAGGGAGATGATAATCCTCGCATCAGGCATGTTTTTGTGAGCGAACCATCATTACCATGAACAAAAGGAGCTAAACTAGTAGTACCTTAGGATACCAAAATACTTTGCTGGTTTCAGGAATGGTGTGGGGGGATTGGCTGACGAAAATTCAGTCACATGACATATCCTTGCCTCATATTTACTTTTGTGTCTATTATTTTCAATCGGACTTCATGAACCCAGAAATGAAATGTTAATTCAATTAATATAAGATTCTAATTAACTGACCGATATCTATTTTATAAGCTGTTACAAAATGTGGCACAAAAGCTGATGGGAATTTATGGAAGAAGTTGGTTTTCTGTTGATTATCCTATTTTTAAGAAGATCCTTTCTTAACCCTCATATACAACATTGTTCTTGTCTACTTAATTGATTAGATGTCAACTAGAAACTGGAAACAACGTTTTCCATTAGCCGATCGGAAACGAATGAGGTTCTTTATTTCTTCAACTAGTAGCGTTTCTGCTGACAAACTAAAGAATACCGTATATTGCGGTGCTTTTCTCGACGCTGGTTTTTGTCAATTGCTTTAAATTCTCAGTATTTACAAACACGAGTAAAGGATAAAGAGAGATGTATGCCACGAATGATAAGGGGGGATAAATATCGTAAAAGAGAACATGTATCAGTAAAATTCAAAGTAACCAAACATATAATCGCCTTACACTTCTCAACATAACAACAGGCCGCCGTCTTGCAATCGTTCATGACATCTCTTCTTCAGATTTTTATACAGTTATTTCAATTTCAGTTGGCACGACAGGTTTTAACCAACATTTCTGCCATCCATGAACACTTCAGTTAATTATTTGTTTTTAAACATTTCTTCCAAGTGCAGTTACTAAGGAACAGTCCACTTGGTTCCCCAAAACAACAGATGTACAATTAAAAACAGCATTTTTTTAAAGCGCAAAACAGAAAATAATTCTTATCAATGACGTTCTATGTCTGAAGTTCGAAAATGAAATATTACTATTATTCTATGAATTATTCGAACTAAAACCCCTGTAAGATATGTGAGTGGTATAACGTTTATCTGCGCGGAAAAAGACCGAATACATATTCTTGTAGCGGCTAGTACCTTCGTATACATATGAATAAAAAGTGACAAGAGGGAAAACTGTTCTTAGCCGAGGTGTTTTGTTCTCAGAAGGACTTTATCAAGGCAATACATGCATATATATGTGTGTGTGTATGCATATATATATATGTGTGTGTGTGCGTGTGTGTAAAAAGAGAGAGAAAGGGGGAATGCACTGGCAGAAAGAGATATATTTGTACAGCGCTTTTTACTAATACAGAAATATACTGAGATCGAAATGAATGTCTCCACACAGGACTATAGAGAACTACACAGAAAATAAAATAGATCATGTGCCAACAGATAGATAAATAGATAAGTGGTCACGATGAACAGACCAATGAAGAGCGAGAGAGAAACGTTGAGAAAGATTATAGTGAATAGACTGAGACAGATGAACAAGTGATTTTAGGTATGTAGGGATTCAGTTAGTTTAGTTCATCTAACGGTCGTTCAATTACAAGGTCCTCACATCTTCCATCTGCCCTAACCAGACGTGGTCTGCGGCCCTGAACTTGGCTCTCAATACAAACTCTTCTTCATACGAACCTCTCCGCTACCTTACTAAATGCTAACGTAAAACTATTCTGCCACTAATAATTCGTCATGCCTCCCCCGACCTTGCGGCTATAAACATTCATTAATTCAATTTTGAGATATTCCTTTTGGTTATAAACCACCAAGAAAGTGGTGAGCATCCTAGTCCACAGAATCTGTTTATCGTTCAGTATCACAATCTTGACCGTAGATGACCTTAAACAGCCATACTGCTGTCACAAGTGTGAGGACAACCACAACCACCAGGCTAAGAAAAGCGTCAAAGAGAAAAAGAAAAGCATAAATGAAAACTTAGAGGAAAAGGAGAGAGAAAGAAATAGGAAATGGTGAGAAAAATGCAGGGTAAGATGCGACAAATTGAAAAAGAAACTGGAGTGAAAAGCCGGGGTAGTTGAGAGGAGAAATAAAAGGAACAGTTCAAATCATCAGTTAGTAAGAGGAGAAGGAAAGGAACGTTTTGAATGTCAAATAAAATACAGAAATAAAGAATTTAGAGGGGATGCTGAAAAGTTCTCGCTTTTAACAAGAAACCTTTCCTAAAATTCTGATATTTGGTTATTTTTTTATCTTTTTTCCCCCAGCAACTGAGAGTGAAACGACCAAAAAACTTCAATGAGGAAAAAAGACAATAAAAGTACTGGATTTAGGAAGCCAAATGTTTTTTTTTCAAATTTTTGAATTGTTCTTCAGGCCAAGAACTTTTCATCACTTCCTCGATTTCTCTGACAATGTAACTTTATATATTTATCAGGCACCTTTATCGGCCTTCTTAGTCATGAAAAGTTACTTTATTAACATAGGTCATAACTCGACACCAACAATCAAAACTACATCATTATTATATGCCTTTATGTTACTTCTAACCAGTGTTATAATCCCTTTGTCTTCATTGCATATAGATAGGCAAAACCAGAATCAGAACAACCTTAATATTTAGGGTATTCGTAAGCGACATCCCAACAGAACTGTATGCCACCATGAAACAATTGTTAAACATAGAGTTGCTAGTCGAAATAAATTGTTTTATATTAAGCGCAAAAATACAACTTTAGGCCGCAATGCATTTAACTGAAGAAAAAAGTTTCAGCGCATGGAGATTATCTATTTTCAGTTTTTTCGAGCGATATAGAAAAAAATTATGATAAATTTATAGAGTATATGATCAAAGCTAATGAGACTGTTGTATGCCAACCTGGAGATTCATTCCATGATCTGAATGCATAGATCTATATTGATCGAACAAAAATGCAAAGTTTCAGCACTCAGTGAAGAAATTGATGACAACTGTATTTCGGAAAGTAAAAATGGACTTGATACCACATGGTCAGAGAGTAAACGCATTTAGATACTGTAAAACACTGAACAGCCTGCACGCCGAAAGAGAAGAGGGTGTTTGCGGAAAAATGTTATTCAGCTGCATGACAACAGGACCGAGCGTACAACCAAACTGTCAAAAGAGCAATTTTAGCGATATGGTTGGATTGTTTTACCACAACCACCGCATAGTCCTGACTTGAAAGCTTCTCAAACGATACATATTCGGGAAGTGCTTCCACATGGTGGACATTTGACGCCAAGTTATTCAAGGAGTGTATTTATGGACACGTGCACCGTTCGGACAAAGCCAACAAACTCGATGCCGACTACGTAGAAATAAAAATCAAACTAGTGCTGGTAGCAAGTGCACAATGTTTTATAAATAAACAGTGAAAAGAAATGAAAGATTTAATAAGACATGTATACAATAACAATTACTTCCGAATTATGCTGAATATTTTATTTGTAAATTAATAAACATGCTGCATTATTAGATGTTTATATCCTATTTGGGGGACTTTTTCGTACATTTCTAGTTATTTATTTCTTTTTTGCTTGAGCGTTTTTTTACTCATATTTTTTATTTTAATATTTAAAATTCAAACTTCTTTCTTCCATACAGAGATGAGATTGTGTAAATCAAAATATTACATTATTTTTGCAGAAAATAAAAACAATAACAGCAGTTAAATTGCCTCGTCATTTTTGATGGTTCAGATAATCATGTGTAAAAATTAAGACTGAGATGAAGAAAAGTGACAAAGAGAAAATTCATCTTAGAAGCAAATGTTAATAACTTCGATCTAAAGTACCTCCATGATTTTAATGCTAAACATTATAAATGACTGCTTTTAACGATGTACAGAGAAGAAAAGACGCCTTATTTAGTGCGTTCCATCTCTATCTATATGACTAAGCTAATTTTCCTAATATAATTTTTTGATGCTGAAGGTAGATTAATGTCTAATCGAAGAATTTGTTGGCCCTTCTTTATGATTTCATTCCTCACTGGGTACTCTGTTTTGAAGCCCTTTGCTATACAGTATAGTCTAAAGTCACATAATCAAATTAACTAGTTTTAGAATAAGTGTAACACTTCTCATAGGCTACATTGTATAATTTTGAAGGCAGCACGAAATGAACGTTTACCGTCATTGTGAACTGTCTGAAAATCATATGGAAAATTTCTTAAATTTTATAGGTCCGAAGAAACGATGTTGACCATAGCATTAACGAGCGAAATGCTAATGCTTTAAGGAGTCCTTTTGGTACTTGATAACCAGCAGATGACAATGAGATGAAGAGAAAACAAAAAAAAAGTTGACACTATTAATAGAGGGCAAGATGAACTATAAATTCTAGTGAAAATATTAGTTGTTCTTCATTATTTGCATATTTAAATTTTTAAAGTATCTGTATTATTAGCCTACTCTTTCTCTTTCATTCCCACTCTTCGTCACCCCTTCTTGCTTTCTCTTTCACTCTCTTCTCGTCTCTCTTTCACTCTCTTCTCTTCTGCTCTCTCTCTCTCTCTCTCTCTCTCTCTCTCTCTTACCCTCTCTGTTTTCTTTCTCCATATCTTTTTATTAAATGATATATGCAGAGTCCGAGATCTAACATGTAAAACAGAAAACTAGAATTCATATTTTATAATTAATGAAAATCAAATCAAATATAAAGAAGCAAAAAGAAGAAAGACGCAAGAAAATAATAAAAATTGAAAATAAACAGCGAATTTTGGTATTCGCCCGAAAAATGAAAACAAAGAATATACTCGAAGGTTAGACAAAACTGATTTGGGTAAATTGTGTAGGAGTAACACCTTAAAATACCAGGGAATGGTTCAGTTCGTTGTACCCTTTAGGGGACTTCTTGTGTGCTTGGCTTAGATTTGTTTTATGTTGAATGACATGTAGCCCCTCACTCCTTATCCTACATTTTGTTCTCAGTCTTCTTGCACCCCAGGGAAGAGAGATTCTAAGTACCTTGTGGCCTCCTTTTATTTCTTCCTGTTTACCTTAAATCTTTTGGGGTGGAAACTGTTGTCGCTGATATATATTTAATGAAATTCAGACTGTTAGACACATAGATTGATAGATAACAATATAAACACAAAATTCGGACAATTGTTTTAAAGAGCGTGCGATGTTCCTTGTGGAACATTTAAACGGGCATGAAATTCAATTCCCATGTACCTGAAAAAAATGAACTTTTAATTATAACTGTACAGTCTCGCTTGCAATTTCCTTTTTCGATGTTAAGCTTTGCCTTGCTTATTTCTAGACCTTAATCCAATTCTGGATAATATGGATGAAGAAGGACTCGTACTGCTTCAGTTTTTCAAATTCTGGATTCGAAAACCATT
The DNA here is from genome assembly GCA_963932145.1 of Acanthosepion lycidas. Lineage (NCBI taxonomy): Eukaryota > Metazoa > Mollusca > Cephalopoda > Sepiida > Sepiidae > Acanthosepion > Acanthosepion lycidas. Next base: position 69,288,016 of record OZ010596.1, read on the forward strand.
TACTAACGCCAAAATAGTGTTCGTATTCTTTCTTTCTTTCTTCCTTTCTTTCTTTTTATTTGCCATTAATGTCTTACCATTATGTGGGAAGTATTTCTGCGAGTTTTTTTTTCTGTCGTACCCTATATATATATATATATATATATATATATAGAAAAAAGCATTTTATGATTGAATTTTGCTCTCGTCAAAAGTTTCTCAAAGTATAAGATTGATAATTGATTCAGTTCTTTTTTCAGTGACTCTAAGAGCTCTTTTTTATTTTTTTTTTATTTATTTTTTTTTCATTCTTCTGTCAACCCATGATAATTCTGGGGTTTGCTTCAAACTTTTAAGTCTTAAGCCTAAACTTTTAATCTTAACTCTTAAGTTTGCCCTTTATTAACACCTTTGTTCCTTTTTCTTTCTTTTTTTTCACTTTCTATTGTCGTTTATCTATTCTTAGCTTTGTTCCTCGTTTGTGCGAAACGACTGTAAACGTTGCCGGTTGTTTTTAAAAAGTAATACTAATTTATTTCAATAAAGTTTCATTGAAGGAATTGAGGGGCTTTTTGTGTGTGTGTGTGGGTGTGCTCGCGCGCATCTGTGCATGTACGTGTTACAAATTATAGAAATGAATAATAGGCACAAAGAAATTTTGACAATTCATCATTGTGCATTTTATTCACTAACAGTGAATAATAAAAGCGAATTCGAAAGTTCGTGTTAGGAAGGAATTTAAGTGTTAGAAGGAAAATAAAAACGAAAAATAATTAGTATTGCTTTTTAAAAACGGAAGAAATGTCAGCAGTTCTTTTTCTGTTGGCAACAAAATTTTCCCTAATTACAGTTGTTTTCTGTGGAAGATTAAAAAAATTTCATTTTAGAAAAAGTATGGTCAGAGTTCATTCAGTATTATTCAGGTAGGGAAATGCTTCGGAAATAAACGTATACATGACTTTTTTAATTCGACTACTGAGTTAGAAAGTTAGAAAGTCTTCGTGATACCTCTCGCGTAACATGCGTAAGGTACCGAGAGTACAGGTGGTGTTTGAGCGGTTTACTGACTATTATAAGACAGGGTAAAGTTTATTCTGTCTAAGGCAGCTTTTTCCGCCTCAGTATATATTTAAAAAGAGAAAGGAAGTGATGACATCGGTTTAGGGATTGTGCAGTTGTGAAAGACGATTTGAAACATGACGGTTGCCATTTTGATAACGGATATTTTAGACCTACGTGTCAATCACAACACATGTGAAATAATTCTTATATTAGTGCCTGGAAAAATATTTTATTATTTCCTTTTTTCTTGCCCTAATTAAAAATATTACTAGCACAGGTTCTTTTATTAATTTTGGCATCTGAATTTAAGGATTAATAAAAATTAGCTGATCTTACTACTAACGCTGTTAGCATATTTCCCAGTATTTGTCATTATTTTTTGTTTTACGTTAAAATGATAAGTAAAAAACAACAATAATTTATTTATTTGTATTTTGTCACCATCTGCCTTCCATACGTATTTATAAAAAGTAAAAAGTAAGGAACGTGGCAAATTAAAAGAAAAAAAATGTGATCGCGGAGAAATCCAGAGGTGCACACTATTGGTTTTGTCACATGTTCTAAAATGTGATGAATGCCCTGCGATTCGCAGAAGCAATAAAATAAAATAAAGAAATAATTTCCCAAATCCATTTTCGATTTTTCCTTCACTGGGTAATTATCGACTACCAATCTATAGTTCGATCCTAATCTAAATTAGGACATAGGAGATTAAGCCAGATCTAATACATGAGATCACTCCGAAAATAATGCCTCCCATCTTATTATGTTGGCCAATGAAATCAGATGTAAAAGTGTAGTATGGTGTCGGAATAGACAGTGCACACTAACGTCACAGCAGATTAAAGAAACCGGATACACCAGAGGTTTTTGACCTAGCGGTATTCCCGGTCACCAAATACAGAAGTATTTGACCTCATACCTTTATCAGGTATTGCAAACACGAGGACGAGAATGTTAGACAAATAATTATATGAAGGGCCGTCGCAGTTTCTCATCCATCGCAGACAGGTTTATGTATTGAACCAAGGCTCATGTAGGGGGCGCGTTTCACACACACATACCCACCAATCAAGAGGGACTGATGAAATATTGCTATGAATAAAAACTGAAATCATGAAAATTCAATTGTCGTATTATTATTTAATCTACTATCACACTTCATTACAAATGTTGGTGGTATGTCATTAGATATTGCCCTTTCCCTTCACTAACCTATAATGTTTTGCATGATTACAAACTGCAGATGTGCGGCTGTTTGGGAGAAATGCATCTGCGTACGATTCAAAATTATTGAATTACTCCATGCACAAAAAATTAAGCCCATTTACATACATCGATACTTCCTAAACATATAAGGAGTCCCAAAAGTGGATGTGAGCACATTTTGGCAGTGAGAGACAATAGTGATATCTTTGAAAAGTTACGTTTGTGAACTTTTTCTTCATGGTTGACTAAAATGCATAAACAACGGTAATAATTATGCGGAAAATAAGTTTTTGTAGCAGAAATCTTGCTCTCTCCAAAGGTGTTATTTTGCTCCCTGTATCTGGTGCAACTACCGTGGAAACAAAGAGAAGGCATTACATTCGGAGTATCCCTCGTATGTTTTCCTTTTCTTCTTCTTCTTTTTCTATTTCTTCTTTTTCTTCTTCTTCTTCGTCTTCTTCGTCTTCTTCGAATACTTCAATTTCATTTTCTTCTCCAGATGCTGTTACTCTATATCCTCTATTACACACAAAGCTGCACACTCGTATGTAATCAACCCCTTTATCGTGATTCAAATTCTTGTCAGACTTTTGGTCTGACCATGCGTATTGCCCCACACCCATAGCAAGATCTCAAGAAGCAACTACCAGTTCCATAAACCAAACCTACGTCCCCTCCACTTCACAAACCTTCAAATTTCTTTCCTCCTGCCACCCGGGAACGACCATACTACATCCCGCACCTACATGTTAACTTCAAGCCACGTTCCAAGCACACCCAACATCTTCATCATTACCATCCCTCCTCCTAAGCTTGTGTCACCAAACTTATTTCCCATTTATATCTAAGATTCGTCTCCGTCTTCGGCATCATCATCATCATCATCATCATCATCATCATCATCACCAAATGTTTCGTTCAATCGTGTGCTGATTTCCACCACACCACCTCATCATATGTACAATATCCTACCCTTGCGACACCAACATCGACATCCTCAGCATTCAGCAGCATTAGTATTAGCATCATTATGACCATTTACATTATCGGTAATCTGGATACTCGCGCTCACAATACCAACCAACACCCTTCTTTCTCCTACCAATTCCAATGTCGCAACGTTTTTGAGACTATTCAGTTCTTCGTCTGTTCTTTATCATTTTGTTGTTTTACCCACGTCGTTAAACCAATGCGTTCGTCTTACACCCAGGCGCGTGTTGGCAGGCACGCACATGGCATTATGTATCTGTTGATATGCGCGCACTTACACACAAATATATATATATATATATATATATATATATATATATATATATATATATATATATATATATATATATATATATATATATATATATTATCGAGCGTGCTGGAATCCACCTCACAAGTCTCAAACACCACACCCACTGCCACTAGCCGGGCGTTCTGACTCTGGTTTGTTGGCATCAAGCCTGGCTGGGACGTGGAAAGTAGAGCATAGACGAGAAGTAATTGACCGAGCACAGAAAGAAAGAAAGAAAGAAAGAGCAAAAACGAATAAGATAAATAATCTAGATGGAAAGAAGAAAAAATGTCTTTAGAATTAATAAAAAACAGATTTGTATGCAGAAAAAAATTTAAAAAAAAACGGAAGAATTTTGCAAAAAATAGAAAGTTGGAATAAAATATCTTACTTGAGAAATGAAACTTTAAAGTGAGACATCAAAAAATTAAGGTTGGTTTGGAAAGTTAGATAAGAAGGTTTAAATGGTGAAAATGATAGAATAGTGAGGAGAAAACAGATTAATAAGAATCAACAATAAATAACATTGTTTGAAGAAAAATAGAGAAAAGAAAATCAAAGTAAGAAAAAAGGAAAATTGATAAAAAGGAATAAAAACGAAAGAAAAGGTTCATGATACAATCTAATTAATTTTCAAAATATCTCAAAATAAAGAACAAGCAATGAAAAAAGAATATGACTTCTGCCTCTTTAAATATATGCAAAATATATGCAATATATGTAAATATATACAAAATAGGAAATAAGATAGATGGATAGATAGATAAATAGATATTAGGTTGGTGCAAAAATAATATGTGAGAAAACGACATTATTTTTGCACCAACCTGATAGATAGATAGATAGATAGATAGATAGATAGATAGAAAGAAAGCAAGATATATATATATATATATATATATATATATATATATATATATATATATATATATATATATATATATATATATATGACGGATGATAAAAGAAAAAGTTAAAATGATTTTTTAGAAAGTAAATGAGAAACTCTTTCATGAATTAAATCATGATTGGACTTAACATCTTATATTGCCGTGTAATATTTAAGTTTTTGGGAATTATATTTACAAAATGACTTTTCGTTTTGCAAGATTTTTTCTTTTCTCCCCACACCCAATTTCCTGAAGAAGAAAAAAGAAATCATAAGTTATTGGATGAAAATGGACGAGGACGGGAGACAGACAGGCCCACCCCTAAGAATCTCCGATGTCTCGATCTACACCCAGGATGTAAGGATACGCCTTTTAGTGCCAGATAAAATGGCTTTTACAGAGAGGAGAGTAAGGCAGTCGGAGAGTGGAAGAGCAAGGTCAGAGGGAAAGAAAGATGAGGAGATTGGCAGACAAGACTCATATTTCAGGGCATTTGTGTCCTACATATATGCAGATGTTTGTGTATGTAAGTTTTCGTGTATATACACCTATATAAACACATACACATGTATACGTATAAGTATTTTTGTATGTGTGTATGTGTCTGTATCTAGGAGGGTTTATTTTCGATGTGTGTCTCATTAGTTCTTGCACATTTTACAAGAACACCAATGAAGTGACAGTAGAAGTAAATTCAGTATTTAATGCTGGCCTTTTTGTCGAATCTCATGTGCGACTAATCATTTAACATGGGAATTTAATCGAGATTTTGATGAATGCAGACAGTAACAAAACTGAGTAATAATCTCAATTCTACATGATGCTGTAAAAATCTAGAAAAGAAAACGATAAAAAAAGGCGAAGGAAAGAAACAAATTCATTTCTTGACACGTTGATTCGAAGACAGAAGGAATTTAAAAAAGAAGACTGCTTTGTGTCTTTTGAGCGTGTGATAAGTTTAAAATACCGATAGCGTTTTCTTTTTATGCGTCCGGGCTAATGTCGTCAATGTCCTATAAGCTAAGTTAGTACTTGATTATCCGCTTCCAAACAGAAATTAAATACAAAAACTATGGAAAATTAACCTGAGGAAACAGATCAGAGAGCATAGTTATATAATAAATTAATTTCTTATTGAAATCGACTTCAATATTGTGCATTTTGCGAACTAATGCTGAACCACCAGCAATAGTGAGATGATCAGATGAGAAAATTAACTCTTAGCTTAGTTCCTTAATATTCAATTAAATATTTCTACTTAGTTTTGTTGTTTTCATTATTTTACTAAAGTCTGAATTCTCAGTGAGTTCATAAAGAAACGAACATCCTTTTGAGATGATATCATCCCAATTTTGTCATAAATTATTGCTTGTATTCTTATCTACCTCATTTTCTATGTATCTATTTGAAACTTAGTCTTAACTGTCATATAGCTTGCTACCTACCTTATCTTTTTCAAGCCAGGCTAAACCTGATCTCGAAAGATTCCCTTCTTTTCTTTTATATTCTTAAAATCAGTAATATTAAAGCAGTATAATTAACTATTGATCGGTTCAGCTACATATGAATATATATGTGTGTGTGTGAGTGAGGTGAGGGAGATAAGTAAAAATATTTTATATGTAGCTATTCTATTAGGTTGGTGCAAAAATAATGTTTTTTGACGTTCAACTTCAAAAGATCATAACTCCTTTCATAATAAACTTTATTAATCGAAATAAGAACCATTAGAATCGACAAATCTTTGCCAACTAGAAACAAGTTTATTTATCCCATTAGCATAGAAATCCGGAGTTCTGGAAGCGATGAAGTCATTGAAGGCTGATTCGGCATCATCTCGGCATTTGAAGCATTTTTCGCGCAGGAAGTTGTCGAGATGCTTGAAAAAGTGATAATCGGTGGGCGGATGAGGCAGAGTCTCGTAGCCCAATTCGTTCAGCTTCTGCAGGGTCAGTTGAGCAACATGCGGGCGAGCGTTGTCATGGAGGAGAATTGGTCCCTTCATATTGACCAATCTCGGGCACATACGTTGGAGCTTTTGGTGCATTTCGTCAATTTGTCGGCAGTACTTCTCCGCCGTAATCGTTTCGCCCGGATTCAAGAAGCTGTGATGGATGAGACCGGCCGCAGACCACGAAACAGTCACCATAACCTTTTTTTGGTGCAATTTCGGCTTCGGGAAGTGTTGTGAAGCTTCTCCGGTATCCAACCACTGTGCCGAACGTCGCCGGTTGTCGTAGAGGAGCCACTTCTCATCACACGTCACAATCCGCTCGAGAAATGGGTCGTTTTTGTTGCGCAGAAGGAGCGTAGAAGACACCTCAAAACGATGATTTTTTTATTATCGTTCAATTCATGCGGCACCCATTTATCCAACTTTTTTGACTTCCCTATTTGCTTTAAATGGCGAACGACTGTTGAGTGGTCGACCTCGAGTTCAACAGCAACTTCTCGTGTGGTTTTGCGAGGATGGGCTTCAATTAATGCTTTCAAATGTTCGTTATCAACCGCAGTCGGCCGGCCGCGACCGTCTTCATCTTCGAGGCTCTCGTCACGTTGTGCCACACGTTCGTTAATGGTTCCTGGGCCAAACGCATCATTGATATCACGAGCTCTCTCGGCAGCTTTTCGGCCTAGTTTGAACTGGAACAAGAAAATCGTGCGGATTTGAATTTTGTCCATGCTGTCGAAAAGCCTGCAAAAAAATGAATGAAGAGATTGAGAACAGTAACGAATAACACGATTCGATAGAGCGAAAAACGCGCTTCAAAATGATATATAACATGGCTATATATATCAATGAATTAATTCATAAATCATATATAAAAGTAACATATGTGAGAAAACGACATTATTTTTGCACCAACCTAATACTCGTAAAGCTTAGTTCATGAAGTGTGAATTGTAAGACGCCAAACTTCCAAGTATTAAAATAACGAATATGTTTTTCCATAATTTAAGCTCCAAAACCAATTTCAGGTGGGAGGACAAAATGTTCGGTTGTTGTCCAACCTAAAATGTTGGCTGCATCAGCAGAGTTCTTAATAGATTGTTCCTTCAGGAATTAAGCGGTCATCAGAATCCACAGCTTCATTTCTTTAAAATCTGCGAGTAATCATGTCTACTTGGGAAAAATATAATGGAGTGGTTTCCCTTCTCTACGGTACGGAATTCAAAATGTTTCAAGAAGTTAGCATAGCCCAAAAAAAAATAAATAAATAAAACGATAGTGCATGCACAAATATACGCGTGTGCGCACACACACGCACAGATGCCTGTGTGCACGTGTATACGAGCTTGTGCATGTAAGTGTGTATGCGTGCGGCCATAATGCCATTGGTTTTTCTATGTGTCCACAAGGCGCAAACATTTGCATCTATGTTGCAACTAACTTTTGAATATAGTTAGCAACATGTGGCTTACTCACTTTAATTTTCCTCAGAGCATATTCTCTTTTGTGCGATCCATACCTTTTCCACTACGGCCTCCTTAGAAGCACCGTATGCAGTACAGCATGACTTAGGTTAAGAGGAAAAGTAAAATATAATGATACCCTTGATTATGAATATAATCTTCTATCGTTTTATCGAATATATATATATATATGTGTGTGTGTGTGTGTGTAGCCGTTTCATTTAGTTTCTTTTTCTTACAATCACTTTTGTTAGTAGGTAATACAATAATAATACAAGTTCTGCCAGGAACGGTGAAATATTCTAAAAGCCCGAGCGCCATTTATTATCACAGTTTGGGATGTCTACTAACAAAAGTGATGCTAAGAAAAAGAATGTAAATTAAATCGGCTAGATGAAAAAAAAATGTTAAAATCCAAATTTTCGATAGATAGAAGTTTTTGTGTCTTTCCATGTTTTCTATGGGATTCAGTTCCGACTTCTTATATCGGCTAAAAGTTTCACTTTTTTCTCTCAAAATCATTCTTGCAATGACTGATAAGTATATGTTTGGAACGTTGACCTGAAATGTGAATTTTTATATATTTCACACTGTCCCTAGTCCAGGTCGAAAAGAAGAGAAACAGCCACATAACACTATACTACCTCCCTTATTTTTCTTTCTTTTTTTTTTTTTTGTTTGTTTTTTTTACACCATTTACAGTATTGAACGAGCGATCGGCAATATTATATCTATGCCAAAAATGCTTGTTGGGATTTAGTTCAAAAAGTTTATTTTTGTTTCTTCTGGCCAGATAATTCTTCCTCACAATGCTAGTAAGTTTTAGCTGGTGAGATATTTCGTACCTACTCTAGACGAGCTTTGATGTGTTTTTACTTCAAAAGTGTCTCCTTTATTTTATATTTTTTATTTGCTACACTCCCATAAAAACTATCCGTGTACAAATGCGAGGTATTTTGTTGTCCTCTGCACTGTAATACTAGCATGATGAACAGACTTTTCCAGACTTTCAAGAAAGTTTCGCATTGTGTTGCATAACCAGTTTGGACTTGGTTTCTACTCTCATCTTAGAAAGACATTTTGTTTTTCTGAGATTTGCAGTTCATCCAGGAAAATTCAGCTTCTTGACCTCAAATTCCACAGCATATTATATCTTTAATGAAATGGATTATAACTTTCTCCCTTTTTACACTTTTCTATAACTTTCTTTATCATGACTTTTGATAACTCTTTGAACTCCTTGACTTCTACACATATTGTTTCACTGTTGAGCAGTTGAGCACTGTTGAGTGTGATTGTTAACAGCAGAATATTACTCACAATTTACAGGAAGAATCTTCAGTTAATTTCACCTCAAACAAGTCACACCTGAACGGATAACCACTTGTGACAATGTCAAGTAACAGTTTGTAATATAGCAATACTGTGAGCCAGTATTAGTTGTTTTTTTGTTTTTTTGTTGTTGTTTTTGTTTTTCTTGCAGGAGGTGGGAATATTCATGCAACCTGGGTTTAACAATTTTGACAATTTGTTCAAGGTAAAGTCTGTTTGGCAATATTATTTAATAATCTAGTTAAAACCGTACACTTACCTATTTTAAGAATTATGCTAAATCATATTTGATTTTATTCCAATAAATTGGATTACCAGATATGTGAATGCTTTTGTAAACGACTACACACGCACACACACGCACACAGACACACACAGACACACACAGACACACACAGACACACACACGCACACACAGACACACACAGACACATATAATGTACACGAAAATCTGCATCAGAATTAGAAATTTTTATTTGCAAACGTGGGTTTGTGAAGTAACTAAGTGAAAAATTACTCAAACTTACATGTCTGTTTTGTCAACGAAGCGAGAGAGTATATCTTACATCCTGTGGGATAGACTGCGCGTGTAAGGCGAAAGTGGGACAGCAGTAATGTGTATATATGAGAGTGGAGTCACGAGGCCAGGGTCCGGGACGGTTGTAACGACAGAAAAGAGAGCGACAGAAAAGGGAGCTACTGATCATGCAATAGAGAAACGAAGTAAAAAAAAAAAGAAAGGTAAAAAGACTAAAAGATGAAGGAAGAAAGAAAGAATGTAAACAGAGAGTGTACATCTTGTTTTATGCGTGCGTGTTCTTGTAGATCTTATGAATATTGTATAATATTGAAAAAGAGAAACAGATCATGGAAGTGAAAGAGAATGCAAGAAAGAGAGACTTAGAAAGTCGAATGGATAGATAAGAATTGCAAATGCAAACGTATTTTTTAAAAGCCGTGGCATATGCATAAAATAAAGAAAGATATCAAGAAAGCAAAATAGACAGTATGGGGAAAGAAAAAGGAAAGAATAAAAAATAAACGTTTGAAATTTCAAGAGAAAAGAAAGAGGGGAAAACGCGAATAAATATAACGTAGTTTTCACCTTCTTCATATCTTTGAAATTTGATCGGATGCGTTACTATGTCGACCATAGAAAATCTTAAAAAAAGGTAATAAAACGTAGAGAAATGATTGAAATGAAAGAAATTAAGAAAAGAAAACTATCGTTTAAAAGAAAGAAAAAAGTCCAAAATAAAGAAAGGTTGATTAGAGTAAATTGGAAAGAAAAACACGGAAAGTAAAGAGGTGAAATGAAAGAGGAATAGAGAAAAAACAAGAAAGATAGTACGTGAGATAGAGAGAGAGTGTGTGAGAGTGTGAGAGAGAGAGTGTGTGAGAGAGAGAGAGTGTGAGAGAGAGAGAAAGTGTGAGAGAGAGAGAGTGTGTGTGTGTGAGAGTGTGAGAGAGAGAGTGTGTGAGAGAGAGAGAGTGTGTGAGAGAGAGAGAGTGTGAGAGAGAGAGAAGGTAGGAATATGATATCATGAAAACCGAATGGAGAAAAGAGAAGAGAAGCTAGCAAGAACAAAAAACATCAAGTTAACAAAATGAAAGGCAAATGGCAAAAACTAAAAACGAGAAAAGTGCGAGGATTAGGATGAAAAAGAAAGCGAAAAAGAGTGAAATGCTAGTCTTGGAGAAGTCAAAAGTAAGAAAAAGCAAATGTTGGCGCGTGGGCACATGTCAACCAATGTATATGTGACACGTTCCTTTGCCGCACGCGCCACTTTCAGGGCATGCGTTCTGTTGTCGTGCTGCCGCGAGAACGTGTATGGGACGATCGGGTAGATGGTGGATGGACAAATGCACCAATGTATTAAGGGGTGAGGACTGATGCAATTGGGGAAATGGCTTGCCTTGGTTGGCATCATCTTTCGGCAAAAGCACAAACGTCGACTTTTTTCATCCACGCTAAATGTTTATTTCTCCACCCTAGCCATACCTAAAACTGTCTAGAACAAGCAAGATAACTCAGTCATTGCTCGTATGAGAATATAAACACACATACACATGTGTGTATATGTATGTATGTGTGCGCGCGCGTATGTGTGTGTGCCTACACGCACATTCTTGTTACGTATATGTGTTTGCATGTGTATGTATACATGTACAGATGTGTAGTGATAGGTGCATGGTTGACATTATATATCTTGTGCGTGTATGTAATTATGTAATACTGAATATGTGTTAGGGCGTGGTTGCAGTACATGTATGCATTCTAGATTCAGTTACATAGAACTTTTTCTTTAAATAAACGTGTGTATATATTGTTCTTTCTACGTGAAATTGTAGGCAAACACACACACAAACATACACACACAGAGACACGCACGCACACACACACACACACACATATATATATATATATATATATATATATATATATATATATATATATATATAAGATGCCATAAAAGAGGAACAAAGAGAATGTTAAGGAGAGAGAAAAACTAGTGCATAAATATAACTTAATTTGGTCCAGTCAAATTAAATTTGACGGAGGGTAAGAAGATTGTCTTGCAGCAGTCTATCAAAAGTTGAGGCATTGTTACATGTCTTGAAATTCATCGCTTGACATTTCATTTCTAAGTTGATTAGAAGAAGTCATTGTACAGGCGATGGTGACCGAAACCCAACTACCTCAACCAATACAACAGACCCACATTCACATATCTATATGTGTGCGTGTGTGTGTTTATAAAGAGAGAAGAAAAATAAAAGACACTCGCATGCATGCATATATATATATATATATATATATATATATATATATATATATTATGTTTGCGTGTGTGTGTGTGTGTGTGTGTGCGTGTTGTCTGTATGTTTATATTTCGATGTAACTCTCTGTTTCCTTTTCTCTTAATATGTATTTATTTGGATGTAAATATACACATATATGAATACATTTCCTAAACAGAAATAAGTACGAAGGATCTCTAGAAAACTCCTAATACTTTGTCAAGTAATCAGATTTGGGAAAATAGGCCAGAACTAGAAATTTTCAGCGCCCCTCTTATATATGAATGCACTTATAAGTGTACAGCAAGAGTGTATTTCTCTCGTTGTACGTGTGTGTGTGTGGTTCTGAATGGGTGTGCGTGGAGATGTGAATGTACGCGTGCTTAAACACCCATAATTTATTTCGCATACCCCTGCAGACGTTCCCGGGCCTACTTATGAAACCCCAACGTATATTGCACGCTCGCATGTACACAACACGTGCGAATTTTTACACATATCTCTACATAAATCTATCAGCAGCCAGGCACGTAAGCTTGAATGTCGTTTCTTATTGTGAGCAGGAGTCATACATGTAAGGACTTACACATTTACACACATGCAAATACATAATCGTTTACTTGCATGTGTATTAAAATGAGTGGAAAGAGGGGAATCAATAAGTGTGTTACCTAATAAAAATATTTAAATCCTTGTTTTGTTTTTTTTTTCTTTTTTTTTCCTTATTAGTCTGTGTGTACATACGTGTGTGCACGTATGAGAGACAGAGAGATTTTTATCATTTGGGCTGGTAACTTTTCAGCACACCCTAGTCTAAGCACTTTATATATATATATATATATATATATATATATATATATATATATATATATGCAATAATATCTTGAAAGACGTAAGCATGATTTATATATTAGATTTAGACACGCATACACACGCGCTCGCACATACACACGCATCCGCACACACACATACACACACACACACACACACATATATATATATATATATATATATATATAAGTTAAATTTTCTATATTCTTAGGGAAATGTGCTCAATGTCTATTACAGAGCTTTTACAGATATAAATAGTGTGGATATAGGAATCAACAATATATGGTGACTGTGTATATATATATATATATATATATATATATATATATATAGATAGATAGATAGATAGATAGATAGATAGATATGTGTCTGTGTGTGTGTGTTTGTGTGTCTGTGTGTGTGAGTGAGTGAGTGAGTACAGTTGATCTGTATGTATTGTTCTTGTGGGTGGTTTGTTGATAGACACAAACACGCGTGCATACACACACTTCGAATTATTTTCTTCAAGTATATATGTGTATCTTCAATTCAACTATATATGTGTATATATGTATGTCTGTGTATATGTCTAAAAAAAACAAATTCATTCATTTCATTCATTAGTATATTTTTTACATGTTTTCATAGATTGTTTTTTTTCTTTTCTTTTTATAAAATTATGTAAGCAAACACAATGCTGATCATTTAGAAATATTAATAACTACAATCTTGTTAATTGTCTCGCTCTCCCTCCCCCCTCTCTCTCTCTCTCACACACACACATACACACATACAACATACACACACACACACACACACGTGTGTGTGTGAATGCATATATTCACATATGAGTGAATATTTCTATGAGAAGTTAAATAGATAAGCATTAATTTCATATAAAATCACATAAAAACACAGTCAAATTATTGATTTTCCATAAGGGTTTTAGTGAAATGGATGCTCAATCTATCACTCTTTGAAATTTGTGATATTAAAAAGTTTGGGCTTTTTTTCCCCTGTTTGTTTTATCTTTTGAGCTTCAACCGTAGACATTTCCCAAATATGTATATTTCGGTTCAGGTGCGGCTTTAACGCTTAATTTGAACTTTCATGAAAATATCTGACACTTTTGATTCAACACAAGTATTTGGTTTCCTACCACCATACCAGTCAGCCCTTATGGGTGTGCCATTTCGTGTGACTCATATCCAGCTTAAAACCTCTTCAACTACTTTTGAGCAAACAAACATATTCTTCACTTTGCTTTTATTCCTGATTTCATTTCGTATATTACATAAGTACACTTTATTAACTTAACATATTAATTATCTTTGTTATATATAGATGTTTGTGCTATTGTCAAACTGTGTAAAACCGTTCTACACATAATGTCACTTATACGATACGCATAAAATTAAGTTATGTAAAATTACAAACAACGCCTGAATGTAACTAACAAAGTCGTCTACGATATTGACAGCATATATTTCATGATAATGACAGTGACCATTAAAAGGATTCAAACAAAAGATGAAATTTGAAAAGATTATCCATAATTCGTCATTCAAAAATTAGAAAATAGAATAAAGATTGATCAGAGAATCCTCGTTAGTTAAATTCAAACGAGACTTTAACGAAGGACACTAACCCGACAAATTTCAGACGTGTTCTCATAGAAAGAAAAATCAATTTAACCAGCGATAAGATCCGACATCTCAACTTTGAACACACACACACACACACAATATATGTGTGTGTGTGTGTGAGTACGTATGTGTGTATAATGTGCAAATGAATGGTCAATATTTTTCTATGAAGCAAAGATTTCATCTCGTTTCAGGCATTTTATCGTCATGACGTAATGTTAGACAACGATCAACATTTTCTATTGAGAAACATAGAGTTTAGCACATACAATTAATCGCTAAGAGGCATTCGTTAGTCTTCTGGTTCAATTATACAGATAAAATTTACCAACGTGCATGAAACCAGAAAAAAGAGACAAACCGAAAAGCAGAATTATTTGGAAGAAAAGAAAGATAAATAAGAACAAGAAAATGAAAATAATGAGGATCAAACAAAAATCACAAATACCCTCTTAGAAGATCAAATGAATGAAATTTGAAATGACTGAATAAAAGAGAGAGTAAGAAAGAGAAACGGAAACAGACAGACACGATAATATTAGGTTGGTGCAAAAATAATGACGGTTTTTGACGTATTTTTTAACGTCAAAAACCGTCATTATTTTTGCACCAACCTAATATCTTGAGAATCTCTATAATTCGCCGAGTTAAACAAACATAAACATTGATAACAATACAGGTGCATTAGCAAGAAGGCTGATTATTTATCTGTATGATAAAATACTCTGTTGACTTTAATATCAACAGTATTTTGGTAAGTAATTTCTGTTTTGTTGGTTTTAATTTAACGTGTTTCCTCTATGAAAACTTTGGTTATAAGCGTTATTGTACTGTTTTTTCGACAGCAATCTAAATAAAATTTCTTTTTATTGCTTATTGCTTTGGTGTGATTATGTCAATGGATCAAATTGTAAATAGCAAATACACAGAATGAGAATCCTATAGTTAAGTCTGAAATACGAACATAAAGTTTCAGTTCAAATTTGATTTTTTATGACCACCAGGCACACTTACTTATTCTATCCACTACTTACTTTCTAATTCAGATATATATCTTGCAAGGTATGTATGTACGGATAGTGTTTCGGTTAGTGGTGCGGAAAACAGAATTGGTAGACAGGGTTCAAATCCGTGGGGGCCGAATTCTCTTCGTTCTCGTGATTTGGAGAAAGCCATGATTCCAAATGTCTTTCTTCAGCTGTGTAAAATAATAGTACACACATTTTAACCTAGGACAATCAGTCTATAGAAATTAAAATTCTGAACTTCCCCAAGAAAACAAAACAATTAACTGTTTCAGATAATAAAAAGTAAGCTGAGGAGAGTCATGAAAGTTTTTGAGCTAGATGGCACTCTGCATTATCCTGCTAGAATAACTGATCAGTCGTTGTTGGGGGTATATAGAATCAATGAACGGTTACAAGTGGTCACGAACCAGTACAGCGTAGCGATCACCGGACAATAGCGTTTATAGGTGGATCAATGAACCCAAGTCCATGCAAAATGAAAACAACTCCACATCATTGTTGAAACACTACCACCCTGACTTGTTCCCAACTGGAGTCTATGGCTTCATGGGGTCTGGGCCACACCCGAACGCTGCCATCTGCTCCAAAACAATTGAGACTGTGACAGAATCGGACCACGCCCCATGTCCTCTATTTAGTAACTTCACGGCCTCCTGCCCGGTGTCATTAAAATTAATGGAAGCTAAATAACGTTGAACTTATCTGCTAGATATGCATCTAGTAATTTCTCCTTTGAATGTGGATATGTTTTGTACCAGTGCCTCTTGTCTGTTACCACAATTCATTGAAAACATGTCGTCGAATATCATTAGGCAGTCCACACTTGGCGATTAAACCTTCCTTCAGGTATTTCTGATACACACATGACGCCATAAAAATAGAGATGACAAATGTCTCACAAGTTCAGAAATGGAATATCCCATTTGCCGGACACCTACTCTCAGTATCCGTTCGAACTCCGATTGTTCATGTTGTTAGCCCATGTTGTTAGCCCATGTTGTTCATATTAACTCTTCTGATATCACAGTGCAACATATATTTTTAAGCGTTATCATTATGTCAAGGCATAGTTTTCCCACCTACCATTAGCTTAACATAATATTAACCCGTGATTTTTGGTACGTCAGTCTATTTATAGCAATTTTTAACGTGGTCTTATATAATGACTGGTTCTATTTTTCTTAAAATTTAATCCATCATTTTGTTCAGTCAAATCTTGATTTAAAGGCATGAGTACACATATATATGCATATAAATCTCTTTGATTGGCGTTGTTGCTTTAAATCAAATATACGGGGGTGGACTCAAAAGTGGACTATAAAAGAATGATGCAAAAATATTGCCCGTGTTAATTTCAACTGTTCCTATTAATAAATGTTTCTTTTTCGGATAAATTGATATCTGACTGTTCAACGACGACCGTTTATCCTCCTGGTGTAAAAATTAATCAACAGCAGATCAGATATGACTTTATCATCAACTGCGATATTGTTTTCTAGAAAAGTGTTTTTTTTTATGTTGGGGAACAGATGATAGTCAAATCAGGAGAATAAGGGAGTGATCAATCAGTTCAAAGCCACAGTCACGCAAAGCAGCTATTGAAACTAAGGACTTGCGTGCACCTTTCATTAGTTATGCTGGGCGTTTGGTTGTCAGAACTTTTCTTAACTGCCTGAGCAAGTTGGCATACTATTCTCCATTGATGGCGTAGGCATTTTGAACACAATACCTTTTGCATCCCAATAACCTAGACCATCCACTTCGTTGCAGATGAAACAGCGTTAGCATTCTTTTATGCATGTGAAGTCAGGTGTTTCTAGTGTATGAATTCTCTCTTTGTCTCTGGGTCAAGAGTAATGAAACCAGCTGGATCTGCATCAAACAATGCCATGTTCTCCCGTCATGTGATCAGTCTGCGCACTTTTGATTAGGTGTTAAAAGTCGTAGAACCCAACGTGCAGAAACGTTCTTCATGCCAAGTTCAATGTGCAGAATATTTTCTCGTGAGATATGGTAATAGCATTGGCTATTATTTATAGTCAATTGCATGTCATCCATCACTATGTGGTAAACACCATATGTTTTCCTCGGTGGTGGTAGCCGGAAGACGTCCAGGTCTTGGGTCATCTTCAAGACTTTCCTTTCCTCTCTTAAGTTTAGCTGTGCACTTTTGCACTGTTGATAATGCTGGAGGCGTCATCTCTTATGTAGCAATCTGTAGATACATGATTTTGTCCATTTTCAAAAGAAGTCGCTACTTGTTCCTTTTGAAGTCTTCTTTGAACAAGTCAGATATTAGTTTACCTATAAACAATGCAGTTATTGACAAAAAGAACTAGAATTAATGCATGCAAGATTCACAGCTCTAACAAAACACTTTCATAGTCAGCCTATGAAATTTTCAGTCTAGTCTCATACATTCTTTATTGCGACCCTGGTAACCCCGCTTAAGTGATTAAAATATTTACAAACGAACAAAAATTCATCAGTAAACAAAGTTGATATGATATGCATTCTCTCTGACAGATGTTGTCTCATTAAGAGAAGATAACTCTTCCGTAGGTATAGAAATGCTGTCTTTTATACAGTACCTCATTTAAATATCACTACACCTCCCTGAACCTAAGAGGCTTTATACTTTTAGTTAATATTTGACTTCTACGAACAATCCGTCTCAGAATGAGTCTCTTTATTTCTTTTTTATAGGAGATCTAGGTCTTAACTGATTCTCCTCATTTGAATCATATCTCCGATCACTGTCATCCCAAGCGTGACCCTCACTGTTACTGGATACACTCATACTCTCCTCCTCCTCCTGTTCTTCACTTTAATATCTCTGGTAGTCTTCCTGATCACTCTCAATATGGATTTATTCATCCTTTCTTGTGTTGTTTGTTCTTCTGCTTCTTTTTCCCACTCATTTTCTATGTGATTCTAAATTGGTGTTCGTGGGCCAGTATGTCCCTTCTTTGTTAACACCGCTGTCTTAAATCGCTTTTGCACCGCAAAATTCGCCTTTTCAGTATTTGAATCCTTGTCTTATCTGTACCACATACTTTCCTTCGTTGCAAATGGCATAATAATCAGTATCCCCTTAATTTGTCCTCCCATCAGTGCTGATGGGCTTTGTCTTCTACCTGCATACGGAATAACTCTATAACTTAGGAGTAGTTTGGGTAAATAACTCTTTATATCACAATTCACTGGAGGGGATGGTTTTAATCCTATTTTTATCGTTTGAGCCATTCTATCCGAAATTTCATTTGACTTGGCGGTAAGGTGGTGTTTTATATGGAATGCAGCCAATATGTTTTAACTATGCACATAAACTTTCTTCACAAACTCAGGGGCATTGTCGGATACCAAGGTTTTTAAAACTTCATTTCTCGAAAACACTATCGCCAACACCCGCTTCACAGTAGTGGCTTTTCAATCCGCGACTTTAATAACTCCAGAAATAATCCTATATTTTTAATGTAGGCATGAACCATGCATATGTACTCGTGTCAATGTCTCCATTTCTTTTGGCCAAGAGTGAATTTTAGTTTCTCGAAATCTCATTATTTCTGCACACTTTGGGTATTTTTAACTCATACTCTTCCACGTATCTCGCATAGCCTGGCCCCCATGTTTGCGTAGTCAATATACCTCCATGTATATCATCGTGCATGGCTTTAATTACTTTTTTTCTCGGAAACTCTGGAGGTACTATGATATTCTATTACATATAATACTATACTATTACATATATTTCCTTTTTCCATTAATTTTTGTTTTGACTCTTTATGAGGTCTCTCAGCCATATAGCAATTACTATATATATTTCTCTTTATTCTATCTATAATTCTATTCAACACTGGATACAGCCTAGTTTCCGACCTGAGCCGATTTAAGTGTAATACGTCCGCTTCTATCCATTGCAAAATACTATCCTCACAATTTTCAATTGCTTCAATAATCTTTACTCTCAAAATTTAACCGAGATAATCTATCCACATGTGGAATAGTATTTCCTTTAATATATACGATGTCAAAGTTGAATGCATAAGCTTAATCGCCCATCTTAATATCCTGGCAGATGTGATTTTTGGAAATTCTCTTCTAAGATTAAATATAAATTCCAAAGGCTTATGATAAGATTTTAATAAAAATTTCCTTCTCAACAAAATATTTCTAGCTTTTTCTATGCTCCACACAATTGCCAATGTCTCCTTCTCAATATTCAATACTTCTGAGACAATAACACAATCACTTGCACTAGTAAATAATGTCAATTCTTTTGATGTGTCGAAAGTTTTAACAACTGATTTGTTTATGAGTGCCTTTTTAAATTTCTCCAAAGCAACCTCCTGTCTTTTTTCCATTGAAAATTTATATTATTCTTCCTTATTTCGCTAAATGGTTCCGCAAGGTCACGATATCGCGGTAGATATATGTTATAGACACTGGTTAATCCTAAAACAATTCTCTTTTTTATTTCTGGGTGCAGCTATCTGTGATATCTTATTAATGAGTTTATCATCCGGTGATATACCGTCTTTTGATATTTAATATCCTAGGTACGAAATTGTTTCACAATTAAACTCGCATTTACGGCGATTAATTGTCATACCTTTCTCCGTTTTACTTTTGAGTTCTTCTTTACTGTGCAAACTAATATCAGTGTTGTCCTGATATCCAATTATATTTTTAATCCCGTCTGAAATATTTTAGATGGCTTTTTGGAAAATGTGTCTTCATGTTTTTACTTCAAACAGCAGACGATCCATCTTAGTAATCCAATAGAGATATTCACTGTAGGGACTTCTTGAAAATTGCTATTAATTTTTATCTGATTATACGCTGACTTAAGGTCAACTTTAGCAAAATATTTCATACCAGCAAACTTGTGATACGCTGTTTCAATGTTTGGCAACAGGAATGAATCGGAAGAGATCTGGTGATTCACGCCCACCTTATAATCGTCACAAATTCTTAAATCTCCATTGGGCTTGCGTATCATCACAATGGGTGAAGCCCAATTACTTCTACCTTGGCTGACTTTTTCTAATATTCCTTGTTCTACTATTTTTTTCAGCTTAACAACCACCAAGGGTAGGAACAGGAACTTTTCGTGCTTGAAAATACATAGGTTGTCTGCTTTCTTTAAGCTGAATACTCGCTTTGTATCCCCTTAATAATCCAACATCCGATTCTACAGACTTCATAGAATTTATCAATTTCGATGTATCCACTCTTAACACATCAATCCCTAAAAGACCATGGTTTTTAATGCTTTATACCACTATGATGAGTATTATCTCAGATCTATTTTTTGTCTCCAATGTACCTTCAAAGCATCCTAAAATTTTGATAATTGACCCATCGATCTATTTTTTTTTTTTTTGTTTTATCTACCCATTTTTTCTCAAAACTTCCTCACTATCAACATAACATCACTTCCAGTATCCACTTGCATGAGTAAATTTACTCCACTACTTTTTCCACTCGCTTTTCATACGTGCATACCGTCTGGAAATGATTCCTCTTTTTACACTTAAAACACCATTTCCCAAAGTCCGGACACTTATTTTTACTCTTTTCGTATTCCTTGTTGCAATATCTGCATACAAGTAAGCTTTTAGAAGCCCTGTAAATCTACATGATGCATTGGAGGCACTGAATTTTAGAATCAATTCCAGTTGTTGTAAGAACTCCACACATGCTTCCAGATTCATATTTTGAGCTTGATGCTGGTTTAGAATTTTAGGCTTGTACCCGATGTCCAGCATTCCTGTAATCAGTCTTAGCTCAATTAACTCGTTTTCGATAGACATTTGTTCCCAACCCATTCTTTTTAACTATCTTACACTATCTGGACGCTGTACATATTGAATAATAGTTTCGTCCGGTCTCTGTCTACTTTCAAGAAATTTAGTTCTTTCCGCTTTTTTTTGGTCACAAATTTGCTTTTCTGATGACACCACTTTCTTCACACATTAAATCTACTTTGGGATAGACCATGACCATCACACTCCGCTTTGACCAAAAACAAATCTGTAACTTCTTTTTCTCCTCCCCTAACTTTGGTGTCTTTTAACTTTTTACTCTCGCCGACGCTGCGAAACACCTGAGTCAGGTTTCTACATATTCCGGATCCTCCATCGTGGTTAAATAAACGCTCGGCGACGACATATTGTTATGATAGGTATTCTATCTGACAGATGTAGACTCGTCAAGAGAAGATAACTCTTCCACAACTACAAAGATACTGCTTTTTATATGGCCCTAATTTACATATCTCGACAAAAGTGAAATCTCAATTTTAAAATGAAAATGAAGTCATCAATAAGATATTAAGTTCATTTTTAAAATGCAATAGATATGATGTATGTTCATACTTGTGAAGCGATAATAGTAGTCATCCAGGAAAAGAGCCTAAGTAGCGAATGTTTATATTGATAAGATACTATCATATTTCTGGGAAACATTTGAATTTTACAAGACTTTCGAATATGGCAGCTATACATATAAAAATGTATCTAGTTATTAAAAATTCAGATGAAAAGCAAAGATCAAGAATAGAGAAAATAATACAAACACAAAATCTTTAGAATTGTCAAATATTTTTTCTATAATTTTGAGATGAGTCATAAACCTATTGATCTTATCCTTTGTGCTAACAGTCTTGTTATCAGAATGTTTCAGTCAATCAAATTTTAGTACTAGAAAAATATGTTCAGTAACTAACATTGTTCGAACGCTTGTTGGAATTTAACGGCATTCAATTCATTTTTAATTGACCGATGGCAGTTCTTTCAAGGTAGCAATTTTTCAGATGAAACACTTCAAAAAATCATACAATGAATAGAAAATTAAATATCCGTACAAAATAGAAAATTACAAAAATACTCCGAAAATCAGAGATCAGGACAAATCCTGGAACACACACATCTGTTGCTTTAAACCCTGTTACAATGGACTAACTGCAAATTTTCTGTCCCGATGGTCTGGAGCAACGAAGCCATGCATTTTATTGTTATTTTTGTCTAACAAATACAACTGGTTTCAATGCTTCATCGAAAAAAAATAATAAAAATTCCGACATTGCTTCAGCTATGAGATCTGTTCTTCACCCGGATGATCCTCTTGTCTCTACATCACCAGATCTTATTCCTTCATCATATGAAAAATTGCCTTCAGAGGAAAATTCTACCAAGTCGAATTCTTTTTATTCAGGAGAAAATTGCAGTGTGTCTCACTGGATAACCCAGGCAGACCTGAATGACCATGCCCGTGATTTGCACCTATCTAAGCAGCAGTCAGACCTCCTGACATCACGGCTTAAGTAGTGGAACCTTATCCCGGCAGATGTAAGGGTCACCAGTTTCAGGACACGAAACAAGGACTTTGCCTCATTCTTCGACATGGAAAACTGGTTGTGCTACTGCAGAGCTTCTTAAATGAACTGAGAGCACGTGAAGCATTTAAGTCAGTCTACTATAGCTTCCTCGGTAATACACAGATATCAGATTATTAAGAAAGCATCGAAAAATTGTAACTTTTGAGGCAATGGGATGCCGAATGTTACTCAAGATTCACTTTCTCCACTCCCACATTTAACTTTTTTCTTCCAAACCTCAGGTCAGGGAGTGAAGTGCATGGAGAAAGATTCCACCAACATATTACATTAGCATGATGGGTGACTTCTACTGGATGCCCCAGCATGACATACCGGATGCAAAGTACACGAAAATGTTCATTTCTGTCTGTCTTCTGTAATATGACGTGAATTGTAATATAGTTCCCTCAATACTTTGTTTTATGTAATATACTTTTGCAATAGATAAAATAAATACCTTATATTTTAAAATTAGATGAACTATACTAAATATGTGATATGTGAGAGTAAAAACCTGTTCAGAAATTTGAATTCACCACGTGAAAATTATTTTTTTAAAAACACCTATTCACATGCTTGCCTCAGAAAAAATATTTTTTGTAAAGCAGTGTAACATGCTGTATACTCGTATATATGTCTATATTTTTTATAGGTCGACTTTGATCTTTTGTCAAGAAGTGAGTCCTTTATTTATATGCCTTGTATAGAGTCAGATTATAAAATCACCATATCTTAAGAATATATAAAATATTTTTACAAATAAAATGTTGTGTTTTATATTATCTCCTGTTAACACAGTGTAACCTACAATTGGTAGTTAGCTTACCTAACTAAACAAATGCTATTGTTGCATCCGGTGTTACTTAAAGCAAGAATAATATATGCCAGTATATCAAAAAGTATTATTTTCTCTTCATCTATGATTACATATCATATAACCAATAAAAAGAACATTCTAAACTAAACTGACCAACTTTCTCAGCTGAAGTCACTGCACAATATTTCATTATTAATTCCAACATTATTACTCCATCATTTACTGTTAGCAAGTGGTGAAAATATATAAAAGTATTATATATGAAGCTGAGAATTGTTCCTGTCTCCATCGGGGAAGGATTTCAGCCTTTACCAACTATCAGCTCCTCTCTGTTGACGGTTGAGAATAAAGTGTTGATCTGAATAGCTGTGATGAAAGGCAACAAAATTAAAGAAAAAGGAAATAGTTGTTAAAATCAATAATACGAGACCTCTCTAATATTGATAAAATTCAAGATTATATTTCTAAAAGTTCTCTGCAGCAATTAATTAAATATTCTTTTTTACATATCTATGATGAATAAAATCAAAATAAAAGCAAAATAAAACCAGATTAGCACTAGTGATATCGTAGCTTTTATACTTTAAAAATTAAATTTACTACTTCTTGAATATCAAAACTAAAATTTTCTCTTGGGAATAATGAATATCAGCATTCAACTAAAAGTGGGTTATAGGATAGATAGATAGATAGATAGATAGATAGATAGATAGATAGATAGATAGATAGATCGTTTACACACTTATAAAACACTGTAGATAACGTAGTTACTAATATACACACTAACAGCCCTTAAAGCTATCAGAAAATAACAGATGGCCATGATAGGATTAAAAAACGTCAGAATCAGATACAAAAAGAACGATGTTATAAACAAATTTTTTTTTAAAAAAATAGTGAAAAATACCGTAGCCTAGGCAATTTAAATATCTTTTTGGCCTTGTCAAGGTACTAATAGCAACTTCCACTCTCATCCTTAGTCGCCCTAACTTCTCAGCTGGATAGCCTGCGCCTTTCTTTCTTTCTTTCTTTCTTTCTTTCTTACGTTCCTTTCTAGGACGGTTCTCCCAATTTAAGCCAACCAAATACAAGGGACCTTTAACAGCGCCATCCCCCATCTTTTCCTGTCGACTAGAACCATCGGGAGATACGGGGCGAACCCAAAATATGTGCTTTTTTTCTTTAAGCGTTAATGCAAAGCACATGTTGCCCGAGTCAAAAGGGAGACGAGGTCCGAGGCAGGCGCTACGGGGGCAGAAGAACGAAAGGGTTTGGTGGCGGAGTAAAAAGGACAGGATGGAAGTTACGTACTGGGTTTGCTAAAGTATATAATTGAAGTTGGGGGTAAGAGAGTTTTTTTTTTTTCGGGAAATGATGGTGGTTAGTGAATATTTAAGGTGGGGTGGTTGGTCACATGGTCACATAGCGAGGAGGGACACACGCTAAACATCAAAGAGATTAAGCTATATAAGGCATCTGTTTCACTTTTTCCATAGCGGGAGGGCTTACATTCATGCTTATATATATATATATATATATATATATATATATATATATATATATATATATATATATATGTGTGTGTGTGTGTGTGTGTGTGTGTGTGTGTGTGTATGTGTGTGAGAGAGAGAGAGTCTGTGCGTGCGTGCGTGTGTGTGTGCGGGCGCACGCGCACGATCAGGGGAAAAGTTAAATTTTGTTTCCCATATACGAATATATAAACACACTTTATACTTATAATGCATGCACACACACACACACACACATATAGATAGATAGATATTGGAACGCCTGTATATAAATTTATTATTTACTTTGTTAAATGTGTGTATATGTGTGTATATGTGTGTGTCATTTTAAGAGTATAAGATATCTAAATATTACAAACAGGCATATGCTTAACTCGAGAGAAGGAGAGAAACAAATAAAATAAGGAAAGAAAAAGGCACGTATATAAAGATAGATATATAAAGTATATAATTTGTTTGCATATTAATGAACGTGTTTGTCTACAGAGAGATTTTCACCAAAACTCTTTTTTCTTATATATATATATATATATATATATATATATATATATATATATATATAGAGAGAGAGAGAGAGAGAGAGAGAGATAGGAGGTGGCAATTACACACACACACACACACACACAGATATTATGTGATTATGGTAATGAATTTCTTAAATAATTCACAATGATTTTCTCTCTTTAGCGATTGTTGACTTCTCTCTTCATTCACTTTCAAAACTCTTTCTTTCTTTACTTTTCTTCTTTGTTCTCATTTCCCTTCACTTCTGCTCTTTTCCCTTCTTTTACGCCATTTCTTTCGTAATCATTTTATTTTGCTTTATTTGTTTTCTTTTTTTACCTTTCTCTTCTTTTCTCTCTTTTCATATTTTCTATTACTTCAGTCGTCCAATTCTTTTTTTCCACAATTACCATCTTTCTTATTTACTCAATTTTTTCCTCTTTCTCCCATGAATCTTTTTCATGTGCTGTTTCCATAACAAATTTATTAGTCTTTTCATTTCTTCTATTCATGCGGTTTTCTTATGCGGATTGCTTTTTCGAAATCATTCATGACTTTATAACCTTCGAATTATATTTCTTCTTTTTTTCTTCTTAATTAGATATTTTCGTTTTTACTTATCGTCTGCAACATTTCCGCTCTGAATTGTCCTTTTTTTTCTCTCTCCGTATCATTTCCGTAACTTTATTTATCTCTTCGTTCTTTCAGAAACATTTTTCTCGTTGTCATTTTCTTCTTGATTTAATTTTTATTTTCAAAGATAAGGCCACAAATTTATTTTTATCATTCTATTTATTTACTTTTCTCTTCAGTTTTTTTTTTTTTTTTTTCTCTTTGCGCATCCAACAGATTTTTAACTTCCATATTTTCCTTCAGTTGCTCACCATTGTCAGTTTCCATGTTATTTGAAGTTCGAAAGTGAAGATTTGTCGTTATTCGATTAATTATTGAAATGAATATCCTCAACTTTTATCTTAGCATTAGCACAACCTTTTTCGACCATTGTCTCCCTGTCCTTCCAAAGTGATGGAGCTTTCACACCATGTTCATGTTTCGAAATATTTAAAACCACAAATATTCATCTGATAATCCTAGAATCGGCCAGATAGATTTTTGTCGTTTAGATCAGTAAGAAGTGAAAGTAAAATGAAATATATCAGATGGTTTTACAATCACCCTCGCAAAGATCGCTCTCAAAGCCGCCAATCTTTCAAGCGTTAATATCTTTTAACCTATTTTTCCTTCCTTGTTCGAGTATCACTGTTTTCATAATCGTCTTTCCACGCAGGAAGTGGTTTGGTGATTTATGTTCTCATTCTTATCCTTCAACCTATTTATATACACAGTCTCCGCCGATAAAAAGACAAAGCTGATGAAATAAAAAATAAAAAAACTGTTTCGTTTTTTGAACAAATAAACAGACGCTCAGATTATCTGAAAAACTCTTAAAAGATATCGTATTTTATTTTCTATTTTCGAAATACGTAAGGCCTAATCAAAATTTTAAAGTTCATTTGAATTAATATCGTTTTAAAAACAAAATTTCAGTCAATATAATTATTTAGACTTTCTAGAGAATATGTTGTGGCCAGTGACGTTTAAAAACTTCTTTCATAATTTCTAGGCCACTTCTATCGACCAGTGGATATAATAAGATCAATTACATGCAATTGATCTTAGTTGCTTGTTTCTCTTGGCTTTTTCCTTATTTTAAATGGATTGATTCATATAAATAAACGTTCTTTCAGAATTTTCTGAGAATGTTCCAGACACCGATACGTTAACAAAATATTTTGTGATTGGTTCAGACAACGAAACTCCTTCATTCTATTGTTAAGATTGCTTCAAAAGTGTGTACATTCCTTTTCATACGAATTATACACTTGAAAAAGGTTCTAGATTGTCTGGGCCGAAATATTTGTAATATTATAATTTGTAAAAATTATAGACAATAACTAATATTTGTTCGGTAATATAATATTGATTATCTACAAGTATGTTTTTTTCAATGTTACATTTCTAATTCTGTGATAGCCAATCATCATATATTTTTCTTCAATTCAAAGAAGAAGACTCAAAATGATTCTTCACTGTATTTGAATGAGAAAGTATGAGAAAATATAATAAAAAAATTAATTTCATTTTTAAGCAAACAAATCAGAAAAATACATAGATGGTCGGAAACAAGGCAGAATTTGGCTGTTGATTCTATCTCTCTATAATACGTCAACAAAAGAAATTCGCTGGGTTTTTTTTTTAATATGTTTGAGTGATGCCCACAGAAATATTTTTTTTGAGAAGAATATTATTCAATTTTTCTTGTTTTTACAAGATTTTTCTACTGATGGTTCAAGATTATAGATGTATTTTCTAATTTTGTTTCTCCAAGTAGTCTAGCCACTTTGGCCATCTTCAAACAATAAAGTTATTTTTAGTAGGAGTAAAGGCTTGCTTCCTCAGGTGTCTTATTTTTATACATTTAACGTTAACATTTTATGTTTTATCACAATGTTGGCAAGCAATATAGGATTTTATGCCGCTTTATATATATATATATATATATATATATATATATATATATATATATATATATATATATATATATATATTTATATATATATATATATATGTGTGTGTGTGTGTGTGTGTGTGTAAGTGGACACTGAGGTAAACAACACCCAGCGGCGACATAATCCTACTCTCCAATACTGTATCAATAAAATCTGGAAACAAACTAGTTATAGCCAACACTAAGATCTTTACCACTTCGAAAACAATCAGATTTAGGATAAAATAGGGTCCAAAACCGCATCAGATGCCTGGATTCATTACATAAAGCCAACAGCAATGTAGAAAAAGATACATTCGTGAAATATCCAGAAATCTAAAAGCTAACATCTACGAACATATAAGAAATATACGGTTGGCCAACGCTTTAAACTCGATCGTAATCACCAACTTTTTATCAAATCAACACTTAAAGAATCTAAGATATGGCAAAATACTACTAAACCCACAAGTAAACTTTAATTCATTCACGCTCACACAAAACGTCCCCAAATCAACAGACGGACAACCACCAAACATGGATAAAAATGCCTACTAAACGCACTCATGCACACAAACGAATATCCATTATCACCCGAATCCCGCATAGACAAACTAAAATTATGATACACATACGCACATGATTTATTCACACGAACGCTGCTTGACAGGACAGATGCACGCGAGGACGGCTTAACTAATGAAAAACAAACGACATAAAAACACAAATTCCAATATATTATACCCAATAAACTATATGTAATAAATGTGAAACATGTTAAATTTATAAACGTTTTCTATTTGTTCTTTTTCCATCATTCTGTTGTCTTCTAATCCATATCTGATCCCAATTCATATATATATATATATATATATATATATATATATATATATATATATATATATATATATATATATGCGTGTATGTGCTGTGTTGTTTTTCCTCGTATATATTCATGTTGAATGATATATAAGTATATCGGTACACATTCACAAACAGATATAAAGAAAATAGTAACTTGTCAAGGAAAAAGAGGGCACTGAGTGCAGTAGACAAAGAAAAGTCAAACTGGAAATGTCCAGGTGAGTAAGAGACAGCCATCCGAATACCAGGTTGGTGGTATTGACGGGGAAACTCAGAAAAGTAAAACGTCAAAGACAAAAAACGAAAGTAAAAAGAAACTCTGTGGAAATTTTCACCTGCCGATATGGAGCAGGGTGTG
Source organism: Acanthosepion lycidas (assembly GCA_963932145.1). Taxonomy (NCBI): domain Eukaryota; kingdom Metazoa; phylum Mollusca; class Cephalopoda; order Sepiida; family Sepiidae; genus Acanthosepion; species Acanthosepion lycidas. Next base: position 69,317,471 of record OZ010596.1, read on the forward strand.
GGGATTGCCATTTAACACGCGTTTGTGGTCGCTTGACTCTGTTTAACGAGATTCAGGAGACAGGTTCTTTGTGTGCGACGAAAGCCCAGAACGTGCCAGCAATGAAACCACACCCCACCGACTCTGTGTCGAAAACCCTCTGACTACGCCTACATCATCATTGTGTGCATCCGCATTGAAATGAGAGCGGAGCAACAGACTTTACACCTGTCGGTATGATGAGTGAAGATAGAAAGGAAAGTAGAAAGAGGGGAAAAGAGAAAGAGACGTGTAAACAATTCATACAAGTTGAGTGAAATTGTTTCTCACAAGATGTGTTTATTCCAATTATCGATGTATTTAACGTGGTAGATTAAGCATGCAGGATAAGTTCGATCCTGACCAGCAGACCCATACTTGTTGGGTAACAACAAACAATGCTAGGCTTAGTAAATTCCAATTTGTGTGTCCTAATTAATCTATCGCCCTCTAATTTTCTTTGTTCACTCCCCTTCTCAATTCATCGATCATCTTCTCCCTTTCCAACTTCCCATCTCTCTCTGTCTCTCTCTCTCTCTCTCTCTCGGTCTCGATATATATATATATATATATATATATCACAACAACTGTGTCCACATGTTCACTTGTCTTGGTCGGAATTCACCAGGAGGTGTGAATGTGCTCTCTGGTGTTCAGTGGTAAGAACAGATACTGATTTCATGAGACGTACATTTGGGGTGCGACATCTTCCAAAGTATGTTAACCTATGACATCTATGTCCAACCCATGCCATCATAATATAAGGTGCTATAATCTAAAACTTTCTCTTACCTTTGACATTTGTGGAAGGCAATGCCTTTACTATTAAACATGCCCTGCAAAATTTGTATCAAATATCAAGGCCAGCCCGATCGAAAGTTTTGGTATTTATACTTCATGCATGGGAGAAGATGGTATGATATCCAATTTGTTTGATAAGCAAATACTCTTGCTGTATTGCATCCACATGTTAAAGAAGTGCAAAATAATGGGTTTCAGGATGGTATTCGTTTATTTGTATATATGCATTGGAATTAAAATACATATAGATGCACATATCTATATGAATTATTCCGTAATAAAAAAAAATGAAGAGCTATTTGCTAATCTCAAGAAATAACAAATGTTTTAAGTTAAAAACATTTAAGGAAAATATTTGTTGCAAAATTCTCTTAAAAATGAAATAATTAAATATGATATACAAATATAATTATATTATAAAGAAAGATCACTTTTATTTTATTACTAACCTCATTTTATTTTCATCACATTATTTTTTTATATATCATTGAACTGCGAGAACAAATGCCATTAAATTGAAAATAAAAACGTAGCATCCAATTGCTTCTTCACTCGGCTTTCACGGACGTTGTTTTAACCAATTAAAACACGGAAGCTTCGATGTGTAAGCGAAGCAGAATAGATACATTTCTGACATGTGGTACACACTCCTATATAAGAATTAGTTCGAACTACTTTCCAAAATATGATGAAAACTAAAAGCTTTATGTTTTCAGCAAGCCTCGGACAAATACATAACACTCTGAATGTCTATCTTATATAACACTAGAAAATTATTCATATTAGGTGCATTCAGAATAGATAGATAGGTAGATAGTTTAACTGATATATATATATATATATATATATATATATATATATATATATATATATATATATATATATATATAAACATACGAACCCTGAGGGAATATCTTCAAACTAAAGCATTATCTATGTACTCAGTTTTCACTATTCCCCGTGTATGAATGAGGAACATGAACCTCAAGAAAGAAGAAAGCGCTATATATATATATATATATATATATTCATAGACAGATTATTTCGCTGCATATATATATATATATATATATATATATATATATATATATATATATATATATATATGAGTTTGCAAAACACCAGCAGACCTTGGGAGACACATGCGTGTCCATAAATGTTGAGAAAGTCTTTTTTTTTTCTGAACCCTCATTTGTCGTCCGTGACGAGAAAGTCGACGCATACACACACACCACGGCCAATTCCCTTGTTTTTTATTGTTCACTGCATGGGTTTAACTTGAAAAGATGAATATGAGAAAACAGTTTAAAATTTTAGCTTTTATTAACCTGATTTTACCTTCAGATGTGTTAAACATGCCACCTTTTTTTTAACCAAGCCATTCTTCAAGGGAGTAAATCTATTGGAACACGTGTCTGACATGTCTTACTTGTTGCCCAGGTGCTGCATTTTAGATTGATTGTTTTAACATTAATCAACTCTGAATGACTACTCTTGGTTTTAGCCTTGGGTTTCAGCTGTAAAACTGCATTTCTTGTCAAAAGAGAGACTAGATAGTTGTCTATGGGAGAGAAGCAAGCCATTTTGAAGGTGAGGAAATAAGGAAAATCGATCAGAGCCATTGAACAAACTTTGGCCATAGCCAACACAACAATTTAGAATGCCCTGAAAACGAAAGAAACTTCTAGTGTATAGAACAGGTCGCCCAAGGAAAACAACAGCAGTTGATGACAGAAGTGAGAACTCTGAGGAAATACCCAAAATCAGCAGTCAGTGACATCACCAACAACCTTCACAGGGCATAGGTGAAGGTTTCACAATTCACTGTTTAAAGAAGACTCTGAGAGCAGAAATATGGAGATACAGAAAGATGCAAACCATTCGTCAACAGTAAGTTTCGGAAGGCCAGATTGGAATTTGCAAGGAAGTACACAGATGAGCGACAGAAGTTCTGGGAGAAAGTTTTATGGATTGGTGAGACCAAGATTAATCTCTACTAAAGTGATGGAAAAGCCAAAGAGTGGAGAAAGAAAGGATCTGCTTATGATCCAAAGCATACAAACTCATATGTGAATCATGGTGGAGGCAGTGTCTTAGCTTGGGCTTGCATGGCTGCTTCTGTAACAGGCTAATTCATATTTGTTGATTATGTAACTCATGATGGTAACAGCATAATTGATTCAGAAGTTTATGGGATTATTTTGTCTGCCAATTTACAGAGAAATGCATCCAAATTAATCGGTTGGAAGTTTATCACGCAGCAGGACAATGACCCAAACTCAACAGAGGACTTCATTAGGAGAAAAAGTGAACAGTTTTAGACTGGCCAAGTCAAACACCAGACCATAACCTAATAGAGTATGCATTTCATCTGATGAGGACACGGAAGGATAACCCCCTACCAAACAAACAAGAAGTGAAGGAAACAGTGTTAAAGGTCTAGCGAAGTAATACAAATGAAGAATGCAACAGTTTGGTGATGTCAATGGGTCGCAGGCTTGATGCATTTATTGCAAGCAAGGGTTATGCAAACAAATATTAAATGTTATTTACTTTAAGACTATATGTTCCTTTACATTTGCTCACATTAAAATAGGGTGATCTGTTACAAAAGGTGGTATATCTTAAGGTGTTTAATACATCTAAATGAATTTACCAGGAAATAAAAGGGAAAATAAAAGCTGAACTGTTATCTCATATTCATCTTTTGATCTTAAACCCAAACATTTTTTGTGAACAATAAAAATAAAAGAATTGGGATTCGCGTTCCAATACATCTGGAGGGGACTCTCTCTCTCTCTCTCTCTCTCTCTCTCTATATATATATATATATATATATATATATATATATATATATATATATATATATATATATATATATATATACTTGCTGTTGGATGTATTTAACTTATTTAATTACATTGTTGATGTTCCGCTAATTTTACGTGAGCATGAATAAAGGAATCAAAAGAAAATACGTTACAATGACAAACACTGTGGTTAATTTGAAAAATTCTAACGGTTACTAAAATTTTAAACAAATATATCCGTAAATATATTAATGAAATCTGTATATCATATATAATAAGTAAACACGTCCAAGCTTTCAGTGTGCTAGAGTAATTAGTATTATGCAGAAAGCGCTACTTACGGCTATTACTCTTTTTTTACATAATAAACTATTAGGTTGGTGCAAAAATAATGACGTAATAATGTCGTTTTTTGACGTAACGTCAAAAAACGACATTATTACGTCATTATTTTTGCACCAACCTAATAATTACACCACCCTAAAGATGTCTCACAATAGTCGAATGTTTGGACACAGCCATTATAAAAGTTTGAAAAATTTCGTATATCATTCGCAATTTTGTGTGGAATAAGAACAAACTCAATAAACAAAATTCCACAACTCTAAAATAAGATATGTTTGAAGGAACAATTAATGTTTAATTATACTGTGAGTGTGTGTGTGCGTGCGTGCGCTCGCATGTGTGTGTATATGTGTATGTATGTTTTTTGATGTAGGATGTATAATTGTATCCGAAACAAAAGTGGAGATGATGAGACAAAGTGGAAGTAGCTTTAATACGGCGCCTTTCGCCGACCTATATGTTGGGTTCGGCTTTTTCAAGTCGGAAAGAAAGACAAAAATGTGTGTAAGGAAATATGCAGCATATTGATGAAAAGCCGTTTATTTTATACAACAATATTTTATTTTACAACGTAATCTCCTTCCCTGTCAATGCACTTAATAGGGTAGTAAATGTTAAGTACATGGATCCAACTTTATCCAGTAAAACTTTCATATTAAATTTCAGCTCAGTGTCACTATACTTATCTACTGTCATCTATATAAATACTTTGATACTCACACATATGTAAAATACATAAATTCAATCCAATCATACGCAAGTATATAAAACTTTATTTTCGTCATATAAACATAGCTCACGATCCACACACACACACACACGCACATGCACACACACATGCACACACACACACAAACATACGCACAGACGCAAACACATAGATAGATAGATAGATAGATAGATAGATAGATAGATAGATTGGTTAAAATAGACAAGTGTATACTTTCTTACGTTGCTGAAACATCTAGTCGCAAAGGGGCATGTATGCACCTCTACTCACAAGGAAGAAAATACGATTTTAAAGCAAATAAAAAGAGAGGACCTTACTTGCCATCCAGAAAAAAAACTGGAAGACAGGCGGAGGAAAAAAAATGAAATCCTTAGCTTTATGTATATACAGATGTTGTCGCAGGTTTATTTGACGCATTTCATATGTTTGCAATTAATGCCGGCGCGAATAAACATTCGTGATGTATCACTTTCGGAATTGCTCTACAACTCTCCTTTTAATGCCAAAAAAAATAATAATAACACCCCTCGAAACAAAAAATTAAAAAAGGCCAAGTAAAAAAAAGAGAAAAGAAAAAATTACTAAGAGAAGAGGAAGGAAAAAATGAATAGAAGAAAATGAAAATATTTTGCTTCTATGAGAGTCGAATCAATTGTTCTTTTATATCTTCTTGCACTTAATCTTTTTTGTTTTCAACTTAATTTTTTTATTCATCTCATGCCTCTCCCTCTCGCTCGCTTTCTGTCGCTCTCTCTTTCTCTTCAGCCTCTCTCTCTCTCTCTCTCTCTCTCTCTCTCTCTCTCTCACTCACTCACTGAGTTTCTTTTTCTTTCATCGTATCTTACTGTCTCCCTCGTTGCTTCAATTCTTTTGATCTGAGAATGTTATTTTTTCTTTCTTTATTTGTGTCCACTTTATTCTTTGTTTTTACTACTTTTCCAAAATTTTCTTCTTCATCTTCTTCTTCTTCATCTTCTTCTTCGTCTTCTTTTTCTTCTTCTTCTTCGTCTTCTTTTTCTTCTTCTTCTTCGTCTTCTTCTTTATACTCTGATCTTCTTTGCCATTAACCTTTTTTTTCTGAATTTTCTCAAACCTCTCATTCTTTCTACTTACTCCTTTCGTTTATATTCAAAACACGTCCATTTCTTTCTGTTATTTTTTCAACCTCTTTTCTCTCCCTTCTTTCTGAACTACCCAAAAATTTAGGCGCAACACAATCTCGTTGAATTTAACCCTTAATTGACGAAAAGAGTGAAACACTCAGGCTTCGTTAAACCCTTGAGAATTAAGAAAAATTCACTTACTTATTACTGAAAGATGTTTAGAAAATTCATAATGAAACACGATACGTAAGTTTTATTTTGGTTAGTAAGCCGTTATTTCCTTTGTAATAACATATGAGTTCACAGCTATACATTTACATATATTTACTTGTGTATAGACACACATGCGCGCACGCGCACACGCACGTACGGGCACACGCACGTACGCGCACACGTACGCATATATATATATATATATATATATATATATATATATATATATATATATATATATATATATATATATATATATATGAAGGAATATAGTTTTAAGGTGTGCAATATTTATGGGATAAAGTGCACAATATCATAGATAGAGCGTATGTAAATATATATATGTTTTTTTGTTTTTGTTGTTTTTTTAGCCAGAAGAAATAACTACATTCAACTACAAAATTTAATTTCGTAATCCCAACTCAAATAAACAGTATTTGGAACCAGTATGGAGGATGTCTTCCATTAGCTATTTTCAGTACTTGTGTTCGATTTTTCATGGATTTGATGAAGTTATCAACAATCGTCTGAGCCATATTTTGCCACTCCTTTAGCAATGTTTCTTTAAGGGTTGCCACAGACGTGATTTTGGTTGCACGTTCTCGAAGTTTTCGATCAAGGTGCTCCCAACCGTGCTCTATTGGATTCATGTCAGGACTTTGGACTTCTCATGGCAGTGACTTGATTCCTTGCGATTCCTTCCATGCCTTTGCTACTTTGCTCCTTTGACATAGCGCTCCCTTTTCTTGAAAAAGACATTCTTGTCAATCTCATTGGTTTCAGATAGTGGGAGTAGTCCTATCTCTAATATTTGACAGTATTTTGAACAATTCAACCGCTCGTTAACAAGAATCAACTCAAATTTCCCTCCAAACCAGACAGCACCCCACACCATTACTCCAATCCCTCCATATTTCGCCTGCAGACATTCAGTGTTCCAAGTCACATCCCGATTTTTTCAAACATAAGCCAATCTCGAATTAGAATATTAGCAGAATTTACTTTCATCTGACTAAATTACAGACTGCCAAAATTCATATTTACTCTCGAATTATCTCGCCCAGTCTATAAGTCTGTTCCTGTTAACCTCTGAAATCAAGGGCTTCCTTCTTTCAACTCTTCTTTGATAGCCTAGCTCTTTCAGAGTCTTTCTCACCGCATGTGGCGACATTTCCATGCTGTTGATGGCATCTTTGACGACGGTTTCGGATTATTCCTTCTTCAGCACCCTTTTTGTTCACTCAGACACGATGCTTGGTCTTCCTGAACATTGATCCACACGACAATGGCCTTCTTCATTAAATTTTTTGACAATATTATTAACCGTTTGATGATTAACCTGGAAGAACCTAGCAATTTCTCTATTTGACTTGCCGCACAGATGCCATCCTATTATTTGCCCCCGTTAAAATTCACCAGCTTCCTTACTATCCAATATTTGGATATATTTTTATTAAGCTGTTCTTTGATCTAGGCTTTCGGGTCACATGAACCATCTTCAGAGTGGTTATGCGGACATTTAAACAAAGATATTCACCATCAAAGATGATATTCTGTTATGCTGACATAAAAGATTGCAATGTGACGATAACAGCCACTGAATAGCAGACGCAGGTCGTAGATTCATAATGTGGTTCTATGGCGTCGTACCACGTGAGAGACTATCAACGCGGCTACCTTTATGGAAATGTAAAAATCTATAAAAAAAGATCATCTCCTCCGACCTAAAATACCTACACCAATAGATATAGTAGGTGTAGCTTTCAAAAACCATTAACAAATTAATTACTTCCTACCTCCCAATTAAATATTGTATTAACTCCACAAATGATTTTATACAAATTTTTCATGTTGTAAAATCAAACAACCAAATAATCGCATCATTGGATTTACAAAATTTATTTATTAATGTCCCGTCCATGAAACGATTGACATTCATTATCCGTGATGTATATAATCACACTTCTCCCCGACCCATCAATATTAAACCCAGTATTGTAAAAATTATTCTTAGCATGTACCACTTAAGTATCTTTTCATGACTCCCTAGGTAATTTTTATGCTCAAATAGATGGTATGGCGATAGTATATCCCTAACGCCTCCTTTTTTTCTAATTATTATATGGTACATTTAGAAAATAAAATACTTTATAGCACTAATAAACCCCCTATATATGTAAGATACATAGATGATATTTTCGTTTTAGTTAACAATATTGATCAAATTATACAACTTAAAAACAACTTTGAAAGTCACTCCATTCACGAATTTACACTAGAACTTAATATTAATAATAAAATTCCATTCTTTGATGTATTTATTGATTCAAGCATACATAAATTTACTACTTCTCTGTATAAGAAACCCACAAGCAGTAAATCGTGTCTTCTTTATTATAATAGTGAATTATAAAAAAAAATTAATCCAACGCACACAAATGATATCTTCTTCCAAAACCATATTCTATAAAGAATTACATAACATCAAACAAACACTAATTAATAATAGATTCCCTAATTCCATCATTGACCAACAAATTAAAATGTATGACAATAAACTTAATAATACCACTAACAAAATTGATAATAATAATAATTGTAACCATAAGTCAAAGTAAACATAATACTATTAACTTATACTATTGTAACCAAATATATAATAATTACAAACATGATGAAACAACACATAATAGGTAGAAATATTAAAACTTAAACAAGTTAAGCTCATCATATATTATAAAAAATTTAAAACAATTGACCTTATAGTCTCTAATAACCCAACAACCACAAAATTAAATCCTCTGCAAAAAAAAAAACACTGTAGTGTATCAATTTACATGCCCGTTCAGAGATGGTATCTCTGATACTAATAATAAACTCACTACATTTGTTGGATTTACTACAACCTCACTCTTCCGTAGACTTACCTTTCGCCTTTCTGATCTTAGTTCTATTAAACAACATTTCTTAGAAAAACATGGCCATGTACATAATAAACAGATATTAGTTCATAACACAACAATACTCATACATAGACACAGTAAAAGGAACCTTCAGATATTGGAGGCCATCTACATTAAAACAAATCAACCTAAACTCAACAAAATTATAATTCAAACTAGTCACAATATGTTATATTGCATCTAGACATATGGTTCTGTTGTTAATATTTCGGCCTCTCACGTAGTACTGCGTTATAGAACCGCATCAGGAATTTACGACCTGAGTCTACTATTCCGCGGCCGTTATCGCCACTTGGGAATCTTCTATGTTAACATAACATAACAGAACAGATCATGATCAAACATAATAGACATGCATTGTCTGTTATACATAACAATATATATATATATATATATATATATATATATATATATATATATATATATATATATATATATATCGAGGACATTGCCGAACATCTGTATGTATCAGAGTCCACAAATGGTCGCGAGAACCTCAACTACATGTTCTATAAGGTGATGTAGACATCCTATACCAGATCATATGGACGTGTGGTCCAATGTTTAAGCTGAATATCACCAATATCGGAATGTACCTTGATGTTATTGATTTGCGGAGGCTATCCCAATGTATTACACCATTGCCTTAATAGCATACATTTCTATAAATGTCCTAATGCTTATTGTTCTGATGAGCTTTCCTCTTTGGTGCCTAGATTTTACGTATTTAAGCCCAGTACCAGATTGGGGACACGGTCTTATCATTTTACAGTTGAAATGGCTAGATGTATCCTTAAGTTCTCTGCTAACAGTTTCTTCTCTCGTAATTCTCCCTTATGGAACTCACTTCCTGCTTCTTACTTTCCAGTCAAATTCAAAGATGCGAATGCAATTCCAGTTAAGAATACCGAAGATATTTCTGTATTCTTAAGAATATAGAATATAGAATATCTTCGAAATTCTTAATTCCTGTTCTCTCACATTAATAATGTTTTATTTTTCTCATAGTTTTTCAGACTCTCTAACACCTTGCGTCTTAGTGGTGTAGAAAAAATAGTCAGTGATACCAGATACACGAAATTGTACGTTAGCTGGTTTTCTTAACACAAGTTATCGTGATTGTGCTGGCCTCGTCTGAGCGTAGTAGCCTTGTTCAAGCGGTTGATCACGCCAGATGATGCCTCTATCTCTCTCTCTCTCTCTCTCTCTCTCTCTCTCTCTCTCTCTCTCTCTCCCCTTCATAGTCAGCCTACGAACTTTTCAGCATCACCTCGTAAAAAGGTAAATCACGATATGTGTACAGATAGCTGCATATGTTGTATTTTGCAATCTTACTGATCATTGTCAGTGACTGGAAAGAATTGATTAAAAATGTCTACGCGCATTGTATCAATAATTATCTGGTAATTTATGGTGACCACTTCTTTTAATCCGGACGGGCATATGAATCTCACACAATTGCTAGATATATTTAATCTAACAGACTATTTCAACTTTATACTTCTAACGTCTCCGCCTAAACTTCGAAATTCTATTCAATATTTATTCATTTATTTATTTTATGACTTTATTTTTTTTTCTGTTTTTCCTCAGTAAAAGTAGATAGGTTCACTATCATCCGGTTCATCCTTCTCTACAATCTTTTTAACTAGAGTAACCATTTATGCTTTGTTTTCTGTTTAGGATTGGGTTGCCGTTTCCTTCTAAAGTCATTTTCTTCTCTTTCACTTCCGGTGCCACTTGCGACTTGGGTTATCATCAACTTGTTTTCGGTGGTGCATCTTACTCTGTAAACATCTACCTCAAGTGGTTCTGTATGTGTTACTCGTGAATGAGAACGCAATAATATATACGTTCTAAAAGGCACACAGAAAGTCTGTGAATGTGGCAGCTTTACTTCATCCACGCTCCCGACTGTTCTCCGCTGATTTATCATCTTTTCAAATATTTACTGCCTTTTTTGAAAGGGCACCCTAATTATGAAGAGGTTGAAAAAAGACACAAATGTTTTGCATTGTTCTTGCACCCAAAGAATTTTTATATCCAAGGCATTAACAACTTTTCCTCGCAAACAAATTCTAATGTCCGGTCATCTGGTCACATTTTCGGGAGTGGATAGGACCGACAATATTTCAGCACTTTCTTACATATATATAAAACCATATTATATTTTAGGGGACCTTACTCATAATAACATAATGGACTATTCCATGCGCAATAAATAGTGCGCCTCAAGAGGAAGCGGAGAGTTCAGTCAGAAGTCGGGCGACCGGCTGACGAGCTGATCAGTTGAACTCTCCATGCCTTCGGGCTGGGAGGAACCCGAACGAGGCTACGCCGAAGGGCGGAGTCTCTTTCGGGGAGGTAAACCGACCCTGAACCCATTTATACGGGTTCAATGGGCATATTTTTGGCCGAGCCCACGGGCTCGGAGGTCCCACATTAAACCGGCCTTGTGCCACATGATGCCCTCGTGGGTGGTGGTGACTAAATACCGTTCAGTCTTAAGTCTGGAGTGAGGTCTGTCAGGAGTCTGTCAGTCAGTCCAGTCAGAAGCAGTCCGAAACAGAATCGCATTCAGACAATTACTACTAAACCTGATTGTTCGTACTAACACTTTCTACTTCTCTGTAGATATTCCTGTTTGTAATATATCTGTGTTATTCCATATACGTGTTCGAGTTCTTCTTTATTGGTTCTACCTTGGACTATCACCCGTGCTACAAGGAACCGAACCATAACATTATACCTTCCTGTTCAGGACAAATACACCTTCGATTTAGAAAGAATAATTTCAACGCCAAAGAAAACAAACTATTAAAGCCTCGTTTAAATTATTGGTGACAACAGAATTGGTTAAGTATTTTGGTAGCGTGCAGACGTAAATAAGACACAATTTTCATAAAATATTTTTTTTACAATGTAATCAATAGTAAAGCTTAAATTATCTTCGGATATCAAAATTCGGTCCAATATCTTGACATTTGTTGGACAAATACAACATTTTTTCAGTTAAGTATTTGAATCGATGAAGGATATAGAAACATTTTTATTCTAAATACATGGAAGACAAATATTAAAACAGAATTATCGCTCAATATTTCTTCAGTTTGTTAAATTGTATTTAATAAGTACATTTGTATGTATTATCGTTCATTACGTTATCATAATGCACGATCACAATAATTTTCATTCAAAAATGAAACATTTAAAATCGATTAATATTTTTTATCGTCTTTTGATCTTAATAATGAATAAAAGGATGGTCAAAAGCCGTACATATTTCGGCAATATTTAAACTCATTTAATCCAGACGTAGAAAGTTAATTAGCAAAACGACACTTATTTTCTAATTAACAAAATGACATTTATTTTTTAACAAAACATGCATTAATGAATGATTGTTACGAAAACCTGCACTCATATGCACAGATATACATACCTACAAATATAAATTTTCTTGAATAACTTAGGAATTTACACATGCATCACTCTTCAGGTTTTTGCCCAAACATAATCGTGTTCAACAGCAATTCCTTCAAGGAAAATTCCACGATCAACTGTACTCACAGCCAAATGGTTCTAAAACACAACCTAACAACAACAATAATTACAGTTACCACAAGAGTTTTTACATGCAGGTTAACATTGACGTTAGATTATAGATTTATTTACTTATTTATTTGTGTCTGGGTAAAATGTTTCTTTTTCCGGAAGACTAGGATTGACAATTGATTTTTTGTTTGTTTCAATCCTTTTATTATGGTTGTGTGGTGTTAATATATCAGCGAAACCATCTATGAATTGTATTAGATGTAGCATAATGTCGTCATATTTCAAAATGTTTGACATCACGCATTAACTCATCTTAGCTTTTGTATATCTACTCTTTTTTTCTCTCTCTCTCTTGATAATATTATCCTCATTTTCAGAATCTAAAGAAATATCTTCGAATTCCTTATCCGTTATTGGTGTTACCCGTCCAATGCAAGCATCGTTGTTAAAAATCCTCCAAATTTATGTCTTTTATTTTCCTGTCCTGTTCCTTTACGTTTCTTTGAAGTTCCACAGGAGTGAAATGTATAACAATACACCGCAAGATTTTCCAACTGAACTATACAGATTTGACTTTAGTATCCCCAGCAACCGTTGTTTTCAAAAATGTATGTTCTTCTAAATCTGAGTAACCTTAAGTTATAGACTGAGATTATCTGTTAATCGATTAGTTAAAAAGAAAGATAATGGTAAGGTATAAAAAAGATTATCAACTCACCTTATTTTAATAGTTTTATGTACCACTACATTGTTCAGCAAGACAATAACTTTGTCGTAAAACGATTTGTATTCCCCTTCGAGTACGTAATTTGTTGTTGGGCCCTCTTTAAGCAAAAAATTAGATCATTTTTTTCTCATAGGACCGTTATCTAGCCACAAAAGCATATTTTCTATGTCTTGAATTTTGGGTTCTATTTCCCAGTAAGGTATTGTTCAAAATAATAGTCATTTTGACATTGAAGATTTTCTCAGCTTTTAATTATACCTTAATTTGATTTAGCAAAATCGACTTGAGAAGATTCATGATACATAAGAATATACTCATCAGTCCAGAGTTAAAATGCCATTTGAATTTCGGGAAATTGGTGCTGCTGCAGAATCTATATCTTGAATCTTTTGGTTATTGAAAATTGTGTTAACGTACACCGCAAAGTGTTTCTCATTCTTAGCCTTCGATCCATATAAACGGACAACTCGCCATTTTTATACCACTATCCAATAGTTAAGTAGCGTATTTAACAGTAGCGTATCCAGCACAAAACAACTTCTCTAATCTCATTTTATATCTCTATATTCATTGTAGAGTATTATCATTGATATTGAATATGCAAATCATAACTACTTTTTGATATTTGATATTTATCAAGAATCTTGAATCAAATCCATTCATTTTAGGCTACGTCATAAGGATGGAACCTGAGATGATGCTCATTGACCAACACAGACATGATCAAAGTAATAATAACATTAATATTCATATAAAGTATTTTTACTACAACAGTTTAATGCGGGCAGATAAAACACTTCGACAAAAAGACTGATTACAAGACACCCTAATCGGATAAAGTTTACTGCGAAACAAAAGGATGACTTGTGAAGATACTGAGGTCCAGTTTGGTGATAGTTTTTATTAGTGTCCCAAGAAAACTCGAATAAGCGAATACTGATTTCGAAAACAGGAAGATCCGACTGTTTATAAGAATTTTAAAGATATGAGAATTACGTGTTCATGTATGCACATTGGCTCAGTACGTGTGTCGGCTTATGTTTTTATTTGCAGACGTCTGCATTGAAATCTGTTTTTGCTGCTGATAACGATAAAGTTTAACGCTTGTGGCAAAATGAAAGAAAGGAAACAAGAGGGCCAGCCGGTGTGACGTAATGTCTACCCTATTTATCCAAACATCTTCAAGGTTTTGTTTTTCATTTAGCTTGTCGTCCTCGTATATTTTCTTATTATTTCTTTCCTCGTTTTGTGCTTTTTTCCTATCATTTCTTCTATTTTCTTTTCCTAATAAACCATTTCTTTTCTTTTCGATTGTATGCATTTTATTCGTTCGTTCGTTCTTTCTTTCTTTTTTTTTATGACAGAGAATGCTACCATTTCTTTCTATCATCGTTTTAAACAATCGATAACGTCTATTATTTTGGCTTTTTTTCTTGTTTGCTTTGCCCAATAATATACACCGATTTATTATGACTATTTTCTCTTAATTTCACTCTCTGTTTTTCTATTCTTCGTTTCTCTTTTTTCTTTTCTTTTATCTTCTCTCACTTTTATTGCATTCTTTTCTTTTGTCGTATCTCCACCTTATTTCTTTCTTTCTTTCTTTCTTCCTTCCTCTCTTCCTACCTTCATCACTTTCTTTATTTCTTTCTTCCTTCATTTCTTTCTTTCCTTCTTTAAATCTGTCACCCCTTCCCTTCTAAAATCTTCCTCCATTTTTATTTCAGCTTACTATATATTTATTTCATTCAACATTTATTTTGTATTATTTTTAATTCCACCATATATAAAAATGAATATGCGTTTAAATTAAAACATTCGAAAACACAACGTCCTTCCTTAATCCATTTCTCTTCTCTCACTCTCTCATTCTTTCGCATTCTCTCTCTCTCTCTCTCTCTCTCTCTCTCTCTCATTTTCCCTGTAGATTTCTCCTTGGACAGACGCTCACCACCGCCACAACCACCAACGCCACAAAAATTACCTCCCAACCACTATCGTCACTATCAGCAGCAACAGCAACATTTCTACCCTCATTCTTTGTTCTCTTATTTTATACCTCTTCTTCCTCTACAGACACGCATTTTATCCTTTTAAGGTATTATTATTATTATTATTATTATTATACCCCTTTTTTGTAGGGGAGGTTTTAGTATATTTCTGCCTGACAAACTTGAAAAACACAACCTCCCTCTATTCCGCCCCAACTCCACCATCACCACCACGACAAACATTCCCGGTTTTAATTTCTTTGCGCATGCGCAATTCGGTAAGTGTACACATGTCCACGCACGCTTTTCGAAAAAAAAAATGAATAAAAAAACTGAAGGGAAAGGCGGACACACCCTTCGAGCGACACACGACACGCTTAAAGCACGCGCATTAATATCTAGACCCACGGTTAAAAAGGAGAGAAAAGCTTGCAAACGAGTGGGGGGAAAGATAACGAAAAAAGTAGTTAAGAAAGATAGAAAGAAAGAATCACATCAGACGGTCATTTTTTGTTTCGTAACATTAAAGGCTCTTCTCTTACTCTCCTTTCATATATTTTTCTTTCTTTCGAAAGCTGGTATAATTCTCTTGTGCCGTCTGAAGTGCGTTTCTATGTCGGGTGGGTAGCGAAAAGAGATTAAGTTTCGATAATTGCCAACAAGGGAGATAACCACTTTTTCTTCTGTATATTTCAGTTTCTTTCACCGTAAACTGGTTTCTTATAAACAATCACTCAAAACGTTACCATTATGTACATATGTAAGCATACTTCCATATATACTCTCTCTCTCGCACACACGCACATACACACACGCACATATAAGCATATGCATTTAAAGAAATAGGAAGGAAGATAGAGAAAAATAAATTGCTAAATGTTTCAAACAAAACGTTTAGGTAATTATCATTAGCTATAATATTTCGTGACTGTAACTATTAAGTAAACTTGAAACAAGCTACTGTCGTTTCTATTTACGCAACATGCATGTAGGTTTGTTCATTCTTCTTTCGAGCATTAACACTGCCTTCTGTTTACTTTCCTCTTTCTCTTATTTCAACTGCTTCCATCACATAAATTGATTTAATTTTTCGCTTGTCTTTGTTTTTTAAATTTTTTACTATTATTTATCTGTCAGCAAAAAAATTAATTCCTCCTCACACATTATTCAAAATTACCTAGTGTATTTGTATATATGAGAGAGAGGGAGAGAGAAATACATTTATACCCTTATTTATTTACACCTTTCAATTTATCTTATATATATATATATATATATATATATATATATATATATATATATATATATATATATATATATATATATATATATATATATGATTATGTATCTATTATTATTGCTATCAATTTTATATACAGTGGGTACAAGAGATTTTTAATGAAATGTGTCTCCGGACAGAAATCGAACCTGTATTCTCTGTTTAATATGGGAAGCTGCTCTGAAGTCAAACATGCTTTACCATTAAGCTAGGATAAGCAATTAGAGCAAAGCAGGCTAAATTAACAAATATACAACTCCCGATGGGACCTTTGGAAGTCTATATCTACTGACTGATTTTATTTTTCTTCACGAAAGTAAACACGTTCGCTTTCCTGTAAGGGTTTCTTGTACCTTAATTGTAAAGTACTTTTGGCTTGAAAGTAGTTTCCCAGATTAAAAAGGGACATACAGGTTCAATTCATGCTCGGGGATAGATTTTTATTAAGATTTTCGACATTAATTTCACAAAACTTTGTGTGTGTGTGTGTGTGTGTGTGTGTGTGTGTGTGTGTGGCATTCATAGGTCTCGAGCGACCATGGATCTGCGCCCGAAGAGTTATAGCGGCACAGCATCTGTTATGGTTCCACACGGAAGTAACAGTCTTGATTGCACCGAGTACATGTGAAGACGCTCTCCTCCGATGTCGCCATTCTTTCCATCGAGCACACTTCTGGCCGGTCCTTTCCTCACGCAGGAGTAAATCGCGTCTCCAGTGTGAGCGATCATTGGCAACGTCTTCCCACGTTTCGATATCCATGTCTTATGGCCCACATGTCCTTTTTGCAGACGTCCTTGAAAGTAAAATGCGGTTGATGCCGTGCTCTCTTACCAGTGGCCAGTTTTCTATACAGAAGAACCTTCGGAATCCTTCCATCCAGCATACGGTGTACATGTCCAAGCTAGCGAAGCTAGCGCTGTTGGGGAAAGGTATATAGGTTGAGTAACTAGGCATGGGTAAAAACTATGGCATTGGTTACCAACTGATCCCCAGAATGCGTGTCAAACGGCGAAGGTGAAAGCTAGATTTGATCATCACGAGACGCAGATACCCAAGAAACGTGCTCATGATGCGGTATTTTCAGACTGTCCACTGTGGTACGAATCACTCTTTGGCTTGCTGCAAACTTAGACTCCAAACAAAAAGGATGCATTACGCCATGCCTAAACCAAGAAAAACACTGTACCAATGCTACCACGATCAAGAACTTAACGAAATTAGCAATATTTATCAAGACTCTGAAGGACGTCCTCCTTACAAACCCACCTTGATGAACTGTCCTGCAGAGATGGGATACTCCCAGAGACACCATCCACAGCATTGCATTAACCACTTTCGGAAGGAAGACACTTGACTGGTTCGAAGCAATTACTTATGAGCTCAACGTGTTGAAGCGTGTTGCACTCATGGCGTACAAACACCAACCCACTCTGGCAAAGTTACAAGCTTTGAGAACAGCCAGAAACAATGCACAGAAGACAGCCAGACGCTGTGCAAATAACTTCTGGTTTAAGCTATGCGAGGGCATACAGTTATCATTCGACACTGGAGACATTCGCGGGATATATAAAGGATTCAAGAAAGTCGTCGATACAACCAAATGCAAGACAACGCCGCTGAAATCCATGGCCGGCGAGATTATCAAGGACACAAACAAACAGATGGAGAGGTGGGTGGAGTACTACTCGGAATTGTACTTCAGTGAAAGCAGTATCTCAGACAGTGCGCTCGACACCGTAGTTCGTCTATCAGTCATGGAGGGATTGGACTCATTGCCAACTGCCGGAGAGCCATTGACAAGTTACTAACGAGAAAGGCGCCAGGACTGTATGACATTCCATCAGTGGCCATCAAGTGCAAAAAGGCTGTTCTAATTGACCACATGGCGAGTCTAAACTGTCAATGCTGTGAATAGGATAGAGCACCGCGGGATATGAAAAACTGCAACATAGTCATCCTCTATAAAAAATAAAGGAAACCGGAACGATTGCAATAGTTACGGAGGATTCTCTCTGTTGATCATCCTCGGAAAGGTCTTTGTTCGTGTGGTCTTAGGTAGACTACAGAAGCTCGCTGAAAGGATATATCCCGAATTTCAGGGTTGATATCGGAGTGTCCCACGACTAACATTCGTCAACTACAGAAGTAATGATGAGGACAAAGACAACCACTATACATTGACCTGATCGATCTCACAAAAGTTCGATCTTTTTAATAGGGACGGCTTGCTCAAGATTACTCAACAGGATCGGTTGTCCATTAAGACTCCTGAATAGGGTTGTCGTTTCATGCGAATATGAAAGGCGTCGTACAATGCAACTCTTATTCAGAGACATTCCATATCTGCAGACGGTTGAAGCAGGGTGGTGTGCTTGCACCTACCTTCTTCGTGGTCATGCTGAAACAATTGAAACCGTTGGCGTCTGCCTAAACGCAAGAACAGATGGAAGGCAGTTCACTTTGTACAAAGTACATTCATAAAAGATATTTAAAAATGTATTTTCACTGAAATATCTGAACACATACATACATAAGGATAGTTGGTCTTGAGTTATACTATGGAAGGACATATAAATTTTTAAATTTACATCTATCTGTGAAAATATTTCCTATTGAAGTTGGACGTTGAAGCTTAGTCATTAAATCAATTAGTATGTGGAAGAAGAGGCTGCCAGCAAAAAGGCATTTGTATATACCTGTTATTTTTTAGATTGTAGCTAATAAACAACAAAGCCAAATGACATTATGAAGTCAGAATAAGGACACTGTTTTGGCTGAGAATGGAAATATGATGAAGAAAACATATGTTAATGTGTGGATGTATATGTACACAAACAAATTTATTTGGTTATTTAAATGTTTATTGTGTGGATTTTCAGCACCCTCATTTGTCATTATATATATACATATATATATATATATATATATATATATATATATATATATATATATATATATATATATATATATATATATATATGAATGAATGAAAGGCACTGAGGTGTCGGTTGTGACTGGAGTAGACGTTCCAAGTCTCGCTTCTGTAGAGCAGCACAATAACGACGCATACCCTACAGTCTGCAATTTTTGTGTTCGTAGTAAGCTTTTTGTTTTTCCAGACTCTCGAGGTCAGCCTGGCAAACGTGGTGGCAACTCATTCGATTCGTTTGTTGACCTCAGTATCTAGAGAGAAGGTGTTTGAATTGGTGAAGTCGAGATATGTGTATTCATCAACCTCCTCCAGGCCGTAGTTGTTGATTTTGATGGCGGGAAGCTGTTCAACGCTTTGGCCCATCACGTTGATCTTCTTCAGAGATAGGATTCAGACTGAACTCTTGACAGGCTTTTGAAAAATTGTCCATTAATCGCTGCAATTTCTCTTCAGAGTATGCTACCAGCGCTGCATCATCGGTGAACAGAAAGTCGTGAGGTACTCATTAGAGACATTAGTATATTTTCACACTAATGATTACTCTGTTATGTATCGGACAGTTATAAACTAAAAACATATGTTTGTTTGAGAAGTGAGATGGGACCAGTTTAACCTTTTCATATTTATCCTTGCAGTTAATATGAATATGTGAATGTTTGAAAATACATTTGCAGGAAAAATGACTGATGTAGGTAACAGGTTAAGAAACTATTCCCTGAGTTAATTTTGACCTTTATCCTCGTTGGGTTCCTAATCATAAAATATTATTGACAGTGGTCCGTTTTCAAACCAGTGTTTCAGCCCAGATAAAATCCAAAACTAGATACTTTTCAGAGTAAGTCCTTTCTGCATAGAATGTTTTGTTCACATCACAATCTTTCTACCTCCGCAATCTATTGTGTCAGAGAATAAACTTGTCTTAGTTTATATATGGATAACTATATTTCAGTACCCATGGGAAATTCTTGCTTCATAATTTAAAAAGAAATCGGGAAATCTTACCTATTCTCGAAGGAACTGTTCCCACAAAAAAAAGGACTTGAGTTTGGTAATTTTAGTTTGGTAAGGACTAATCAAAAGTTATATTTTTTAAAGATTCACTACTAAATTTCAATTTTCTTTTTTAATTTTCTCTGTGCCATTAAAGCTGTGCACTCAGTTCGTTCTTGACTGAATTCTATACAATTGTAGTCTTCTGTAGCCAGTTTTCATATTAGGATGAACAGAAAATCCGGCCAATACTTTTGCCATGATAATTTTATGTGGTTGTTTGGCAATATGCGGCAAAAGTTATTCATGTAACCTATTATGATCTTTCCTGTTTCCTTCAAGGAATATTAATGTCAGTCTGAATATTTTTCAATTGAATAGAATGTAAATAACTATTTGATAGACTGCACGCTTTACGAAATCGAAAAAGGTTTATCCGCTTCTGACACAGAAAAGGATATTTGCTCTATCTTAAACTCTTAAGACTCGGGAAATGCCAGCGACTGTTTATTCCTTTTCAACTGGAGAATGTTATCCTCAAAGATTCCCTTCGTCTTGAAGAGGCAACTTCAGTAGATAATCACGCTCTCTAATTGTAATGGAATAAAATATGAATGCATAAACATGGCGTAAAAGTCTAATACAACCAGTCTAAAATCATATTCCAGCTCCATGAACTCAATTAAATGTCAAAATGTGCTCAATCTGTACAACATGATTTGATTGGTTCTCAACTTAATCAGAGAATTAACATCTGTTCTTCTCGAAGAAAACAATCCTTGTATCGAGCCATCTCTGGAAAAAAAAATGTTACCGCTGAGAATGTGGTTCCTTTATAATCATATTCTGAGAAACAATGGTCACAATCCAAGAAAAACTGTACTTGCAACAAAAATCTATTATATTCTAAGCAGATAATACTCTGTATTTGGTGGAATATGAAGGAGGTTTTTTCTCATGAAGTGTTGAATTATAAAGATACAATTTTGAGATCTATTGTTCTCAATTGGATGTCCGGCACTATTTTGTTTTGTTGCGAAAATGAAATTTATTGATCAATTAGAAAAATGCTTGTCTTGCATAACAATACACGAAGATACGTTCTAAAACGCATACAATATATTATATTGGCTCTGAATATGCAACTTTCAATTCATCCAATTCTTAAAATTTTCTGTATGCAGGAATGGTAGACTGATTAGGAAACGGTTAAAACAAAATGCTTTCAGTCTCGAAACCCAAAGAATTTTCGATCCGAACAAATGTTTCATGAGATTTTGTCATCAATAATTCAAAAAATTCCTCTGATTTTATTTGCAAATGACTTATTTAGTATGTCAACAAAATCCAACAAGATTTTCTTTCTAACCTAATATTAAGCAATTTTCAAAATATATATGCTCGTGTTTTTGTGTATCTCTTCTTTGTGTTCCTTTAAATAACTGTAGAACAATGAATATTACGAAAGAGTTCGATCTTTATTGAGCACCCATCCATTGCAGCCTTGTGCCAAACTAAACTGAAAATGTGTGATAAGTACACGAAAGACTGACATTGGCAAGCGCAGAGAAGGCATTTCTCCAAAGTTTTCTTATCTCTTCTGCTCACTATTTCACTTGGACCAGATGTAACCTCTTCGACAGCCTTAACGTAATTGTAATCAGAGCCATTCCCCCAAACCTGCCTGAAACAGCCACAACATTCACCCCTTGGTCTACTTTCGATCCTTCATATCTTTTTTTTTTTTTCATTATAGTCTCTTCCTGTTTTCCTACATTTTCACTTTCCTTCTCATCGGTGCTTCTTTTCACTTTTTTTTCTTAGCATATACTTTATTTGGTACGTTCTCTTCCAGAGTTCATGTTTTCATGTTTTTCATTATTTCTTCTCTCTATTTTGCTAAACTTCGACTGCCTAAAATGCCATTATTTGTTCATTTGTTCTTGTGTTTCTTTCTTTCATCAAATCCATTATAATTCTTTATTTGCCACCTCATTTTTTCTTTCTTTGTTTTTTTCTAATACTCTTTCATTCTTTCACACATTTTCCTCTAGTTCCTTGTTTCTTTCTTTGAGCAGAACTGTCATCTAATTATGCTTCATTCTTTCTTTTCCACCATTTACTACTTTGTTTCTTCCTATTTTCTTTCTTTGTGTATATATTTCATATAACCATCTTTCTTTCTTTCTATCTTACTTTCAATGGTGATGCGTTTTCATTCTTTCTTTTCTCCCTGTGTACTTCTTTCATCTAATCTTTCATTTTTCATTTCCCAGTTTTCTTCCCATCTTTTTTTTCAGTTAATCAGTTTTCATTTTTTTCTTTTTCATCGTTTTATTTCTTTCTCTGTTTCTTTCTTCCGTTTTATTTCTCTTTCATATAGTCATTTTCATTCTTTCTTTCTCACATTTCCTTTCTCTCCTAATATTGCATTTACTTTCTTTCCTTTTTTTGATTTTTTTCTTTTAAAATATTTTCATTTTTTCCTATCACTTTCATTTTATTCATTCTCTCTCTCTCTCTCTCTCTCTCTCTCTCTCTCTCTCTCTCTCTCTCTCTCTCTCTCTCTCTCTCGTCCCCTTCAATTCGTCTTTTTCCAAAGTTTACTGAGGGTTTCTTTCTTTCTTTCTTAACGTTTCTCTTTCCTCTAATTATCTTTCATAATTTATTTCACGCAGTTTTCTTGCTTTTTTTTTAATTGTGTTTCTCTTGTTCTTCGCCAGAGTCTCTTTCTTTGTTTCTTCTTTTTTTTTTACTCTAATCCATTTCCTTTCTCACGCCCTTTTGTCTTTCTTTTCTTTCTTTCCATATATATATATATGTGCGTGTGTGTGTGTGTGCTTAATATTAGAGATAGAGCGTATGTAAATATAAAAGTGAACAGTGAAGTCAACACTCAGAGACAACAGTCTGTTTCATGCAAGACGCAATCGTCAGGCCTGTGTGTATTTGAGTATGTGTGTGTCTGTGTGTGTGACCGTGTCTCCTTTAAACAGTCCTAAATGTATGAACATATATCTCACTTTACATGGAACTACCCTTTGCTAAATCCTGGGAAACTGTTCTTCCAACTAATATTAAGAAATATATGAATAAGTAACTAAATTCTTTAACTCATACCCTATCGTTCAGATGCCTATCAGCACCCTCCCGTCTCCAAATGCTCTCAACCCTCCAGAATCCTCACCGCACCCTCTGACTAATTCCCATAAAAATCAAATGAATAAAATAACACTTGAAACCAACTTCTTCTCTCAATAGGAATTCTGGTTACTCGCCTCTTCTAAAAATGGAATGATGTTATTAGGTCACCAGAAAATTCTTTTCTGTGCTCTTCTAATTTTCTTAGCACCCCCACCAAAAATAAGAAAAAAACTGTCGCGCGTTTTGTCTTTGTCATTTGTAGTGACGAAATAAAATAATCTAGGTTTCATATGACTGTCGTGAAATTTAAGAGCTCTCGGAGTGTTCGGAATTTAAGAAGATATGACATTAGTTTTTTTTCAGCTATATTGACTTCTTGCGTGACAAATAGTGCAATTTGAAAAAAAGACCGGAAGGAAAAAAAATTAAAATTTCCTTACACTTCGCTTTCTCTCTTGTTTCTATAGAAGTATAACTCCAATATTCGGTCAAGCCTTGTTACATACTGATCGGAATAACATTTCAATACATCTATAGAGTCAAGAAGTAGAAGAAATAGCTGAACAGAGCATAAAAGTTACTGTTGTTTTGCGACAAACACTGGCGAGGTTTATACAAAAAATTCACACTTCTATTGAATAAAAACGTGTAATCAAGGTGTCAATCTTTTTACATTTAAAACACTATTTTCTTAACAGTGAATGAAGAGAGATCACTCCATTTAGTTTTAATTTAGCTGAAGTCAATATAAGAATACAAAAATGGCATGCCTATGTTGAATTTCCTGCAAAGAAAAACCTGTTTATAAGATAGTAGACAACAAGATAAGTGGGAATAAAGAGGGAAAATAATTCATAAAGAGCAACATCGTTAATAAAAGTATGCAGGTTTGTTTCTTTCTGTCTAGTCTCTCTGTCTCGGACAACGGAAATTAATGGTATAAATTAAAACCGGATTTTTATAGACCTATAATTAATGGTGGATTTTGTTTATAAATCTTTAATTAATACCGTATTTTTATTTTTTTTAGAAAATTATAATTAATACTGGATAATGCATAATATTGGATTTTATGATGGATATTAATGGGTTAGATTTAGCCACTATCACATTCGAAATAGTTTTTTAGAAGTCCTCTTTCTGAAAGCCATTCAATATTGTCTGGGTATTCTATTTGAATTTCATCTACGATTTCGAATCCAATCATGACAGATGAATTGTTCTTCAACGTTCCTCGTGGATGAGTTCAAAACTAGTTCAACAGATTTAAGGAGGGCCCTTTGAAATAAAACTTCGACGGGGATGGTAATTATTTGTCGATTAGAGCGGTTTCAAAATCAAAATATAGTAAAAGCTGTTCGCCAGCTGTCGAAAACTTTGAAAAGTGCTAGCATCACCGAAAGGTATCCTTACGTAGAAAATTACCTTCGAAACATACAGGAGCTCCCGAGATGTTTCCCAGGAACTCCCAGTTTATTAAAAACGAAAACACTTTAAATACAGATATATAAATAGAGTCGACTGAGATATACAGATATGTGTATAAATGAACGTATAGATAGATAGATAGATAGATAGATAGATAGATAGATAGATAGATAGATAGATAACTTGACTGGGTGCTTAAATGTAAAAATAAATTATATTTATAATCAAATAAAATAAAACGAGGTTGGGAAATACGAATGAAAGAGAGAGTAAAAGAAATAAAGTGAAAGAGGCACAGAGGAGGGGGAATAAATTATACGAAAGAGAAGTAACAAAGAGCTCGAAAGGAAAAGAGAGGAGCAAAAGAAAAAAAAAGATGGAACGCCCCTGTGTCCTTGAACAAGGGAGCCAGCGGATACAAGTAGACGCGGGCTTGTGCCACTGCGTATATTACTTAATGCACGCTGTTTGATTAATTGGTCGCATTTCATCCCTGTATGCAAAGGCTGCGTTTATCTGTATACGATGACTTCAGTGCTTATGTGCATCTGCAACCGCGTGTATGCGCGCCTATATGTGTGTGTATTTTAAATCGTATGCAGGTGTGTTCCCGGCAGTAATACGAAGAGGTTAAGGCCATTTCTTGTTCTCTGATTTCATCGGTTCAACTAAACGATTGGGCGCTTTTTTAATCAAAATCTCAGCACAGAGACCTAACCCTGATGCTTCACAAATGAGGAAAACTACGTTAGAAAGATATATATAAAATGTGGGGACAACATTAGCTTTTCATTGGTTTTGAACCTCGATCACTAGTGCTGGTGAGAAATGTTCAAAGATTTGCATTCCTTATTTGAGTTTATCAAATAACAATATCCACAGTTGGAATCGAAGTTCCTATTCTGGCAATCGTGTGCGAATGATAATGATGAGAATGACCGTTTCTATACTGGAAATATTCAGTATTCATATATCAAACTGTTAGCGTTACTGTTAGTTGAAATTTATAAAAAGAATTTCTTTTTTACTTTTTTTTTTTTTTTTTTGTTCTTTCTGCTAGACTTCTCAAGTCCACTGTTATCTTTCGAGTACTGAAGAGAGTTTCTTTCTAGATATTTTGCTTATGGTAGTTTGGAATGTTAATCCTGGGTTATATCATCATTTTCCCTTCTAGTTACATGTGCTTCATATTTTAACTGTTATTGGTCTTAGAAGTCATCAACTGGTATGTTCTTTTGTTATTTGGTAAATATCTTTGTGATTTTGTAGCCCCAGTCTATAGTATCTGCTAAAGGGTTGTCTTCTTTAAAACTAAAGGAATTCATTCGCTTGAAGCCATTTTTCATCATTGATCTGAGAAAGTGTGTATGATATTTTAGACATTTCTGAATGAAGACCCACGGTTGCAATCAAAGTTCCGAAACTGGCAATAGCTCTACGAATAGCACTCGATAAATAAATATCACTCTAATCCGAATGCTCACAGTAGATGGGATTACTTTGCTTAGGCAAATGAGCGAACTCAATTCATTAACAAATAGTTTCTGAGGCAAGCTAACTGGTTGTGAGTTTGTGCACCCGTATATCTCGGATGGAGAAAATATGAAAATAAGTGAAGAGATTTATATCGCCAGTGTCCATGTTTCACTTGGTAAATCATCCTTGTTTATATCATCAGTTCAGGATCAGTTTCTCTTTTCTTCTTCTGCTTTTCCATGAACACACATAAAATAGGTGCTAAATAAATAAAATGAATGAAGAAAAATCTAAAGCGTATATCAGTACAATAAAAAAATAGGGCGTAAAAATCATAACGGTGGGGCTGTAAAAATGAGAAAAAAAAGATGCAACCAAAATACAAAAGAAAAGAATAGAAATAAGTTGTGAAGACCTTAGTAACAGGAACGGGGGTGCTTACAACTTTTTCCCTACTCAAGCCTGTAAAAAGAGAGAGAGTAAAGATGAATTATTTGAACTAACGCGTGGCCCTATTTTCTTCAATGTTTCAGGCCTGTGTGCTATCGGCATATGGTGTGAGTGGATCTACTCCGCATTGTATTTCCTTGACAACCATTGTTCAGTCTTACCAACCCACCTTAAACACATACGCGCGCTCATTTTTTAAATATAAGATTTTTTATAGTAAAAACTTCCTTTATAATGAACATTTTTAGTTGTATTATATATTTCTTTCTTTTTCTTTTAATTTTTCACGGAAATTTTTATTTAAAAATGCAGGAAAAGCACACAGATACAGATTTATAATTACATAATAATACACGTCGATATGCACAAACACTTTAGTGCGTGCATATATTTTGTTTTCATTTGTTAAGTGCATTTGCTTTCTAACATCATTTCCGAGATCACATTGGATAAATAATAGAAATATTAATTTAGATCTTTTCTACAAACATAATCGGGTCAGGAAACTTAACTGGATCATTCTCTACGATATGGCTTTATTAGTATGAGATTCAGACAGACAAAAGGGAAATATCGTATCGCCATAAAACAATAGTAGACAACGTAATTTTGCAGATTATGACTACAGTAGAGGGTTTGATCTTTACTGGGTTCCCCATCAAGCGACATTATGAAAGGCTAAAATAAACTTATTAAATATCTAGATTGATAATTAAAACTCTCTCTCTCTCTCTCTCTCTCTCTCTCTCTCTCTAATATAATTGTACGCTTTGTTTTTTTAATGACCAGCGTTTTGGCAAAAAAATGAATCTTAGAATATGTATATCTCTACACACACACACACACACACACACACATACATATATATATATATATATATATATATATATATATATATATATATATATATATATACTCGAATAAAACCTACGCCACTATGATTTCACACAAAATGAAAATAATTTTAAGAAGGGTTTCGGTGCATTCTCAGTTAAAAAAAAAAAAAACTCATTAAAATCTTCGCGGATATCGTAATGGCAAAATACATTTTTAACATAATATATCGCCTTAATACTATTTTTTCATTTGTAAATCATTTGATGACTTTTAAAGATCCCTTTAAGTTGACAATATTACAACCATTTTATTAAGAATAGTGAAAATGGTCACTTTTCATAAATGTTTGAACGTACACACATATATATGTATATATATTTTGATACATACATGCATACGCACACACACACGGTGTAAATCTTGTAGTCTTAATCTCTTTCAAAGCAAAATTGCTATGTTCATCTGAAATTTAATTTTTTACTTGTGAAATGAAGAACGCTGAGCGACTACGAGATCGCTTGACTACCGCTTCAGGGGAGATAACTAAATATGGTGTGGTGAGTTTTTTAAAGAAATAAGTATTAAAAACTATTAGTGCAAACCATGATATTTTAAAATATCTATTGTAAACATGTTATAACATTTGTGCAGTATTCATAATTAATTTTATTAAGGTTTGGTTTCAATTTTTTAATATAGATAGCTTCGAGAATTTTAGTTATTATTTTCCTGAAAAAGTATGGATGTGTTTCAACAAGAATTTTTCTGAATTGTCAATTTGGACAGTTATGCTGTTGCAAATGTTTAAAAATGTTGGACATTTAATTCAAATGAAAACTCAACCGCCGGAACAACGTGGTCGTAGTGCGTCCAATATGAATATTGTTTTTTTCCGTTGGAGATACAATCTCCCAAAGGACATTTAAATATGTAAACAATGTTGGTTTACTGAAACACATTAGTACGTGAGTAAGAGTCGTTACGAATGATTGAATTATATGTGAGGTGCAGTTGAGCGAGAGAGCAACAAAACTGCTTGTGATACCTTAGATTAACTGAAGGCAAGTATAAACAAGGACACAGTCCAGAAGAATTGAAGGAGATTCTGAATTCGTCCAGAGACTCTGGTTGAAGCCAATAGAGATTTTATTGAATAAATTTACTCTTTAGTATTTCAAGATATTTTTGTGTAATTCTGGTAAATATATCTATTAAAATGAGATATCAGTGTTATTTTAATTTTTGCCAAAATTAGACGACAATATATGCATCGCACTCTCGATGCAATTTTCATGTACTAATTTGCATTTCTACCATTTGGATAACATCGTTTTTTTAATATTTCTGTAGATAGATATTTAACTGCACTATAATCTAATCTTGAATTTAAGCTCACAATCTGAACACTGAAAAAATTCCATCAACGGCGAAGCCAAAAAACCAGCCACCGACCTAAAACGACGATAGAGTTTATAAGTTACATAAGTAGCAAGCAATTATTACGGTGAAAGGCCATAAGGATGACTACCCACACAAGCTACAAGACCGGCTAATCGATCCATCCAAGAATTATATCGGTAAGATAAGCAGGTCAATCCTTGAAAGAGCCTGCAGATACATAAGAATTGCTTTTAGGAATCAACCAGTGGCATAATACAGCCATTGTCCGGTTCACTCAAATAAATAAGAAAAGCAAATGCTCTTTTATTCAATTCGATATTTATCACCCTTACCCAACTATCACCGAGGAGTTACTAATGGCTGCGATAAATCTAACCAACAATTACTGCCCCATATGCCAACAAAACATTAATATGATAAAACAAGGCCAAAAACCCATCTTTTACATGAAGGTTCCCTCTGGACAAACCGTAGCAACCCTGACTTGCCTGTTTTGCCATGGGTGCGTTTGACTCAGTGAAGGCTTGCGAAATATTTGGTATCCTACTACTTTGGCGACTAAAATTGATCCACGATATTAATAATATCGGGTCTCTACAGAGACGAACGGACAAGACTCCTGCGTAAAACATGCGCACAAAAATAGACCAACTAAGAAAAAGCCTAATCAAGTTTAATCTTTAAAGACCACGGTTTGAGTATTACCATCACTAAAGTGATCAACTTCTTGGATCTAAACTTTACATAGATAAAGCCATTCGTAAGTCGTTATTATTTATTTATTTTACTTTTATTATCATCTTATGACTAAAAATCTTTTAATTTTTATTATTTTTATTAATTTATGATTATTTTACGCAAAAAATAGAGTTACAACCCCCTTATCCTGATACTTATTTTAATAACAGCGTCCGTTTTTAACGAAAATTACAAATAGAAAATTAGAACTGGAATTTCTAATTATTGTTTTCAATCTCAAATGTAAGTTTGAGCCTAAATTCAAATCGAAGATTAGATTATAGTGCAACTAGCAGCATGGCCCGGCGTTGCCGGTGCTTGATTCAAAAATCGTACGACTCATACAGCAATCGCTATCACTTGAATTAAAATATTTTTGCCCTTCCTTGCCTTTAAAGGAGTGCCCTTTTCCGTGCTGATGTTGCTACATGCCTTACTTCTTGCCGATCTCACACTGCGAATTTTTTCTAAGCTCTATACTAAACATTAAATCTGTTACGAAAAAAAAACTAAACAAAATGAATACAAAACGATCAGCTTTAAAAAAAAAAAAAAAAGGACCCGTAACTGGTAAAACCGAATGAAAATAAAATGTTAACAATAAATACTTTTTCACACCCAACCCAGTTCTGCGGAATCAGAATCAACGTTGAGTTTAAGCAAACGAATGAGCCAATTGGAGTAAAGTGCCATGCAGATTTAAATTTTTCCCACTTGTGACGAATGCAGCTATCATTTTTTTTTTTTTTTTTGCGTGCATGCTAGTTAACATTCGTGTCAGTCAGCTGTTGATTCTCACGCTAGCCAATAGAATCTACTTGCCTATTCGTGGCAGCCAGCTATAGGCTCTCACTCTGGCAGTAGAAAATGGCCGCAAACTACATGAAAAGTGCCGTATAAGCAGGAAAAAATCGATTATTTCCACTATCTATGGGAGTTGGGAAATGCAAAGTCGGTCTTGGCCTTCCCGCTAACTTGGAGCATGTGTATGTAAATTTTGGTGCAAATCCATCGAAAATTGCGGCCGTGCATTCGTTACGCACACACACACACACACACACACACACACACACTCATCCTGCCTTTTATAGATATAGATTAAATATTTATCTACAGTTTTAACCCACCCAAGCAATAACATAACTCGCGAGACTCAGAAATATTAAACAAAGGGTGTTATCCCTTTACCGACTGACTGTAGTTTCCTTTCTAAGAATCTGATGAAGAAGTTCGAGCATTTGCTCATGCTCTACTCTGGGGACTGAAGCAAGATGATGATTCACAAAGAGGTCTGTATCCAAATATATTTCAATGGGTGTCTGAGTTAGACGTAGCGAGTTATTCCTTCCTCTCTTTGTTAACTGAAAGAAAACAAAGAAAACAAAGGAAACATAGAGAGTAGTCTTCTCTGTGATGTAACTAGATATCAATACGGGATCGAGCGCCGTCGCAGACACAAAAGCGAGAGTCAGTTTCTCGGAGAATGTCGACAAACTTTGCCCAATATTCCTCGATTCAGAGACCTTTAATATTCTAGTAAGACGCTATATCGGGATTATTGGAGGTGGGTGATTTGGGTCCACCCTGTAGGAAGCTCAGCTAGCTGACGGAGGTTCTTCGTTCGATATAGGCTTGGGCAATGAAGTGAATTACTGCAACTACTCTGAATTTTCTTTCATAGAAAATGACGCGGAATGCGCAGCTCTTCAACGATGTCTTTAAGGACAGAAATCGCCGATTATACACGATGCGTTATTGGTTTAAAGGAAACATTGGACACGCCTTCTTCCACTGCAGAAATCTTCGATCGCTTTAGGACTATGACAGCCCGCATGGATCCAGGATGATTCAGCCCCCTATAGATGTCACGTATGTGTGTGATGTATCATCTTCATGGTCTGGGGTGAATGGGACGCTGTTTCTAATGCTGATAGCTGTGGCTTGAATAGTGGTATGGAACATGCGACTGAAGTGAATTTATGAGCCCACAGCTATTACTCATAACAGTGTAATTTCTTACGTCTAGCATCAGCTTAAAGATCAAGCATGCCTTGTGAGCGTGAAAGGAACCGGAACTGATTGCCTTATCTCAGGGAGAAATAGTTCCCTTCTGGTTAAGCTAAATAAGTATTCTTATTTATACAGGATGATGAGACATCTGACCTCATACTTTTGTCCAGACCCTTTTCACGATTCCGACTCAAGTATATACTCTAGTTTTCATCTAGAAATGACAGTCTTTTCTTGCATCTTAACGCACATAGTCACCACCGATTACCCTCTTACTGAAAGCGACATTAAATTTTAATATCAGTTTACCAATCCAAGAAACAACCCAAGCTTTGATGGGAGATACTATATTAACACTTCGTTTTATTCAGTTTCCAAAATTGTATGTTTCGCCCCGACACTGCACACAAAACTGCACTTATATGTCGATCCATTTGTATACATGTGATATTTTGGTGAATTAAAAGCCAGCAAGGGAAGATTGATATTTTTGCAATCAGAATGGATCGAAAATTGACTAAGGATAGAAAAGTGAAGGCCAGCATTTCTCTACTCACTTTCAACTTTGTGTCAAGCAAACTTAAATTTATAAATAAAACAAGCATTATATTTTTTATTATATTTAGCTAAATACGAAAAAAAATGCTTCAAAGAGAGTAGAAAAGCTAAAATATGACTTTTCTGTGCTACCATATCCAAGGATTGAAATCTAAACTGTCAGCGGACTACATATAATGCTGTGTAAACTTAAGTGAACCCCTAAGACAATATTTAAGAATTTTTTTCAGATAATCAAAAAAATTTTATTATACTAAATATTCACTAAGAAAAACTAATTAGATAAATTACAACCTTCAACTTTTTATCAAGCCGAAAGAAAAATTCTAATCCAAAATTAAAAATTTAGATATGCAAAAGTAAGTGAACCCTTACATTTACACTCTGTATTTTCGTTTTACATGGTTACCAGTGAAAATAATTCTTTGTAATGTGTAAAAATCAAAATAACACGTGTTCATGTTTTTCGGCAAGCTATGTATATTGCAGTCAAACATTATAACTCATTGGGTATCCCAAAGTGTGCAGTTAGAAAAAAAAAATGTGCAAAGACCAAAAGAACATCCTGAAGCTTAACAAATCACAGTTGAAAACCTATAAGATGGCTACAAAAAGGTATCAAAATAATGCGGAGGGCACTTCTCCAATGTACAACAAGTTATTTATAAATGGAAGGCCTTCAGTTTGACGGCATCACAATCAAGAAGTGACTGCCCGCAAAAAATGACAAGACCAAGTAGACATCTAGTTCTGCAAACACGGGAAAATCCGGCTATGAGTTTTGCATTCTCCAATGCTCACTGGCCAATGTCGGAATCAATATGCTTACACCTACAGTGAGATGAAATCTGAACAATGCCGATTGTCATGGCAGACGGCCTAGAAAATCCACTCCTTGCGAAATAGCACAAACATACTCACCTCAGTTGAGGCCAAAGCTCATATTAATAAGCTAGAAACATTCTGGCAAAGGGTTTTATGGTCGGATGAGACCAAACTAGAGCTTTTTTTATGAGGAACAATAGTTGGTATATCTGGCGATCTCCTAATACGGAATTGAAGAGAATTTGATACCAGTCATTAAACGTGGCGATGACAGCATTATGACTTGGAGGTGCTTTGCTGCAACTGGAACAGGCAAAATAGTATACATTGATGATATTGACTCTGCAAGATATCAATCAATTCTGAACGAAAGTGTTTTGTCCTCAGTTCAAAAATTAGGTTTAGGTCGGGTTCGAACTTCCAACGGGACACTGATTTGAAGCATCAATGCAAATCCACAAAAGAATGGTTTCGTAAAAAGAAGTTTCAAGTCTTGAAACAGCCTAGTCAAAGTCCTGATCAAAACCCAAATGAAAATCTGTGATTCAAGTGAAAGAAGGCAATGTATGCAAGATCGAACAATTGTGGGAGTTTTGCCAAGAACAGTCAAAAATCAGCACTCAATACTGCGAGAAAGTTTCACTTACTTTTGCCCATCTTAATTTTTAATTTTTAATTAATATTATTATTCCAGCGAGATATTTCTTTTTAAATGATTGTAATTGATTTAATAAAGCTTTTACTTAATGAATGTATATAGTTTAATTAATATCTGTTGATCGTCTGGAAAAAAAGAGACAATTTTCTTAAATATTACCTTAGGAGTTCACTTACTTTGCACAAACTTGTGTTTACAGAAACGTTTTAATCCACTATGTCATATGTCTCTTGTAGTGTCCTAGAAATGTTATTTCAAAGCAAGTCTTCTACTCATCTTCAGTTTTATTCGTTGATTTTGTTGCGCTGGATATATGCCATTCACTACTAGGCTCTTCTTCCGAATGCAGTTAGAATTTGAAGCTTAACGCATTCATTAGTGTTTATATTGGAATAAGACGAAGAGGCTTTTCTCCTTTCATTGAGTTTGCACAAAAACAAAAAAAAATGATCTCTCGTGTTTTTATAAAAATGTGCTATAACACATCTTCTAGACATTCTAATCTTATTCTCCGTTTTAAAATATCGACATAGTTATGCTTTTAAAATGAAGTGTAGTATAAAATCTTTTTTCTTTTTCAAAATTTCTTAAATTTATTCTGATGATATTTTTTAATTCGAAAAAAGAAACGTGAAAAAATAGATGACGTCTTAGCAATCATTTAATTTTGGTTGATTAAATCTCTACTAGTTCATCATTACAAGTACAAAGTCAG
Organism: Acanthosepion lycidas; assembly: GCA_963932145.1. Taxonomy (NCBI): domain Eukaryota; kingdom Metazoa; phylum Mollusca; class Cephalopoda; order Sepiida; family Sepiidae; genus Acanthosepion; species Acanthosepion lycidas. The sequence continues at coordinate 69,352,169 of OZ010596.1, forward strand.
ATACAAATCATTTACTGTTAGAGTTCAGTCTGTCATTGATAAAAGCTTTTCCTTTAAATTTCTATACCCAAATACCTTCAGGTTCTCTGAATTTTTCGTTTTTTATATCTTCTTAAAATTTCAGTTACTAATCAGTGTATTAACTTTTCAGACGAACATATATCTGATGCATTGATGAGGAAAATATATAGTATCAGTTTTATAGCAGAAACGGAAAGAAATACAAAAATTGTACACAAAAGTACCACTCACACATTACAAAGAGTTTTATCTATGTAAAAATGTGTGTGATCTTTAATTTTCTTTTCTTTTCTTTTTTACAAAAATGATCAGAGGAAAATGTCATGAACCTATTTCTGACCTTAGGTTTCTGGTTGGGACCCGGAAGGAAATGTGTATACAACATAAATCAAAGGAAATAATAATAATAAGAAGAAGAAGACGAAGAAGAAGAAGAAGAAGAAGAAGAAGAAGAAGAAGAACAACAACAACAACAACAACAACAAAAACAGCAACAACAACAACAATAATAATAATACTACAAATAATAATAATGATGATGATCTTGCGCAAGGGACAAGAGAAAAGAAACGGAATTAGGAATTCCATAATTTTTTTTAAATTTTCAATTTTACTGTTCCAAGAAATCAGTGAATGTCAATTCCTAAAATATTTCTATTTTCTAAAACTTCTTTTGTTTACTGGAGATAAATTTGCGTAAGATACATGAGGAACCCATGTGTGTGATGCTTTTATAATGGATTGGTTATGCGACTGCATATTTGTTTGCATCATTTATTTTCAGTACTCCAATGATTGCAGGTAGGGTCATTCTTTTGACATGGTACATTATGCTACCTTTCTTTTATCTCAAGATCCTTCTAGTTGCTTAGATTTCAAGTATTTATTTTTATGAAACGTATTTTTGTCAGCTGGAACGGTGGTATCTCTCAACAGGTATGTCTTTTTAACGTGATTTTTCACGACAGTCTCCATGTTGATTAGGCTGTATCTCTTTATCTGTTTACACACTGATGTTCCAAGGGGCTGTGACATTCGCATTTTTCACAGTTTGTGGGGTTTGAAACCATTCATTTTGTAGAGAAGATCAAACGCTCGGCATATCACCCATTGCTGCCCTATCGTTATAATTACTCTGATGATGCCAATTGATCGTATACACTAATTATGTAGTAAATTATCTCTACATACACAACATAATGGGTTGATATCAATTTTCAGAGTGTGATATTGGTAATGCACTGACCTTGAGCAGCAACAATATATACGCCTCAGTATCGACCTTGTGGCCAAAGCATGCGAGCCACAGATGAGAAAAGGTTCGACCAGCATCAGAACTACTAGTGATATTGAATTCATTTTTCTCTTGCAAACAAAACCCAGTTTACTTAGCCTTATTTTTTATGTTTCGCTATTTCAGCGTTTACTTCATTGGACTCATATAGCTGTATTTTGTGAAAATATTTTGTTGCGTCCTTCCTTATGATTTTTTTTTTTTTAATGTTTTGATATCTTTTCTTCGTTTGCTGTCAGTAGACAAAAGTTACACACTGGCAGTTTTCAATGAAAGTTAGATTTGAATTAATCCATGCTTTCCTCCCTTTCTATGGAGATACAAGCGGTTCACGTTTATTTTTGTTGTTTTTTGTTTTCAGGGTTTTGTGGGGGGGTTGTTTTGTTTTTTTGATGATGCATGCGATACATTTTCAGTTGCTTGCGAATTTAACGTCTATTTTATTATTTTCTGCAACTGACTAATCGATACTATTAAGCCTATATATGACAACTAGTATTGCTAATGTGTGTCTATTTTCTTTCTGGAATTCAATTTATTTTTCAAAATCGATTTTACTCTTTACTAACAGTCACTTCTATTTTTTTTTTCTCTCACTAATGAGATCCTTATTCCGTTCCCTTCACAAATTCATTATTATTATTATTATTATTATTATTATTATTATTATTATGTTTTGACATACAGTGTAAGGTTTTGAATACACTAGCAACATTAAGTTATCTGTCAAGTCTCAAGGACCTCTAACAGACAACACATCACTATTATTATTATTATTATTATTATTATTATTATTATTATTATTATTATTATTATTTCATTATTCTTCCCTTTCTTTATTGCTCTTTCTTATTTTTCTTCTTTTTTCATATTATTATTGTTATTATTATTTAGAGTAGAAGTCATAGGAAGGATAATTACAGAAAGCGAAAGATACGAAGAAAGAGGACGATAATAATTTTAAAGTTTCATTATATTTAGTGATGCTAAGACACACATATATGTCTATTCACTCATTTATATTTTCATTCAAACACACTTATACATATACAAACACCAACCCCTATATACTGATAGCCATGCAGGTGTATATTTATCATTCTCTGTCTCTCTCTTTATAGCTGTGCGCGTGCGTATGTGTAGAGAGAGAGAGAGAGAGAAAACAGAGACAGTGCTTGTGTATTTAATCCATACACATGCACAAACACATATCACACACACACGCGCGCACACACGCACACACAGACACACACACACACACACACACACACACACACATATATATATATATATATATATATATATTCAAATTTACGTACATATCAGCATGTACATATGTATGTATGTATGTATATGCGTTTGCTAGGTGTCAAAGTCGAATGGTAGAGTCGGTAAAAGGTTAATTTCATTTCAAAAGACACTTAATGACTTATTTCAAAAGACTTTTCTTAAGAAAAAAAAAAAAACGCCTGATTTCCTCTGAGACGTTAAGTCGCTCTCAGCGCCGCTTGACGCTTCTTTCATATTTCGGAACTTCCAACAAAACTCTTTTTTCATTTTTTTTTTTTTTTCATTTTTTAATTCTGAATTTCCTACTTCTTTTTCAGCTTTTCAAAATATTTATAAAATTTTGCATTAAATATTTTTCTGGGAAGCTTCTATGCACACAGCAAATATACTGAGAACAGAATTTGTTTCAGGAGGAAAGCACTGACGTGCACTCTAGATTTGTCTACCCTTACCAAAATGTACACACACAGACACACGCATACACACACATACATGCACTCATACGCACACGCCTAAGCTAAGATCCTGCATCTATAGATATACATTTATGCAAATTCACATATGTACAAATCAAACGTTCGGATTTTGACAATATGGGAGAAAATTAGTAAGTACCAACTTACTGATGGGGATTTCGGTAAGTAACGCATATACAAATTGACCAGTGAACTTGTCATTTTAGGCTTGGATCCTTCATTCAATATTTTTTCATGTGGTTAGAGTTAATCTGACAATATGTTCGAACTATGATTCCCTCTTCATCTAACATGTTGAATAAAGTGACTGGACAATGACTCGTTTTTCTACTATTACGACAAACGCAATTACAGAAAAAGATTAACTGTTTTTATTACATTTCTCTGTGATTTAAAGTAACGTACATTTTGACTGTAATAATACAAATTAATTCGGTTAACTACGGTAATAAATTATTTTATCTTTCGATAAAGCTATTAATATATTCATCGATTTGATTCTTTGAGAACAAGAATTGATTGAAAAAATGAATCTCCTTTCTAAAGCTAAACAAGTAAAAACTTTTATGTGTGGTAATAACCCATTTCAAAGATTTTTTAGCTCACTTAGAATTATCATCCGCATATATTTAGCACATGTTTCATCATTATTATAAAACCCAGTCCACAGTTTAAAGATCGGTTGAAATATCGAACTCGTCGTTAAGTATTCTCATGCATTCATTTCTTTAATATTTTTTTTAATAATGTTCCTTAAGTTGTCAAATTTTAGGTTCCTACTGAGTTTGATTTCTTTTCTTTGTCAATGTCCAATTTTCGTGTCTAAGCAACAAATTCTAAGACGTCTTGTCGTTACCCAGAACAAGTTAGAATCTTGTAATCTCTAGTTGGCTTTCTTTATACATCCTTCTTCCAGTCGCATAGTCAAACGTTAATTTCTCCTTCCAAATTAATTTTACCATAAATCAGAGGGATTGTATATCAAAGGCGTTTATAAATCCCTGCAGGGCAGCCGTGGTCTTCACACAAGCAATTCAACGCAGACAGGCAATAAGTTAATGAAAAAGTCTCTTTGAAAACGATTGCTAATGAATTCCGCTTGCCACACTCTATATGACTTTTTATTTACTAAAGAGAGGTTCTTTAAAGACAAATAAAATTTAAAGATATAGCAATACATTTCAGGTATTGACAAATAAGCAGGTATATATTGATACGATTCGCGAATGAAATAGATATACATTTAAAGTAACTTTGTTTTTCTTTTGGGTGTCACCATTTATATATACAGCTTATGTGGTATGAATATCATTTTACAATTACGCACACACACACACACACACACACACATATATATATATATATATACACACACGCGCGTGTATGTAATTGTAAAATGATATTTATACCACATAAACTGTATATATATGAATATTATTTTACAATTACACACACACATATGTGTGCAAGTGTAAAATGATATTCATGCCACATAAACTGTATATATAAATGGTGACATATAAAAGATTACTGAGATTTATTCTAGTATATATATATATATGTATCTATGTATATATATATATATATATATATATATATATATACACACACACACACATTTATGTGTAATTGTAAAATGATATTCATACCACATAAACTGTATATATAAATGGTGACATATAAAAGATTACTGAGCACTTACAAATTATATAAGTAGGCACTCACCCCTCATTTACTTAAATTATGCTTTAACAGATTAAGTCTTTGTAGAACAACAATAAACGTGCCATCACCTCTATCTGCAGTTGTCGTCGCTAGTCAATCACGTAAACATGGCTACTGTCGGTTATAAATACAACTACTGTTTTTTTTTTTAAATGCATTTCTGGGTTACTTTAAACTTAAAGTTTTTTTGTTTTTTTTTTCGAATCAGATTAATTATACATTAGATCGGATAATATTCTTAAAATAAAGTTTCAAAAAAGTATATTTTATTTTTGGAAGATTTTTTTAATAAAGAAATTTATATTGCAATGAAAGACGAGTAAAAAAAAATGTGCTAATCAGCTATTTTAGGGGAAAACTCCTAATCAATGCAAATTAGTATTGAATTTGTTTTTGAGATACGGTAAAGCATTTCGCTTATTGAAAATATTAAATTACTTGGAAATGTTAAATTTCTTTCGATTCCTGAATTGAAAATATATTTTGTAAGTATGGGGATTATTTTCATACATCATTTGTTCCTGTCTATTGACATCGTTTACCTACCTTCATCATACTGGCTTTCAGAACTTTTTGTATAATCGCAGAAAGAGTTTTCCCGCTACCAGAAATCTTTTTTCATTAAGACAATTCTGTAACGAATAATGATATATGATAATCCAAATGTGCAATAACTGATGAATGCAGAAATTCAATGAAAACTTCTCCATCAAACAATTTTTAGTCGCTAAAGAAACATGCTAAAAAACATAAATCTCTCATACGGACTAATACTATATGCTAATGTAATATTAACCCTTTTAATTAATACCGAGCAAAGCGCTTTACATCAATTTCTGTCTCCAGTTGGTTTAATTGTTAGCGTTACTTGTTCAAATCTATCGTTTTTATTCCTAGAAGGGTCTCCACAGTGCATGCAGATTTGACGATATCTCTGATATTGTCCCAAGAGAATGTGCTCCTGTTCTCTCGAAACTCTGCAAAAATGCCATGCCATTTCTTGTTTTCCAGCTTGTTGAAAATACTCTTCTGTAGTTCCTATCATTAAGAACTGTGTTGAACCTTCTGATCCTTCCAATTATTTACCGTTTCCAAGTAAATCAACATGGACATGACCTTTTGGGGCAAATATTAGATGCTCTAAATAACTCAAATAAACAATATGAAATTCGCTTCTCTGGGTCAACCGCCGATGTATCAACGGTTATTACTGAATTTCTCTATCAAGATTTATAAAAGATTAGCGAGGCTCGAGCTGTGGATTTAGATATCTCAAAGGCGTTTGACAAAGTTTAGCATGCTGTCCCTCTAATAGGTTGTAGTGTCTCTGGTTAAACAACTGACCTTTTCCAAACTCTCTTAACAACTCGTCTAATGAAAATCGTGTTGATCTCTTGTAGGTCCTTTCACATTAATAAGGCTTCATCTTAGAAACTACATTGTTTCTTGTCTTCATCAACAACCTTCCAGATGTCATCAGTTTCCAACTCGGTATTTATGCTGATGGCATAAATAAAACTCTTGTAAGTTTAGTAAGTCCGAAAGGCTCGAGAAATTAAAACTGGCAGTTAATATCGAAAAAGATTTCCAATCAGTTGTTAACTAGGACAAGAAATAGCTTGTAATTTTAACACCTCCAAAACGAAACTGCTATCTTTAGGTCATCATAGAGAACTATTTTTATTCTATCAGTATGGCTGATGCTAATCTCCAGGAGAGTGAGTCATTGCGCCTTCTTCGTTTCACGTTTTCCACTGACATTAAGTTGAGTGATTATATTGAATCAATTTTCACGCCAGTCAATTTTTCTCATCAAAATCCATCTTACAGATTTATAAATCTAATATCATCTGTATATTGAATAATGTCTAATCACCTGCTAAAGATCTGTAATGTTATCCGTCCAGATCTGGTATCTCGGCTACTTTCCCAGTTATTATGTGGCTTCCCTGTGTCTTTTTTATAAATATTTCATGGCAATTGTTCTAATGAGATTTCCTCCTTGGTATCTCAACCACATGTAGTATGACTAGATTGGTAACTAGGTTTCATCAATTGCAGTTGAAATAGCGAAACGTAACCAATATGTTCTATTCCGATAATTTCTTTTCTCTCTTCCAGTTTCTTGCTTCAAAAATTTAAAATTTTATGACCTTCAAAAATGTAAATGCAACGTCACTCGTCGTCTTCTGTCTCTTTGGATCTTGTTCTATTATTGTCCTCTCTCCTCCATAAGGTCTTCTCATTTTTTCTTTTTTTTTTTTTTTTTCTTTTTTGACTCTAAGTAACGTCATTGCGTCTTAGTGCCATTATCACTTTGCTTGAAATGAAATGATTAAAATAAGTAACTCAAATTATTAAAATACTTTTTTAAAATAAGTAATTATTAAAATATGTAACCCTTCCAATCCCACATTATATATAATAGTATTTTCTTAGGAGAAGAGCAGCGTTTTATTTAATTAATTTCACTTTTTCAACATGATCCTACATTTCATATTATATATTATCGATGCTGCAGGGAAAACAGACAGTTATATCGACCGATAATAGGGGCAAATGATATATCGCTGGCATAAGTCAAACGTAGTTCTCTAAGACAATCTCGAAGCAAAGTAGAACAAAAAGCATTATATTTTCATTTTATATAAAGCATATTTCCAGAAGCATGTCTATATGCTCTTTAAGCCGAGACAGATGCACAAATTATCAAAAGTAAATTGTTTCACGTTGAAAGATGAGAACGAATCCAAGGCAATCACGATAGGCAATCAATTATAACGTGACAACGGTTTCTTTCAACTGAAATTATTCAAAGCGCCATAACGATCAGATAATTTGAACAATACAACAATGAAACATTCGACTGTTTTCAAACTTGTGTCGTGGTCTACATCAGTTGAAGTCACTACTTATTTTGCCATTGGTAATTTGTATAACTTCTATGCTTCTATCGTTTACTGATAGTCATTGGTGGATTTTTTTTCCTATTTAAAGCTAACAGTTGCTATCCTGCCTACCCGTCGCGCGCGGACTAAAAATTCGACTTATATACGAATACGTACAATAATGTACGTGAATGAAATTAGAAGGAAAAATCCATGAGAAAAGAGCCCCCAAAAAAGAAATAGAGATGAAAAGAATATAAAAATGAAAAAGTTTGACTATAAAAAGGGGCGAGGGCCCACTTAGCTTAACACGCGCAGATGTCAGTTAAAAAAGACGTGGTGTATAGAACAGGGTAGGGTCATCAGGATGTATGGCAGAGGCGGGTACAAACTTAGTCGCATAACATGAGCGGCGAAGGTAGAAAATGTCAAGAAGAAAAATGTTATAGATAAAAAAAAAACAAAAAAAACTTAAATGTTTTAAAATGGGGGAAAAGAAACAGAATTACAAGCTAAGAAAGAAAGAAAGAAAGAAAGAAAGAAAGAAAGAAAGAAAGAAAGAAAGAAAAGAAAACGCAGACAGTATGCTACAGGAAACAGACCGTTGGTTAAAGTATGCTATATCATTATCTTATATATATATATATATATATATATATATATATGTGTGTGTGTGTGTGTATGTGTGTGTGTGTGTAGATAGATAGATAGATTTGTGTATTTGGGCAGCAATCCATCTTTTATACAAGTTTCATTAAAGACGATTGAAAAGGTACTGCGTTTAAATGCGTTAATGGCCCAGTTCTTTCGGCTATTCTTTTGGTCATTATCCAAACGCTTGAACATTGAAAAATTTTTACATACATGTCCAAAAGAGAAAACACATATACGAACAAAAGAAAAATTAAATCAAAAGCATGGAACATGTTTTAATGTGTGTGTGTGTGTTTGGATTCATTTAATTTAGCGATCAATAATCATATCAATCGAATCATATAAATTATCTACCATCAGAATTTAGCGAATAAGGACGGATTTACTAATACATCACATATAAATATATATACACTTAATTCACTTTTTGCACGGGGAATATATTCCAGATACTACCGTGCAAAATAAAAATGTAAAAAATATAAAGTGTACATATGAGAATTAGAGATAGGTTCCACCAAATATATTTCATAAAAAATCTTAATTTTCATATACAAATAAACTGACACTGTATGACTGAATTTTATACAATTCAGTCACTCAGTGTCACGACTAGACAGTAAACGTGCCAGTTTTCTGGTTTTTTCGCTGACGCAATATCACTTTCGTCTCTGGAAATATTTAATGGCGATACATCTTCACGTGTATCTTGAATTAAGTTAACATTTTTTTTTCTTTTGTTTCACTGGTTTTAAATTCAAACGCTGTGATTTTCTTTTTGCTAGTTCTTTTCATGATTCTTCATAACGTTCCATAATCATTTTCAAATCATGTTGGAATTGTATAGCTCGTTCAATATTTGTAAGAAAATGATTTCCAAGTTTATTGGCTATTTGGAGACCTTCTAGAATTGTACTTACAAATAGCGGAACCATTTCTTCATCACTATAAATTAACGTGGCATCATATACATTCCCTGAAATACTATCTATGTACAGTGAATAGGTCCCACGCACACCGGAGAGTGGAGGGCCACTATACGCAAAAAAATAGATTGGATTCTATTTTACTTCACTAAATTGTTACTTAAGCATGTTACCTAAAGTTTCTACGTTTTTCAAATTATAATTGATTGATGTTACTTAAGCGTTTTCTTGTTACTTACAATAAATTCCGTGGTCACACAAGGACAGATGTTTAAACCATGTTAAAAAAAATAGTGCAAAAAAATAATTGATTCTTTTTGTTGGACCTTGTTATTTCAAAACCGTGCGAAAAGAATACGCGCTAAAAGAGAATTGAGTGTACATATGTGTGTGTGTGTGTGTGTGTGTGCGTGTGTGTGTGTGTGTAAGGGGGAGGTTGATGTGAAAAGTTCTCAGAAAGACTAAGATGTCCTCAAAAAATCTTGATTGATAAATTTTTAGAAAGTGGTCTGTCTGAATCATTTTCAGTCCCCCTACTTCGTATGTATTTAGTGTATCTGTGAATTTTATTTTAAAAAATTATATAGTTTTGAACTTAACTTTTTTACATGTAAATTAATATCTATAAAGACCGTTTATTCCTCCTTTATAAAAATTACAGGATACTTTATCACTATAACATAGACAAAATAAAGATTGTACTTTCTTTTGCCTCTCTTTCGCTCTCACTCTCTCTCTCCCCAATATATATATATATATATATATATATATATATATATATATATATATATATATATATATATATACTTATGTAGGATAAGATAAAGAACAAATATATATATATGTCTATTAGAGTTAAGTAAATTAAGTGTAAATTATACAGTAAATCGTAAAGTTACACAACTAAAGTTACACCTAGTTATAATGTATATATTTATTATTCTAAAACTGCTATATATAAATCGATCTTTTTAATGGCCAATAAACATGTTTTGATATATTATTTATAAAAGTTAACGACAGTTCTATATTACATGCTATATAAAACACATAGAAGCAAACTCATAAAATATCATCCTGTTCGTTCTATTTAAACTATTTCATTCAGGTAGCCCATCCAACATCTACCGAGTAATCGTCTCTGAGTGTAAACTTTAAAATAAAACGTGATTTATAATATTAATCATGAAGATTACGAACAGCTTTTAATTATTGATTAAAAATATATTGATATTCTGAACGTATTTTGATTACGATAGTCTAATTTTTGCTAATGTTTATTAAATGTTATACAAAAGATGGTGAGCTTTATATACTAATAAGATTTTATTATTAACATTTATATTTTGTTGCTTTACATTTTCTACTTGTAGAAATTTCTATTTTTCATATCTAATATACGGATGTCAACCTAATAAACCTGTTACCTTGTATAACTTGCCCACCAAGTTCTTGCTTGACAACCTATTTGAAAAAATTCGAGTTATACTCTGATATATACAGTGTACGTACATACGGTGTGTGCACGTGTTCACGCACGTAGATAGGTAAATACACACGCATAGTTATCTGTATCTCCCTTTCTCTCCCTCTGCCCCTCTCTCTCCCTCTGTCTGCCTGTCTCTTTCTCTCTATATATATATCTCTCTCTTTATATATATATATATATATATATATATATATACATATATATCTTTTGTAATTTCTTTTTGAAGTTGATATATATATATATATATATATATATATATATATATATATATATATATATATGAGTGCGTATCTGCGTGTGTGTGCGTGCGTGTGTGAAAAAGAAACTTTTTTCTTGGATATATCCTTCCTTGCTCGAAACTTATCTTAAATCGTTCTTCTTTGCACATATAGATATTTCATCAGCTTAATTTACTACAGCCAAATTAGACGAAAACAAATTAGTATTGCAACTTTCCTGACAGGGAAATGAACATTCAACGTATTGACTTTTGTCTGGCCTTAAAACCCGATTGCATCATTATTGCTTTATGAATTATTCTCACAAATTTATTTCATTGTTTCCATCAAAACTCTTCAACGAATCGTGCTCTCTGACTGTTTTCAAGCAACAATTACATTGGTAATATTTTGGCCGCACGCACGCGCACAATTACATAGACACAAAAAACATTATATTAAAATTTGGTATATTTATAGAGGAAGAATGCTCAATATCAAAGATAGAGCGTTTATATAGACAGTATGGACACAGGAATCATCTCTGTATAGTAACTGCTAGTTTCAAACCTCAAACGATCTTACACCATACATATGTATATATATATATATGCACACACAAGAGGGTGCATCAATAAGTCTGCTGCCCGACACGTAATTATTTTCTGAATTGAATATCTGAAACATGATTGAGTTGCTGGGTGCGTGACAGTAAATAGCAGGACAAATGGAATCTGCGTTGCGAGGTCAAAGTCTCACTGAGTCTGTGTTCACTTTAATGTTTCCTCTAGCCGTGTGTGAAATGACAACACATACTATAGACTTGAGTTCTCAAACAATCTACGACAAAGATAATTCTCATTTCAAAGCCTCTCCAACATTTGGTGACACCTGATCATAAGAAAGGCTACGGTAGGAAACACTGATGATTGATCCGGAGCTGGATGTTGTCTTAATCCTCATTCTTGTAACAAGCTGCTAGCCTTGCTTTACACTTGGGCATCAGTGATTTGTATCTTCCATACGATCTATGATAGGCTTGTAACATTGAGAACAAAAATTTCTAGACACAAATCCATTATCAAGTGCGACTAACGTACATCTAAATAAATATAGATTGAAAGACAGCACGAACCTCAGATATTAATTCCAAATGACTAATAACTTTTCACAATACTATACAAGCACAGAAAGAGTACTAGCTGAAAGATTATAATTGAACTGTAAAGATTGATAGAATAAATTTTGTTTAAAAACTTTCTTGCAGTTTTCATATAAAATTTCTTAATCAAAACAGAGACATGAGATCCCGGATAGTGTTCTCTAATGTCAAATCTGAAAAAGAAAGATTTTTAATATTTTTGCTTCCTAAATGTTCAACCAACACAACATCCAAGAGTCACTCAATATAGGGTGTTACTAACTGAGGTTGTTATTTGGATTTAAGAGAAGGAATTGTAAAGGATATATAGGATAGATAATGGCTGAGCCTAGACTTCAAGAGATTAAAATTGTTATGATCGGGTAAGCATCTCCTTGGGAGTCTATTACACAAATTAGAGATTCTCGAGAAGAAACTGTCTGAGTGTAACTTTCTTCTTACCAAAGGAAGAGGAAGTGAATTATGATGAGCAGCTCCATTGTATGACGATTCTTAGTTGTAAAAATCGAAACTAATGAAACTAAAGTTGTATTTCCTCTGAATATTTGCCATATGAACAGCGACAGAATAACAAGAGACTTGTGCCGTTTTGTTTGTGAGAAAGGTGCCGTAAAGTTAGAAATAATTTACTGTCTAAAATGTCGCCTAAATGCTTTTAAATTCTATCAAGTCTGGGAAGTGAGAATTGGGTAGTTCCAGTCCAGATACGGCATCAATACTCCAATTTTGGTCTGATCTGACTCTTGTAAACAGAGAACATGACAGGAGGAGTTACAAAGAACCAATCATTTTTCCAACATTTTTATTATATAATTCTTTTCAATCACCTCTTAACAAAGATACAGATGTTAGTGGGTACTTATTAATACAAAACCGTTGGTTTTTCCGATGTACTCTTTTGAAACATATCTACCATTCAGCTTGGTTATTTCAGGCTTAATTTGAGGTGACATTTTGTCAAATAGCTTCGAAATTCGACATCGATTTACGTTATCAGAATGTTTAAACATGTCTGTTATCAACATTCGAAGAATACTTTATCAAAAGAATATCTTTGTGGTATCACAGATTTATCTTAATATTTGATAACTATTGACATTCGCTCCATGATAGGCGCACAAACCTATATATTATATAGCGTCTTCAAAGAAATGATTGGCTTTTTTGTCAGTTTAGTTCTGTTTGTGAGTGTTTTGTCCCAGGTTCAGTTTTTATGTCTGTTGATCCATTTTTTTTAATCTGATAGATAAATTTGAAATTATAAAAGTTATCTTCTGTTATGCATGATCAACATTATCCTTCGTCTTCCCTATATTTGGTTGGAACTCTATTGATAATCTCTTTCTAAGCTGTTCGCTCCTGTATTGTTGTCTCCATTGTTCAACACTGAGTCCCGAGTTATAGTGTCTGAGAAAGTCAATTTTCGTGTGAAGATACTTCCAGAAGGATGCCATAGGAATAAGGATGAAACGGTCTCTTTGTCCGCTCGTTGGTCATGGTCGCCAAACTGTAGTCGTTTTTGTTTGTGTTTAAGAGAGATTGGTCTCTGTTCTCCGTAGATTGTGTTAAGTGTAGCATGGGATCTTCAACTGATGTTCTGAATTTTTTTTTTGATGTTCTGATTTTTCTTAGTAGATTTGCATATGCTTCATCCAGTCGTCCATTTATGCATGATAAACGACCAAGCTTAGAGCTGCAAATAGAAAGCGTTAGCAATATGTTTATCAATTACAAGAGAAAAGCATATTTGGCACTATACAATGTATATTATATCAATATTGTTGGACTTTGAATATTTACTGTTGTTAGCACAATGCTTCAGCCTATCCCATCTTCAGGACTCTTCATATGCAGGAGAAAAATAAGAATAAGAAACCACTTAATTCTCCACGTCGCATATAAACAACAGGTGGCAGAAATTATTCATTCATCTAGCCACTGAAGTAGGCTATTATTCACAATGTCAATACATCAAATGTACAGGTGGTGCAAAATTAAAGCTTCCTATCACCAATTAATTAAAAACAAGCACGAGGTGCTGAAATCCTTTCTAAGGCGACCCCTGCATTTGTCAGCCTCATCATTCCAACGATGATCTTTGTCAATGACCTCATTTTTTGGAGTTAATTTTGTAAATTCCTACTTCGTCATTAAACTTCAAAGAGGAGTTTATAAAACAGACTTCATAAATTGTCTCAAGAAATGCATTGGTGAGACATCTAAGAATTTTTAGAAAACGTTATATGAATATATGACCCTCGACAAAACAATACACTCTATGAATTCGTAACCATAATTCATCTAATCATAAATTCGACTTTTATATATACGATTAATTCCCTTAGTGAAACCGTTATTAGTTTGAATAAATTCTTTCTTGGAAAGAAAACCGTCACTCATAAGTCCGTTTCCATTTTAATATGCATTTCCCAATATCGGCCCAAATGACCAAACATATGATTTTGTCTCAGTGCTGATGTGGCGTGGGGCGCACACATTGAGATATGATATAAAATATATTTGTAAAGACAATATTAATGAAAGAAATGAGAATATGAAAACCTTTTATGACCACGGGTTTCTTTCCTTGACGAGATTTATGGAGGGAGATAAAAAAAAAAATTCCTCTAGTTAGGAAACGCGTCAGCATAAAAGGCATTCTTCTTGTCATTTCTTTTTAAAGTTTATATATATATATATATATATATATATATATATATATATATATATATATATATATATATATATGTAAGCAAATATAAATGGATATAAATCCGACAGAATGATTTATATCCATTTATATTTGCTTTTTCTCCATATATATATATATATATATATATATATATATTAAAACATGTATATCCTTATTCGTTACAGTTTCATGTTTAATGCCTCAAACTTTAAGTTGTATCATAGAGTAAGGGTTAAAGGCTATACTTGTTTTAATATATATTTATTTCTTTTATATTGAGCAAAGTTTTTTATGACTCTATGCACTTCCTGTGCACCATATTATCTTTAACATTGATCGCTCTATGTCTTTCTCACTCTCTCTCTCTCTCTCTCTCTCTCTCTCTCTCTCTCTCTCTCTCTCTCTCACTCACTCACTCACTCTTTATATATATATATATATATATATGGAGAGAGAGAGGGAGGAAGGAGAAAGAGGGGAGAGTGGAGGAAAGAGTCTATTTTTAAGAAACAACTCATATATATGATATATATATATACGGTTTATATATATATATATATATATATATATATATATATATATATATATATATATATATATATATATATATATATATATATATAAATCATATCTCTTCGCAGACATGTGTTATTTTATACACTAATTTCACTTGAAAACTACGTAACTAATTAAGTCCTTGTATCAACATTTCCTGCTGACCCCCATGAGACAGCAGGAAATGTTGGCGATGAGGCGGATGTATTGGCTGTTGTTACAGGTGTGAGGTTGAAATGAAGATGGAATTCTCTAGTTTTATCAAAATCAGGTTGGGACACATTCAAGGATGAAACATCAAAACTATTTTACTCAGGTTGACTTTAAAAATTTCGCAGATAAAATTTACTTTCTGGACATCCTACTGCTTATACACTAAAGACGTCCGTTTGATGATTACTCTGAATTTTTTGCTTTCCACTCAGGTTAATAAATATCTATCTTGTTCATAACTTATGTATGACCAATAGTGAGCACACTAATTTTAATGGTATTTTTTATAGTCTTACATAATTCAATAACGAAGCAGCCAATCAAAATCCATTTCATTAACAATGGCAAAAATTATTATTATTTACCTTTTAATATTTTTGTTCCACGCAACACCGTTTCTTTTTTATTATATATTTGATATGATGTATATGTAGGCTGGTTGTTTTTGTTTAGCCGCATATCAACATTTATGAGTTATTTAATGACGATATCGAAATATTTTGAATGAAATTTTTTATTTAATTTTTGAAGATAATAATGATTTTAGTGATACAAGTAATACTAATTAAGCCATAGCTGGGAGTGAGAAGAGGTGAATTCATACCTTTCATGAACCCAACTGGAATTGGAACTCGGCTCACCAATTAATAATTTCGAGCCATTAACCATTACATCACCGACACATTCAAGCTTACGGCACCCGATATTTCCAAGCGGTCACCATCTAGGTACTGACTAGGCTCGATGTTGCTTAACTTCAGTGATGGTACGGAAACCAGTGTTTCAACGTGAAATAAGTTATGATGTATATGATATTTCGGCTGATGTTATTAACAATGTTCTTTAAGTGTTTACTACATCTGCTATTTTGAATAGAATTTTCTCTCTTGACAGTAATTTATTTTAATTTTTTCTTTTTGTTTACTTTAAAAAACTAATTCCAATCGCAATCTATGTTATTCGGATCGGTAAACTGTTGTAAGAGAAAAGGTATTTAAAGATTACTGAATATTATACAGTTTGGCCACTAATCTGGTCCTCAATAATTCGTTTCAATCAGTAATTCGCCACTAATTTCCACGATAGGAATTTCAGATTTTCCAGTTAGCTGCTCGAACTTGCCACTGCTGTTTAGTCGCACCAGCTACTGCAAAAGCTGCTTTTCAACACTTTCTAATACTGTTAAAGCATCTGTGTATTTTTATTATAACCTGCTGGCATTTAACACCAGTCATGGCTTCCATGAATACAGGAAGTGTTTCTTGTCATGTGAAACGCGAACACCATAACAAATAAGGTAGAACTTGTGAATAAACTTGACAACGGTGTTTCTGTACAACGCTTGTAGGATTTATACAGCATATGCAGTTGATAATATAAAGAAACACAAAGAGAAAAAATAACAATCACTAATCCGGTAAAAGAACGTGTCTAGTACTTTGTTTGTCTCTGTTGTGCCGAATTATTGATGTATTTTGTTCAGGAAAGCTAAAAAGTAGATTTTGGAATTATTGTCTACCGAAAATTAATAAGCCCAAATGACGACGGTACTGAGCCAAGCAAGAAATATTTGTTGCCCAAATCAGTGGTGAATATCAATGTTCGAATTCTATTTTAAAACTGTTGAATTATGCTTATATATACAGAGAAAATATGCAAACAGAAACACCTGGTGTTGTCTGGGAATAGAAGCTCTTAGTTTTTAAACTATTTCATCAAAAGAAAAACAATTTCAAAATAATGATCAGTGCTTGTTCAAAGTAACATTTTATTTGACTTTTGTCGAAAAAAGACAGATGTACATTTTATGAAAATATCAGCAATTATTAGCAATTCGGTCCTCTTATATACAGTGTAAACCGGATATAAGAGAAACCCTAGGATAAGAGAGATTTTCTCTGGTCCCAAATTAGAGCCTGTGTTAATGTATATAAATTAGACCCGGATATAAGAGACCCTGATATAAGAGAAACCTGGATATAAGAGAAATTTTCTCTGGTCCCGTCCTCCCCGATATAAGAGAGTTCGTTTTGAGTGACAGTGTGATGTCGTAAATCGGTCAAACAGAGGTCAGTTAGAGAGAGAGTGAAGTTCAATGACTTAATCTTGACTAGTCTAGAGACACGGTGTGTCCAATCTGTGTCTGTAGGAGACACCCTCTACCTTATGATTTTGCTTTGTGTGCCCGCTTTTTTGCCGACTTTGCTTGTCGTTGCATTTACTGGACAGCACTTTCACTTTACCCACTGTTCTGTTGAGTCAGAAGTTTGTCTGTTTGTTAATTTTGCCACTGAAAACCGTTTGCTTGCGATCATTGCGATTAGTGATGTCAGCGTCGGCGTCTCAACGAAAAACTCTGAGCATTTCTGAACCGTTGGAGCTCATCGACGATGTCAAAGTGAAGAAACTCAAACTGGCCGCTGCAGCCAAAAAGTACGGAATTGGTTATTCAACAGCAGCAAAAATTCTCACGAAAGAAGACGATCTCAGATCTTGCATGCAAATGAACGGAAACACTAATCGCAAACGAAAGTGCCAATCCGTGCACAAGGACGTTAACGAAGCGCTTACACAATGGTTTACGCAAGCATGTGCTCATGGAGCTACCGTCACCGATCACGTCATCAGGCAGAAAGCATCAAAACTGGCCGTAAATCTTGAAGTTGATTTTGAACCGAGCAATGGCTGGCTCATGCGCTGGAAGCAGGCCAATAACGTTTCGTTCAAAAAATTTCACGGCCAATCAACGTCAGCAGATCACGGTTCTGCCAACGAATTGGGGACAAACGTTTTGCCGCAACCTTTTCGTGGATATGATCCAAAAGATGTTTGGAACTGTGATGAAAAGGGAATTTTCTACAAAGCCATGCCGTCTGGATCTTTGCGATTTGCCGGCGACGAACAGTCAAATGAGACAAAAGTTCCCAAAGACAGACTCACGATGCTTCGGTTCACAAACATGGACGGCAGTGAAAAGCAAGCTGTAGTTGTTGGTAAGTCGGCAAAAACACGCTGGTTTAAAAATGTCAAAATTCTGCCGTTTTCTTACTTCGCTAATCGTAATGCCTGGATGACTAGTCAGCTGTTTACTGACGTTATGAAAACGCTTGATCGAAAAATGATTGCTCAAAATCGAAAGATTATTCTGTTTTTGGACAATGCAACTTGTCATAACTTACTGCCAGGTACAAATCTGTCAAACATCAAATTGTCGTTCATGCCACCAAACACCACCAGTCTCATTCAGCCTTTGGATCAAGGCATCATTCGTTCATTCAAAGCGTATTATCGTCGGGAACTTGTTCGAATGCAAATCGCAGCGATCGATACTACACCGCCAGTGCCGCTGTCCGAGGTGGCCAAGCAGATAACTGTTTTGAAGGCCATGCACATGATGAAGCGAGCACTTTTCATGGTCAAACAGTCAACAATTCAAAATTGTTTTAAAAAGGCCGGCTTTGTCATTGAATCACAGGCTGAAGTGGAAGAAATACTCGACGAAAATGATCAGGTTTCTCCACCATCGGGCATGGAGCAAACAGATTTTGACGAATTTATCAGCTTCGACGACCGTACACAATGTTATGGAGAACTGACTGACACGGACATCACACGTGGTATAAAATCGGATGATCAAGATTTTGACGAAGATGATAATGCTGAAAGCGTAAGTTCTGAAGTTTCTGAAAGTGACAAACCAGTGCCAAATTCTCTGGCTGCATTGAATGCGCTTGAAACTCTGACAGACTACTTTGAAGCAAAAAGCAGTAATTCTGATAGCGCATTGAAAATGATTTACGGACTGTATGAAAGTGTTCATGATGTTAACAAAGAGATTTCTGTACAATCAAAAATGAGATGACTTTTTTAGGAAAAAGTAATTTTTGATTGAATTATTTTGAAAACTGATTGAAAATGTATTTTGTCTGTGTTTTTTATGTCTATAACTGTTAAATAAACTAGTGTTCTGTACGTAAAAAGCGTTATATGAAGTGATCTCATACTTACCTAAACAAAATAGACCAAACCCAGATATAAGAGAAACACGGATATAAGAGACTTCTTCTCCGGTCCCGACAACTCTCTTATATCCGGGTTACACTGTATAATTTGTTCAGATGGCCAATAGATTTCAATATCATCAGCTATGAGTTACTCGGTTTTCTTATATAAAAGTTGTTTAGATGGCGAATGGATTTCAATATCGTTTCTCAGGGCTGCGGAATTAATTTCAACTAGGAACTAATTTCAACTTGGAATTAATTTCAACTCAGAACTAATTGCAACTCAGATAAATTTCAACATCTAATTAATGTTCTTGAATTTTGATAAATAACCAATTCTTTTGAACGATAGTTTAAAAGAACAGCTAAACAATCTACTGATCTTGGTACAAAGAACATTGCATTTTTATTGGATCAGATTTAAATGAATAAAAGTAAATAATAAGTACCAGTTTATTCATTTGCAACAAAAAAAAAAGAATGAAATTTGCAGAAAAGCGTAATTCTGAATTATCTTATCTACTAAGGATTTTTAAAGCTAAATTAAAAACATTAATAGCAACTCATTGCATTTTATTTAGGAATTTACAAAAATTGATAACTTTAATTTTGAATAGCGTTGAAATTACTTCCGAGTTAAAATTAGACCCGAGTTGAAATTAATTCTGAGTTGAAATTAGTTCCGAGTTGAAATAAATTCCGAGGTGAAATTAATTCCCAGTTGAAATTAATTCCGAGTTCAAATAAATTCTGTCATTCGTTTCTCATATATATATATAATTTATTTAGATCCTAAATAAATTTCAATATCCTCAATTATGAGGAATTCAGTTCTCTTATATATAATTTATTTGGATCCCGAATGGATCGTCAACTATGAGTGATTCGTTTCTGATATATAAAATGTGTTTATGTCCCAAATAGATTTCAATATCGTCAATTATGAGCGACTCGTTTCTCTTATGTTGTTTACATAACGAATGGTATAATCTGATAATATTAATTTTGGAACAATATATTTCAAAATGAGAATCTAACAAAATAGAAGTAGAAATATTGAGATTTTAAAAAATACTGGAGGAAAAGTATAATAAAAATACTGAGTGAGAGTGTTCTGTTGGGTAACCCGTTAGAGATGTTCAGTGGTGATAAGAGTGAAGTCTGATGAAATTTTGAAGAAATAAAATTGAAATGACTTGGTGATGTCATCAAAAAGAGATATTTAAAGGAATATAGAAATATTGAGAGAAAATGAAGAAGTAGTGGGAACGTAGGGGGAGAGTAGCTGAAAAAAGAAGATCGGGAATTGTTATTTAAAAAAACTGCAATGAGAATATTTTCATTTTGTTAAAGAAATATTGGAGAAAGAGAGAAAGCAAGAATTAACGAAAGAGAAATTACGTGAGAGAGGTAGTAGTAAAAGTATGATAAAAGGAGAAAGAAATTATGTTACGAAAGAAAGAAAGAAAGAAAGAAAGAAAGAAAGAAAGAAAGAAAGAATATGAGTGAGGGGCATTTATCGAGGAAAAGAAAATCGAAACGCACGTATTTGATTGACGAGAAGAAACGAGAGAAAGAAAAAAATCAAGGACTTTAAATAGATGCCAGTGAAAAAAAAAACACGGAAAATGAATTTTCAAAACAATACTAAAATGAATTGAAAAGGAAAAAAAGGAATGGGAAAGTTTTGGTGGATGGGTTGAGTAGGTTATACCGTTGGAGATCTTTTTTTTTAATAGCTTACGGGATGGGGGTCATTATGAAGTGTAGGTAACCCCACCCTTCGGTCGTCATTGAAGAAAAGATAGACGTAGAAAGCGGGCAGAATACTGGGTCTCTTAACAGGGTGAAAAGAGCGATATAATTTTGAAATGTGTTATAATGAACAAAAGTTTTTGAGAGAAGAAAAAAACTTATCAGCGTTCGTAAATTGTGAAATACATTAACACCCTTACGTGAGAAGACATGTGTGCACATTCACATTTGCATAAAATAAAACAAGACATGCATGCGAACATACACATACAAGTATACACATACGCACACAAATATATACATGCCTGCATCTTTTACATATATGAAAAGCAAATTTAATCCGTCAAAATATCGACTTGGAAAGAAGCAAAACTATTTTATCAACGAGAAAAATTAATTTAATAAAGATTATAGAAACAGAGAAATTTAAGACGAAACTGGCATTTATGCAAATTCAGTCAAAGTTTGGCATATATGCGGCAAATTTCACAAAAATTCAATTTTTCGCCAAAATATTTTTAAATTAGCGAAAACAATTTCAAGAATTTTATTTTATCTATCTATTTACTTATTCATAACAATTTGGATGAATCAGATTTTGTCAGCGTGCAGAGCGAAATTCTGAATTTTAAAAAAATAAATATGTTGCAAAAACTTTCAAAATTAAGTAAACATTTGAAATAATAATTTCGCCATCATCGGAGGCAATCACAGATTCGGGCAAGATTTTTGTACGCGCGCAGAAGCAAATGTGCCAATTTTTATAAAGTGTATTTGAATTTAATAAAAAAAATAGAGAATCTATAATTTTTTAGGATTCAGTCGCAGCCAATTTTTATGAGTTAGAAGAGGGAGGTCAATAAATGATTCTGTCAACAATGAGACATTTATAAAATCAGCTGTGTGTCAGCGTTACGCGAGTTTGTGTGTGTCCTAGATTGTTTCTAGTTCCCCGCTATTTATTTATAGCAAAGAAAAAAATGAAAACTCTATGCACTGCCATTCGACACACAGTACATATACTCATTCTACGACTAGGTATACATAGGTGTATATGTGAGCCTGTATGCTTGTACATAAAGAATGCCCCAGACATTCATATAGAGATAATTACATTAATCGACTTTCAAAAATAGAAAAGACAAGGGCCAGCATGGCGGTTGTGAGTGTTGTATGTTTGCTAGCGGCAATATGGTCAGTATTTGAAGCCAGTTTCAAACCAGGCGTTTCCCATCAGGGGTCATGGACACTTCGTGACATCTGTTAGCTCTTTTTACCGAAAGACTTAATGAATATTTACAAAAAAACAAATATTTGGACACATAAACTGTATCTATAAAAAATAATTGTTGCATACCTGCATGATTTCAGAGAAATTTAAAGAGAATTAAATGAAAATACGTCAAGCAAGTTGATGTGCATTTTACCTAAAACCTCGAGTATTTGTCATCACTGTATATTGTCACACTGTAGCTAAAACGTGAAACTGCCATTTTTGTTTCAAGATATCTACAAAATCATCAAAATTTCAAGTAAAATTTTAAAACAAAAGCAGTATTGTTAATCTTCCTCATGCAGAAAAGACTCCAGATATTAAGAAAATTTAAAATCTGAGTATAAAATCTGAATATATATATATATATATCACTGTCTACATTCCATATAAATGTTCGCACATTTCAAACGGCATTTTCTATGGCATGTAAAGCAACCACTGGAAGATATAAAACAACCAAGTTAAAATGATTGTTCTGCAGCAAAGTAAAAACATTGTAAGAAAATCTTACAAGCATTTAGACATTTCAAAGTCATCTGAAGCCATGTCGAAGTCAGTCTGAAGATAGTTTTTCATGCAAATTGTTATATAAAGAAACTGGGGTTTTTTGGGGTTTTTTTTTATCCATAAATAACGTAATAGACCAACTTTTTATCGCTATACGGTAACTATGATGATCGGCGAGTTCTCTTGAGTAAGAAGTCAGGTTTTGAGCTGTTTACTTAATCTTCAGGGGGCAGTCACCGACATTTAGCTCATAATTCGTCCTTATTACTAGGATATACTGAAAGTTTTTTGGTCACACCAACTTCCCAAAACGTGACCAAATATTTGTAGGTCAGATCGAGAATTCCCGCGTACAATAGAGCATGGAGGGGTGGAATGATTACATGATGGGAATTTTTTTATGTATCTGGTCTTCCTCCACTTGAAAATCATTTCTTCTCTATGAAAATGATGTGAACTAATTTTAGTATGCAAATTCTTACTCGCATTCCACCAACTTAAAGGTTTCTCCGACTCTAAACACTCAAACAACAGGCCAGCAAACTGGTATCATGCCCGAAATCTATTAATGTGAAAGAGTAGCAAAATTTATTTCTAAAATTGTTTCTTCCAGGTATGAATGACTTATGTGATGGAAATTAAGCGTAACTTTCCAACAAGCTAATAGTATATCACACACAGAAGATTGAGCAAAATCATGATTTGTGTGAGATTCTTTGTCCTAGAATTTTTGGCATTGCCATTTTCTAGATCTTAACCACCATAGAGAACTTATGAACATATATTAAGGTTAAAGACTTTGAGCAAACAGCTCAGTTTTCTAAAGAATAACAAAAGAAAAGCTATCCCATTCGAAAAACGTATTCTGTAAATACTGTATTTACTGTTGTATAATATCCTTATATATATTTAACGTTTTCTTTAGATAGATTTGTTGATTTATTTCAAAATAAACTTTAGACAAAAATAAATTATTCTAACAAAATATTCCTCTTCAGCATTTGACAGTAAGTCTCCAATGCTCTTTCTAATGAATGCAAATAATCAATAATTTTTTCCATTTAATTCTGATAGGAGAAGTTTTTGCTTGCTGTTTAGCAAAGCTAATGATTCAGAGGTCAGAGATTAACAGGCAGCCTGCTATGAAGGCTTCATCTTTATCTGATTCAGCTTTAACAAAATTATTTCTACAACATGAGGAAAAAGCTATCATACAACCAAAAAATAGTATATCTCTTTACTAACTTGACTTCTAAATGCACATATTGATATACTTTTAAGGATATTATCATGTTTCACTGCGTATCTTCTCTCACTAAACGACTACGGTAACAATTGATAAGTGCTAATTGTTATTCAGTAAATGTTTTGTCTTCTCTAAACATTGTGCAGATCAACAACACAACTTTCATCAAAGCAAAACGGATCATTCGTATATTATTGAGCATGATCTGTGCAGACTTCCAATATTCTTAATTATTCTTCCACATTCGAATAAAATATTTTTGTTCTTCCCCACCAGTCGCACTGAATTGAGTTAAAATAATCTTGGTCGATATAATGAATTCCGTTGAAACATTTCTGCTTCAGTTTTTGAATCATTCTCCACAACAGTTTCAAATCTTCATTGCTGTGTGACAGATGAAACCGAACTTTCTTCTGGTTTCTAAAGCGATACCTTCACTTACGCTAAATTTCATATCTATCTTGCAATCTGTTTATCTATCTGTATTTATATTACTCTGTTTATATCTATTACTCTATGTATGTCAAACGCTGTAATCTACATATATATATATATATATATATATATATATATATAGATAGATAGATAGATAGATAGATAGATAGATAGATAGATAGATAGATATAGATATATATAGATATATACTCACGCGTACATTTATATAGATTTGGGAGTCTATGTGTATGTGTGAGTCTCTGTTTATGTCGGCACGTGTTATACCATATGTATGTAAACAGCTCGGTTTTTTGAATCACTGACTCTCTAGAAACTATTTTCAAATTTTTACTTTATATTTTATTTCTTTTTCTCATTGATTTTCTTTTCTTCAACAATGTTTTCTTTCCTTTCTTTTTAGATTTCTCCCTTCATTTTTATTTTTTCGTTTACTTTTGAATTACATTCTTTTTTTTTTTCGCTTGAAAGTTTCTTTCGTTTTTAAGAATATTTTTATATCCTTTTACTTTTTGTATTTTATTCCACTGTCTCTCTAACTCTGTTCATATCTATCAATTTCTTTCTGCTCATATCTATCTATCTATCCATCTATCTATCTATCTATCTATCTATCTATCTATCTTATAGTCCTTTACATTTTCTTCTTTTATCCATTTCTTTAGTAACCATTTCTTTTATTTTCTGTTTTTTTTTTATTTCTCCTACCCTAACCCGAAAAACAATTCCCTGTTTGAGTCTCTCTTTTACTCTCTTTCCAATTTTCACTATTTAAAAGACCAATCCAATGTCCTTTCTTCTCTGATTGGCCAGTAGCGGCAGCAGCTGCCGTCGGACGCGTGTCGCTTTAGATTGACACAGGAGACCCAGCACCTGCCTCTGACGTCATAATAGCTGACCGACGCACCCGTCTAAACGTTTTCTTTCCTACTTGTGTGTGTATGTGTGTAAGCGTCCTTGCATGTGTGTGTGTGTGTGTGTGTGTGTGTGTGTGTGCGTGTGTGTGCGTGTGTGTGTGTGTATACATTTATTTTTCTTGCCCCCTCTATTATTAAGTTTTTTTCTTTTTTATGACTGCCTAGCAGGGGTGCACAGGATAAGTTTGTAGGTGGGAGCTTCAGATTTAAGTGAAGGTTGAGGCAGGAGGTGGAATTTTTTTATGAGTCCCGATTTCTGGGTATCGGGTACTTAGGTGTGTAAGGTGGGTGATTGCTGTCATGAAATAAAGACAGGGTGGAAGGTGATGGAAAAGGGTGGGGGAATTATGTTAGCAAAAGAAAACCTCGGGAGTGGTGTTGGGGAAGTTGGGTAGTTTCAAAAGGTAGTCAAAGGAATGATGCGAAAAGACTTGATATTGTGATAGGGATGTTGAGGTAATGTGGACTGGTGGCAGTTTAGGTGGGCATTAGTTAGGTTTGAAAGAAGAAGAAGAAGAAGAAGAAGAAGAAGAAGAAGAAGAAGAAGAAGAAGAAGAAGAAGAAGAAGAAGAAGAAGAAGAAAATGATGATGATGATATCGAACAACACAAAAACAATTCTAGCCTAGATTAAAGTAAATGTGAGAAATTTAAAAATTAAAAATTTTTAATGTAAAAATGTGAGAGAAAGATTGAAGAAAAAAAAAAGTAAACAACAGATTGGGGAAAATTAAGCAAAGTTGAAATATTATGATAAAGGAAATGAAAAAACAAAGAAGGGGATGGGGAAGAGGGTTACTGAAAGCAAGAAATGAAAGAGAAAAAGAGTAAATAAGAAGAAAGACAAAGAGGGAAATAGGGCAAAAGAAAGAAACAGCCGCGAGAAATTATATCAAAAGCTGGATAGAGAGAGAAAATTAGAAAGATAGAAAGAATGGAAGAGAAAGGATGGGTGATGATAATGTAGTTTCACTTGAATGACATCGTTTCTGTTAAGATCGGGGGTTGCAAGAGGATAATTCGGAGCCCAGGCAAGAGGTAAATCGAAATAGGTTGATTTAGTGATGGTTACTGTGAAGGATAAGTTGGGGTTGGAGCAGGGATCCAGGAGTATGGGTACCCAAGCGGTGAGTAGTAAGGGGAAATTGATTATACAAAGGAGGATGCGGTTGTACTTGGGAGAGTCGTGTAAAGCTGAGAAACGGAAGGGGGTGTAATATAGGAAAAAGGTAAAAATAAGAAAAGAGTGAATAGGGTATGTTTTACCGTTATTTACTTTTTTTTGGTGGTTTAGGGAAGATTCTGAGGCAAAGAAAATGCAGCAAGCAAACGCAAATCAAGTCTTGTGGGTCATCGAAGGATGTATGAGGTTGATTCAAGATAGTGTGAATGATAAAGTGAAAGAGTTACAAGGTTGATTCGAGATAGAGAGGTGTAAGAAGTGAAGGATTTACAGGATTGATTCAAGATAGATGAATGAAGTAGTTACAGGGTGGATTCGAGAGAGAGAGAGATGAACTAAAAGACTCACAAGGCTGATTTGGGACAGAAAGATGAATGGACTGAAGTAGTTACAAGGTTGATTCGAGAGAGAGATGAATTGAAAGGACTTACAGGGTTGATTCGAAAGATGGATGAACAAGGTTGATTCAAGATAGAAAGATGGATGAACTGATGTAGTTACAGTGTGGATTCCAGAGAGGGATTAAATGAAAGGATTTACTCGGTTGATTCAAGATAGAGAGATGGATGAACTGATGTAGTTACAGTGTGGATTCAAGAGAGGGATTAAATGAAAGGATTTACTGGGTTGATTCAAGATAGAAAGATGGATGACATAGGATTCAAAGGGTTAATATAAAATAGAGAGATGGATGAACTGAAGCAGGTATGTGATTGATTCGAGAGAAGAATGAACTAAAGAAGTTACAGCATTGATTCGTGATAGAGAGATCTATGAACAGAAGGTCTTTCAGGATAGATCCCAGATACAGAGATCGGGATAGCTGAATTGAAGTAGGGACAGGGTTGCTTCTAGAGATGAAGTTATAAGGTTCATTCGAGATGGATGAACCGAAGGAATTAGAGGATGGATTCGAGATATAGTTGAACTAAAAGGACTTACAGTTTTGACTCGAGAGATGTATGAGACTTACTGGTTTAATTCAAAATAGAGAGGTGGATGAACTGAAGTAGGTACAGGGTTGATTCAAGAGATGGATAAGCTGAAGGACTTACGAGTCAATGATGGTATTTATTTGTCTGCCTGCATAAACGAAAAGGTTAAATAAAGTATGGCATCCAATGCGCGTATGGGTGGATAGAGACAATTCGCTGTCTGCATCGTGAAGACGTAAGAATGAATCATAATACTTTTTAGGATAATTGGAAGAATCTGAAAAAGAAATTGGAAACACTACGGACTATACAGGGTGCAATTTTGCCCTATTTCACTCGAAAATGAGACATCACTGGTCATAGTTAAAAGACTCGAAATCCCGATTTTTTATGAAGGATTCAGAATAAATATCATCACTGAATTCCAATTCCAGATCATACCGACAAAAAAAATCTATTATATGTTCTATTTGATCATTGAAAACGGACAATGGTAATGGCCATGATAATATTAGCCGTTTAGATGTGTGGAAAAATTTGGCATTCATTGATCGGGCAGCCGGTAATCGGTTGAAATTAATTAGATATTTCTATTAAAGCAATTTCTATTAAACCAGAAAAATAGGTTTTCAAACTCACTGTTGGTGCTCTTTCCAATATTGATGGGGGTTTTCTTCCCAACCTTTTATTTGAAGTAGTGTGGGACGTCATCTTGATTATGCCGTTATTTTCTCTTCGAGTTCCATGTGATATCCATTTTAGCTGCTTTTACTGTTGAAAGTCCACAAGTGATGCAGTTTCTATTATTTTGTACAGTTCTTTTTGAATCTGTAGCACTAGTCCACAAGGTTCGTTGAAGTCTGGTTGACCCTAAGGTCTACAGGGTTTATTCGATCAAAACTATTTTGAATCATTAACCTGAAAAAGCGTTGGTATACAGCTGAGAGTTTCGATATTTCTGAACGAGTTTTATTCATAACATCCATATGAAAGACGAGGCTACTTAAGAACATGACTCAATGGTTTTGGTTTCATTGCAACTTGAAGTTTTCGACTAAATTACCATAGCATAGCCTATTCTATGTTCAATTTCCTTATCGGCTATGCTAAATTTGTTTTAACTGCTCCATACACCAAGGTATTTGAAGTGTTTAGTATGTATTAATTTCACATCCCGAATTTTATGATCGATTCAGAGAACGTGTTATCACTGAATTCCAATGAATTCCAGTTCTATATAATAATTAGTTTTGGAATGGTTTATCATGATTTCTATTGCTTTGGATATTTTGTAGAGGATGTTGATTTTTGTTCATGCTTATTCTTGTCAAAACTATGAATACCTGTCATCAGCATAGTCCTCTTCATCATCAGGACATAGTCATCGGGATGGAAAACAAAAACGCCGCTTTCTGTTAGTAGATTTGTTTGGGTTTTATATAGAATGTTTAAATGATGAGTGCCCATCTCTTCCCATCTGTGCTTGTATATGCGCAGAGTATACTCTACGAAGAGATTAAATAGATTGGAATCCTCATATCCTTCTTGTCGTACTCCTGATGAGATTTCTTTTCTTTTTTTCTCTATTACGACCGCCAGACATGTAAGAAATTAAGAACCGATAAGGTTCGTCTGTTAAGATCAATGCAATTAGGAAGGTAGTACTTCCACAAAGTATTTTTCTTTACGTCACATTCAGTGATGTGCAGAACGTTCAAATATTATGCAAGTTTTTGGCTTCATTCATTTTGTTTTTATTTTTGTTGCTGTCGATATAATAATTTGTTGTAATTATCTCGAGTCAATTTACTTGGTTATAGTTCTTTTCTGTTATGGTTCAATGATCTACCATTTTATTCGTGCTTCTATCTTCTGTTATCAATTGTGAATCAAGTTTCTCACTAGTATTATTTTTTTACGTTGATATCTGGTCCCAATATACTATTAATAGAAAAAATCACCCATTTCCCATTAACTCCTATACGTCTCCCACCACTCGCGTGCACACACACACAGACACATACACAAATACAAACACAAGAAATAACAACAGCGATTGGATAATCACTTGAAAAAAATCTATAAAACATACATTTTATTATTATTATTATTATTAGTAGTAGTAGTAGTAGTAGTAGTAGTAGCTTTATTGATGTTATCGATATATTAATTCGCTATGTATAGTGTGTCACGCTTGATATCACAAATACTGAGAGGAAAACAAAAATAGAGAATGACATAGCGAGTGAAACAGAGAATGAGGTACAAAAAGAGAGTGCGAAACAGAGAGGGATTGGAGTGGGTTCATCTTAGACCAAAGCAGCTGTTTGTACTTAGGGGTTAAATCATGTTTCAACGATCTGTTGGGGACAAATTCACCCCTGAACTACAAGTGACCTTTTGAAATTAAAAATCTTCATTTTGAAATCTATTTTTAGGAATTTGTTTTCATTTCGTGCATATTTCATTACTGTATAATTTGTCCGTTCCGTAAAATTCAGCTTTCATCACACGATTGCGATTAATCCTAATTTAACGTGGGCTTTCTTTTCTATTTTATTTTATTTTAAATAGAATTTTTTTATAATAATTATTAAAATATATTTTAAATAAAATGAAAATATAAAATTATCTTAAATTAAAGCAAAGTACGAGCAGTTCTCATATATTCCTAATGTAATGAAGTACTTAATTTTCTGGGTAACATATCCATAAGATATGAGTGGTTAACCCAAGATTAGGGAACATGTCATGTATCTATGTGTGCCTGGGTTAATCTCATAAACTGAAAATGAATGGATTAAAAGAATTCAAAGAAAATAAAAAAAGTAAAATTATTAAATTAAAATTTTCAAAAATTTAGAGACTGTTTTTGTTATTTGAGTTCACTAATGCTATTAAAACCAGAGTGTTTTGAGTGTCTGGGAGAGGATCGGAAAGAAAGAGATTAAAACAGAAATACAGAAAGAGAGACGTAAAAAATAGTGCGACACAGAGAGGAGTTGTAAGGGGATCAGCTTAGATAAAAAGGCAGTTGTTTGTAGGCAGGGGTTAAATCATATTTCTTAACCTATCGATCTATTCAGAACATTTCAGATACATCAGGTTTCTTTTAACAATCTGGGAATGATAATGTGTTGAAAAGTACAGAGTTCAGCATTAAAAATATTTATTAGTAAATCTGTATAATTTACATGGGTCCTGCTAGTTATTATTATCATTATTATTATTATTATTATTATTATTATTATTATTATTATTATTATTATTTCTAAAACAAAAAATATAATGTACTGTAACTATATATCAATCTTCCAAAATATGTGGAAAAGATTTAATCATAATCGCAAATCGTCATTAGACGTAATATTGATTTACTACTCATTTTGAAAGTTAACCAAGTGAATTAATTAATTAACTTCGAAGTATGTAACCTGCACCCCAATACAGCCAACAAGTAAAAGCGGGTTGTTTGTAGCTATATCAAGTAGAGTTCAATATTAAAGAACGAAAATTTCAAAATAAAAAAAATTCCAATTCTACAAGATTCGATCACGATAAAAATTTCATTAAAATTTATTATTGGATATAGGCTTATGTGATGTAGGCTTATGTGATGTCCTAACAAAGATGACTGACATTATAAAACTGAATAAACATAAAGATGTAAGGTAAAATAAAATTATTTCAATGTAAGGACAAAAAGCCAAATTTGGGTCCCAATGCTAAAGAACATGGACATTTCTTTTCAGCTTTTAGAATGCTGTTGGTGAGGTCAGGGGCACATTCTAGGGCACGTGATAACGGGTTGATGTAAGTTAGGCAAATCACTTTACCTCAGAGACAAAATTTGATTTCATAATCTGGAAACATCCAATCGACACTGACGTGTAAGGGTGCTTGACACCACATTCTTCAAGAATGGCATTTCGTGCACCGATGCTACAAGTGTACCAAATTCAATGGCGACTAAGTGGGAAAATAAAATAGCAAAATATTAATGCTAGTAATAACAACAGCTGCATACCTAGTTTCCTTTTGTCTGAGATTATTTCCCGTCTGAACCATTGCCTACACTGCCATTATCTCACTCTCTCTGACTCACTCTCTCTCTCTCACACACTCTCTGTCTCTCTCACTCTCTCTCTCTCTCTCTCTCTCTACACACATACACGCATATACACAAACTATCTTTCAATATATATATATATATATATATATATATATATATATATATATATATATATATATATATATATATATATATATATATATATATATATATATATAAGTTATTTATCTGCCAGTGTGCGCGTTTATGCAAATGTTATGTAGAACCTATAATATCTAATAGATGTGGTTTGGTATTTATCATGCGCCAGCTCGAACCGTATATGGACGAGTTTAAAAAAGAGGCCCACGCGTACATTCGATTAGCAGCAAAAAATTTAACTTTTTCATTTTAATAACAGTGTTTTCCACTAAAAGAATAGAATTCGCTTGAAGGACGGCTTTGTGGCACTCAACTTAAAAGTATATGCTATATAAGAAATATGGTCTTAGGGATTTATCCTTACGCCAGACCGAACGGAATATAGCCCGAGTCAAAGTTTGAAATGACTTCCCTCATGTACATAATACTAGAGGCCTAAAACAATCGAGTACCATCGATGTTTTACTATTAGAGAATAACCCAGGTGTTAGGGATTAACCCTACTTCTTTCCGTAGAAGAAGTATTTCCTTGGTAGAGATGCCACCCCCAGAACATTACTTAATAATAAGTGCCGCATTAGAAATGCTGTTTTATATTTATTTGTACGCCCACCTCGTACAAAATATGACACAAGATCGAGTTTACAATAGGGGTCCTTACGTACATGGATCAATGGTAAGAATTACTCAAACCCCTAGGCACTTCCCCCTTTTGAGTACACCTCAGGCACCGAAGAATTACCCCACCTCCCTCCAAAAGAAGGGTTAATTTTGGTGGGGACGACCATCTCTCTTTCTCTGTGGCTCCAGCTTATTAATAAGGATCGCATAAAAAAATAATTTTTATCAATTATATCTACCATCATATGCTTTATATCTTGGCTAACTTGCTTAATGGAAATAAGTAATTTGCATATCTAATTTTAAAATCAGTTTTTTGGGGTTTTTTTTTTTTTTTTTTTTTGGTGGGGGAGGGTTGTGATCTTCATAAATAAGGTATTGTTTTATTGATAAATTTTATAATTAGATTGATTATTTAAATAATACCATTCTCTGGTCATAACAGTTAGATCGGAAGTAATGGTAAGTCAGCAATTTATAAATTTAAGTCGGGTAAATATCGTCGGCAATGTTGACATTTTTTAAATAGTTTATTTTCAAAATCTTACAAGACTAAATTTTTATTTTTGATATGTTTTACATTTTGTTCGTAATCAATAATAAAAGTAACTGCACGACTTGTTTTATTTAATTATTGTATGTTTTTACCTTCATTTTATTTTCATTATCTAAAGAAAGAAGCAAATATATTGTGGTTTAAAACAAATTAGACAAATTTTCTGTATAACAAAATAAACTTTTTTTATAAAATCAGAATCACCCAAAGCGATGTAGTAATGCCACTAAACACAAGGTGTTACAAGGTATGGAAGAATTAGGAACAGTGCGAGAGAAGAAACTGTTAGCATAGAAGTTACGACGAAATCTAGCCAGCTCAACTGTAAATTGATGAGATATCGACTCCAGTCTAATGCTGAGCTTAAATTAAAAAATTCTAGGTACCATAGCGAACAATTATCATGAAAGTATTTATAGAAAAGACATGGAGAGGCAACCTTACAGCGGTGCGAATGTGACTGAAACTGAGCTGCCAGATCAGGACCAATAATATTGCTGATTATTCTTTGGATTTTATCAAGGAGCTCAAGATAAATAGCAGAGACACCGGACCATCTGTGGCAGTAGTAATATTCTAAGCATGGACGAATGGTAGGCTTATAGATCTGTAACATCTGAATAGAAAAATTGTCTCGCTAGACATAATGAACCGACTTAGCAAGAGATTCAGTAGAGTCTTTCCACTTCGTATCAACAGAGAATGTGAAGAAGGCCCAAAGATTTACTTTCCTGGCGGATAGTATCATGATGGAAGCAGCAGATGAATAAGCGAGGGAATTTTCGTTCTGGGGGCGTTAAAATTAATAGGCCAACTTTTGCCCCAGTTAACTACGGACATGAGGTCCTTTTGGACATCGGCTGCCATTTTGAGCTTGTCAGACTGATAAACCTTACTATCGAGGCAGAAGTAAATTGTTGTGTCATCAGCATAGATGCCAACCTGAAAACTGTTGTCATCAGCAATATTATTAATGAAACTTAGAAATAGAGTAGGAGCCTTGTGGGACATCTGCGTTAGTACTAAAGGATCTAAATGAGTGGCTGTTCAGGAAAACTTTCATTTCGCGATTTGATAGGAAAGACTGGATCTTCAAAAAAGTGTCCGGAGACACCGTAACTTTTTCAGCTTGTGAAGAAGACCTGAATGCCAGACCCTGTCAAAGGCCTTTGATATGTCCAATGCAACAGCCCGGGCTTCACCTTTTTTTTTATCTAGAGCATGATAAACACTTTCCTCAAATATCGTCAGTATATCAGCAGCTGACCTGGAGAAACAAAAGCCATATTTCTTGTCCAAAAAAGACTTCGATTACAGATGATGAAATAATTCAGCATTGATTAGATCCTCTAGGAGTTTCTCAAAAAGAAGTAGAAGGCTAATAGGCCAATAGATGGGTCGGACAGCTTAAAAGATTACTTAAAAACTAGAACAATAGATGATAACTTCCAGCAGGTAGGAAAACAGGAAGTAGTGAAACATTTATTATTCAGTTTAAAGAGAACAGGAGCCAGTTCGGGAGCACACTTCTTAATAAATATAACAGGGATACCATGGGGTCCACATGATTTGTAGGGTCCTAGGTTAGAGATGGTAACAGAGATCATGGAAGGTGTTATATGCATATCACTCAAGAGAGACTCAGTTCTACTAGGGATATTCCGAATGAGTAAAGAGTATTTTGAGGAGAATTTCGGGCAAAACATTCAGCTTTATCGGTATAGGATGGTAACACCTCAAATTGATTGAAGAGGGGAAGAATAGAGACCTTACTCTTATTTAATGCTATATTACATAGCTGCCAGTAATCGCGAGAACCAAAGATATTAGAGGCTATGCAGTGCCTCATTCTCTCGACAAACATGAACTTTGCTCCTTCGAGGACATGCTTATATTTATTGCGAATAGACTCCTGTCACGCTGATATAGCCAAAAATTGTGGTTCCTGTGTGCAATAGCTCCACAGCATGCTGGTGTGAACCATGGAGAAGATTGAAGTTCCAGCTGGTATTTCCAAGAATGGATGAAAGCGTCCATGCACGGCCTTAACCCAAGAACAAACCTCAGAGGCGGAATTTTCATTTGGGAGTTTGACGATGTCAGTCCAAGGGACATCACAGAGAAAATCACGGAATGAGGCCCAATCAGCATGGCTGGCAATGAAAAGAGGGTCTTGTGAAGCTCCGTCAGAGCGAGGAGAGGAGGTAAGAAATAAATTGAGAAGCATGTTGTTCTGTTTTGCTAGAGAAATGAGTAGGGAATTCCATGATTTGATTAAGGCATAGGGCAATGGAAAAATTTAATGTTTGAACATCGGCAACATCAGTCCATTTAGAATGTTCAAGTGTTGTGGTGAGCATTAAAGTCACCAAAAATAAAGATGTTCGCAGACATCTTAACTAGAAAGTTGAACTTCTACGCTTTGTTTTTTTTGTTTTTTTTTTCTTTAATGCTAAATAATACAATAAATAAAAATAATATATCAATACAAACATTGCTTACACTCTTTTCTGTTTAGATTCTTTTTAGCAGACCAGTTTAATTTTTCTAAAAAGAATTATGTTGTTTGATCAGCTTTATCTGAATATGGCCTTGATTTCTTTGGGATATATTTCCGATAAGAATTAAGTTTTAAAATGAAAACTGGTAAAATAGCTCCAAAATGGAGTTTGATTATTAATGTACATTTAAGGTATACCTGGCCCCTGACTTTGTGTCGATTTGAATGACAGCGGAAATTTGATTTACAATGTAAATCTAATTCTAAACTAGGCCATTAATTTGTGCTTGTGAATTTTGAGTTTAAAAAATCAGGTTCGTCTGTATATATAGCACCGCAGTTAACGTTATCTTTTCTATACGAGAGTGGATCAACTGAATTCTTTTACAAAAAATTTTACTATATAATATCCGAGCTATATGGTCTATGGAAAAGCGTTTGCTTAAGCCTATTGAGAAGAAAGCATATTGCGTTGCAAGTAAATACTCATTTAAAATGAATGTTTTTTTTATTATTAGACATAACGAACATACAGAGCTAGCTAGCTAAATATGTATATGTTTACTAAAATTTAATATTTTTTTCTAAAATTTTCCGTTATTCTTAAGAATAAGCATGTTAATATCCAGATGTCAATAAACCTAATCCTACAATTTAATGACTATTACCTCGTTATGATAGAACTGTTTTCTTGAGGTGAAAGAATTCTTTTAGAAAATCATCCTATACTTTATATGATATTTCTCTCATGGATTATTAATATTTTCTACCGTTTTTAGTTTGCCAATATGAAAAATGTAAATTGTTAATAAAGCATTTTCCATTGAAAATATTGCATTTTTTTGGTAGTTTTTAACTTTTCCTTTTGTTGTATTTGCTTAAAACATGAGATGACAACCCATTGGTAGGGAAGTCTTAGCTATAAGATAAAATGCCTTTTTAACAAGTCTGTGGGTTAAGTCAGTGTTTCTCAACATTTTTAAGCAACACAGACCTAGGGGTAAATGAAAATATCACGGCACACTTAGCAAAAATTTTAAAGGGTATGTTATGAAAACAAAACCATAGATTTACAAAAAGAAAAAATACACACAAATCTGAACTTACTTTATTTCAATGTTTCTATTCAACTATTTGTGCAGCTTATTTAGTGTGGAACTTGTGCCTAGTGGTTTTTTTTTTTCACGATTTCTGCAATATTTCGCGGTACACTTAAGAGGATTGTGCGGCAGATTAGTGTACGGCGGTTGAGAATTACTGGGTTAAATGATATTTGCTAATTACCAAAAGAAAAACAGTTGACATATAAACACAATGAGTTACATAGATAAATGTGAAATGTCTCAGATAGATAGATAGATAGATAGATAGATAGATAGATAGATAGATAGATAGATAGATAGATAGATAGATAGATAGATAGATAATGGCATACGAAGATGGATGTAAATGTTGCTAAGTACAGACGTATACGAGAATGTCCCTAGGAATCAGTCATCCATATTTGTTGAACTCTATCTGTTAATGCTGCGCCTTCTTTCAGAAAACTCCATAGGGAGCGAGCCCTGTAAAGGATGTAACAAATAAACTGGCACACAGACACAATGAATTGCGTCAAAAGTTTTCAACCGCCAATAATATTATATACGCGAACAATGGAGAATACCTGGCGCATGCAAACGGAAATCACATCAAGCATCTGACGAAAACAATGATGGAAGATTCACTGAACCACTAACACGCACACACACACACATATTCGTGCATAGGTGTATATATATATATATATATATATATATATATATATATATATATATATATATATATGTGTGTGTGTGTGTGTGTGTGTGTGTGTGTGTGTGTAAAATATGTTTATAATAAAATTCTATTCAATCGGTAGACTCATAACGATTGAAAACAATGTTTTTTTTTGAGTTTGACCAATTTGTAAAAAAAAAAAAAAAAAAACTGATTAAGACATGCGTGTCCGTCAACCTTAAACAATAATCTTTGTCAATTTTATTTTTCAGTCTTTATGATGGTCGATACTTGATCTATCCCTTACTGTTAAATCCCCAGGCAACGGCAGGCTCTACTGCTAATATATATATATATATATATATATATATATATATATATATATTAGACATAACTGTTTTTTTTAATAGTGTAGTTGACGTCTACTGGCCTGGGCATTCAAGAAACTTAATGAAATTGTTTATTTCAGCAGGACTCGAATCTGCATCCTCCCTAAGGAAGCCACTTTTAAGCCAGGTTTAAGCTGCTCACCTATTAAAGATTAACCAAAGTTCAATTAACCTTTTTTTAAAAATGCAGATCTCCCGTTGGAAAGCCTATATCTACTAACTTCATTTTCGTGTCCAAAACGTAAACAAAATAATTTATAAGTAATTAATGTATTATATTTATAATTCAACATTATTCCTTATTACTATAATCAGTATATTTAGTGGAAACTCGTGTTTGAATACATATAAAATTATACGTATAATTGTCATCTGCCGGCCTGAGTATTCGAGATGGATCTTCACTTAGGAATATCACAAAAAAATACACTACCCCAGCTGACCCGAACGAAAAAAAATAATTATCTACTAAAAAAAATTTAAAACAGCTAAACTTATCCTAAAAAATAACAACACAATGTCAAAATCAAAACTACAAAGAACGAACATTATCTTCAAGTTCAAATAACCGTTCAGGAACTGTGTTCCTGATCAAACCGAACTCATAAATAATTATATCGGTCACACTATTACATGCCTATCCAGACGACTTACGTTACACCTATCCGATCACAGCTCCATCAGAATCCATTTAAACACACACACAAACTAACCAGATTCCATCCGAAACATACTTGTAGAAAATACGAATACAATAACCCCATCCACATGTAAAAAAGATAAAAAATAATGAAAGCCTTAATAATAATAAAAAACGCCAACACTCAATAATATTAACTACGAACACAGCCACAATGTGCTGACTATGTTCGGAAAATAAAAAAACACCTATAACTCTAGATACATATACACAACCCACACATCCAGTTAAAAAGTAAAAATAAAACCATCCTTGATAATGGATAAAAGTACAGCCGAAAGCGCTCGGCGTTCCAAAACCTTTGGACAGTTTCTACATACTTCTGTGTCCATAAAAGAAATCGCTTGTTCGAACACAAGGAAAATTAAATAAAAAGCTTAATCGCAGTACCTTGTCTGTCGTCTTTAATGAAACATATATAAACGAGGGGTTGCTACCTAAATACACAATACATACCTTTAGAGCCCTTTCGGACAACGCTTTTTCAAAAGGTAATCGTTGGCGATATACAAACACAATCAAGACACATTAATAATAATAACGAGCGAGGAGGGAAAGTTTGAACTCGATTAAAATAAATCTTAATTGTAAATAAATTCACGAATAAAAAGATATTTTTAAAAAAAACTGGGAAGTTCCAAAAGAGTATAAAATAGGAAAAGTGTCGCCGATTATGAGGACACATTTTTTCCAATGTACATAGTGCTTGCTCGATTTACCATCTCCGAGTTCTCAAGGCTGTGTATAAAAAATCTACCAGCCGAGCTTATGCAAACAAAAGAAGCATTTCATGTGTTCCTTACGTTTGATTGAGGGACTGTCAGTGTTTATTTATATTTTATATTCTTTTGAAACTTCCCAATTTATAACACGTGGTTGTAAGCTCGGCCATTTTAACCGAATTGGAGTCATTACTTAACTACATAACAAGCACAGGCACAAATCTGGTGATATTCAATTTAAAAAAATATTTCTCACATGTATTCACCTGGCCTTTCCCAAGTATTTTATTGTTGATTCATTCTATTTTTTCAGACATATTTTCCTGCATTACAGGATATTTAATTAAACCACTGTGGGGGCGGGGAATTCTGCTATGACACCATTGTACAAAATTTATTTTCATTGTCTCCATGTTGTTGAATTGTATCATATTGTTTCAAGCAGGCAGTTGTTTGGCAGTTTATATCTCTTCAACTAGCGTCGTAAATCCACGTTCAGCGGAAACCGATTTTTCTTTCACGAGAAAGAAAATTCCTACAGACACCAAGTCCCGTGGCACTGGTGATTTCCTGCTAAAGACACATGCACTGGACAAACAAAAGAACGAAAATTTTCAGATGCTTTTCAGGACTACTTAACGTCTTGAAATTTTCAGATATACAATGTTCCGAACACTGAATTGGAAACAGTGTGCGAAAAGGCCAAGTCAAATGCGTTGCATCCACACACGGAAGACAATTTAAGATCCTGAATAGGCATACTATTCTTTTATTGCACGTGTTAGCAAGGAAAAAACAAAATATTGTTTGGACAAGCTGAAGCCGGCCTTTCTAGATGCTACATGACTAGATAGAGACACACCAATCACTACAATATCTCCAGTATCACGAGATTTACAAATTCAAACTGTGACCAGATACGGGTTTCATTTGCTTCATTTGCTGCATTTCATCTTAATTTTTTTTCTATTTTTGCAGCACATATTTATTTCACATGAACATCTGCATTGTACTAACACAGGAAAACTTGTGATGTTGAATGGACATTGCTTCAGCCGTCTTGAACTTTTTAATATACATTGCATGTATATTTTTTATATTTTAGTTTGTATAAAGTATGTTCCCACATTTCTATTATATCAACAAAAAGGAAAAATCAAAGTGACTCCTCATGGCAGGTTCTGGAACCTGTTTAGAGTGGGTGTCTTGTATGGATACAGATGGCGCTTATCTCACTTTGGTGGAGATAAGTCACGTGGGTCACATGAAAGCAGCTTACTGACATCACTCTATACTGGGACGTAAGCGGCAGTCAATTTCAGTTATTTTTAGAGCATCAGCCCAATCGAAAATTTGCTTTCTTTAGCTCGCCACCCTCATGACACGTACAGAGGCTAAATCTGCCTCCCCAGCCTCTTACCAATCCATAGTGCCGTTTCCCTCTAGGAATCAATTATCCCCAAATATTGAATGAAACTCAAACTCTCAGTCCTCAATTTGGGAAAACCCCAATGATCGATGTTTCCCGTTCGTGGGTGGAAAACGTCCTCGCCTGGAACATAGATTAATCCGACAGTTTGAATCTGGAGTCTTAAACATGGCTTCTCCAGACACAGGAGTATCTCCATATTATATCTAAAACCCTTCCTTTTTCGTACACTCTTATATTTACACCCTGAGTATTAGTTTAATTTAATTGTTATAACTATTTTATTTTATGCAAAAATAGAGTAATCTCCCTTGATATCTTGTTCCCTTAAATTTAAATATATTTTTTTTTAATTCTTCACCTTTCGAACTTAAGGAATTGGATAGTATAAATTATAATTAATTAATCTTAATATTTTAGGAAGAATAATTATAAAAACAAGTACGAGCACACAATTTTTAATCATCACCACGAGAACGTTATAACGGTCTGAATAACTGCGCACCTGAAAATTGCAAGACTGCATGAAACACCGATTCGTGCTATTGACGTTGGATATT
>OZ010596.1:69395994-69403494 GCA_963932145.1 Acanthosepion lycidas
ATTGGGTCAGTACTACACGACAGTGGATAAATGAGTGTTACTGATAACGTAGATCCAGCCTCTTCCGGCAGAGTAGATTCATTTTTGTTAGTTATTCAATGTCACTAGGAATGTAATGCTCGTAGGAAAGTAAATTCATAGTTTCGGTTTTGGATCTCTATTCTTAAAAACAAAACTGATCAATGATGCGAGGATTTACAGAAGGGAAATTCAACCTGTATCAGGTGTCTCACCATTTCTCATCCCAAAAGAAGGATCAAATATGTACGATGACTTTTATTCATCTTCAAGATATAATGTACCTGGAGAAGTAATATCCAGAAGTCGCCAAAGAATTTTATAAAGTAAGTTTCTTAGTTCACAAATCTGATAGTGATTTTTTCCTCAATGGCTATTTACCAAACCCAAAAGCAGAATAATGTGATCATTAAAGGAGACGAGGGTCGCTAATAAAGGATTCATTATAACATCCGTCAGCTCTTCGAAAGTGAATGGTGGTTGGACCGAAAATAAGTTATGTCAGACTATGAAACAGTATTGGGAATTAAAGAAAGTCGTCAGGGTAAACCGCAGAGAAGACATTCATTGGGAAATACAGAAGCTCACCATAGTTATAATGTAGCGTGTAAAACTTTTTGAGACCCCTTAGTAAATTAATTAGCCTTGTTAATTTTACTCCCAAATCAACAGTGATTAACAGTATGCCAAAAAATAAGTTTCTCTATCTTCGTTAATGCTATATGGTGGATGACGGATCGTCATAACGATTTTGAAAAAAGTTCATGCAAAAATAATGGACAACAAAATTTTCACGTTTCAGGTCTTTTCTTAAGTTAAAAAGAAATACTTTCTTTTGCTAAA
This sequence comes from Acanthosepion lycidas, assembly GCA_963932145.1. Taxonomy (NCBI): domain Eukaryota; kingdom Metazoa; phylum Mollusca; class Cephalopoda; order Sepiida; family Sepiidae; genus Acanthosepion; species Acanthosepion lycidas. Next base: position 69,396,856 of record OZ010596.1, read on the forward strand.
TGTGACCTTTATTATTACAGAAAGTACAACAGTCAAAGTAAGACGTTAGTAATTAATATTACTGTCTTTGGCTCAATTCGATGTGGCATAGAACGGAAGAAGTTCCAAATTTTTGCATTGGGAATTTTACCCTTTCTTCTTGGCAGTAATCCAAAGGTCTTTAAGATTGTGTGGTTTTCGTTGTTGTATTTGTCTCTTCCATTCCTACTACAATGATTCAATTATATTGAGACAAGGACTTTGTGCTTGCCATTTTTCCAAAAGTATAACATCTTCATCCACAATAAACCTTTTTGATGCACGTGATCTATGACGCTGAAAAAAAAATTCTTCATCTACATAGTCTGGCAAATGGTTAGACCGTAATAAACTAATATAATTTTTACTGTTTAGTTTTTTCATAAACTAACCAATCTTCTTCCCCCATCTCTTTTGATGCATTACACGTTCTTCACCAAATTTTAGAGTCTTTGTAGCATGAGTTTAAAATTGTTTCTTTTTTGCACTGAACTTCATATTTTCTTGTATTATAAATATAAACTCTATTTTGTATTCATCACTAAAAATTACTTCTCACCACTTTCGAGAATCCCTAACCTTGACATGCCACTTACATAGTAGCAAACCATCCACATTCTCGCCGTATTCCATCGGTGAGACATAAGCTTCTTCCTGTGAGCCACTGCCCTATGGAAAAGACTCCCGCCTTAACGTAACCCATTACCTCGAGTGGTCACCGCTCTTTGAACAGGGTGAACCGTACTGTAAAAAAAATGTTCTTTTGATCACTCCAATTTTCTATTCCGATTGTTTTTAGTAATGATTGTTTTGCTGCTATATACCTGTTCACGTTGTCTTTTTTGTAATACTCTGCATATTATATCAACAATCTTACAGTTAAAACAACATTCACTTATTTGGCTGTTAATTTTGAATTGCCTACCGAGACTCTCATAGTCTTTCTGTCATCTCTCTTGTTTAACTTTCAATTTTCGTTGCGCTTAAAACACTTCCAGTATTAGGAAATATCTTTGGATAATTTTAGAAAGTATTGTTCCTCGCAAGCGATGTAAAGGTGTAAATGCATTCCTCATAATGTATTCTGTGTCTGACTTTTTACAAAGGTTGACATCATCCAAAAATATTTTATTCTATCAAGGATCTTGCTTCTCAAACCATTATTTTGAAAACGGTTAATATTTTATGAATGAAGCTCATTTCCACAGATTAATGTAATATTCAGTGGAAAGTCGATTCACCAACGTACAGATAATTAAGGAATTAAATCATGCAGCTACTGAAAAACTTGTTGTGTCATAAATTTTAGAAGCATTGTTTCCATTAAGCAAACCAAGCTGTTCTTTAGAAAAACTTTGATTTACCTAATGGAAACTATGTTTGTCTAGCAGTTCCACATGTTCAAACAAGAAGCTTCGCTCAAACCAAAGAAACTTCTATTCAAACTTCAAAGTCTATTTTGATCATTTCTGTAGCAGAGGTGTGATTTACGATAATTGAACTTGGAGATTAAAAGCATTGTCAGGGACTGTAGTAATTAATTTGGTTTAATTAGGGTGAAACAAATATCGGGAAGTAAACCTATGAACTAATCCTTTTACCAATTAAGCAACGAAAAACAGATCAAATTAATTTATATAATTTGCATATCCTTCATTCAATAATATTTTGCATGTTTAACCTTTTTCGTTCTTCTAGAAACAGGTATAATAATAGTTTAATTAATCTTCCTGAAGATCTTCAAGTTGGTTGCTACAGCACCACATATTTTAGAAAAAACAAGATATATTATGGATACTAGTTATAATCTTAGTACTGGGCATGAATACGCTAGCAAAAGCTATATTATTTAAATTTGGTTCAATCGTTGTAAGTGAGTTCCTGTCTAATAAATCAATATTATTTTGACAATGAGCAATTGTCGTTTAGGTTTTTAAATGAAAAGATTTTATTTTCCTTTAATGTTTGGCGTCAAACAAAATTTTTAATTTTTATACGAACGAATTAAAAGAAAATGCATTTGATGAGTGTTGTTTTCGCTGCACTATTGATATATATTACTACTTAATGTAAATCAGCAATGATGATGATTTTGTCACGAAAAGCAATCAATTTGGATAACACCGGAACGATTTATTAAAAACTCAAAAACAGAAATTAAAAGATACTGAAATATGTTAAAATTAATCTAAACTTATTTGACAATTATTCTCGGGCATAAATTCTTACATTACCTTGACCAAAGTCAAAATTTCCAAGTAACAACAATTTTTAATACATTTGTATGCATTTTCTTCACTTAATCTACCTTTATTTTGATACTTTTTCTACATGTCACTTTTAAATATACATCGAATGTTAATACAGATCGAATGAACAAAAATTTCTTTGCCAAACAGAGGCACGAACTACAGCGTAATGTCGAAATGACGTAAATTGAATCTTTTCATAATGTGCATGGAATCATTGCATTATAGTGTCAATGATTCTTTTATTGGTGCTGCAAAACATTTTCCCTGGAAACAACGCGATTACTGATCTTCGATCATGATTTTTAACCCGATCAATGTTATTTTCATGCCGTACATACAGGTTGACATAAAAATCCATTAAAAATAAATGTGATTTTTCCGAACTTTTTTAGTGTTTACCCACTAAATGTTACACGATACTCAATATATATATATATATATATATATATATATATATATATCGAACTGTAATTCAAATTCATCCATTTCTGATTACGAAAATCAAAATATATAATATCTATTTATAATATAAAATTACTTAAGTTATAAATTAATCGACTTTAATGTTACGCTAAAACAAATCCGAAAGACCGAACCTTTATTTTTCAACGTAGAACTTAAAGAAAGATTATTTGGTTTTACATAACTTCAGTTTCTCTAATGCAAAAGACAATTTTGTTAAGAAATCATTAGAAATCAGTTATGTGTTAGCTTTAATAAACCGCCATTTTTACACCGTTAACTGTGCACACAGATTCAACTTTCTGAGAAAATACGATGGATACTCGGTTAGGCTCTTTTTATTTATTTATTTTGGAATTAGTCAATAAATATTAGATAAATATTTAAATAAAGTGAAAACTTGCACCATTTGTATACAGTGTGCAAAACAAAGTAAAAATACATTAATTTTGATTCGAAGTTTTTGTAGGAAAATTTAATTTTGTCCTATATGTTAAAATTTTTTTCACTTGTTGGCGGATATTTTCTATTTCCGTTTACTTTGAGCTACAATTAAGTTTCTCTGCACTAAATTACAAATAAAATTCGCTCGAAACTTTGTCAGGATCTTGAAATTTATGCTTGAACTTTTCAGCCTTGTAACGTGTCTTCTAACGCGTAGAACACCAACTCTATCACTCGAGGTGATAAAACAGTAGTAAGAGTAAGAGTAGTATTATTAGTGGGACTTTTTTGTATCGGTAGAGGAGAAAGGAAAATCGAGAACGAAAACAGGGCGGCTAGGTTTTGGTAAACTTTGTGCCAACAAAGTCATTCTCCCCTCAGTTGCCCCTCCGTCCGCCATCTTGCTTGCCTTCTTCCGACAACCTCCGCCTTTACCCTTGCAGACATACCCGCCTTTCCTGTCTCGTACCCAACTTTCCTTCCTTCTTTTACCCCTGCTTTTTTCTTCTTTCTTTTTTAGCGCGATCTGTAGCAATCGTTTGTATATACACACATTCATACATATATATCTCGATAAACTTTTAAGCCAGTGTCACTCTTCCTGGAGTGTATAGTACCTTATGTAAGCATTCATATATATATATATATATATATATATATATATATATATATATATATATATATAGTACATGTATGTATGTATGTGCGTGTATGTATATGCTCCTCGACACTTTCTACGTCTATCATTATTTTACCATTTCTTTTTTTTTTTTTTTCTTTTCTTTATATTTTTCCTTGCTTTTCTGTCATTTCCTCCTTTTCTTTTTCACTTCTTTGTTCAAATTTAATAAATATTTAAAATTACTCCGGGTTACTCTCTCTCTCTCTCTCTTTGCCTCTCTTTCACGTAACGCGCATGCACGCATCACTCATCATACATTGAACACACACGCAGCCGTTTCAGTCCCTTGTTTTTCCTTGTTGTCTAGCAAAAAACGTTAACTTTTCATAATTTCTTTCTTTCTTTCCGTTTTTTTTTATTTTCTGATCGCCGAGAGATTTCTTTTTTAGTCTCTTTTCATTACTTTTTCTGGTAATTTTCAACGTTTTTAATTCTTTCCTTCTTTCTTTCTTTCTTTCCATATTTCTTTCCTTTCTTTCTTGGCCCTTTTCTCCCTTTTTATTTCTTGTTTTTATCCATTTTTATTTTCGTTTTTATTATTTTATATGTAATCCTTTATTTCTTTTTCCTTCTTTATTTTCACTTATTTTCCTTTATTTTCTCTTCCTTTTTTTTTCTTGATTTTATATGATTTGATTTCAATCTTTTTCTTCTTTCTTTCCCTTTACATTTTCATTCATTTCTTTTTTCAATTTTTATTCTTTCTTTTCCTTTCCTTCTTTCTCACTTTTTTCTTTTTCGCGTCTTTCATTTCATCTTTTTTTCCTTCATCTTGTCTTTTCTTCATTATTTGTCTTCTTTTTTTTTCTTTTGATTTTATTTCTTATCCCTTTCTTTCGTTTCTTTTTTATCATATTTTTCCTTTGATTCTTTTAATTTTTCTCTTATTTTCATTTTCATTCCTTTTATTCTTATCCTTTTCTTTTTCTTTCTTTATTTACTCAATACACACCCTACCTCTACCGAAGTTTTCTATCACCTTCAATTATTCCTTTCTTCGTTTTCCTTCACTGATAATTTCTTCTCTTAAATTCCTTCTTCCCTATTGCGACCTCTTTACTTCTTCATCCATCTCAATTTTTGCTATTCTATATTTCTCCACTCTTAAATTTTCTGCTCTCTCTCTCTTTTTCATTGCCAGGTCCCCACTCTTTCTTTATCATCTCTCTATCTCTGCTTTTCGATTTTTTTCTTTCGCTTATTCTATAATTCTTTTCTCTTTTCACCATTTCTCTATTATATCTTTGTTTTTTCTCTCCTCAATTTCCTCGTTTATCTTTCACTCTCTTTCTTACTCTCTCTTCTTTTTTTCCTCTTTGTCTTTACTTTTCTACATCTTTTTCCGCTCGACTCTGTCCACTATTTTTTCTTATGTCCGTTTTTGCCACTTTCTTGTCATTTTCAGTTTTTGCGGTCTTTTTTTTTAATTATTGCATAATAATTCTTTCCCTCCCTTTTTTCGGATCACTATTTTCTAATATTACTCTTTTCTATATTTTTCCTCTGACTCTTTTCTCACAACTCCTCCTCCTCTGTTATCGCTCCTTTTGTTTTTCTTTCTTTTCCTTACTTTATCTTTTCACCTCTTTTTATTTTTCAAAATTTATCATTTCTCCAATTTCCTTCACTTTCTCTTCAATCTCTCCTTACTCGCTTCTATTTACATTTTTCTTCACTCCGATCTCTCTTTTTCTCATCACTTTCTTTCACTTTCTCACTTTTTATATTTTTCTCTCTTCCTTTTTCTTCTTTCTCTCTTCTCCCAATCTTGTCTTTCTTATGCTTCTTTTTTTTTAATTTAATTTTTTTTTCTACTAATATTTTTCCCATTCGCCCAACAGCTCAACAACGGGCCGCCAATCAGCCGGCCCCAACCCGTGTTCACCCGCCCTGCTCAACCACCCCGGGAGGACGCTAGGGACTTCAAATTACGCAGACATATAAAATGCCGGGATATTATTGTCGTGCCAATCAAGGAAAAGCGAGGTCGGCACGTGCCCCTGACAGGGTAGGACAGCTTTTTCATATGCAAATGAGGGCCGCCGTGTGCCTTCTCGCGACAGCGGCCTTCCTGCCTCTGTCCCCATTGCTCTACATACTCTGACTTCTTCACCACCAACACCCGATTAAAAAAAAAATGCCATGCGTTTTCGACTTATTTCTTAACTACCCCAACTTCGTTGCCTCGATCGCCAAGTCATCTATTGAAAACTACCACCACTACGACACTCACTTCAGTACAGTGACAACTACTATTACTTCTATCGCAACTACTTCCACTACTCCTAAAGACTATTAAAACTACGAGTTCTATAACAGTTACAACTACTTATCGTAATTTCTGGTAACTACTGCAGCTACTATGATTACTTAAATAAAACTAACTAATACTGCTAATAAATTAACCTATGTGAAGTTTGTGTCTAGGTTCGAATTATGACTTTTTTATGTAAGCAGTAAGCTAAAGCTTAAACCCTGAATGAACATCATTATTATATTTTATTAACGTTCACCGCACTTTGGTCATATTCATGCAAAGTTTGCATAATCTGTTTTAGAATTAATGAAACAGGAACATTTGTTAATTTTTCGTTAAACTAAAATAACAACTAGTAAATTACGAAATTTATTTTTAGCATATTTCACTTTTGTTGGAAAGTTTTCAATCATTTTTAAGCGTGATAACTAACGGAACTTCTGTATTTGCTTTTAATTCTTTTTATAAAAATTATATAGTCATGTTCAATTTTTAAAGAATCTGTTGGTAAGCATGTTTATTTC
>OZ010596.1:69410994-69463494 GCA_963932145.1 Acanthosepion lycidas
AATGGAGTGCCGAAGTAAAGCGGTCGGACAGTAACACATTTTCAATTAACAACAAAGATTGTAAAACAGACATTTCTTAGTTATCCTTTTCATTTTCATTTTCATTTTCTCTCATTAGAGAGCAGTGAAAAATAGTTGCACAAATGTTTCGCATTAAATCTGACGGAGACTTACCGGATGAAAGAACATTTCTTATGTCATTCTGATCAACTGAGATCAAAGCCTGAATTGCTTACCTAGTCAAAATGAGTAATTTCAACTAGTCTATTAAATTATACACAAGTATACACAAACACACACACAAGCATATATGTGCGGTGCTTGTTGTACGTATGCCTCCGTGCGTATTAGTGTCATTCCAAAAACGGACACAGACACCCCAACACCACCACCAAACATAATCCAACAAAAAATGACATAGTCTCAAATTTAAAAAATAGATCAATTTGTCTGAGGATCGCAAAAGCGTGAAACCCAGGGTCACAAACTCATATCCATTCAACTATATATATTTATATATATATATATATATGTGTGTGTGTGTGTGTGTGTGTGTGTGTGTGTGTGTGTGTGTGTGTGTGTGTATCTATTTATTTGAAATTTGTGAAAATCAGATGTTTAAATCTGTTTATTCTGTTGTGTTTCACTCTGGAAGAGCATCATTAGAATGATTGAAAAAATGTTTTGTGTGTGTGTGCGATTTGATTCGAATAGCACCAAAGATCAAAGGAAGATCTTCAGCAAATTTTCAAGTGGAAATAATCTGTCCTCAAAATTTGAATCCAAATATTTAACTTTTAATTAATCTCGATCAAATACAATGCAGTCTCACACAAGTTTTTTTGTGTAAATTGATAAAGCAACATTTCCTGACTTTTTATTTTGAAAACAAGGGACTGAATACAGAATTGGAAACCGGTTTTAACTTTGGTACACATTCTAATATATATAATTTTTCATCATTCATAGTCCTTACCAATGCATTTTTTTTTTTGAATGTTATGATCTTAATGTTCGATACGTGCATGCAAACTTGAAATAATCAATAAAAATGGGGCATCGCTCTCATGTAATAGTTCAGTGATCCTGTGAATCGAAGGATTGATAAAACTTCTTAAAATCATCTGGCTACAGGACATGGAAGGGGGAGGAAATTTAGTTCGAAATCTTTTTTTTTTATGAGGAAGTTGCATAAAATAAAGCAGAATTTTGAAGGCATCTAGCATCTATGTATCCTCTTACCTAAATAGGTTAGTTTATTAAGTTGAAAGATCCCCCACCTCACCTCCCACAGGACACCGACTTTATCACCTGGTTTACCTTTGACTTATTGACGTCCCTGCCCACATAAATGTATTGACGGTTATTGGGCTGGTCGTTCCCGAATGAAACCCGAAATAAAATTTGGTCAAATAAAAAGAAGGGGGAAAATTCTTTCTGCCATATTTCGTTTCCGTTTATTTTTTTTATAGACGCGTAACGACCAAGGTATTTTCTTTGAACACACACACGCAAATACATATCTACATAAACACACATAAGACCAATTATGTTGTATAACAATTATTCAGTGAGTTCATTTCTCTAGCTTTCTTTTCATTCAGTGAGCTTGTTTCTATGCGACCCTATGCCAGACTACACGTATTAGTAATTACCTGTATATGTCCGCAGCCAAATTTCTAAATGCAATTTCACAAATCTCACTCGGGCAAACTTTCATAAAACCCTTGGGTAGCGAATGCGCAAAACATTTTTCATCTGTTCCAAAGTATATATATATATATATATATATATATATATATATATATATATATATATATATATATATATATGTATGTATGTATATATATATATATATATATATATATATATGTATGTATGTATATATATATATATATATATATATATATATATATGTATGTATGTATATATATATATATATATATATATGTATGTATGTATATATATATATATATATATATATATATATATATATATATATATATATATATATACAATGACAGATTATGAAAAACATATAAGGCACATGAACACACCTATACCGTAAATACATGTATATGTTCACAAATGACTCGTGTATTCTTACATATTCGATTACAGTACGCAAACACTGACACAATTATGATAATTCTTTTGCACAAATGCATGTACACTTGAAATTTTCTTTGAACACACACACATGAGCATGCGCACACAAACGCACATACACATACACGCATATTTTGCAGGGCAGAAGACACTTTGTAAAAATGCAAAAAACTACACAACAAATCAAAAATTATTTATCTCATCATAGAAATACATAATAAAAAAAGAAAAAATACATAATGAAAAATTTGTTTGCATAAGTTATAAAAACTTTATGCAAACAAAAATTTCCTTTCAAAACACAAAAATAAACACATCACACGTCACCTTCCTTAAAACAATTATTAGCATTTACGTAAATGAGACATAGTACCTTAGTAGTGGGATCCCCAGTGAGGATTTAGCTATTGATTTACGAAATAATTTTACGCTATAAACACGCATATATGTGCTTAGAGTTCGTTATACGTATGCACACTTGAGCCTAAACTCACATCTACAAACAATCGCAAATTAGTACAAACATAATAAATCTGAGTAAAATATATCAAACTGTGCAAACTACGATCATGTGTATATATATATATATGTGTGTGCGCGCGCGTTATTCAGTTAAACTCGCAAGCACATTACTAGTGAATTAACATCACTGAATAATACTCTGTATCGGAAAGTTAAAAAAATAAATAAAAAAATTAACACGTGGATATGTGTCGTTGAATATTAATATCAACGTACGTGTGTATGTGCATGGTTGTATGGTTGTCTTGTATGTGTGTTCACTTCATTTAATTTACAAGTTACTAAACTACTATTTATTATTTACATCAGAACTATCCTCGTCTTTGTTGTTATTATCACCTCAATCACATCGCACTATATGTAAATAATGATAATTCTTCATCGTAGAAATTCAGACAGGAATTACTGTACGAGACTACTGTTGACCTTTTAAGACAAATTTAGTATGGTTCAAGATCTCAGTAATCGAGCACACATTAGTAATTATTTTTTTTTTTAGTTTAGTAGTGTGATCCGATCGTTAATAATTCACTTCTTGAATATCCATAAGTGACATACAGTCCTATGCACACAATCACAAAAGCTCACAATATTAAAGAAACTTACTTCAACAAAATCGATCACTTAAAAAAAGTAGCATACTCTCACTCACACACACTTACACACACTCACACATAGTCAGTCAGTCTGTCAATCAGTCTCTCTCTATCTATGTATCTATCTATCTATCTATCTCTTTCGTTCACTATATATTCAATATATTGCTAGCTAGCTACATATTGAATTAACACACACGACTTCATCATCTCAACGAACACTAGCATCATACGTAAACTAAACATTTACAATTCAAAAACTTCAGTTTTAGAATCGGTCTTTCAAACACGCATACACACACATACACATAGACACACATACGTACTTATCCACGCTGATATGAAAACATGTTTGTACACTTAATGAAAAACTGTTTCTGACAGACAAGCCAGTCTCTCCACAAACACGCACACATTCGTACACAGAATGAAAAACACGCACCAACACACCTAGACTCCTTATATAGGCCAAGACACACAGACATAAAAAGCGAAACAGTCAGTAACTTTCCCTTCTCCTTGCTTTTTTTATTGGGGGGGAGGGGGTCTTACTTTAACGTCTACTCTTTTACATCCCAAACTTTGCTTTAACCAAATTTCCAGGTTACAGAAAACCTCTTCTTAAATCAGGCGACGTTTGTCCCATGTCACCCCTCACACCTCCGAAATGTTTTCCACCCATCGAGTTGACTTACAACTTCCTTCTCGTTTTAATTCTTTCTTTCTTTCTTTCTTTCTTTCTTTCTTTCTTTCTTTCTTTCTTTCTTTCTTTTTTTGTTTCTTTCTTTTCCGTAATAACGGAATGATTTCTCCTTTCGTGTACATTCATTCCTTTTATTCTTACTTCTCTCACCCTTTCAATTATTTGACATTTTCTTTTATTCTTTCTTTCATTAATGATTCTTTCGATCTCTTTTTTCAATTTTATTTCTTTTCTCCGCAATTTCCTTCATGCTTTCTAACTTTTTTCAACTTTTTTTCAATAACGTCGAACATAGCACAGATCTCTGCAGATACTTTCGTGTGTGTGTCGGCCTATAAAAAAAAAAAAAAGAAAAAAGTGGATGTACGTGTATTGCGATAGATTAAAGAATCGCTCCGCCACTGTGGGCCATTTAGTAAAGATTGAACCCACATTGATGAATATTTTCCCGGTTAAGTTTGTATTAAACTTTATTTGGTCGATGTCATCAAAATAAGTGGCTGAAATGCTCTAGTCCAGAGCAAGAAGCCCTTCAAAAAAATATTGTGTTTGCTCAGTTGATTAGAATTTCAAAGAGAGTCGAGTCAGAACTTATGCGAAATGAATGTATATAAATTCACAAAGTTAAGTCTGACGATATCCAAGTTAATTGTTTAAATTGTTGTCAGTTTAGAAGATTTGCAACGGAATATACGTTAGAAAATCCCTTCACGTCTGGATGTGTGTGTATTGCTACTTTTTATACATATGTGAATATGCACATAAAACTTACATTTAGTTAAGTGGCATTATGGGATGACCTTGTTTTCTAATCTTATATACATGAACATAGATAGATAGATAGATAGATAGATAGATAGATAGATAGATAGATAGATAGATAGTTTTGAATGAATGAATGAATGACATTTATGAATGCAGTTGAATTTACTATACATTTATCTAGTTACCTGCACGGCAACTGCTAGCAATATATTCAACGTTTACGACGTACCTTAATATTGTGGACTTTTACCATCTTAAGAAATATTTAAAAAATATTCATTATGCCAACAATCAGACAGTTTTTAACATAGGAATTTTTAGTCGATATGAGCAAATGAACTCACACATTATTCATCTCCGTATGTCGAATACGGAAATATGAATAATTCTCTAAGCTAATATCTTTTCCATAAAAAAGAGTTTGGCCTATAATATTGTACATGATTTAATAAGAATGGTGGCACTATGAAAGAAAAACTACTCTATGACGATAATGGCCCTCAAATATAACCAGAAGTACGCAAGTACGCTCAAAGGTGTGCGCTTAAGATACACAGTTCCACATATATGTGCGTTTAAAAATTGACTACTTTACTAACTACATTTGTATGCACCAGACTAAGATAAATACACACACGCACACACAGTTGTTTGTGTCTAGTTGGGTGTTTTGCATCTTCACATAAGCGCGTTTCTACATACATTGATAAATTATGAAGTCCGTTGTAGGCTTTTACACCAGAAAGTCATAACATTGAGGTACCCTGAAGACCAGCGTGCATCACTAATCGACTAGTGAATATGTATCATTCTTATGTTACTCTGTGTGTGTATTTCTGTGTATTTGTGTGGTGTGTGTGTTACTGTTGTCGTTTCTCCCTTTCAATGCGCTAGTTTCTCTGTGTTCGCTTATTACCCTTATTTCTTCCGGTCGGAACTTTACCTTTTCTCTCTATCTCTCCAATCTCTGTGAAAAAAAAAGTTTTTATAACTCTCTAACTCTCTCTCTCTCTCTCTCTCTCTCTCTCTCTCTCTCTAGTTTAAAAATGTTGTGGAGCAGTGTTTTTCTGTCTCAGTTAATTTCTCACTCTGTTCTCTGCCTGTCTGTCTGTCTCTCTCTCTCTCTATCTCCTGGAGTAAATTTGCTGCAGGAGACACCAGTTCAAACTTAGATATTATATGCGAGATTCAAAAAAACACCCAACTCAATTTAACTATGTACAGTCTTCCTTTTCCCGACATCGTATATGTCGATCTCAATTTATTTATGCATATCTGTCTCCTTATTTCAAGTTTGTCCGTCCATCTATCTATCTATCTATCTATCTCTCTCTCTCTCTCTCTCTCTCTCTCTCTATATATATATATATATATATATATATATATATATATATATATATATATATTCTTGTCTGTCTGACTATCTTTGTATCTACTTGACGCCTGGAAAAATAGCCAACAAACACGTGCATATCGATAGTAAAACAACCTCTCGTCAATGTTTCATCATTCCCTTTGGTCTTGTCTGGACGAACTAATGCATGTGTTCGATTATTGAGGGTGGGGCGACAAACGTTATCTCTCTAGTCTATGTCACTGTTTCTGCATATCTCTCTCTGCTTCTCTCTCTCTCTCTCTCTCTCTCTCTCTCTCTCTCTGTTTACTATCTCTATTTCTCATGGATATAATTGACAATTACTAATTATCAATATAATGGAAAGACATTTGAATTTAACACAAGAAAAAATCTGGTTTCATGCCTTTAAATTGATATCTTATAATAAACAACTGAACTGAAGCGACCTTGACAGCTTCACTCGTTACGGACTTGTAACTATGCTTTAATTATTTCCAAAATATTAAAACGATCATACATTTATTATTCCAACGATAAATTATTGCATTCATAAAAATCCACGTGTACATAACATACACACGCACAATATACACTAACCGATAACGTATACAACGAAATATTCATGTAATTCGACATAGAAAGGAAATTTAATAAAATAAGAGTAAGACGTATACAAGTATAGGTATTTATTAATAAGCTTAGTCTAGCCTGACACAAGGCCACACTAGTAAGGCAACCAGTAAGAAGTGAAGTCACTACACTAGCGAAATGTAAGAGGCTAAGAAGATAACATCAAATACTTATCGAACTTCCTACGTAAATATATATGTATTTACAAAAATTAACACAGACATGAAAACATACACATAATATGTACACATGTCTAAAACATTCACACACACACACACACATCCAAACACACACATATCCAAACACATAGTTACAAATGCATACGCAAAATATATGTACATTCCAACCAAAATATTCGATCTTATTTTTTCCGCGACACACGTCTGTAACCAACGGTGTCTTTCTACTTGCTGCTTTTTCAACATTAATTAAGTTTTGCATCAACCTGATTGGCAGCTAACTCCCCTTCCCCTAGGTTAAGAATGTTTTGCGTTGTCTCATTCACCAACTTTGAAACAGGAGATTCATTCAGCGTTGATCCGGGTACCCACCCCAGATGCTCCACCCTGTGTTGATAGGAGAGTTGGTCGCACACCAAGGTGGGTGGAAAGAACGAAGTTAGAATATGATTCATTACGTACAATACAAGAGGGAAAAAAATCATAATACGGATATGAGCAATAAGCAGGGTGTGTAAGCGTTGGCAAAGGGTACTTCCGATATACAAACTAATCAATAAAAGATAGATCGATAGATTTGTACAGACTGAGATAAAGAGATAAGTAGACAATAGAAAAGTTGAAAGAGAAATAAACTGGAACAAAAAGAACTATATAGGCAAACTATTGATAATTAGTAGTACGGATAGAGAAATGAATAATTTCACTTCTTATTGCTTAAAGCGTGAAACTGAGTGTTGACTTCAATGTATACAAACTATATCACTGACACCGATGCCCTATAAATATAATAAATTACAAGCAAAATAATTGCACATGTCAAATCGGTCGGGTTTCGATCCCGGCTTCAAGCAATTGCACACTGATGCCACACTGTTGAAATGTAATACAGCGAAACAGTCTGTCTGTGGATATATATATATATATATATATATATATATATATATATATATATATATATATATATTAAGTTTGATTAAAAAGAATCGACAAGGTTTGTCTAATTTTTCAATATTTTTTTTCAATTTTTGAATAACGTATTGAGCATTGTGCTCAACGATGTGTATAAACTGTACCGAATTTTGTTCAAATACTATCGATCATCGCGGTCATTATCAAGAACCAATGTGGTGTCTGTGTGGTAGTTAAATAAGACATAAGACAAATATTAGTGAATAATACCACTCAATCCATGCAAAGACTCCAAACCCTAGAAGGTATACAATAAACAACAGCTCTCACTACAGGAAACGGTATCTTGAAGTGCATATGATATAATTAATATGCGTATATATTATACTAGAATGATAAAAAAAAATACAAATAAATAAATAAAATAATAATAAAATATAAAATAAATAAATCGCATTCTTTTTCTGCGGCCTCGTTCCCAATAACCGTTACATATGACGACATGTTAGACTATTTCAAATTTCCCAAAGAATAACAGCATGTAGACAAAGGAATTTTAACAACCACACAGACAACACATTGGTTCTTGATAATGACTGCTATGGTTAAAATTACTTGAAAAAAACAATAACAATCTAGCCCAGTTTCCAAGGAAAATTTTGTTAGATAGATAGATAGATAGATAGATAGATAGATAGATAGATAGATAGATAGATAGATAGCATGTTAGTTGAAGGAATGTTTTATTAAATGAATATAACTTTTTAGGCGTTTTTTGTACGAAAACCAATTATACCGCCCCAAGGAAATGTCATAGGCAACACAAGTCTTAAAATGAAGGGTTTTGCTTCAATAAAATCCCTAATCCTTACACAGTGTTTCACCCCTTTTAATTTTCTATTTTGTCTGTACTAACTTTTAATAATTCATTTAAAGTGTCTGCAAAGTTAATATATTTCTCTTATTTAAAATGCATGTACAGCTACCAATGATAATGTAATTGATTAGATAGAATTTACACACTGTGGACAAAATATATCTATCTTTTTCTTTTAAATGTTGGGTTTTATCTGGACTCGAACATTGATAAGAAACACAAGAGGAATTATGCGACTGTTTCAGCATCCAGGCAAGTCTGAATTGAATAGGGTAGGTGTTTATGACATGAATTTATTAGAGACTAGATAATTACGTGAATGTTATGATTGTTGAAGAGCATAGAAAGATCGCGTCTCACCATTATGCCAAATAAATAAAATCTGAATTTTTACCTTATCTGAGTGTTGAACACTGACTAGGTTATATTTGCGACTATCTCAGAGTCAATGATTGATATAAATGAACTGTGATAAGTGGGTAGGGAGATGGAAAGACAGATATAAGCAGAATGAGACAAGGAAAGAAAGACTTTGATGCGATAACATATTATATGAGAGAGATGAAGAAAATTCAATATATAGAAAGAGAGAAATGCATAGTTTTAAGCAAAAAGTACAAATAATTGGTAATTACTAGAGGTGTACAAATGTATGCACGTACAGACACACGATTCAGCAAACATGCATATTCTGTATGCGAACCACGTGGATGCAAAATTCTCTGCTTAAGCAAAATATAAATGTCACGTGAAATCTTGCTTAGGAGAGAACGGATCCTCAAACCAATAAGCCAAAACTTTCCCAATAAGCAGCTGTCTCCTTCAACACAGATTTATTTTCCTTATTCTTTCTGTTTATTTCCTATATCCATCATTCGTTTGTTCATACCTAATGAGGTTGGTTGATAAAGGTTACAAAACAAAAAAGTCAAGAAGAGGGTATGGAAAATGTTTACAGTAATTATTGAAATATTTATGAAAGCAGAATAAAACAGCAAACTGCTTATAAAGAGAATGATGAGATAGATAGATAGATAGATAGATAGATAAGAACAAGGTGAAATAGATATCGACATAGAAAAGAGATACTTAAAAACTGATATATATCTAAACAAACATAAGAAAAAAAAAAGAAGGGTTGATTAGGCTAAGAGACAAAGAGTAATAAACAGATATAGAAATAACATTGATAGTCAAAGATACTAAATGAATTTATAAAATAAAATTACAAATCTAAAATTGACATTAAGTCATATTCATAATGTCTCCAGCGATGATTAATGAATCTCAGAGCGAAAGTTTTCGAGACGAGCACGCTAACCACTGCACTATAGTAGATGCTGTCGGAATCGAAATCATAATAAGTTAAAGAAAATGAGAAGTTCAGGTGTCGCAAGGAATAATCCTTAAAATGTCAGGTTGGGAAGAAGCGGATGAATAGACTTGGGGTGAGGGAAGAAGAAAGTTATAAATTCAGTATAAAAGAAAGAAAGAAAGAAACTTCTTCAAGATGTCAAAGTAAATTATGTAAATTGACAAATGAAATAGTTTGGCGGGAAATATATATTCTTATTTACATTACGAAAAGAATGAAAAACAGGCCAACATATGAACAAATGAAAAAATAAATAGAAAGACTAATGTAGAAATAAAGAATGAAGAAAAGAAAGAAAATGATGGAAATATTTGATGATGAAAATAAAGCATTAAAAGCTAAAATAGAACACTAGAGAATAAAGAATTTCAAGCATATTCTGTAACAAAAGTTGTTTATTTAAATGAAGACGAAAAGCTTGTTATCGTTAATAACACGTGGTTGAAATCTACTCTTGGTTTCTCTATACCAATATATTTTATAAAAGACAAAATCTGTCTGTCCATCACATACTCAATTTGGATATATAATACTTTATTTTTAAATTGAATATACAGAATTTCATTTTATAAAAACAAGTGGAATTTTTAAAAAATACTATAAATGTAAATTATTATCGCTAATTATATTGTCTTTGCTGACAGCCAAATCTCTGCGTGTGGGAAGAGAATTTTAAAGTTTCGAAATTGATGGAGAAATGTAGAATTATGTATTTTGTGAGAATCCGTTATATCAGTAAGCAATTGTAAGCTAGAACACACACATACACGTGTGTGTGTGTGTGTGTGTGTGTGTGTGTGTGTGTGTGTGTGTGTGTGTGTGTGAAGAAAACAAACTAAAAAGGGACAAAGATGGGAGAAAAAATCGAAGAAACTAAATTTGCTAAATACTTATATGCTTCATCGAGAGTTTTAATTTTTCTTATTTTTTGAAATTTATTAATCGAAATTTTTTCCCCAGTAGTAATATATATTTTTTAATTTCTGCTTACATTCTGAAAAATATTCGTGAAAGTTTGCCTTGCTTTGTTCAGACGTCACCATTCCATCAGTAGCACAAGTGCAATTCATAACAAGGAAAAAGAGGAAACGGCAAGTGACAATGAAGATGATAAGTAACTTGATATAGATTTTGGTTGAGGAGGGCATACTTTTTAATTGTTTTTCAAAGTATTTATTCTCATTAATTCTTCTCCAAATAAATAACTATAAGCTACACTAACAACGACAGAGAAGCAAACATCAAAGAAAGAAAAAAAACAACAACAGAGTAACAAGATTTAAAGAAAAAATAATTTAAAAAATCATTAGTAATAATTGATTGGTTTGTTACGATTGCACCTTTTTGGTTCTTCCTTCGCCGCGTCTGCTGTCAAGAATGTCGTAAAATTTAGAACCAAATATGATTTGTCACTGATAATGACTGTGTGTAAATCTAACAAATGGTTTTAAAATCAAATAAGTGGCAACTAAAAAACAATAAATCAAAGATATATTATTTATATCACACACACACACACATATATATATATATTAACCGGTGTTGAAGAGAACACAGTAGCTATTGATTCCCATATGGTATTGTGGATTTTTCAAGTATGCACAAACGAGTAGTGATGTGGAAATATTTGGCATGGTTTGAACCCAATTTCCAATCCAAGTAAAATTAGTGAGAGAATAAATATTTTATTTTTAAAAATTTTCTTGCATAAAATAAAATACGAGAACGACTGCCTTTAAAATGCAATAGGCATTTCCTTAACATAGGAAAATGCCACCACCTGCGTTGCCAATTGGACGTAGCAAATTTTGGCCAAGTTCGAAACAGCTAATTTCTTTTCTCATCAGCCGAACCGAAAGGGAAATAGGGTCTGTGCTGTCTTGACAGACTTTATACTGCTTGTCTTTTTTGCATGTTTTTCCGAGGTTTTCCAAGGACAACCTTTTATCTTTTTTTTTTTTTTTTTGCATTTGCTGGACGAATGCTCACCGGTGAGCTGATTGAGATGAACTTTTCTACGGATGATCGCGCTGTAATAGCAGTACAACCAAGGCTAGTCACTGTTATCGTGCACTTGGTTATTACAAGGAGATAGGTAGCACAAATAACAAATGAATGTTTGTTAGAATAGTTAAGTTTCTTCCTCTGGTAAATGTAACTGTAGTTGTAATATTAACAGCGGTGCAAGCAGTGGCAGTAAAATAGTGAATAGCGTAAGAAATGGTTAAGAAAACTGAGTTGGGCTTAGTTTTACTATTTTGAGAAGTTGAATTAATTGGTGTACTACTCTCTGCACTGGATAACAGGTATGATACATAAATAACTAAATTTATATTAAGTTAATCATAGGAAGGTGCTATTGAGATTAGTTATAGACGAAATACTCTAACTCTCTGTATCTATCTATCTATCTATCTATCTATCTATCTATCTATCTATCTATCTATCTCTCTCTCTCTCTATATATATATATATATATATTAGTCTATATTATTACATATCTAGCTGTCTCTATCAAGCAGAATAAATAAGATATAGAAAGAAAAGCTATTAGGTTTTGCATATGTGAAATTAGATATGAACGTTTGAGTTTTACAGTGTATCAAGACAAATTAATTAAAACAAATAAATTCCCTTTCTAATTTATTTTTTATACCAACTTTATCAGCTTTTACTTGTAAATCTAGAAATCTCTGTCTTATTCATTAAAGTAAAAACATCAACAAAACAACTACAACATAATAATAATAATAATAATAATAATAATAATAATAATGAGAAGAAAAAAGATGAGAAAAAGGAGAGTGTTGAAATACTGAGGAAACTTGCTGTCACGTGATCTTCAGTGAATTTCAACAATTATTACTGGTATGAAAACTCAAATAAGTACTACTACTATTGATGATGATGATGATGATGATGATGATGATGATGATGATGATGATGATGATGATGATGATGATGAAAAAAGTTTGCGTGCGTGTATGTTCGTGCGTGTGTGTAATGACACGAAAGAATAAACATGTTAGATCAGCTGACTGTGTCTTTGGACGTTTGAAAATCGAATGATCCCAAATTTAGGGGACTGGAAGGAGCAAACCCAAAGTTATGGTCGGTTACTTTATTGCTGGCAATATTCTAAATCCAACGATTTCTTCTTACTACTGGGTACATTTTCTTACTTGTAAAATCCTAAAAAATCTACTGTGTATACACATCAATAATGAATGAAAATTCTGCTTTTAATCCTCCAACATTAACTTCTACTATTCGACTTCTCACAGTGAATGATTTCACAAAAGTTTTCGGAAAACTGGTCATCACCATCATTATCTTTGATCTTGTTCTGGTTTGCTTTCTATTTATTTGTTTTTATTTTCTTCTTTTTTTTTCTTTTCTTTTCTTTTTTTTTTTTTTTTCTTTTCTTTTTTTTTTTTTTTTTTTTTACTTTTGTTGCTTGACAGATTAGCTGCAAATATTTTAAGGTATTTATCTAAATTGGAAAATGTTTATGACAAACAAGAAAAATAAACTGAAGAATAAAAATACTCTTTTAAATGATTTGTTTCGTTCTGTCTTATGTATTTGAGTTGATCGATGACGGCCGTAGAATGACGATTTGAGAAATTAGCAATAAAATTACAAGGAAAGCAATACGAGTTGAAAATTGAATAATAATTGACTTGACAGACAATATGTTATATTGGTCATTTTACGAACTTTTGGACTAATATTCTACCACTGATCTCTCGAGACAAAATCAAACACGTTGATGACGACGATTCCTTCCTGTACTGCCCGGCTAAGTCGCTTCGATAAAAAGTAAACGAATTACAATAACCAGTGTCCCAAAATATACGAACGGCTGTTAAAAATGTAATAATCTTTTTTTATGCATTTACTTCTTTAAATTACATTCCGGAAATAGAAGTAAATTTAGTTACGTTAGAAAAATAATCTTGCAAAATTTCATTTTTTAGTCATTTCGTAATTTTTGGTTGGGCCACCAAAATCTATCTGGTGGTGATCGGCAGTCAATAAAGTTTCCACGTTAAGGTCACTAAATATTTACATAGATAAATGGGTGAATTACAAGTGGGTGTACTGATTACAGGTGAATGAATTTTCCAAGTTTTGTTGTAAGCTTAAAATTCATACAGCGTTGTTTTTACTGATTGAGCCACCATAACATTGTTTATGAAAGAAATAAGTTGTTGTGCACAATCTTCGTGTATTTATTGTTTATAATCAGGATGATTGTTTATATTATTATTATTATTATTATTATTATTGTTGTTGTTCCTACCTCATTATTTATTATCACTACTACTACTACTACTAGTAGTAGTAGTAGTAGTAGTAGTAGTAGTAGTAATAATATAAATAATAGTTATAGTAGTAGTAAAAGTGTTTTAATTGTTATTTAAGAAACATTCACTTAATGTCCTAAAGTTTTTAACAAACACGAATGAAATGTTGTTTGCTTTGTTTATAAAAAAATCCCTTTATTTTAAACTTAAATAAAATAATGTAAATATGATTCCTCACTTTATGCTCCAGCTTCTCCTCTTTGTTATTATTATTATTGAGTTTTCTCAATTGAAAGTCAAATAACAAGAAATCTACTCAATACTGCAGCACTCTCCTCAGTATTTCAGCTGTTTTCAGTAGAGCTGTTGTCATAATGAGCTCTATTCTCCTTCGGATTTCCAGTTCTTCTAGCATTTTCGGTAGGTTTTGGGGGATTGTTCCCAGTACTCTAACTACAATCGGTACTACTCACAACTTCATGTTCCACAGCTTCTTCAGTTTTCTGACGAGGTCTAGATATTAACGAGTTTTCTTTATTATTATTATTATTATTATTATTATTATTATTATTATTATTATTATTATTATCCTCTTTTTCTTTCTTGCTCTGGTTACAGAGATTTTATTTGTTTATTCTCATCATTTTCATTTAAGAAAATTCAAACATTGTTGCTTATTGCCGTTTCTATGAAGCTTCAATGCAAAATGCTTAAATCTAAAAAAAGCTTTAACAAGCCTTCCCATCAGAAAAACATTGCTTTTTTATACTCATTTATTTTCGCGTTTCCCATGTCGATGGCGCAGTTTTAACTTTAATTTGTATTAATTTATATCATTCATTCCGAATGAGTTAATGAGAATGTGCGCACAGTGCCGTCGCCAGGAGTAGGGACTGACCCCAGAAAATCATGTGCCTGTAAGAATGATGTAAACTATTTTTAAAAATTGTGCAAACTCTTACTCTTACCACCCTGTCTTAAAGCCTGTCTTCTCACGCGCGGGGACGCACGCACACACACACACACACACGACGGTCCATATATAAATTGGTCAGTGATAAATCTGATTTTACTTGATCTTTATATGCCAAATCAGTGTTTTTGGAAATCTAACATCAAGACTCTTTTCTTTCTATCAAGGGAACAGATTCTACCGATTGATCTGAAGTTGTTATGGCAAAATTGCATTTTAAAAATCCCAACACAGTGAAACGAATCAGATGTACACCCAATTTTATTTTTAAAAAATCATTTCCTTAAATGTGGATTAAATAAACAAAAAAGTGAATAATCAAGAATAATTGATAAATGAATTTTATGGGGATGGCATAATAGTACAGAGACACACAGACGCACACACATTGGTAATATGTCATCATATACGTTGGTGTGCTGGCCTATCTAAAAAGCCCTGAAGAATATCGTTTTGTCAGATTTTGTTAAGTAGATCCTACTTGACAAAACAATAGTTGATGTTTTTTTTTTAATATCCCATTGTAATTGATATATTTCCATTTTTATATATATATATATATATAGAGAGAGAGAGAGAGAGAGAGGGAGAGAGAGAGAGAGAAAGAGAGTAATATCTGTATTATTACTTTTCATAGGAATGGACAGGTAGATAGAGAATAAAAAGAGAGAGAGGGAAAATGACTGAGATAGATGAATGCGCTAAGTCAGTGAGAAGACTGTAACGCTTTGAAATTATGCTTGAATAGATCATAACAAAACTCGAACACCGACCACTGCCACAAACATAGATCTCTCTCTCTCTCTCTCTCTCTCACACACACAAACTCTCTCTCTCTTTCTCATTCTCTCTCTCACTCTCTCTCTCTCTCATGAGAATGAGAGAGAGAGTGAGAGTTAGAGAGAGATCTCTAACTCTCGCACACAAGCACCCAACACACACACAAGGACACATATGTGTGTTTGTGATAGATATATAGATAGATAGATAGATAGATAGATAGATAGATAGATAGATAGATAGATAGATAGATAGATAAGTATGAGAGAGACAGGGAAAGAGATAGAGAAAGGACAGAAATATAAAAAAATAGTGAAGTTTATTTATTTTCCATGAAATGTATTATTGTGTTTTAAGCGCCGCACCGTGTTGTGTACACTACACAGAACTGATTTATTTTTAATCAGATTTCTTTCTTTCTTTCTTTCTTTAGAGGGCAGTCATCTATCAACCAAACCTTTCAGCAAAACATTACCTCTCATACAAAAAAGACATCGTCTGTAACCACCAAGATACACTACGAACGATAGATCGTGACAGCGTTTGAAAATAACGTAGTCGATCAAATGGGTATAAAACTGCTATTGTAAGTTTTGTATGTGCAATATTTGTTGTGGCTCATCTCAATAGAATTGCGATTCCTTGTTGGCAATACGAGGTTGTTTCGAATAATAACCCGAAAATAGGATCTATATACAAAAAAAATAATAATAATAATAATTTTAGTGTTTCATGCCTACTATGTCATATGAAACACGCATTTAAACTTGAAAGGGGTAATACAGTTGGTCATTTCTTTATCAATATATTTTTAAACCAACGTTCGTATGCATCATGAAAATAAAATTTTCTCTACATACATTAGGCTTGTAAAATTTCTAGTATTTTTAAAATGCCTAAAAACAAAATCCTTAGTCCACACATGACACTACACGAAAAACGACTTTGCGTATATTTGTGTGAGTATTTGTCCATTAAATATATAAGGGATGTGTATGTGTCTGTGGGTGTATGTTTAATTATATGTGTGTTTTTAATTGTGTACATTAAAGTGCATGTACACCATTTGAAACACTATATTAACGCTAATTGCCTAAATTACATTTCAAATAACGCTTATGTATTGTGTATGTGTGTACACATACACATAAATATATAAATATGCACATAAAGATACATGTTGCAATGTGTGTATCTGTGTACATTCGTGAGTATGGGGGAGTGAGTATACGTGTGTGGATGTATTTGTGCATTTAGCTAATCTTGTAGGTTTCCAAGGCACTAACACGTAAAAAGTACAATGACGTACAGGCCTTTGACATAGATTTCATTTACTACAAGTCGTGTTTATGAATCAATAGAAACGCAAGTTTTAATTTAAATGTCTATTTACAACCAAGATGCCTCTTATGATTATTATAATATCTATCTATCTATCTATCTATAAGTATTCTTTTTCTGAGAACGCCGGATAATAGGTGAAACATTTTCTCATATATATATATATATATATATATATATATATATATATATATATATATATATATATATATGATATGATATGATATGATATAAATATAATGTAGACTAATCTCGGCGACGGTATTTATTGTGATTTCGATCCTCAGAGAAAACTTAACGTTTTATGTTCTCATGCCAAGCTAAACTAGTTTCACTAATTGAACGCTTATCTAGAGATATCATATTTGTGAAATATACGTCCATACGTGTAAACGTGTGTATATAAAGTTGGGTAAATACGCTGAACAGACTGTAGTTATGAAATGAAACTACGTGGTTTCTAAATTCTAACTGCTGATCACCTGTGTGACGTTGCGGTGAAGGCTCTCTGAAAGACACGAATCAAACTCTCCAGTTCATTTGCCTTTCAGCCACTCATCATTATGTATCTTCATCAGTGAAATGGAAACGCCGAATGTAGGAAGAAATGTCCTTCTCTCTAAACTAAATCTACGTAGCAGCATTCATACCCAAAAAGTTTCCTGAATAAATGGTAACGTTTGAGTACAATGACAAAATTCACTCCTGTTTAAACATATATCTATGTGCGTTTGGTGTTAACTTGACTCTGCAAATTTTGTTATTATTCTATTTATTCGAGAAGAGTGAGCAGCGTCAGCCTTGTGATAGAAAGATTGCCCTCAAATGCAAGACCTTAACTGAACACAAAAGAGCAGTAATTAGGTCTGGACATAGAATAACCCTTGAAGCGATGTCTGAAGTACACCGAAAGCACTTACGTACATGTACACACAAATATACACATTTTATTTGCATTTATTTATTGATATGTATATACATAGCTTTCTCTCTCTTTCAACCTATTGAAATATATATATATATATATATATATATATATATATATATATATATATATATATATATATATGAGAGTGAGAGAGAGTATGACGAGAATTATCAGCCCGACCCACTTACTATTATCAGTATTTCAATGACCAAACATTAGAATATTGATTTTGGAAAGTGGGTCGAGCCGAGAACTTTTCAGTACTTGTCATATATTAGCTTCCTGTTTCAGTATGAACGCATACAGTAATCTGATATATGATACGTTTGCGCGCATGTGTGTGCGTGTGTGTGTGTATCAATAGAACAGCATCTACTCACGTGTTTGTGATAGGATTTCTATTTACATTTTTGTGTGCATCAGTACTGTTGAACAACACTTACATCGAGTTGTAGTTGAAGTACTCTATACAAGTTTCGTTATCAACCAAAGGACGTGGGTTACAACTCCCATCTTGTATACCATTGATAATGCGTTCGATTCTATCTGAGAACTACATTATTGCGACTTTGTTCCAGACTTAATTAAAATTAAGAAATGTCCGTATGCACATTGATACCTGTGCGTGTACGTGTGTGTTGATCTCAAGGTTTATGATGTTTCAAGGCTAGTAAATATATATATTGGTGGGGAATTGTGCTATTACGTGTGAAAATATATATATATATATATGTGTGTGTGTGCGTAAGCGTATGTACAAACAGGTAAAGGTAGTTATACTGGCTGAAATATGTACAGGTTACCTCTGATTATTAGCTTCTTAAGACGGCACCGATAACATCTCAGAGACATCAACTCCATAAAAACAATTCTATTTTCGTGTTATAAATGATCATAGTTTTATTTCAATAAATTTGTGCGTCAAACATTTCTTTATATATAGATATGTTCTGTTGGGCAATTTTATATCTAATTCGCCTTATTTTTTTGTATGCTGCCTTTTAAAAATAAATTTTAATGAGAAAAAAGAAAACTTTGTCAACGGGTTCGAAAAATAAATTGTTTGGTTTTGCTGTCATTTAAATTTAAAATTCAAATGGTACAAATAATAATAATAATAATAATAATAATAATAATAATAATAATAATAATGTGCAGCACGCTTTTGAGAAGCCTGTATAAAGAAAAACGCGTGTACCGGTGAAGTGAGCGTTGCACACCTTTCTTTCGTATTAACTTATGAGTTAGCATATATGTACTACTTTATGTGCATGCATGTAACTCTTAACTGAACTTACTCAGCAAAAGACCATGGTGATGTGAGGATCGAACTCACTACATCAATGAGAATACTAAGATAATTGCTTAATCAAAGCTCTATGGTAAGTGCTAGATGAGGATATTTGAAAAGTTAAACTTATTCTGGCACAAAACTTTAATATTGGGGCACTTGGAATCGAACTCACTAACAAAAATGGTTTATTTGCTAATTATCGACCCGCGGTAATTACACATAGTTTGCGAATGTATATGTGTTAAAATTTTTAGTTGTGTATGTGAGAGAGTGAAAGAAAAATAGAGACTTCTTTAGTATTTATCAGTAGAAGTGCGTGTGTAGGCATCGTTTCTCTTAAGGAATCGTGTTTGTAAATACATCCATGTGTATGGGATATTTTGCGAGTGAAAACGAGTACAAATAAAGATTCATATTTGCGACACCATCTTTTAATGAATGGCAGCAGTATTAATTTTGTTTTCTGAGAAAAGACAAGACTCGATGAACTTGTTGTATGCGATTGCGTAAACTGGAAATATTGCTTACTATAAACATACACGAATGTACTCACACACACACACACACATATATATATATATATATATATATATATATATATATATATATATATGCCATACATACATACATGTGTACTTGCATGAATAGAAATTGAATGAATGAAAGTAATTCCAAAAAATAAATAAACAATTTGCTGAACAAAAATCATACGTGTGAGTCTTACTATCTTAGTGTGTGTATGTTTGCATGCAAACATTTACAGAGTACATTTTGCACAATATATATCTTACACATTAGAAAGAAATATTTTAATGTGTATAAAATGTAAGGTCATGAGGTGCTAAGTGGATTCTGCATCCAACTACATTTAACATATGGTCTAATAATACTTATTTTAACTTCTTAATAGTTTAGTTTCTTAACTACAGATTTCGATTCGGCAATTTTTATGCACTGTACAATGCACAAACATTTAATCGTGTTTTCATATACTTGAGTGAGTGTCTTTAGGGGTGATTATGAATCTGATCTATTTTGCATATGTGTATTTCTTTCTTGTCAAATATATACAGGCGGATTTATGAATTTCAGTTCTGTTCAAGGATGTGAACATATTTAGGGTCCTTCATGTGCATGATACTGAATGGTGTTTGTTTGCAGATGAAAACTTTGTGTGTTTGTTTGTATGTGTATGTATTTGATTGTGTATGTACACGTACATAAAAGTTATTTTTCCTTACGCGTGCACACGGACTATGATATGCATGAGTGTAGGTTTATGCAAGTGTTTATGTATTTAGTAACCCCAACCCTTGTCTAGCCTAGGGCACAAACAGCGGAACATATCGGGAGAAGCGAATCTACTATCAATTGTTTGTGAAATTTGCTAAACATTCCTTGATGTCAAGCAGGCTATATATAAATACACACATACACACAGGCATATATATACACACACACACATATATATATATATATATATATATATATATATATATATATATATATATATATATATGCAGCCTGGGATGAGCTGCTTTTCTTTTTAAATATTTACTATATAATATACGATCTTATTGATTAATACTAAAAAATTAATAACGTGTATTGATAAGAAAGGAAATTATGTTGAAAAAATACTTGCTTTTTTTTTGTTTTTTTTTAATGATTGCATTTTTCAATCTTTAGGTGTTTAATATATATAATATTCCTTTTATTTTTTTTTTTTCCAGAGTTTTGCTAATACACCCTTTGGGACAGAAACAAATTATTATTGACCGAAGTCTTGAAGTGTCATCTTTCTTAGATTTTACATAATTGAAAAGTACAGCAAAAAATAGAAATAGAATGAGTTAAACATTTGCCTAACTGATGAGTACCAAATTTAATTAATTCTCAATTCAAATAATAAAGATCGTGCACAGGGAAGAGAAAACTGAGTTAAAAAGACAACAACGGTTTTATTACTTAAATCACAATACTATCCTCTAATTCAATGCAATTAAGTACTGAAAACTGGTTAGTAATAATTAACTATGATAATAATGTTGTTGGTGGTGGTTGTGGTGGTGATAGTGATCTTAAACATGGTAGTGGTGGTGATGGTGGTCGCCTTTACTGTCGTGGTGGTAGTAGAATTAATAGTAAAAGTAGTATTCGGTGGTGATGGCGGGTAGTAATCTGCAGGAAGGATGATAACACCGACGGTTTTTCTCTACCATAGCGATGGTGGCGGTGGTGATGACTGCAGTGGTGGCCGCGGTGGTTGTTCGGGCAGAGTACTTGTGAGTCATCCACTGTCACCAGCGTAAATCCAAGCACGTGATAAATTCTCGAAACGCAAGCAGTCATAACGGCATTGCAATCCTCGGCACAATTTCAGGCGCTCGCACACGCACGCTTGCACAAGCATGATCGCGCGCGCACACACACACGCGCACACACACACACACACAGCGAAAGGCAGACATTAGAACTATATACGCACGAATAACGACACCCAAACACGTGCAAAATGGTTTGCAAAGCATATTTACAATATACAACAAAACAAGTGTACACAAGTATAATGAATTAAAAATAAACGTATATCGTTTTTTCTAACCAACTTAAGATACCTTGTAGAACGCGTATTTATGTAAGTATGTGCGCGAACACACATGCGCGCGCGCACACACACACAGATAGATAAATAGAAAGAGAGAGAGAGAAAGTGAGAAAGAAAAATTGTTCTATGCAGAAAATGGATTGATTAAAGTGAGCGAAGTATATTTTTATATCTTAAAAATTCTATTTTACAACTGGTGTTTAACTCCTGATCTTAGGAAATCCATTTTCATATGGAATCAAGACTAAACATTTACATACGGAATATATTTTAAAATCTACACGCTGTTCAGATTCTTTTATAAGATTCTGTTATAAGCTAGGAATATCAGGTCTTCAGAGAAAATTAAAATTGAGTTCTAGTAATATTAACAGTCATAAAGACTGTTAATATTAAAGAACCAATTGTTATACAAGCACAAACATCTTTTTGATAATCTTTACTTAACTAATGTAAACATGGGTATGCACGGGTAGTGAAGCGGCTATCGGCACGAAAGTGGAATCGACACACCGAGGGGTTACTTGCTTTGCTAAGAAAAGGAAAAATTTGAATACCAAACCGTCGAGATAGTAACATGAAACTTCCCTATTATCTTTTCCAAGAAAGCATGGCCGTTCACCGATAATAAAGAAAATTAGGCTGTAGAGAGCCATGATCGCCTACGTCCCGAAGAGATATGATATTTAAATTATATATAATGCGCATAAAATTTCAACAGTCTTAATTTCTATCAATCAACTCAACTTTAAGTAAAGATTTAACAAATACAACTGATCTTATAAAGAGATCAGTATATGCATATGTTGTGAAATAAATAGTGTATATATTAATACACAGCTCTTATATTAATACACTGTATATGTTCGTTGGGCGTGAAAAAAAACATGTATTCACATAGGCATACGATCGTACAGATAAGACATACCATCCTGTGATACATTACATGTGGACGCAATACAGCAAGAACTGTAAGTGGCCTAATTGAAACTGCTCCATCATGTCCCAAACATGCTCAGTGGCGATCATGATGAGATGATGATGGACTTGCAAGTAATCGAAAAGCTTGCAGAGCATGTTAAGTGAAACGGGATTCGTTTGAATGAGTTGGGGCAGCATATCGACTTCCTATTGCAGGAATGGCAACAGAACAATGTGAATAATGTTCCCTATACAAACACAAAAGTCGAATGAGAATTGTAAATTATGGCACACCACGCCATGTTGCCAGGATTTGTGCTCGTGGAATATCACTATCTAGGTTTAATCGCTCACGGTAAAGAACATCACCTGCATGAAAGTAAAATCTGCCCTCATCACTGAACCCAATTCAATCACTCAGGTGAACCCAATTCAATCACTCAGCTGACCCTTTCATGAAACCCTAGTGGTGACATGCACAAAGCTGTTATGGCGTAAGTGGAGGTTTTGGCTAGAAACGTATACATGTAGTCCTTTGACAATTTTACATTTCTGAGGGCTCGTTTGCTCTGATCTGTGCTACAGCCATTGTTCTGGCTGCCACTTCTGCTCTTGTAATATCGATCTTGATGAAATTTTATATCATATAAGCATCCAGAATCACTATTACTAACATCAAAGCGATACCGACACGTTCCGTCCCACACAGTCAGCACTTCTATTAAACGACCATCCACCCTAACGAAGTCTTACAATCTGACCCACCACAAACGACTCTAATTTTGTGTTTCCATGTCATGACGCCTCTGCTTGATGAATCTTTCTTTATACTAATTATGCCACTTTCTAAAGGTCAGACACAGACCTTGTACTTGCATGGGCGTTACAAGATGTTCGAATACTTTAATAATTTCATCAGGATATCTACTACTTTTTGTTATACTCATGGTGTACTGAGGTCAAAATCGACATCGTCCTTTGGTGTATTGTAATTTCATTTTCCGTCAGTGTATTTGAAGTTCGTGCATGTTATCTATATACATCTATATATATCTATATCTATCTATCTATATATATATATATATATATATATATATATATATATATATATATATATATAAATGAGAAGTCATTAAGAACATAGATACAACGTACATTTTAAAAGAAGTAAAAATAGTGTAAAATACTGAATATTGTCTAAAAATGTATAAAAGTATGAGTAGAGATGGGTGAGCTTGTAAATTGTTATATAAACCCACTTCCTATGCATGCATATTTCAATGACTGTACGTATGATTTTATTATTAGTATTAAATATCATGAGATGACCATACAGAAAAGGGGGAGATATAATATATTCAAAGACCTTATGCAACTGGTAAAAGTTTTCACTTGTGTTCGATATATATATATATATATATATCAGACAAAAATAAGATTGAAACATTCAATGTAGACAAACTTTGATTCATGTGTTATGCACTGAGAAGGAAAAAAAACTATAAAACAAGTAATAATCTATTTTGCTTCGACTTTGGTGGCTGATTTTATAATCTGTCAGGTTATTTTATTGCTACGCTTTTTGTTAGTTGATTACACGTGATGGAATGTAAAGGTATATTTGTTGAATAATGATAAAATATATCTGCGCAGTTAGGATGAATGTCAGTTCGTTATACAAATTGCAGCTATTTGTCAAAAATGACCTGAATTTCGAAGTATTAGATATACATCTGATGGAAGCAAATTGAGTACAATGCCTCACAGATATGTGTCTCATGTCGAGAGAAAAGTTACAAAAAACCGTCTTTGTCAGTCTAGGAAATGTTTAGAGGAGGTTTGGCAATAAGGAATTGTCGAAAAGGCCAAGATGTCGAATCTTTAATCACGATCCTTTAAAAGAAAATTTTAAGGAAAATTGGATGAAAGGAACAATAGAAAATTTGAAGATCTATTTTCAACCTTAATTTTCGCTGAAGAATGCCGAACTAGCGTCGATGGACCAGATAATATATGCCAGAATAAAAATGTTTTTAAAGACACGTATTTTATAAAGTAACAGAAGTTTAACGTCGATTATAAACTTATCGAGCATTTTGAAAAGGGAAGTAAGCAGTTAACTTCTCAATAAAGATGAACTTT
The DNA here is from genome assembly GCA_963932145.1 of Acanthosepion lycidas. Taxonomy (NCBI): domain Eukaryota; kingdom Metazoa; phylum Mollusca; class Cephalopoda; order Sepiida; family Sepiidae; genus Acanthosepion; species Acanthosepion lycidas. Next base: position 69,436,317 of record OZ010596.1, read on the forward strand.
GGAACTGCATGCTGTGAAGTCTTTTTCGTGTGAAGAAATACAACTAAGAAAATCAATGAATAAACTTATAAAACTAACTTGATTGAGTACATATTTCACATTAATGCTATCTTTACCAATTTACAATGACGTTGTTTTTAATTTTTGTTCTAAATTGTATTCTTTGCGCACAATTTACAATTAAAAATTTTAATTTCAACATCAATTGTTGACTCCGCAAGATCCCGATCTTTTCGGTGGTTCAAGAAAGCGTCAGATGTGAAGATTTCTATTATGAGAGAATATTAAGTGGGCCATCATGCCCAGCCGTTCTAACAGTCTTGGGGTCTACTATTAGTTCAGCCCAAATTCATTCAGTGACTGTTTTTTGCAGCCGATATGATACACTCGTGTCTTATCATAAGTTTAATTAATGTTACTGTGTAAAAATAGCATACAGACCATTCGCCAGATACAAACTTGGGCTTTCTTTTCTTAGACTTTGTTCTTCAATTTGTCATTCTGATAATATCTATTTCGATTAAAAACATAAACCTCAGTTCAATAAAACGGCTTTTTGAAATTAGCATTGTATTTTTATGAAAGGTCGTGATAACCCTCCTTTAACTCACTGAAGTATAATTCTGGTTATTCAAATGACTCTGACACAAATCTATCAAGACAGGTGAGAATATCACTAATGACGAAACATCGTATCTTCAATACGAGCCGGGATCAAATTAGCAGTATGTAGAGTGCAACATATAAATTCCTTAACAAAACGCATCTATTAGTAGACACAGTGAAGCGTATTGTTTTTTGTTTTTTTTTAGATAGAAAGGCAAGATTCTATTGGATTTCTTAAAAAACAGAAAAACTAACATTGTGCTAACCATTACATTGTGACGCTGACTAAATTGAAGCTCTGCATTTTCAGATTCAAGCTTGAGGAGAAAAAACCTTTTCTTCTGCAAAACGAAAACAACATCTCCCATACCAGTTGGATGACCAAGAATCATGTTGCAAATTTAAGTTGGACTGTGCTACCACTCCCACCGTGTCGTCCAGATTTGGCACCTTCCAATTTTCATCTGTTTCAGTCGATGGACAACGTGAACAACTTATTCCTGACAACGAAATTATCATCGTTGCCATGAAAGTGGGTCACCACCACTAATGTAGATTTTTACTAACACAGCATGTAGGCTCTTGTTCATTGCTGTCAGTGCATAGTCTAGAATGGTGATTATATAAGAAAGCAAGTTCTGTAGCTGAAAAGCTGCTATATCCAAAACTGTTATTCTTCTACACGCATCTCTTGTACAAAACGTGTAAATAAATAGCATAACTGTAGGAAAATACTTCCTGTTCATGCACACACACACACACATACATACACACATAGCGATATATATATATATATATATATATATATATATATATATATATATATATATATATATATATATGATGAATTAATGGATTTTTAATCGACTTTGTCTACTATAACTCCAAACGTTATTTTAGTGGATACCTATGTTTGAGTAGACGCTCCTTTTTTCAGATAATTTTAATTAAATTATGCAATTAATAAAAAAAAATGTGCTCCCCGACAAGGGTGACAGTTGCATTCCTCTTTGTAGATGAAACCACCGTTTGATCCGACATGCTTTACGTCACAGCTCAGTATGGTTTAATTACTTTTTTTAAAGAATTCACATCTTCTTGTTCAGATCTCCTCGGAAGGCCGTATCTGTTTGATTTCGTATCTGAAACGTAAAGAAATTAATGGATTTTATATATATATATATATATATATATATATATATATATATATATATATATTTAAATCGACCTTATTTCTCATTACACCAAATGTTATTTTATTAGGTTGGTGCAAAAATAATGACGTAATAATGTCGTTTTTTGACGTATTTTTTAACGTCAAAAAACGACATTATTACGTCATTATTTTTGCACCAATCTAATACTAACACCCTATGATATAGATGCCCTGTGTGAATTACATTTAGTGGTAGTAGGCCTTCGTCGGTCAGGGTTGACCATAGGCCTCCATCGGTTGACCATGGATAGTATCCTAGTTATCTCTTTGGTTGGTAAATCGACGGCTGTGACTGCAGAGGCCAATACGGAAGTTACAATCTCTGTTGCAGAGGTCGCATGTGGATTCTGTCTCTGGTCTGTTGGAGCTGTCACTTTGCTTTCTGTGTGCCCGCCTTTCCGTGGTGACTTGTGTCAGCTTCTTCTCCCCTGACTTGAGGTGTTTTGTCAGGGTTCCTCTCCACTTGGATCGTATGGCTGCCAGGCTCTCCCAGGATTCTGTGTTGATGGCCATAACTTCCATGTCGCACTTCCAGAGGCCAGCTCTCCATACAGGAGGTCTTTGGGGATGCGGCCTTCTTGCATGCGGTGGACATGACGCAACCAATGGAGTCTGCGCTGTCTGAGCATTGTGAACACGCTGGGCAGATCCGCTCAATACAGGAACTCAGTGTTGGGCACCTTGTCCTGCCACGCTATTCTCAGGATACGGCGGATGATTCTCATGTGAAAGTTGTGCAGACGCCTTTCTTGCCTGGCATACGCGGTCCAAGCCTCGCTGCCATATAGTGCGCTGATGACGCAGGCTTTGTACACTGTCATCTTGGTCTTCACCGACAGCTTGGGATTGATCCACACAAGTGTTGTGATGCGCGCAAGAGTTTTGGCTGCCTTCCCGATTCTCTTCTCAATCTCTGCATCTAAGGAAAGTTTGTCAGTGATGGTGGTGATGTGAACTGATTGACCGCATCGAGCTCATAGTCGTCAATGGTGGTGTTTCTGTACCTTGCCCCAGTACGTTTGTCTTTTTCAGGTTGATGATCGGCCCGAAGTCTCTGCAGGCCTGGGAGAAACGGTTCATCAGTGATTGAAGCTCACACTGTGAGTTGCTACCGCTGCATTATCAGCAAAAAGCATGTCTCTGACAAGGGTTTCACGTACTTTGGTCCTGGCTGTGAGGCGGGCGAGATTGAACTGCGCGCCATCTGATCTCGTACACAGATAAATCCCTTCAGTTCATATGCCGAATGCATGCTTCAGAAGCAGAGCGAAGATCCCGGCTCACAAATTCAAGAAACTTTATTAAGATATACTTCCCGGAACGAGAGGATGCGAATACATGAGGTGCTCTTTTATTTCTTTTAATATGAATATTTTTCATTTTTTAAAAGTCGTCTTATACACGAACTGTGTTTTCCTTTCCAGACTATTTATTATTTTCTTTTCCTAAACAATTTTCTAATTTTTTCTCAGTTATCTTTTCTTCTTTTTTCATATTACTTTTTTTTTTCTTCTTTCCTTAATATCTATACGTTTTATTCCTTTTTCCTTTCTTCATCTTCATTCGCCTCTTTACAATTGTATGCTTTCTACTTGTCAGTCTTTCTTTTTTTTATCTCCTCATTTTCCCCTTTCTTTCTGAAGCATTTTTTCTTTTTCGCTTTCTCTTTTTGTTAGTTTTCTATGAGCGTGTTCCAGATTAGAAACAATTTTCAATTTCAATAGGTTTAAATTTTGAATTAAAAAAAAGCCTAATTTATTTAAATTTATCAATATTTTTAAAAAATTTAGAATAGAGCACTTATTGCAGCAGGATAACATAAATCATGCAGCAATAAGTCCTCTGTTCTAAATTTTTTTTAAAATATTGATATTTTTATTCAAAATTTATATACGTCCTCACTCAAAATAGACTTTTCTAACATGAAATTATCTCGCGCAAAATATGCTGCATATGACAAAAATTTATTTAAATGAATATTTTGGAACTGAATGACTTTGCAAAACAATGATTGACTATATTTTAATGTTCTATAATAATAATGTTGATTTGATTTTAATGTTTGAGACATTTAAAGAAACTGCTATCAAACTGGCGCTCGTAAAATTCTAACATTGTAAGTTAAACTTACAAATCGCAAGCGACACAGAAAAGCAGAGCTGTGGAAGATGAAACAGTTTTCCCATTTCTCTCATAGGTTATTACAATGTCGCTCTTTGAAGACAAGTTTAGTAGAATAACAATTCAAAGACTGATTACTGAAGACGATATGAATAAATAGAGAGCAGGTGATTCACTCAGAGTCGAAACTGCTTTGCCAGTGAAAGAGAGAATGAAATTGACTAAGGAACAGAAGAACGAGAATTTCAACACTTTTCAGAGGAAAAAGATATTTAATAAATAAAGGAAGTTTATGAGCTTCTTAAAATTCTTCTTTATTGTGGAAGATAAAGATAGTGCTAATACATATATATATGTGGCAAAGTATTTGTGCATGTATGCGTCAGTGTGTCAGTGTGTCCTTTAGAAGTACGTGTTTGTGCACGTATGTGTTAGTGTGTCCTTTAGAAGTAGCCATACAGGGAGACATGTTGAAAAAAGAAAGGAAAGAATATTGAGTTCATTGAATTATTGTGTGAGAAAGATTTGAAAAAATTAAAAATAAACAAAGAGATAATTTTGTGACATTGTCAGCAAGAGTGCACAGCAACCACATGCCTAAAGTACGAAATAAATTCTGTACATAAACTCCCATATATATATATATATATATATATATATATATATATATATATATATATAAACATTCGTATACACTCGACTGTTGACTACTCTATGACTGTATGAATGGATGTGTCTGTAGAAAGTTTTTACAAAAATATTATACAATTCTTAAAGTAATAAAACCATTAAAGAAGTCATGTTGTAATCTGAAATCTCTCTTACACAATTATGAAAATGACAATACAGTGATACTTGGCGTGCTGTCATAATTGTATGGACATATGGAATATGTACCGCCAATCTTTTCAATTCACTTGTGTTTAACAAGTGAATTGAAGATTGGCGGTACATATTCTTCTTCTATTCCAAGCACTTCGCGGATATTTTCCTTTGTAAACCTGGTGAGATGTTATATTTCCATTTATCTTGACATTTCACATTTCTTCTCTGTTAATTCATAGACAAATATCTAACTAAGCCTGTTAATATCTATCTCTATCTATCCCATTCTCGCTATATCGATCTGACTAAAGCTAGTAATATTTTGCGTACATAAATACGTTGAAATAAGCTACACTCACACATAACGAAATACAAATGCAATACACACATACACATAAATATATATATTGATATAGATTTGTAAGGAACGCTAAAGATAATTATTAGGACAAGGGACAGGATATGGAACTTGGTTCAAAATGAGTATTATTATGGTTCAAATTGATATTATTAAAAGATTTTTCTTTTAAAGACCCAAAATATTTTCATGAGGCACAAATTACGACAAAACATATTTGAAATATATATAAATGGAATATAATGAACCATTTTCAGTCTGGGACCTATGTATATAGATAGATAAAGGTGAGAGATTTAGCATAATTTCCAGGATTTAGACGGAAACCATTTCAGTGTTTAGTTTACTTGTGTAATAAGATGTCTTCATAACCTAACACTCCTGAAGCTTCGGGGAAGAAACAAGAAAAAAAAATGGAAATAGAATACTGTTGGGTTATATCATCATGAGTCAAATCGGGCTTATACATATATATATATATATACACACCTTGATAATTTTCATCAGAAGACGAAATGCGTTGATGAAATGAATGCGACGACTTCAGTGCAAATAACTCTGCTTGTTCTCCTCTCTGCGCTGATAACACCTAATTTACCTGCACACACACACACACATATATATATAGATATATATTGTCATCCACAGACATACCGTTTCACTGTATCACAGTGTGGCTAGACGTCCGATTGCTTCAAGCTGGGATCGAAAGCAGACCGATTTGGTATCAGTCAGAGATTCTACTTATTGTCGCACGGAAGAAGGAAGGGAAATATTAACGTTTTCTATGCGCACATATAAACTAATATTCAGGTGGCGCTACTTTTTAGCGAAGTCTCATTTTTTTACCTAACTTCTAAATTCTAAATATCATAGCTCGAGAGTCCCTCAAATTAGAAGATTGCATACAAAATAGTAATGATGAGTCAAGTGTGTGAAGATAAAAGAAGGTGGTAGTGAGTGGAGATTTTGTGGATAAGAAGGATATATAAAGATTGAAACTTTACGTCAAGATTAAAGTGTTCAGAAAACAGCCACGCAGCAGTCTGTTCCACAAAGTGGTGATTCTTTAGAAGAAGCTGTCAGAGTGTAATGTCCTTCTGAGGATAAAAGAATGATTCATCTGCGAAGAGATAATGTGGCGTATCCTAGCAGTAAAAGTCTGAACTGGCGGATCTCAAAATGGAGCTTTTCTTAACATTTGCAATCTAAATAATTATAGGTAACTAAACTCTTGCAATGTTGTGATTGTAGGAAAGAGACTGCAAAATGGAAAATAAATCATCCTCCATATGACCGATGTTATCAAGGACTGAAGCGTGTGGAATGACTAGCTCCAGCCAAGGAATGACAGCAATACACCATTTTTGCCCAGATCTAACTTTTGTTAAAAAAAAAAAGGCGCCAGATACTTCCTGCAGCGATAGTGTATGAGCTAAACATTTTTCCAGCATTCAGTTATGTGTTGTACTTCCACTTTTCACTGGAGTGAACTTGAGAGACATTGCACTTTCAAATAAGTATTCTCATTGAGAGTACAAATGTTCATCGTGAGCGGGAAAAATTTAGGTTTTCAACAGTGATAATGAAACGATGTTAGTTTGGTTTTTGATGTATTGAAAGTGATAAACCGGTTATTTTATCATTGAGCTCGGTCAAGGCATAAATCAACTGCAAGGCTCCGATTATCTTTGTTTTGAGAAGTGCGTTCATAAACAGTGATATCATGTTTCCTAAACAAATAGTTAATAAAAAAAAAGCCGAAATAGAGTAGGGCCGAGGAAAAAGACCTGTGGGTTGTCATTGATATTATGAACCCCAAAAACTATCCATTCACAGCAATGTTCATGAACCTACCTCAGAGAAAGGACTTGATGATTGCGTAAATTACTCCAGATATATCACTGCAACCACTTGGGACACTATTTGTCAAAAGCGTTTTGTATGTACAAGTCCGTCGCTCTAGTAACAAATCTACCTTCAAACACATAAGCTGATTTTGAGAGAAATGAGGGATAAAACATCTGAAATTGAATGTGAGGAGGAGGAGAGAAATCCATAATTTGCCACTGAAATGTTTATGAACTATACCTCATCGAAGAGTTTGCTAATGATATTAAGCAATCAATAAGGCTATACTGCAATAAAGATGAATGATGACTAGCATTCTTGAAAACAGGACAAATAAGAAATTCCTTCCACAAGCTTGGGAAACATTTCTCTTTCAAATAGCGGTTGAAACAAACTTTGCCGGGGCGTAAGGTTCTTAAATACTACAAACATATTTTGTCTGGACCATCGTAGAATTACAGTTTCTGATGTGTCTGGAAACTTTCCAAGCCGAAATAGTAAAGTGATCAAATTTGTGGCTCATGAGAGGATGGCCTCGATCATCTAGTGTAGTGTTTGAGGCAAAAATCATTGCAAATAACTTCGGAACCATTTATAGTAGTCGAAACAGATGATATTCCTCTCTTATGAACCTTAGATATTCTTCAGAACGTGTTTGCCATGGTTGTTGAATTCGGTATTAGTTTCGTTAACTGCTTTCGGTGATAAAGATGGAAATAGTGGTTACAGTGAATAATGTCCGCAGTGTATTCAGATGCGTACCAAGTTTGACAATTTAGCCATTATTTGTTACTTCTTGAAAGAAATGAAATTATTGATACGGGAAAGGATCCATTCAGTAATGAATGGGGTTATTCTGGATGCTTTATATTTCAATAAAAAATAGAGTTTCACCAATGGAATAGCTAAAACTATCCCTGTCAAATTTGAATTATTGAAAAACTATCTGATAAAATGAAACATTAGGGGAATTTTTCATTTGGCATAAATGTTTACACAGACACAGTGCAGGGAGTGATCAGTGAAATCCAAGGAAGGTAACATAATAGAGAAACGTCATCAGGACCCCGGTGATGAGGAAGAAATCTAATAGATTCGCGTGGTCACTTACTGTACTGAGAAAACGATCTGGGTCAGCAATAAGACTTTGCTGTATCTCCCTTCATCATCGCTTTGTTTGAGTTGACTAATCATTCTTTATGGTGGACATTGAACTCACCACATATGTGTATGCTAGCTGACGGATAGTCAGACAAGATAACATCAATTTTCTCACTTGTTCGGTCAAACATCATAATATAATAATTGATAAAGTAAATTTCTTTAGATGTTTGTCTCGGTAAGCTTTATTCAATTCACGGAAGTAGATTTTTCTCATTCTGATTTCCATTCCTAGGTGGGATATAACTTTTATCACTTAATACTCACCAGTTTTATTTACCATTGTGTCGCTTGTCCGGTTCTTCCACTAAAGCAAAATATGTCACTACTCAGCGCTATTGAACCCAAGAATTGAACCCACAGGGAACCAGGTGATAAGTTTTAATCCACTAGATCACATGCCTCTTGTACAATTTTACATCAAAATTAAGACACCTTAAACCTAATGTCTCTACCATGGTGGTAGGACTATATGAATATCTTAACTGGGATGATGGAATGTTTTTAGTATCCTTTGTTTCTTTATCAGAAACACCCAGATAGTATTCGTTTGTTTGTGAGATCTATCGAGTTAAAGGTTACCAAGTATAAAGACAAACACCCGAAGAATACTGGAGGGTGCAACGGCCGAAACGTGGTGAATATAACAGTCAAGATGAGCATGTTGGATCGAATATAATTGGTAATATGAATTCAGAAATTGCATATCAGTTCTGCCCGAAAAATATTCTAAAATCTAATGGCTGTTATAAGAAGAAAAACAAGATCGTTTTCAAAGAGAAATGGACTAAGCTAAAAAAAACTCGAGAAATAATATTAAAGATTATTAAGCGACTCTCATCGGTATGTCCAGATGCAATGGTTTCTATTGAGCATGTCTGACAATGTGGAAGATGATTAAAAAACAATATTCTACAAAATGAATTTTGCTTCGTGTTTTCAATGTAACATTGTCGGATATCCTACAAGAAAAGATGCTGATCTTATAAACTCAAGGCCTGAAAGAGCAAAAACCTTAAAACATACTAATTAGCAAGTCGATCCAATTTGAATTTATATCACTAAATGTCATCGGATTGTTTACACCAATGAATAAATGTACTTATTTCAAAATAGAAGTGTCTGATTCCTTTTATCTTTCTGTACATAGTCACTCTCCCCTTCCAGACACACATAAAAACGAAATACAACTTCCCAAGCAAAACAACTAAAATACCCCAAAATAAAAATCGGTCATATGTCTACAATCAGAACAAATCCCGACAAAATCGGCAACAGTCGGAAAAAAGAGAAAAAAATTAAAAAAAAAAAAAAAAAGAGAGAGAGACAGACAGAGAGAGACAGAGAGAAAGTGAAATGAGCGAGTGTAAAGTAAAAAAAAAAAAGAAAAGGACAAATGATCACGACAACCTACACATAAGTACATCCGCGCCAAAATATTTGCAGCTCTCCTGCAGGCGAGTTGAAAGTTCTCATATAGTTGTCTTTTTATTAGATAACAGCGTTCAAAGAAAAACTTTTAAAAGACTTTAACTATTTACATTCGAACTGTTGTTCCCATCTTTATTGTCATACTCACAGCGTTTCGGCCCAAAAGCGAGTTGATGCAATTCAGTGATTTGACCTGAAGGGTTGTGAGTTGGCCACAGCAGATGGAAACAAAAAAACTTGGAGAATTGAGTTACTGAAGAGAAATGACTGAAACTGTGATATCCAGAAGAGGCATGGCACGTGGAACTAAAACTGTCTACAGCGGTGTTTTGTTTTTAATAGATATTTAAATTTAGGTCACTTTGGTAAAAGCCTACTTCTTATGGAGTATCAAGTGAGGTCTGAATTCATTAAACATTTCACAGAGTCTCTTACGAAAGAGTCCCTCTGAATTGTCTAATATGAAACACGAACTTAATATCAATAGAGTTACAACGTTTAGTTCGTTTGCCATGGAATTCTAATCAAGGATCAGATACTTTGGAAAGAAAGCCGACTTTGACATGTGAGAGAGCATTTCCCGAAGTAAACGAGCCAGTCTTAAAAGCTATTGGTAGTAGGTTCGAGTGAGACAAAATTGATTGAAGGAGACAATGACTGATGTAGAATAGAAGTTAGCAGATACAAGTCACTGATTTTTATCCTTATTGAATTACTCAATAGCGTAACTTTCTGCCAAAAGAGTTAAAAGGCATAAAGGATCTCAGAAACGCTGGTGTCATGAATAACTGCTGAGTTTCAGAAACGCTCTCAATAAGTTCTCGTTGAGAGCACCACATATACTGCCTTGTAGCAGACTACTATATATTTAATTAATATCAATAAGACCAACACCACTACTGAGAAATGATGTCACTTCTAAAAGTAGTTCCAGAAACATTACATTATGATAAGTTTGACTGGAAGTAAACGAAAGGCCTATAGTGACGAACACACAGACACATGTGGAATCAAGTCAAACATTTGAACAGAGCTGATTGTGCGTGTGTGAAGTTGATTGCGGTTGTCTGTATAGTGGGATGTGTGTGTGTGTGTGTCTGTCTGTGTGTCTGTGTGTGCGCGCGCTCACGCGTATGTGGGAAAAATACACATTCAATCGATATGTTTCATAACACATTAAGTACTAACGTAAAACCACTTCACAAATATTATAAATACAATAAATAAAACAAGGATAAATTAATATTTTGCATGATTTACAAAATTTATTTGTTTGCCTCAAAAGATTTCAGCTCCACCACTGGTGATCCGTGTTCAAATCCAGCTAAAAATGTAAACACTAATTTGATGAGGAATTTTAAAAGTAAACATTCGCCTATTTGGAAAACTTACGCACTAATTTGAACTTGCTCTATACCGGCTGAAGCTAATCTTAATAAATATATATATATATATATATATATATATATATATATATATATATATATAGTGATATGTTACGTGAGTTGTAATAACTTCTGGTGATAGTACATTCACACTTTTTAAAAGTTATATATCTGGTTATTAAATGAAAAGTACGACTCAAGGAAAGCTTCTACCTTAAATGACAGCTCTCGTTTCGAAAGTGAATTTTTACAAATTAAATTTACCAAATTTGGCAATATACGGAAGCCGTTTTACATATTCGTGAGTAGTGCTTCGTTCTTTGAATGTTTTTTAAGTTAATGGATTAATTTATGCCACTGACATCTTAACCTGTTGACTGAACAATTGCTAGAACTGTATTTAAAGACCAGTTGATCTCAAACCACACTGGGGGGGCAGCTATGATTTCAATCCAGATCAAGATCTCATTTATAAATATCTACATTGTACACACAATTGAGACAGACTTCGTGAATTTACTGAAATAACTAAACGAAATAAATTAACAAAAATTTTCGACCATTTTGTCACGGATTTGAATTCTAGACTATGAGCTTTCTGTTACTAAATATCTATTACTGACAAGCGATAAACTCATAGGCAAACTACTCCCGGCCGAAGTGGGCAGTCGTTGAATATCAAGTGATAGCAAGTTTCTTCGAATCTTTAGCAATTTCATCATCCTAAATACTGATATGATTTGCATCATCTTAATCCCCAATTCCCACGGATCTCCAATTATTCCAGTCTCTTTTCAAGAGTCTTAGGTATTATGATCAGGATTATACATTTTTTCTATTTTTTTTTTTTTTTTTTTTTTTTACACGTACATTTAAAAATATACGTGGCTTACAGCTTGGTCCTGATATTTTGTCCATTTTCCGTCACTTTCACCCAAAACGCTCACAATGCATTCAGCCTTCACACTCTCTCTCTCTCTCTCTCTCTCTCTCTCTCTCTCTCTCTCTCTCTCTCTCTCTCTCTCTCTCTCTCTCTCTCTCTCTCTCTCTCCCCCACTGAGCTGAATGAGTGAGATCCGTTCGAATTTTGAGTGCTTAACTTTTCCTATAATGACATGAGTTTGTGGGTTCGAATAAAATTATTTGCACGATTCCTAACGAATTAATGTTCCTACCCAATCATATATACTATTGCATTCACTGGTAGTCTTATCAATGTTCCCCCATCCACACGCTCTTTCTCATAGCTATGTGTTTGGACACGCATGTGCTAACGGATATTACTTACATATATACTTGTGTATACGCTGGGTGTCGTGTCTGTATGTGTAAATGGGCATTTAAAAATGTAAACACATACCGATGTATCTTGATTCGGTTACCTGTGACTTCTAATTTCTCTCCATTTGCACGGACTGTTCGTTATTTACAGTTGAAGTACTGGGTCCACACATGTCATGTGCGCGACCGAACAAACAGACACAAAATACACCCGCAATCGTACCTAGCTAGAAATTGTCAGCAGGAATGACACACACGCGCTATATATATATATATATATATATATATATATATATATATTATATATATATCGGTGTATATACACCTGCAGACTCAGAGAGAAGAGAGAGGGTGAGCGTGAGAATGAATGAATTCATTAGATATTTAGATATACTGGTAAATTATATGGATGTAAAAGAATTTCTTTAAATGTGGAGAACCTTCCTGCCTTAAAAATCAGCATTCGAAGTTGGCACTGGTGTTAATATAACACAACTGTTTCATCAAGTATTAAATGGAAAGAGAAGTCGATAGAAAACTTAGATGTTGATTTTGCAAGCACGTAATTTTATTGGTGGTTGACAACTCAGAAATCGTGTAGCGCGCAAAACTTCAATATTCTACATGTCCACCTAAACTGCAAGAGACGACTACGGCACACACGCGCACATGTCGGTACCAATTTTGTGAACTTGTAGTCCTTAAGAAACAGATAGACATAAAACAAACAAAGTCTTTTCTGCATCAGTGACTTTTTTTTTCTATCCCAGTTTCTTTATTTATCTACGATAAAAATGTCGACAAACATTGGAAAAAGCATTGAGAACTTTTCTTAAACAAAAAACATTTCTTTGACACAGTGAAGAAAATGTGATAAAGAGCCAAGCTACGCGTTCATATTTTAAACTAAGAAAATAGATACGAGGTGAAAAGAATCCACGAGTGCACACACGTACTTGTCAGTCAATAGAATTAAGTTGTACAAACACACAGACACATAAATAAATGTATTACGGTAAATCATTCGAATGTGTTTACCAAGCAAAGGAGAAAAGAAACATACACACACACACACAAACACACACACATACATATGTATGTGCCAGTGTAAGAGAGAAAGAGAGAGAAAGATCGTATATAAAAGATATGTTCATAATCAAATAGGTGTTCGTTCCACATTCATGTCATACGCATGTATGTACGCTGGGTTAGGTACAAACCCACCGATGTCGACGGTTGACTACGGAACGAACACACAGATACAGCCATATGGAGGCTTACACACTTGAAAATTTTAAGAAGTGATGCCGTTTTCCGATTAATCACTGTCATATGTACACACACACACACACACACACACACACACACACACACATTATTGTGTTCCTTAATAAATGTATCGTTTTTTCTATATTACAATTATACTGAGCTTTAAAGAATTTAAACCAAACATCTTATGGGTAATGTGCGCCTGCTTATTTTAAGTACAAATTTATAAAATTAATTATTATTCCAAATAAACGCGCGTGCCCACAAATACGATTAGTTTCTGCGTATTTCGTGTTCATAAATCTATAAGAGAGAGAGAGAAAGAGAGAGAGAGAGAGAGCGTCCATCAAACACGCAAACATATTTGAACTTCTTCTTAATTCGTAACTAAGTCAAAAAGTGTCATACTTTTAGTTTTCCCGGATAACTGCGATAGCTGACAAAGGTGTGAGGCGTCACTCCTGTACGTGCTATCAGTCTCTCCCGACACATATATATATATATATATATATATATATATATATATATATATATATATATATATGTATGTCTATGTATATATATAGAGAGAGAGTGTGTGTGTGTGTGTGTGTGTGTGTGTGTATGTATTTTAATTTTTATTTCAACACACAATCCTTACATCACAATTTCTTTTAAAACAGTTGTCTGTGTAGCCGATTTAAAATATTTCATTTTTACAGACTTTTCATTCAAATATGCATTATTTCTAAAAAAAAAAAAAAAAATAAGCGTACATAAAAAAACGTGACTAAAAAATTTTTAAATAATTAAATAAAATGATTTACACATCTCTGTCCATTTGGACGAACTCATCTTTATCCTTTTTTTTATTAGATTCCCGTTTGCCGTCATTATAACTACGTATATATTTTCTTGGCATACTCGTTAAAATGATCATGCCACCACTTATAAAATCACAGACCAAACGGCTTTTGTATGGCGTTGTCGTGCACATCACACGATATACATACATATGTGTATGTACACGCATTTGTCTCCATGCATGTTTCAAGATAACACATTTCATTTAAATCCGATCCTAGAAAAATAAAAAGTAAAAATTAAATTACAAAAACTTCTCGTCCTAACATTTTGATAAACACTACAAAAACAGGAATCGAAACGAAACAGAGAAGTAGATGGTGTGATTACTTACTAGCATTTACATACCAAAGTTAAACACACTTTTATACAAATTTTTCAGGTATCAATAACATTTTATTTATGTCCGGCAATAATATATGATTTCGTTTCTCATAATCTACTTCATTTTTTATTTAAATTCCTGATAAGAAAATGTTTTGTTTTGTTTTTTTTCCGTTCATCTCACATTTTTTTTTACTTCGCTATTTTCTTCTCTCTATCCAACTTTTATTTCTTCGTAGTCATTATTTTTATCTCGTTTCAACTCTTCTCTTTTTCGTTCTTTATGTAGACTTCTACTTTTGAGTTTGACGCTCAATATCTTCGATCTCTCTCTCTCTTTTTTACTTTTTTTTTTTTTTACTTATCTCTTTTCTGTCTTACCTCTTTCTCTCTCTTTCAACACGCACACACACATGTAGGCCAACCGTGGCCTTGTTCCAAATTGCGTTTAAGGGTGATTTTCTATCAACTATGTGGTAGTGCGCATCTACGAAATTAATTATTACATATTTGGTTTAGTTAGTAATTTATATTCATATCTGTGAGTGAGTGTGTTAATGTTCATGTGTGTCTGCGCGTGTGCGTGCGCTGATAAATACGTGCAAAATCCATTTCATTTCTGCATTCATTTACTTTTCAGTTTTCAGTCTGTTTGTATGTCGGACTGTCCATCGGTCTGCTCTAGTTCTACTTGTTTGCCTATATTTATCTAGTAATCTACCATTTGAATCTGTTGACGAATATTTGTATTTCGACGGTATTCAATTTTTTTTCCACGTCTGTTTGCTTCTAAAACTCTTTTCTGAAAGAAACCAAAACAAACTTTTGTTCCCAAAGTAAAGTGGAAAAACCTTTTTTTTTTTTTTTTTTACGAAACTCACATTGAAATCGTCAGAATCGAACAAAAATACGAGACCGAGAAAAACGGATAAAAAACGGATTATTAAATTAAATTAAAAAAAAACTCTGTACATTTTTTTAATTGGTGGCTTTAGTTTTTAGTTTAAAGCTTTTAGTGGCGATGCGATCAGTACGATGTTGGACCAAGATGAAGATGAGTTGCTATCACAAATGTACACGAATATTTCCAAGTCTAAATTTGTGACGGCTATGAATTTTTAGAAGATTGAATGCTGTCATCTGGCTATTTTGTGAAGTTGCTGTGGGGATGACATGTAAGCGGATAGGGGATGCTGTGTAGTTTGATGAAAAATAACAAAAAAAAAAAAAAAAAAAAATGGCAAAACTTACAACAAATAAAAAAAACGAAACTCATGAAAAAAACGGTATTTTCAGACTAATTTCAACCTGATGACAACATAATCCCGAATGTTTTGATGATGATGATGACGACGACGACGACATAAAATTTAAGATGATGTTTAGTAAGTTGACGATTGTGATGATTAACTTAAAAGGTTGTATATTCTAAAAGGTACATTGAGAAAAAAATTTAAGAAAACAAATTTATGTTTGAAATAAAACAAACAAAAAATTAAATTAAATACTTCGTTACCAAAATAATATATAAATAAAAGATGACGATATTTGGTGGCACACTCAAATTTCAGTGAGAAGCGTGCCAAACTTCAATCCGGTTTTGCTCACACTTCCTTTTCTGTGACACTCGACGTTCTTTTGCTTCCAAAACGAAAAGAAAGTTGTTTTAATAATAATAATAATAATAATAATAATAATAATAATAATAATAATAATAATAATAATTGGACTACATGAATAAAAATGGAGAGAAGGTTCGTGAGGCAGAGAAAAAGAAAGAGGAGTGAGTGAATGAAAAAAAAAGAAAGAAATGGTTTGTTTATGTTTTCATTTGGCCAATGTGGACAAAGCAGTAGGCGTGGCTTGTATGCATGCGGTTTAGCCCCGCCCACGGCTGCAGATTCAGCCAACGAGAAATGAGCGGAAATTGACAGCCGGTATCATTTACTGATGGCGATTTTAAAACTCGTCTGAAAACGAAGGCTAAGCCAGTAGTCACGGACTCATGTCGAGTAGCAAACACGAATGAGAGCCAACGCAGCACGAAAACCTTCGCAAGAAGGCTTGCGTTAAAACTCTGGACTGATACTGTACAAAGGAAAAGTAAAACGGAAAAAAGATAAATATATATATATATATGTATATATATATATATATATATACATGCATATATATATATACATACATATATATATATCGAACGGCTACAAAATCTCAGGAATCAAGCAAAAACATTTTAAACAATCTCATATCTACAATTAATACAATTTGTGATAGATAAATATATACACACAAACACACACACACACATATATATAGCTCTGCGCACAAGAGAGATAGAGAATATAGCTACAGAAATAGCATATTTATATATATATATATATATATATATATATATATATAATCCTATATCTGTCTCAGTCTCTACACGAACAGCGCATAATCTCATTGACAATTTTTTATATAAATTCCTTCGCATTTTTTTTTCAATGTACACAAGTTTAATGTGTCTGTCTGTACTTTCTTTAGTAACTGTACCAGGAAAGTTGTTTTTTCGTCTAACAAAAACTTAAGGAACCAAAAAAAAAAAAAGAATTAAAACATCAACCCTGCCTACCCGTCTCCCAACCAAAGCATGGATTTATCTTAAACTGGTGGAGAAAAAGGATTTTTAAAATGTGTTTAAATTATGTGAAAACTTGAAAAAGGCATCAAAAAAACCATTCACTTGAGAAAGGTTGACATCGTGGCGGATCTACTGTTTCAAACGAAGGATACCTTACAATAATCTCATCTGCAGTTTGTCACTGAAAGTGATCACACACCTACACACACATAAACACAAGCACAAGTTCACTATACCTTTACCATACATACAGATATACACATACACACGCACAATTTATATATATATATATATATATATATATATATATATATATATAAATATTGGACAGATACATTTTTCCAAAAGTTAAAAAATAGAAAAAACCTACTCTTCGAAAAAAACAAAAAAAAAGACAGTCTGTTTACGTCCCTATGTATATAAACGCACGCATGTGTGTATGTCGCTGTGCCTATGCGTTTAATTACGTACCTTAAAGTGAATCTGAATTCGCCGTGAGTGCGTGAAAAGAAGAGAAAGACAAACATCTAGAGCGTGTACGTACCCGTACGTACGTATTTGCTCGTGCACACGTGTGTGTGTGTATATATATATATGTCTATATATAAATTTAGATTTATATATATATATATATATATATATATATACATATATACACATCTTTCAACTAAGGATATATATTCGTAAATTTATTATTTATTTTTATATGCTTATACTGGGACAAAAGGAAACTGATAGATTTATTTACCCCTTTCGATAAGAGACAACAAGCTAAAAAAAAGTTGGGAAGTAAAAGCACGCTACTTAACCCGAGAAAGAGAGAGAGAGAAGAGAGAGAGAGAGTGAGAGAAGTCGGATTTAGGGGTAAGGCAGACTGTGACACTTATACGAAATATCCTCGCACCAGACGGGAAGCACTGTTACATTTATTGCAGTGCTGTCGTTTACTAAGTAGGAGCGTGCCTGACTAAAGCCTTACATTCCACTAACTGATACATCTCGTATGTACCCACGCGGGGCTCGCAAAAAACAGTGGATTTACAACACTTAACATTAATTCGGAAACTTTTACCCTTTTAAAGAAGAAAAGAAAAAAAAATCAACACCTATTCTGCACGCAACATAAGGAGGGGTTTATACAAAAAAAAACATTTGGTATATTTCTAATTCTTTTTTCTTCAACAAAAATATTTTATTTTAAACTTTTTCTTTAAAAAGTGTGTCTAAAACATTATAAAAATCTTAACGATTACTGCCACTTTTATTTTAAATATTAAAAAAACAACATAAGTGTCTATTATATTTATATACAGATTCTAAGAATAATTTTTATTCGTCCGATCAAAGCACGGCGTGGACATTCATAAAGCCAAAATAATAGCAAGATTCTATATTATGGATTATTTTAAATTAGCAATTTTAACTCCAAGATACGAGGAAGAAAGAGAGAGTTGATGTTTTTAAAAGAGAAATCAATGTGTTTTTATTGTCGTATGACTATTTACATCACGAACTAAGACTGTCTTCCTCCCACCGCAAGTCACGTGAAAATCAAGTACCCTTTTCCACCTCATTACTACCAACGGTTTTCGGTTAACTAACTAAACTTTCAAATCCGTTAGTCACTTACGATAAACCATGGTTCCTCAAAATACCTCCATTATAACAAGCGCGGGTGCAACTGTGGCCGCTTCATTACTTTTTGGTTCGCAACTCGTAGACCCGAGTTCGCATACGCCTTACACCGACGCCACAAACTGCAAGAAATCATCGAACCACGTCAAAAGGCCGATGAATGCTTTCATGGTCTGGTCACAGATCGAACGGCGAAAAATTTCAGAAGTGCAGCCTGATATGCACAATGCTGAAATTAGCAAACGGTTAGGTCGTGAGTGGAAATTACTGAATGAAATCGACCGCAAACCTTTCGTTGACGAAGCCGAGCGTCTTCGGCTGCTACACATGCAGGAATACCCGGATTATAAATACCGACCACGAAAGAAGGCTAAAGCCGGCGGCGGGAAAAGCGATGGCACCAGCAGTGGAGGAGCAGGTGTCAAAGCATCAAAGATTTCATGTAAAAGTCAAAAAGGAGAAAAAGCAAAACAAAAATTAGGCGGAACCGCAAACAATGGCATCGTCAAATCTTCTACACTAAACACGAACTCTGTCAATACAGCCAATAGGCTGAAATTAAAACTGACCATTGATAAGAAATTTAAAGAGAGTATCAAGGCTAGTAAGAGTGTGGCCGTACCCGCCAGCCAACTGACCCCACCGGCTAAGGTTCCGTCCAGTCCTTCCATTTATACACCTTCAACACCTGAGACGGTGAGTTTCTACCCAGAGGAGGTTTTCGAAACTCCAGCCGCTTCTCCACAAGAACAGACCACGTATAAAGTGATTCAGGGTTTACCTGTCGGTGGGGCCGGCGCTGGTATCGTCGGGGCCTCGAATATAGTCGGCGGTATCACAGTCGGCTCTGGTGCCAGCAGTTTGGTCGGAATTAGTGCAGTTGAAGGTAAAGTTTTCCATCAGCAAATTACCTTGCCGCTGACCACAGCTGGCACGACGACGACGACGACGACAACGACGCAGTTGACTACGAATCACCCTGTAGTTGTAGCTGACCATCAGGTAGACAATGCACCTCTGGCCGATTTGGATAACCTGACCGATGTGCTGCAACTGCCCAGCAACTGGCAGCTGGAGTTAGGTAACCTCGATCTAAGCAAACTGGCTGACGCTGACTTCAATTTGGACGTTCAGAGTCAGGTCAACTCCAATGGCTCGCATTTCGAGTTTCCCGACTATTCAACACCGGAAGTAACAGAAATGATTGAATCGGACTGGCTGGAGACAGGCATCACACCTCTTATTTGTTAAAATCAAGAGAAACAGACACACACATAGACACACACAGAAAATACGGAGATTTTCTTTCAGAGATGAACATAAACAGTCATGTAAGAATGCCTGTGTAAGTTCTTTCTTTTATCGAAACAAAAATAACCTATTATAAACATGCTGATATATGCTGCGAGTGGGAAACATTTACATTTTCATACTTATTATAACTATCATTTATTTTTATCTTGCGTTTCTAGATCTGTAGGCAAATTTAAAACACAGACACACACACGCTCACAAGTGAGACTAGCAGTAGTGTATGTGTGTGTGTGTGTGTGTGTGCTTACATTGCCCCGAAGGTGTATTAATTAGTGAGTTATTTTTCTTCTGAATTTAAAAAAAAAATGTTTTGATATCTGGGTGGGTGACGCGATGTGCAACATAAATAATAAAATAAATAAATACATATTTTTATGTGCTTGCCTAGACATATGACCTGGACACACGATGAAAATTAATTTTTTCACAAACACCGAAAAGCATTGTTATTAATACCATTATTTTTATTATAAATGATAAATCTTTCACAGTGCAAGAAAACAAATAAACCCTATCACTGCCATGTACAGACTCATAGTCTTATCTATCTACCTGTCTATTTATTTATCTATCACTATTTATTTATTCTGAATTTTTGTTTGCTATGGGGTCGCATATTATTCCTGTTCTGTTTTTCCATCTCCCCCACCCTTGTACAATTTACTTGTAAATTATTGAAATTGTTTAAATTTAATTCAAATTCTCGAACGAAAATGCTGTGAAAATTTCGCATATGTGAAATGAAACGAATTAAAATAACTTGGCGATTTTTTTTTCTTTTAATAATTTCATTGGCTGTTACAGTCCAGTTATTTATGATTTCCTTGAAGGCTGTTCTGAGAAAGTACCTCAATATTAAGGATCAGTTTTCGTGAGAAATTTTCTTTTAAAATCTCTGATCCTTCCTTCTCAACTCTTTGTTAATTATGATGATGACGATCTAAACCAATACACACGTTCTTCAAAAACCCATTCTCCGTCAAACTACTAAAAGAAACAAACACACCTTTGCATTCATTACCCCACCCTGCCAAAAAAAACTTAATGTAATTGATGTATGTACCGGTGTGAAGGCTTGTACATACCAGTGAAATTTCTTGCATACAATACAACCAAAATATTGTTGTAATATTGTATCTCTTATTTAACAAAAACAAATGTGGGATTACGTACATCACGTGCGCATATGTATACTTATTTGAATTTTGACAGTTAACCTTTTTTTTTTTTTTTTTTAATTTTGAGTCTATTTAACTGTTCTATAGAAAACAAACAAACCTTATGTCTTCCTTGAATAGTTTTCCTCGACATGCGTGTGTGATCCAGTGTGTATGGACCGATCTGATACAGTATAAAATCAAAGAATAGATAGATACATATATAGACAGGCACAAGATAGATAAGAAGTGATTTTTTTTTTTTTTTCAATACTTACATTTATGTACGCACACATATGAACACGATTATGTAATTCTTATCTTTTTTTACATACATATCATCTGTGGATTGATAGCAGTACTGATGGGGTCGGGGGTTCTCATCGTAACCACAAGTCTGTATAAGAAAACTTGAATTTTCTTTTTGTTTTCGTTTTCTCATTTAAACTTTAAGTTTAGGAACACACGCAACCATTCATTCGAGTGCATTTATTCGCCAGCCTCGTCATCTTCTTTGCAAACTAAATTCAGTTTGAAATATATTTTGTCATTGTAATCATGCGCATTTATGGTTCTTTTTTTTTTTTTTTAATTTCTAATTTAGTTACTACCAAAAATGTTCGATCGTGTCATCAGGCAGCGTAACCTTAAGCAAGTTCTTGTTGGCCTATACGTAAAATTTTCACTTTGTTGGGTCCCCTTCGCAAAATTTTGATTTAGTGAATAATAGTCTCATGGACAGTTCTAGTAACTCGTATTATGTCCGTTTTTTATTGTTGTATGCTGTTAAAGTTTACAACTTCTGCTAGTTAGAAAAAATAATTCATTTTTAAGATTTTCTTTTTGTTTTTTGTTTTTTCGGGATTGATTAAAAAATAACAACAACAATAGCAACAAAAACACAACACTGGACCAAAAATTTTTCAATTCGTTTTTGTTTATGACAAATTAACTTTTTTTGTAAAGCAATTGTTTTGTATATATATTTAAAAAAAATGCAAATTTAAGAGAGAGAATCGAAAAAAGGCAATTATCTTTCAGTTTTTAGGATTTTTTCTGAGAATATTTTATTGTTGCTATTACTGTAGTTATGTTTTTAAATTTTTTTACGTATGTTTTTTAAAAATTATTTTTAAATGAGAGAGTAAGGAAAACCCATACCAATGCCACCCTTCCAATTAGAATTATTGATATGAAAAAACAACAAATTTTATTTGCTTGATAACCCCTCACCACAAAACTTATTCCAAGCCTTACATAAACAATGATGATATTTCGACAGAAGACTATATGTAAAATAAATAGAGAAACTATTATTAGCTGCTCGGAGAGAATCGAGCCTTTATTTTCATATTAACACTTTGTTTTTGTAAATGGAATGAATACAAAATTTGAAATTCCGAATGGAAAAAGAAACTGAAAAATAAAATACGAAACGAAGAAATGATAATAAAAAAAAAAACTGATTCAACTTTTTATATTAAAAAGGTAGTGGAAAAAGAATAATAATAAAAAAAAAAAAACATGCTGAACTAAAAATGAAAAAGAAGAAAAAATTCTCTCAAGAAAAATGAAAAACTAAAAAAAAAAAGAAAAACGAAACGAATACAGAAAAGCGAACATTTCGTTTTTTACAGGATGATGAACATTATAAAAACTATCAACAGAAACGGTTTTGAAAACCGAACTATAGAAACGATGCGAAAATTGAAACTGATTCCAGCTTGTTTCATTTTTTCTTTTTTTTTTTCATTTTTTTTTTTCTTTTTTTTTTTTTCGTTTTTGGAATTTTTTGTTTTATATTATAAAGAGCAAAATATTAAAAAAAAAAATAAAAATAAAAAAAAAAAGAGGGATAGAAAAACATTTTTGTGTTTTTGCAAAATTCGTGATGTCGGTGGACCATAATGAAAAAGATATACATGAAGTCCGACAACAAATATTAAAGTAAGTTGAGAAGGAGAAGGAAAATCAGAAAATAAGTTTTTTCTTTCTTTCTTTCATCTTTTTAAAAAGAATTTTTTTTTTTTTTAGGTATATGATCTGTTAATATGTATATTTCACGGATTTCTTTTCTGATTTTGAATTCAAAATTTGTACTGTAAATTATAGTTGTATTTTATATTATGAATACTTTTGACTTTTTTTTTTCACTCTAAATCTGTATTGAACGGGTGTAAGTGTGTGTGAGTAAAAGTTAGAAAAAATGAACAGCGAATGTAGAAAAGAAAAAAATGTGAAACCGTTTTAGACAGAATAAAATTTACAGAAGCAAAAACTGGGCAGGAGTTGCTTTTTTAATACTAAAGAAAATTTATAATTAAAATAAAATCTTTAGTGGGGTTTAAATAAATTCACTCAGTAACCAGTATCAATATTTGGGGTGTGGGTTCGAGAGGGGAAGATGTACAAATGATATTTTATTTTAGAGAGTATTATGGTCGTATAGTCAAGAAAAAATGAACGAAAGAAAATGAATGAATTTATGAAAGCGAGAATTAAATTTTGAGTATGAATGAAATAAGCAAGAAAAACTGTGTTGACAAAATAGACAAGAAGTTTAATTTATTCGTGAGAGTAATAACCCTCCCAACCCTTCAAATTAAGAAAATAATAGAACCACTTACCCTCTTTGATTAAAAACCATATTTGAATATTTGTGAGCATATTTGCACTGAATCTGAATCAGTGAGGAAAAGAAAAATGTTTAAGCTTGTTCAATTAAAGACTGATTACTGGGAACAGAAAAAAAACTATATTTTTGGCTAATTACGAATTACATCGAAGACAATTGTACATAATCTGATAAAGTAAAAAATATTGCTGTCATATATACACGTGTTCTCTTATTTTTATTTTGTGTGTGTTTTGTTTTTTACATGGTCTCATATTCTGGGTAAGCAAATGAATCTTTTGTCTTTAAAAAGAATAAATAAAACGTGTAAAATATTAATTTTTGCAAAGATTGAAGATTGTGATACAATGTTGAACTTATTCTTAATCCTTTTGTAAGATTTCAATTAATTTTCTTCAGTTTTGTTTTGCAAGATCTTTTAGTAGACAATCACATCATTTTTATTAGGATATGAAATTAGTCCATCAAACATTTTGCACGCGAACATTGCTATACACAATGAATGGAATCAAATAAAGTCAGTTTCTTCAGACAGACGACGACGACTACTACTACTAATAATAATAAATAAATCCATGGTCTTGTTACAAAAATGTAATGTTAAAATGACTCCATTTTTATTTCATGCTAAATCATGACATTGAATTGAAAAGTGAAATTATTTTTGTTGTGGCTTAAAAATTTGTTAAAATCTGTAATGAAAATGCATTATCCAAATATGAAACCAAGCATGTCAAAAATTGTTTTCTTTGTCTAACTCTAACAGAAATTGTGCATTTTGTTTACATGACAGAGATCCCAAGACGATCTTATAGTATGTCTGCTTCCTTTACAAGAACGCCTTGGAACATTTAACACAACATATGGCAATTGGTATTGGTCTCTCTGTGGTCAGTCAACATGTCCAAATCTTGTAGATAATTTTTGAAAAACAGAATTCACTTGTGAAATTGAAAGTTGGGTTCCTCGTTCTTCTGGGGATGCTGATATTCCGTCCACATGGATGTTATATCGGTAATAAATTATATTGTTATTTCCCCATATATAGTTATATGAGCTAAAATATGTGCTTTATAGAATGCAAATTATCTTAGTTTGTCATAGTTTTATAATGATCAGGTATCCAGTAAGAAAAACAAATCCTCTAATCAGCACCGTATGAAAGAACTAGAAAGATTCATCTGATTTGTCGTTTAGCATAAAGTGAACCCTACCTTTACCAGGTGCATTATTGCAAGTACTACATCAATTGCGGATGACGGAAATTTTCGTCATTGTCGTCTGAGTCCAAATAAATATTTCTCCCTGTAATTGTTTAATGTTTGAGTGAGGGAAATAAAGTATTATTCAAAAAAAAAAAAAAAAAAAAGTGTCCGAAACTAGAGTGTCCACTGTCCACACTCAGGAGAGAAATGGACCGAATACTCATAAGATTCGGACAATCTGGTATTAACGTTATAACCAAGTCTAACAGAAAATAATAATTCAATTTTCTGTAATCTAACAAAAACTAGGCTAGATATACTTATTTCTATATTGCAGGTTTCTTTATGCATAATTTGATATTATCTTAGTTTTTTTTTTCTTTTGTTAACGTATTAATCGAAATGTCGAATTAATTTCACAATTTTTTAATGAAAATATAAGTTATTTGGTTAACCACCACAGAACAAGTCAGGGTGGCAATGGGTATCCCATTACATGTTAAACCAAAATTGTTTAAGCTCTTACGTTTAATGAATTACCTATTTAGGAAGAAGTTATAAATGCTACATAATTTAATTATGTTTCTACCTTAATTTCTGCGTCTGTTTTAAGTGATTGGAAAAATGCTCTTTACATGTCATATGACGTATATTTGTCCATGTGTTTGTAAATTGCATATGGTCAGGTTTCGTTTCGTTACAGTAATACAATGTGCAAAGATATAGGCAAACACACGTAAATTCTTATATATGTTAATCTTAGATTAATGTAGCATAGGACCAGGCGTGGGTAGTAGGACTGTGTTGCACCCTTGCTAGCTTTGCGATATTTGTTTGGCTTCATTAAGCACTACGAAATGATATGTTGTACTGCACGTCTATGAAAAAGATACAGATATCTTACATGAAAATACACACGCACATGTACTTAGGAGTTTTATGCTGTTTTTTTTTTTTTGTTTGTTTTTTGTGTGTGTGTGTGTGTGTTTTTAAACGACGCCTAGTACAGGGCCAGACCAGTGAGAATAGAACTTACAACCAATAGCCTGCAAGACTATCTTTCTAACTCGTGCTCTAAATGTGTGTGTGCGTGTGTGTCTGTGCATATGTTTATGTCTGTTTTACATGGCGGAAAGGAGAACCTGATATTTGTGGGACGAAGTCAGATTCATGAAGATCCTCAGATTCTGGTAAGAAATGAACTTACTATCAATAGCTTGTGAATCTCTATCCTATCGTAAAAATGTTTTCATTCAGTCGGAAATATGGATTGGTTTAAGCGATTTATCGCCAGTTGGTTGATACTATGATAAAAGCAAAACAACAATGTTCACTTTGAAATAACTAAATCCGAATATTGACAATGCTTCAGTTTGACATTTTCATATATTAAACTTTCGTGTTAAGGTAAAAGTCTGAATTTTCAAGACAGGTAAGTCACTTTTCATTTGGCAGATTGTCATAACACAATCTTTCTTTCTACTTCCCCATCTTATTATCTAGTTTTATGCCATAAGTAAATATAATAAAAAATTAAGCTCGTTACAATCGCGTTTGCATACGTAAACACATGTGTGTACGGTATAGGAGTAAGTGTGTATTTAAAATTACCGTCAATGGTTAGCGTCAGACCCTAGTTAAAAATCAACATTTCGGGTGCCAATTTTCATGGTAGGTAGGATTTTCTACTTAGAAGATTGATACAACACATATTCTTCTAACACTTATTTCCTGCCTGGCATTGAAGCAAATATCTATGTAAACAGCTATTATGCATGGTACAAGGCTTTGATAGTTGGGTGTCTAGTAGGGATTGCAACATTAAAACCTTTGCTATTGCTCTAAAGTTATTTAATCAAGATTAGCCTAATCCGACACAAGGCCACGATAACAGGGTACCGATTAAAAATTGAAGATAAAATTAGTAGCCTGTAC
>OZ010596.1:69468494-69498494 GCA_963932145.1 Acanthosepion lycidas
TTTAGATATTGATGAGTTATTTGTTATAACAAAAGATGCAACTACTAGTTTCATAGATGTTCCGTTGATTTTGAATTTTCTAATTCAACCAGACCTATTAGGTTCAAGTCTGCTAACACTAGAGAATATTCATTTACCAAAACTGGTCTAAGGAAAATAAAATATGAAAAAAATACTAGAACAAGAATCTTCACTAGCACTACTGAGCGGTTTGAAATTACCCAGAGAAAATAGTCAGAGAAAAGAAAAAAAAGAAAGGCCTCTTAAAATGGCAAAGCAATTGGCTGGTGAAGTTATTAGGGAAGATCATGCAGTTTCCATCAAGACTGATGAGTAGGATCTATCTGATGGTGATCAATCTATAAATAGACCGGAATGTGGGTACCTTTCAAGAACTGGAGTGGGCAACATATGTCTTTGAGAAGTTTGAATATTATGTCGTTCTGATTATTGAAGTTAATCAGGATGATGAACTAACTATGAAAATGTTGGAAAGTCTTCAATAATGATTTTACGGGTTCGAAAATTGTGAAGAAACCGTTGTCAGGAGAATCCTGTCTCCCGTAGATTTCTCGGCTTATAAACCTGAATGAAGATAAGTGGTGGAAAATAAACCATATTTATATGAAATTTATTAAATCAAAAAATATGCCGAGTTTAAGCTACTTCGCAGAAATTAACAAATTTGAATGACAACTTAATACATAAATTTAATTATTTTGTACCAGTTACTGTAGGGTGCCAACATATCCCACATAATATTCCAACTTACCCCGTGGAACATCTAGGGAGGGCCTTGCAAAAATTAATTTTTCAAGAGATCTTTTAAGACCTTTGAAGAAAGTTTCGGCTTCATTTGTAATACACATATGTATCTTTGAAAAAATATGCCAGATTTTGAAATATAATTATACTGTAAAAATAAACGATTTTGGAAAGTTTATTCCGATAAACCAATTGCGTTTCGTACATTTCAGCGGTGATAGTTTTGTTCTGAATCGAGTAGTTCCAATAAACAATGCTCAGCGTTTTAAAATATTTCTACATTTTCTGTCCAATGCTTACTCATTAACTCAAACATTAAATCACCCTTCTAATCTGACAAAATATTAAAACTAGTAATCTCAGTTTTCGTCTCACTTGAAATGCTATTCAAGTATAATTTCCAAGATTTGACTTGTTGTCCGTCAGTGAATAAAGCACCCAATTTCTGAGATTTGATATTGCCCATTACAACCACATGATTCGGCATGATAGGATGAATACAATTATAGTTCTACGTCATTTCTCGCCAATAGCTGATTGGCTGTTCGTCTTGATGCCACCATCATTGAGGTATGTCCAGTGTCACCGCGCTGAAACTTGTCATTTGCTCTCGTGCGGCCGATAGTTTGTCAGTCTGGTTGGCTTGAGGGCCACGTTGAAATTATACGGCAGATACGTTCCTAACTGCTTATTAAATATCAACTTCGTTTGTTTTTACTTGTCAGTGTTACAAATGAAACCGATGATGGTGACAACTCTCAATTGAATAAATATTAGGAACATTCTATAACTTCGGAAGCTTTCTTACCATTGAGGTTAAAGCAATATAAATACACACATTTGCATTTATACGCATATATCTATGTATAATTAGGTGTTTATATCTCTATATACGAATGCATATATATGTACGAGTAATGCTGAAAGTTTGCGTCTCGACCAAGCAGAGATTTTAAACAATCTGATATTTATTTGGTCAGATTTTCGGAATAATTATATTAATCTCTCTCTCTCTCTCTTTCTCTCTCTTTCTCTCTCCATCTATCTATCTATTTATCTCACGCACACAAATACACACACACAATATTGTATGTAAAGATTACTTAACATTTACATTGATATTTAAAAGTTAATTAATCTTTTTCATATAATATCATTAACGCTCTATTTTTAATATTATTTTAATATTTTTAATGTTGAGCACTATATATAAAAATATCTGCTGTTTGTTAAATCTTAAATCTCATAAATATATATATATATATATATATATATATATATATATATATATATATATAGATATAGATATAGATATATATATATATATATAGATATATATATACACGGATTTAATGAGAGCGAAAATAATATAAATTCCAATGTTCACAGCATTAATTCAAAAGAGGGTTTAATACCAAGAGTACAGCAATAATTATTATTATGAGTTTTACATACGGACAAAAGGCAGTCGCATCCAAACAAGAATGCATTTTGTAGTGAGCAAGTTGTTTTTCTCCGTATGTAAAAATTATAATAAATATATATATATATATATATATATATACAGGTACATATATATATATATATATATATATATATATATATATATATATATATATATATATATATATATATACAGGTACATATATATATATATATATATATATATATATATACACACATATATATATACAGGTACATTATATATATATGTATATATATATATATATATATATATATATATATATATATATATATATATATATATAGTTGTGTAATATGCATCTCGATATGCAGGTACAAATATATTTTCTTTTCCCATGTGTATGAAATCAATTTTCATCGACAACATATTTGAAATAAGTTATTATTTATGATATGTATGCACTTCCTTACAAGCCAAAGTAATTACTTCTTAATAACAAATAATTAATTTCAGTGGATATTTGATGATTATGCAACTTTTTTAGACTATGGCATTCAGATATTCAATTCCACATATTGTATGCAAACGATTTCTATCGGTATTTTGTTATTAAAATCATTGAAATCGATATTCGCTTTGTAAATGAAATTTCATATTTTTTAATTCTTGATGAAACACATGAATTTCAATTTCAATCTTAAATCGTAGCAGTACATTTAATGGCGTACTTTTCAATGCCAGATGAAATGGACATATTCCAATATCAACGCATATAAGACTGCGTAACTGTCAAAATCTACAAACACTTTGTTTTATACAGGTTTAAATAACTTTATTCCACTCAGTCTCAGGAAGGTGGCGCTGTTCTTGTGGAACTAGCCACCAACCTCAACCTCTTGAAAGTGGCCAGATCTTTCGTTCTCAAGGCCAGGAGCAATTAGGAGGCTTTTGGCGGGGGCATGTCATCAGTGATCAAGAAAACGAAAAAAATCTATGCGACCAGGCATCATACAAATGGTCAAATTCGTTCAGCACGACTCGAGCAAGTAGATGAGGATCATAGCCGGGCAACTCAACTCGTCGTAGTCTATAATCAGAAATATGATGATGAGAGAGCATCTCCAACAAGACTCAAGAGAGCTGTGTAATCAGATCGAAGCACTTGCTGAACAAGCTTAAAAACCTTCACCCTGATCAAGTGAACAGAGTAATGAACAAATAGAACGTAAGTACGACTAATTTCTTGCCGTCTATAATTGTCTTATGGGTTGTGAACAACAAGTGTCATGTCATACTGCCGCACTATTTCCTGCAAGGCTTCAATATTTACCATAAAAACCTCCATCGTATGCATGATAACTAACATCAATGGAAACCATCTGATTCATGCAGAGAACTATCTGATCCAGGCTGAGAAGCATCTGATCCAGGCATACATCAAGCTGTCCTTGAGGAAATTTTAAACAATTACAGTTTTTCTGTATTTAAAATGTGCAAATTATTTTTAAAATATTTTTATTGAATATTTTTTGTTTATAATTATAATTTGTTTTCAATTATCTAGCGGATCCTATATATTGGGTCTAAAAGCCTTCATACTGTTTTCAAGCGACAATATTTAGAAACTTTTATTTAGAATTATTCAATCACATGTGTCATTTTGTTCCAGAACCCTTCATTTGCTGCGAGACGACATAATTATTCCATTCTCACAGAAATTGGCATCTTACTGTGTGATGAACTGGTATAAAGGTTTCTTACATATTGCCAACGTTCTTTCTATTAACATAATTTTGTAGGGATCGAAATAAGTAGTAATCCAATGATGCAAGGTCAGGTGAGTACGGCTGGTATAGTAGGACATCCGAGCAAAGCTGTGCCAATTTCTACCGGGTCTGCAAATAGATGTGAAGTCTGGTGCTGTCTTGATGGAATATGATAGTCTTCCGATTGGCCAGTTTCGACGCTTTCGTCTATTGCTATCTTTGATTGATCCAACTGGAAGTAGTACTTGATTGAATTCAAAGTCTGATTTTGCAAAAGAAGCCCGTAATACATAATGTCCTTCCAATCTCAGCAGATACACCGCAACACTTTCCTTGGATGCAGACTTGCTTTGGAGTGGTTAATGGTTGCCGATTTCGTTTACTCCACATTGTTGTAAACAAGCAATTTTTCATCGCTTGTGTTTGTTCTTTACAATTAGGAATCGTTTTATTGCTTTTGGGTAACGATTTCTTTAATTTGTCTCTTAGTGATCCACGCATCAAAGTGCTTTCAAATGCCTTACAACACTCATCTGATATATATATATATATATATATATATATATATATATATAGAGAGAGAGAGAGAGAGAGAGAGACAGACAGACAGACAGACAGACAGACAGAGACAGAGACAGAGAGAGACAGAGGCTGTGTGATATGGATTACCTTTTATCGATGTTTCAAGTAGGTTTGCGTGCCTACCGAAACGTTCTCAGTCTTCCAGATCAAAATTTCCACTTCTTAACTAGGTAAACTAGTTACGAACTGTACTGTCAGTTGTGACATTATTTTCATTTGCCAAAATAAAATAACATCACATAATGAAAATGTATCTTATTTCCCTTCATTATCACTCAATATAAATGCATTTAAATTTCACAGTCGGCGCACAAATCATAGACAAAGATGCACTGAAATGTTTACTGTTCAGAATATCAGTATGTTCCATTAATTTCATTTACGTATGAAACGAGGTGACGTGTCCAGTATATATGCGCCTATGTGAGAGAGCGCGCGTCATATATATATATATATATATATATATATATATATATATATATATATATATATATATATATACACCACATGAATGCGTACGCAATTAGAGCAATTACATCGTCTCTAGCGCAACAGTAAGCAAATAATATTTGTGCGAGTAGAGTATGTCACTAAAGATTTTTATTGTTGTCGTCGTCGGTGGTATGATAGTTTTATGTTAATAAATATTGTATTTTAATATTTTCATGACTATATTTACCGCACACTTCGTCTCACCTTCCTTTATCACATTATTAGCATAAAATATAGCATTAATTATTAGTCAATAAACTTTATAGTCTTTTTTAAACAAATATATTTAGATAAACTATTCGCTTCAGTATCTATGTTCCATGCACGAAACTTTGTATTTATTTCACTAAATTTTCAGCCAGAATCTAAAAACCAGAAGTTCTAAAATATTTCAATATTTTATGTTGTGTTGTCATGACTATAATTTTTATTTCCCTAATCAACCTTTAGAAACTATTAGTTTCAAACAAGGAAAGGCATTCAATTTTCAGATACCAAGGATAAAAATCAGTTTTACTTCCTGAAATTTTCTAATTCATTCTCGAGGATTGCAATACTCTTGAATGAAGCTAATTGCAAAAAGATGTTTATTAACGTTAAAAGCTGATAAGAGAATCTTTTGTGATACAAGCAAACGAGATCATCCGAAAGAAAATTAGACAGGTAAAAAGGGGTGGATGACAGAATAAATTATCGACATGATGTAAAAGAAGACAACAAACAATGCCAAGTTATGGTACAGAATATAGGACATTACAAGAAATTAGAAACAAATGCAGGCAGGAAGGAAAAGGGGGAATGGAACAACAAAAACTGTACAGAAATAGAAAGAATAGACTTCACAGATAAGGAGGATATGCATAAAAGAATAAAAGAAATAATAGGACAAAAGAGGTGCTCATCGACAGGATGCATAAAATCGAAAGAGAGAACACTGATAAGAGAAAAAATACTTCAAACATGAATGAATACACCGAAGAACTTTTCTGCATTCACACAAAAATATGGAAAGATCAGAAATATTAAGTATAGTCAAAAGTGAAAATCAGCACTGACCAAGTGGAACAGGAACAAAACAGCAGAACTAAATGGGATTTTAATAGACAGGCTGACAATCTTATATGATTACAGCAATGACAAATACGAAAATAATAAATTAAACATACGACAGTTGTGATATACCCGAAGATATTAGTAGATTTATTTTCATGATGTTGCCTAAGAAGACAGGTGCAAACGAATGTGAACTCCACCTAATGAGAACATAGAAAAATTAGGCCTGAAATAAGGCAAAAACGGTGTGGTTTCGCCAGTTATACTGGAACAAGGAATGCAATATTTATACTCAGAATGATATCAGAAAGAACAACACAAATGTCAAAGGATCTATACCTATTGTCATGTGTGTAAAAAAAGAAATAAGATAGACTCGCTTAATTTTGGCGCCAAACAACGAATATGAATACCCGGATGAAATACCTCCACTTTGTAAGGTCATCCGAACACAACAAAGTTTTTTTTTTATCTAAATAACCAATAACTCGGAGAAGTTTGATTCATAAAAATAGATTCTTTTAACAGTATGTTTTATAGTTTATGCTTTTTATAGCAAGTGTTTCATAAGGTGCAACACAAAGAACTGTTTAAAATTTATTCATTTGTGAAAGATATGTGAGAATAATCCAGAACTTATTCTGGGAGCAAGCCGCCTGTGCATGGTTATAAAATGAATTCAATAAATACACAAGAATAGAAAAGGGCGTAAAATAAGGATGTATCTTCTCACCGAAATTATTCACTCTTTATCCTGTGAGAATAAGAATTCTTAGCAGGACAAAGTTGCTGAGAATATCATAGACTGAGCATGTAACCAACAAGGATGTATTAAAGGAAACAAAAAGGTCACTTATAGTTCGAATCAGAAAGACTTCTTTAAGAATGCTTGGAAAATTTGAAACTCACAGAATATATCGGAGGCAATAGGGTAAGAAAAAAGCAGCTAGTAACCTACATAATGAGTTTGTGTAAATGGTTAGCACAAGGACTAAGAGGTATAGCAAAAAGACAAAACTTACTCAGAATGACAAAAGACATAAAATTGTGAAGAGCCATTATTGTACACGTTCCTAAGGAACACGGCATGTGGAAGAATGTTAAAGAATGAAAAGTGACTTTGACCTCAATTGAAAACAGTGAATTCATAGCGTTCGATGATATTAAAATCATTTGCTTAAAATCAATAACAAACCTCACTAAACTCTCTCAAGCGCCTCTAGAATTTTCCCTTCAAATGTCACGTTTATTTTCCATTTAGACTGAGTGTTTTTAAAACCTTTACTCATATACTGTCGACTGAATGGGCGCTACTAATATTGCAATATCAGAAAAGTTAGATCAACTATAACTTAAGGATTTCACAAGTTTTATACTTTTATCTGACAAAATTATGACTCAGAATCTTTAATTTCCTCACCCAAAATGCTATTTTCTTATGCAAAATAGCGAGAACTCAAGAAAAATTGTAAAAATACGGAAAAAATCACAAGGCGGATGTACATTTAAAACAACTGCGCCATTAAACAAGTGTAACTGACTACAAAACTAATTGACGACAAAATATTTTACGCCTATTTTATTCCAGAAGAGCAAGACTAATGGAACGGGCTATTCTTATTTCGTTTCGATTCACTGATTCGCTTTGCCTTGCTTCCATAAAAATGTCAGATAACGAGCCTCAAAATAGATGATACCTTTCAGCTGCCAAACATCTTTCTAATATTGATGAAAGAGAAAACTTTATTTGCAAAAATTTACTTAATTGACCTAAGGTGATAATGGCGGGGCACCGAATGAGAAACAAACTCACTAAACTAGTAACGGATTGAGAGAAAAGCTTGTCGAATATCACTGTATTTAGACGCCTTCAGAAGTGATACTTGTTGACTATAATCATAAAAATATATCTATTTTTATCTTTTATTTATTTAATTTGTTTTAGAAATCTTATTTGCTCTTCTTTCGCTGAATATGTACAGGAGGTTCAGAAACATGAAAAATGTTACTTTTGTAAAGGTCTTTAAATTAGTTGAAAGTTGCACTGTATTACAGGAAAAGAAATCAATTCAAATTAAGACGAAGAAGGTGCATATGACCTATCAGTTAACAGCACGGAAACTCGAATAGTTCAAATTTCGGCTGAGATGTTTGTATTCACTAGACACGTATGCCATTAGGAGAGACTAATCTCTTCTTCCCTAGATCTATGAAATATAAAGACAGACTGGGTTCTAATTTTAGTCGATGATCAGCCTGGACAACTCTGAATTTAAAACTATGGAGTTGGTAATGGGAAATCATTCTTCTATATTTCTCCGGGACGACCATGTCAATTTTTATGTATATCAAAGCATAAGAACGCTATGGAGAGCTCAACGACTTGTGGATCAATTTCCCACGATTTATAAATTGTAAATACCTCATATGATCCTGGAATTCGCTGTTGAATTATATCACTTATAGTAATGTTAGTTACTTGGACGACTTTTTCTACTACCACAACCAAAGGAAATAGGCCAATGGTAACACTAATGTGTCAATGTTGTTTGGGTTGGTTGTGGCGGGTTACTGTTTGAATTGAATTAGCAAATGAGAATTTTAGCTTACTAACCTAATTTTAATGTCATCCAAGCTGTTCCGACTTTCACCGTGTTAATGAGTTGATTAATTAACGTAGTGAAGATGAACTCTTATTTCTTATTTCATTTTTATTTATTTTTTTTTTTACTGGGAAATTGCCTCCTCTGTCGTTTTGGCTTGTTTTTTTTTTTTTCTTTGTTTTCTTTGATTTTGTACAAATTTTTTTTCACCTTTCATAATTTTTGGCATTATCTACTACTGATTCTGTTACTTTTTTGTTCTCTTTTGAAACTTCTTGATTTTGTCACACTCTTTGGTGCCTCTTGCCTTTCTTCCTCCACATTCACCCTATCCCGTTCTCATTCCCTACTTATACTCTCTCTCTCTTTTCTATACACCATTCATAAAATCGACTTGCTTGGTCAAAATACTGGAATATCAAACTTTATGATACGACAAGAAACGACTTCCTAAACAATTCTGAGATGAAATAATGCCATTGTGTCACATATTGTAAAGACTAGTTTTTATCTTAGCATTTTCTTCTATACATAAAAAAGTCATACAAAGATTTTGGATACTCATATTAGAGACTGATTCCCAGTTTCATAATTGCACTCATTGCCTCATGACTGTCTGGACACAATATATACAGGGTGCGATGGATAAATTGTTGTCTAAATTAACCAAAAATGCCATCTCATTTTAACAGATATTTTTACCAAAATTACACAAAAATATCTTGAAATAGTAATGTATAAATTTATTCAATAAAATCTCCTCTGGATGGTATCACTAATGATCACTCCAAACGTCGTGATGTCGACTGGATATATATCATCCAACTCTTTTCGAATCCTCTGCACTGCACTCAGATTGACACCCCAAAACTCTGGAATGTTCGTATTATAGCTTCTGGCATGAATGCCAATCAGTAAAGCATGTTGTCTCAAAATGTCTGGCGGTGTGAATTGTGTTATGGTGCTCTTTTTCTCACAGACGGTGCCCAACTGACCCTACTATACTGTGCAGTCAACAAAATCAAACAACATGCATGCACAAAATATAAAATGGTGATAATTTACCCATCGCACTCTGTACTTGAGAAGAGCCGA
Organism: Acanthosepion lycidas; assembly: GCA_963932145.1. NCBI lineage: Eukaryota > Metazoa > Mollusca > Cephalopoda > Sepiida > Sepiidae > Acanthosepion > Acanthosepion lycidas. The sequence continues at coordinate 69,478,277 of OZ010596.1, forward strand.
AGAAAATATTAGGTTGGTGCAAAAATAATATCGTTTTCTCACATATGTTACTATGTGAGAAAACGACAGTATTTTTGCACCAACCTAATATCAACCAAAACGTTGTCTTAAAAACACAAAACTATAAGGAATACTAATACTGTTACAATTACTAACACTGCAACGCATTTGCAAGAATAATTAGACTATACCCGCCTCAATGGGGAAGCTAGAAAATAATAAAAAGGAAGAAAGCTTTTATTACGTCGATTCTTTTGGTATAGATATATTTAACGTCTTTAAAAAAAAAAAGTGAAACGATGTACAAAGATCTTTTGTTTTTTTCCAAATTAATTATGCGACTATTAAATATGTCCAGTACACACTGCCTTCCGCCCCGTATATATGAAAAATTTGGCGATTTTGATGTTTTTCCGAATCCAGGTTAACAGTTGATTAGGACAGCAGGAAATAATGACGGTATGTTCTCTTTCGGTATGCATACATGCAAAAAAAAAAGAAAAAAAAGCATTTACTAACTAATATGGAACCGGAATGACACCCATAAAAACAACAAATCCCGAGTTATCCATATGTAAGTCGTACACTGCGAGTAATACCAGATAAAAAGTGAACCTGGCCTGACGGTACGACATTTTTAGGCTGAAACTTGAGTTGCAGCGGTTTTATTTTTCATATATCTTATATTTTATAGGCTTTATCTTGTATTGAGCACTTTTAATTCCCAAGTTTATCATAGTTGGAGTTTACCAACTACGATTGTGTTTCGGTATATATATATATATATATATATATATATATATATATATATATATATATAAAGAGTTAATGGACTTTATTTGTAGCCCGTCATTATATCTTATTATTTAAACGTTATATTAAGCTGGAGTAAAAACATCTCTGTTTTTTAAGCAGTGTACCAAACTGTGCACTCGAATCATAATAAAGAAAATGTGAATTCCGGTATAAATATTTACAGAATACCCGGAGTTTAAGAGGAAAATAATACAAACGTCTCCTAATTTCGCCCATCTTTTTGACTAAGTATTTATTTTCTCGGTACCTACAAAATCATACTTACTTTCGACACTTAGAAAAAAACAGCGATACGCCTGTTTTTATAAAATTCAAAGAATTATTGAATCTCATTTAAATTTTCAGCATTTATTCATTAATAAATGAACTTTATACTTGATCTTTCTTTTTTTTTTTTTTATGTCAGTTATACCCGCCGGCTTTACTTAATTCCTGATTAATCCTTACTACGGAATTTTGGATGTTCCTAATATTTACATTTTTTTATAAATCTACGCCTACGAAGGTGTTAGATAATCAAAGATATTTAATATCAATTGCGAACACATGAAAAATATGGTGTGTGGAATTTAAAGAAAGGATTTTTTAAAAAAAACTCAAAAATGTCTTTTGTGGACTGTTGATGATACCTCATTTTAGTTAAATACGATGTATATTTTTTGCTTCCACAGGAAAAAAAATCAGATGTATATTGTAAAAAGTTGACCTACTTTTAAAGCACGATTTTATCTTTCTTACCGATCTTGGTCGTTGCAGATAAGCTTGATATAAATAAAGATTTGGTTGAAGAATCGAAAAATTTAACGTTTAATGCCATTTTCGAGTGTAAACATTTTTTCTCATTTTACGACAATTTTTTTTTTTTTTTTTTTGCGTATGATCAAAATGAAAATCAAAAATAAAATTATGAATTATGAACTATAATCGTTTTCAAGGGCACTATTGAAAGTTTTGACCAATCTGATGGTATTTTTATCTGTCTAATAAAATGTTTGATATCATGTTAGAAATAAAGTATAGGTAAAGAAATCACTTGATTATGGAGTTGTGACTTAACTGAAAAATATTGTAAGTTTTATAATAAATGGGCTTCCATATTTTATTTATGGCATAGGAACAGGGTTGTAAGATGTTTACGTTTGAACCTGTCGCCAAGGAAAGAAATTTTTGTCGGCATCCATTAAATTCGCTTATCGATCTGGTCGGAATTGAGTTTGTTTTTATTATTTGTTTAAAAATGTCTAAAATCTCTAAGAGAGTAAAATAATTTTTTTTCTTTTGTACGATTTAATTTCAAACTATTATCTTTCAAATAAAAAAAATAACTTCAAAGAAAATATTTAAATTATTTAGAATTCCCTATTACCACTTTTTTTTTTTTTTTTTTTTTTTTTTAGAAAGTCCGTAGGTGTAACTATTATTTTCACTGTAAGAAAGAGATGAAAAATTCTAAGAAACTTGACTCATCGAAAAAATCAACTGAGGGTTTCATAAACATATAGGCAATGATAGACTTTATGATAAATAATCTTCACTATTCTAAGTCTCTTTTATCGGCTTCTGGATTATTTTTCACATATTTTACTTTTTTCAGTGCATGGAGATGGTTGGCCTCAAAGGTTCACATCGTCTATATAAATCATTGCTTTTTATGATGTTTAACAAAAATGGTAATATTAACCGTTTCCTTATAAGGAAACATTTGGGATTCATTCAGTGTTTTCTGTTGATTGAAATTTATAAAAACTTTCACTTAAAACAGTCCTTCAGGAAAATAGTTTTTCTCAAGTCCAGTAGCTGTTATTTCTCTTTCCAATATCGATAGGACTTTCCTTCCTAACATTTTGTTTAAAGTAATGTGAATTTCCAGCTTCCTGAATAATTTATTATTCTCTCTTCGAATTATATGTACTATCAATTTTATTTCTTCGTGCAAGTGAGGTGGTTTTTGTTATCTGGTAAAGTTCTTTGTTTTTGATTTTATAATGCCACGAGGTTCGAAAAAGGATGGTCATCACTGAGACCTACACGCTTCACTCGCTGAAAGTCATTTTAACCATCGATCTGAGAAATCGTTTGTATACATCTAACAGTCTAGATATTTCTTAACTGGTGTAGCGCCATGCGTCGGATCATTATGAAAGTCTCGGTTTCATGAGACAATTTAAGAGCGTTATTCGAGTTTTATGTTAATATTTTGTAGCAGCCCGCGGTGTTGGGCGAAACTACCCCTGCACAGTCAATTCTATGTTCAGTTTACTTATTTCCTATACTAAATTTATTGTAACTGATACAAGTCAGGTTCTTTTTTCATTATTAATGTTGGCAAAAGTTTCTGGGCGTATCATAATCAGTTGGAAAAGTGAATTGACGACGAATAAAATATTTGAAGAGTTTTGTGTTGCGAATGCTAAGAGAGAAATGCCTAATTGTAAGAAGACAGGCTAAAAACATGAAAGCAACGAAACTACTAAATTTAAGTAAACATGGCAACGAGAAATGCCCAAGAAAATATATGAAATGCCCAAGAAAATATATGAAATGCCCAAGAAAATATATGAAATGTCCGAGGAAATATATGAAATCTGATTTCTAAACAGTCATTTTTAGTGATGCATATCGAGCTACATTCGATGGATCTAATTGCTGGACTTAGTGTTTGGGCCCTTCATGAAAATACTCAACGAACAAGGCAACAGTGGGGCGGTGTAGTAATATTTTAAGTTAGTATTATAGGAAGTAAACTTATCAGTCTCTTCAAAGTTGATGATGGTGTCAAAATAAATACAGTTAATTATTGTAATTTCCTAGAAAAGACGTTACATTGCAAATCACAATCCAGAAGCTTTGAGCTAAAATTTATTCTGTTTTCCTTCACATTCTGGTAAACCGACCCTTGCCAAAACAGGTTTCAATGATAACAAATTTTGGAAAAAATCCCAACCTCTCCAGATATTAATCTAATGGAAAAATTGCGCTCTATTATTAAAAGAGATATGTATGAAAATTACAAATAATATTTATGTTGCGAAAATCGGAGAAGCAATAAAAATTGCTGCTAATAATGTTAAAATGGAAACATAAGAAAAGTTTTCATTTGATGTAAGACTCATGAACATAACAGAATGCCAAGGAGCTTATATTAACGTGTATAATCATAAGTTAATAATTTATTTCAGTATATGACATATTGTGTTGATGAAATTTGCCTTTTTATGGTCTATATCCATTATATTTATTTAAAATAAAATTTTATTCAAGAACTTTGTTTACATAATAAAACCTGACATTCTCAAAACAAGTTATGGTCGTTAATTTTTAATATTGGTTGATATTATATGCTGAACTTTTTAATATTGGTTGATATTATATGCTGAACTTTTTAATATTGGTTGATATTATGTGCTGAACATTTTAATATTGGTTGATATTATATGCTGAACTTTTTAATATTGGTTGATATTATATGCTGAACATTTTTTAATATTGGTTGATATTATATGCTGAACTTTTTAATATTGGTTGATATTATATGCTGAACATTTTAATATTGGTTGATATTATATGCTGAACTTTACACACTATGGTGCTAATAAAATATGACCTGAAACATTCACTAACATCAATTGATTAATACCAATCTTAGCATGAAAATATTGAATAATAAATGTGTCATAGGATATTTAAGATTTTCAGACGATTTACCTAACACATTTCTCTAGCATATAATTTAGAAAACGATTAAATTTCGATTTTTATTAATAATCTTTGACTTTCAGGTGTAAATCACTTTTAAATTATTACACCCTTCTTTGGTCTGATACATTTTGGTGTCTGTATTCACATTATATAAGCGTTGAATCACATATCTTCCATTTGTATTCAGTAATCACCAAATTTTATTTATGTTAAATTATATTATGTACATTTACTTGTCTGGTCTCATTTCACGACGATACATCGTAAAAATAAACTCTTCTTACCTGGCTTGTTTATATTTTTCCTTTTTGCTTCTCCTGTATATACTTTTGGTATTGTTTTTGTTGTGGTGTGCTGATGGTTGAAAAATTGCTATGGTAATGTATGTGTTTTAGTGTATATGTATATGTATATATATATATATATATATATATATATATATATATATATATATATATACGAATTATAGATAGATAGACAGCAGGATTTCATTTAAACGAGTTTAAATTAAACAAAGTTTTTCAGTTTAATTTTTCATTATATTTTCTATTTTTCGATTACGTTATTGCACATCCGGTTGAAAACTGGAAATAAACTCTTCAAAGTTTGTTTTAATTCTGTAAAGAAAAATTATAAAGAAAACAAATCCTCAGTGCAGTTATTATAGAAAAGAAACAACCATCATTAAATCTCTTTCACCATTGGGAGATGACATTCGTGCATAAAATATTTAAAATGCATGTAAAATAATTAAAATACGCATAAAATATTTATATATTCGTTTCCGGGAAACCGTTCTTCACATGTTGTCCCTTATAAGATACACATATATTTGAATTTGAAATGTAATGTTTTCAAAAAACGTACGCGAACTAAAACAAAACAAAAATATGAACTATGGAGAGTTTATCCACAATTGTTTTCTGGTTGTGCAACAATTTATTTGAAAATTGGAAAAATATAGTTAAGAATTACACAGACAGAACTACAATCGTAAATTAGAAAGCAAGAACAGGAGAAAAAGAAATACTTGGTGTAGAAAATGTGGTGTAGATAAATTTAAAAGGGGAGAAAGTCATGAAACAGGAATATTACGAAGTATCAATAATAATAATAATAATAATAATAATAAAAGTACATGAGTAATGAAAATAATGGCGGAATAGAAAGGTGGCAAAAACGGAGAAAGAGTATTCGCAATAATGGAATAATAAAAATAATGAAAGCAAAGAGATCAAAACGGGGAAAAAAATGAAGGAAAGGCGTAAAAATAAAATAAAAAAGAAAAAAAAGAAAGAGACCATGCACATTGCACACATATAGAAGAAGATATCGATATCATACTTATGGACAAGAGAAGCCATCAATGAATCCAGTTAGACGTTCCGGTACCATGGGATAAGAACATCGCGAATGCGGAACAGGCAAAAATAGAAAGGTACCATGAACTGACAGGTTGAATTTGAATGTATCAAACAGCAGTTCAAGTTGACCCTTTTGTAGTAGGCGTATTCGAAACTGTCTCCAAGAATCTTCCTGTTTCGCAAGATACCTTGGGAATATCTGACATCATTGGAAGTGCGCGTGTGGCAGCGTTGCTTGGTCATATGCTAAGGAAAGTGTTTTGTCTCTAAGCTATGTGTAGGAGGTAAGATATGACCGGTCGAAACAGCTAAGTAAGAGAAGATCTAGTAATAATAATAATAATAATAATAATAAGCATTATTATTAAGAAAATTTAAATTTATTTTAACATTTTCACGTCCATGAATTTACAAGACCAGTTCAATCATCGAGAAAAGAATTTATCCCCAGTAAGTTCTCCAGGAAAATATTTTTTCATGTAAACTAAATGAATAAAATGAAGAAATTTGGCAAATGCTTCTGTGGGCTGATACTTGATAGGATTAGTCTGATAGAAGATGATAGTAAGGGAGTAAACGATTAATTCGCAGCGGTTGATTTAAATGTTAATGATTTTGTAATAGCAAGTGCCGAAAGAGAACGGCAAAGAGAGGACTTCCATTTTCCTGAAGACTAGAGAAAAATCCATCTTCTTACAGGAATTATTCGGATACCTATCCTCATTTTGGTCATTTTGCCTTTTTCTCATAGATATGTTGAATCTAGTCACCTTCAAGATCCTCTGAACAGAATCCCTTCTCACGTGATCATTTTATTATTTATAGACTTACCCCATTCGAAGTAGCATTGATTGCCCACTTTAAAATGGGACGCAAAAAAGAGTATAGTAATAGGCATTGTTTCCAGATTATTTTATTATTACATGCGACGGTCACCTGAACAAGAACGGAGAAGCAACCGCCTAAATCATAATGATCAGAATGTAATCAGAAGGTAGAAAGATTTGATCTTTCGAACAGTGAGATTCTTTCTCACCTGAAAATCCGTTTTTCGTAAGTTCTTTATTATTTATATTTTTTTATTTTTTTCTCACATCATCGTCTTTATATTGTTTTTCATCACATCTTGGCTTATATATCTTTAAATTGATTTTCCGAGAATCGTAAATTCTCATTGATACGAATTTGTGGCTTTGTTTTTAATTCCTGTACATTAACATGAAGATTGGAGACATGGACATAAAAAAGCAAGAAAGTAAAGAAAAGTGTATGAAATACGGAAAATCAATATTTGAAATTTTGATTGACTGAACCTCTAATTACCAGTCAGATCGTATTAGGATATATAGGCAATTAGGGAGAGGCAGTGACAGGCAGCGAGAAACTTTATGGTTTTGTAAAGTTTGATAATAGGATAGATATGTTAAGATATAGTGTCCTCGCTTCACAAACTGATTGTCTATGGCATCGATCTCGGCCTCATTGTGTGCCTCACTGCTGTACACTCTTGAGCTAAAATAAATATATAAAATAAAATAAACGTAGCTTAGCTTAATCCGACTAATTATAAAATTGCCCCAGTCTCCCAATATGGGGAGGGTATGCTTTGGAAAGAATAGTGTGGAATGATGGCTATTAACGCCGTTCAAATACATATCTGGTATCAGTGGGAAATGCGAATCTATTTTAACAATGAAGCAGATCTCAATTTGACCATAACAGATATTTACAATGTTCCGATGCTCATAGAACATATTAGTAGCGCTCAAATTGACTGCGGAACCAACTTACTTTACTACCACATATCTTCTAACTGGATCAAAATATTTAGTATATTATTATTATTATGGTTAAACATTTCGCAGAACGGTAAATTTTAGTTCATATTAATACCACGGCTACAACTCATACTTGTCGACAATGCAGAATTTCTACGTATTCAGCTTCATTTCAATTTCTTTGTCAATCACAGACATCACTGACATTTTTATCTCGACATTTTCAGGAAATAATATATTCACAGTGTTTTCACAAAATATGGAAAGAGATTGTGTCTCTGAAATGGATTTGCGTTCATCTTGTTAGTGCAGGGGTCCTCAAGAGGGATGAAATCCATCCCCAGGGTGGTGAATTTGGGATTTTCAAGAGTCAATTGTGACCACAGTAAGTTTGGGGAGTAATTATAGAATTTGGCCTATCTGGCCTGTCACCTTGAAAAGGAGTGGAGAGAATGACATTCTGACAAATGGTGAAAGGGGTGCATGGGGCAAGCAATGTTGAGAAGCCCAGCTCTATAACAATAACTAGTGATAAAATCATTTTTCGGTACTAAATTAAACAAGTGTAGATTTCAGTCTAAGACATAAAATAAGAGTGAAAGACGAAACATCAGTTTTCTATCGTCGATTTCAACAAAGATGGTAATATTTATGCCAGTTGTTACCGAAGCACTGGGAATTATCACAAAGAAACACACGCACACACACAAAAAAACAAACAAAAAACAACAACAACAACAACAAAAACACAAAAAAACAAAGGCTGGAGAAACTGGAAATTATAGGAAGAGTCTGAACCATCCAGACATCAGCATTACTGAAAACAGCGATAATAGAAAGAAGAGTGGTGGGAGTAGTGAGATTTGTTTTCATTTTATCTCTTGTGATACAAACCAGTTACCATTTGGTATAAAAACTCAAAGAATGAATCTTCTATGTGTCACAAACCAGATATTCTGGTAAGTAAAAATCGCAAAATACTCTTCAAGTATACCTTCAAAGAAGAAAAGCAAATTTAATAATTGTTCAGAAAAGGACCAACCAAATTGTGGACATTGATTCGTCAGAGCATCATATATTGAGAAATTACAAAAATACGCGAGGGTGCTAAAAAATCAGCCTGACCCACTTTTATTTACATAACTGAAAACCAGTCTCAGCGATTTTTAGACAATACGATTATTGTTTTCAGCTCTAAAAGTTTAATCGGTTTCCAGTTAAGTGCACTCTTCACTTTCTGAAATATTCAGTTCGACCTATTTGGAGATCACAAATCTAAAGAAAACCAAATGTATACATCTTTTCATGGCCTAAGCCGAGGTTTGTAAAATCATTAACCAAATAATAAAAATAAACTAAAATTACATCAGTTACATTTACAGATAGAGCTTGATCTGTTAGGTACAAGGTTCCAAATCATATTTTAAAGGTGGAATACTATGTGATATATTAAAATTATGGAGAGTAAGGCAAAAGAAAGAAGAGAGGATACAGTAGAAATATTTCTAAACACTCTATTTCTATTTTGTATATGAAACAAATTCATGTCTGTATAAATAAAATAATATAAACACAGAACGAAGAATGCACCTAAATTAATTTTTCATGAGTTTAACTCGAAAGGATCAAATAAGGATCGCATTTGCAACTTCAGTGAATGACTTTATGAGCCCAACGTAGAAGATTTTACCCCCAGTTTATGTTCTTTGCCTTTACGAAAGATTTATTTTGTCAGAATCTTTTGGTAACTATTGGAGTCTAAGAAGACGCGAACCCCTTTACAGAGTTTCAGGGTTTTAGTTGTTCTATTTAATAATTTTCTACATTTGAATTTTGTCAATATTCTTTTACTGTTTTGTAGAATTTTTACTAATCTTCATTTGCTATTCATACTATTTGAGTGTTCACAACTGTAGCAACTGGTACTTTCACTGGAGATTAGACGACAGTAATTCTCCACACTACACTAGGCACTCTTCTTAGTATTCTAGCTGTTTTCCGTAATGTTCTCGCTTGGATAGTTGCAACTCTTCTCGTAATTTGCAGTTCCCACAGCCTTTTTCGGAGATTCTTCGAGTGTATTCTTGGTGCTCCGATAATGACTGTCACGACTATTACCTTCATTTATCACAACTTCCTTAGCTCCTTGGCAAAATTGAAACTTTCTTCTAGATCTATTCTGTGGTTAGCTGGAAAACGAAATCCACAGAAATGTTTTCTTTTTCTGGTTTGGACTGAATGAGCCGTTTGAAACTCAAAGTTCCAAAGGGTTTCTTGCGTTTCATTCTCTAAAACAGATTGTGGTTTGTGTACTATTGTATAATCAAAATGCAATCAGTGGTGGATTAATTCTGCCACACAGTCATGTATTTTTTTTTATTCATTCTGTGCTAATTTGCGACATTCTTTTAAATAGTTCCCTGTCATATCACTATTGTCCTAAAGTCTACTTTAGCTGTGCTTTAAGTATTTTGGCCTTCATATAATTCGTTCTTATTCACATTGTTTTACATCGTTATCAATGATTCAGTTTCTTTCTTTGAGTCTCCTCTTCGTAGCCATTCCTTCCATTTGTATTCTCCAGTCCTATTACAATTATATTTCTATTTATCTTTTCAGTTCTGTCCTTGAATTCCGTTGGTTGAGGTTGGGTGGGGAGTCAGGTTTTAGCTGTTTCCAGTAGTCTTCCTTTTCTTTGTCTTTCAGTTCGTTGATTGAAACACAATCCTCAATGTTGGTCATTCCAATGTTTGCCTTCTTTTCACTTAACATACAGCCTACCAACATTGTTCCTTAGCTGTAGTCTATTATACAGTGTTATCAGTTTACTTGTCTTGTGGTTCAAGTTTTAAATTTCCTCTTGTCCAGTTTAAGAAAAATCTAGAATAATTCAAAATGGAAACTATTCAGATACTTAATATTCTGCTGCACAGTTTGGTTTAGTATATTTTGTTTGTTGTTATTGTGACTTATTAGTAGTAGCATTACTACTAGTAGATGGAGTAGTGTTAGTATTCATACCGGTCAAATATAGCTATTTGAGATCAAATAGTTTCGTCAATGTGCTTACCATCTTCACTTATTCGTAGCTTCTCTTTTTATTTGGATTCGTATTTGGATTTTATCTTTTTTATTATTATTATTATTATTATTATTATTATTATTATTATTATTATTATTATTATTATTATTTCATTTATCCTCTGTTAATGGATAATTTCTATAGATAGTCAAGTGGCACCAAAATTCCTGCACATCAATCCATATTTTTCAATAACTTCATTTTCCTAAATTTTGTTTTGTATTTTATTCAGAATTTCTGTTTGTCAAAGTTTCTTGTGCGACTAATATTATAATAAACTGATGAAGAACAATAAGAATTTATATGAAAACTGCGAAAATTATAGGATATAAAAGTTAATGTTAATGCCCATAATTATTTATCATCATAAATATCCTTGTAAAAACTTAACGATTCTAAAAAGATTGTTCAGACAGGTTAAAAGCTGCAAGAACAAAATGTGTAGTACGCAAGAATTTGTCATTTAACCGCACCAATGGCTACCATAAATTTCTGGTGTGGAGATGTAAATGATAAAAGTCTTATTATTATTCTTTTTAAATCACTTTTTATATAATAAATATATTTGCCTTTCCATCACAAGGATTTTTATAATTTCTTATTTTAAGATGAGACATAGAGCAGTGACATCCGAATGTATTACTTGTTTCCACATTCATTTTTCTTTCCAAATTAATACAGTGTAACCCGGATATAAGAGAGACCCGGATATAAGAGAGACCCTGATATAAGAGAGATTTTCTCTGGTCCCAAATTAGAGACTGGGTTAATGTAAACAAAATAGACCAAACCCGGATATAAGAGAAACCTGGATATAAGAGACTTCTTCTCCAGTCCCGACAACACTCTTATATCCGGGTTACACTGTACAAGGAAATTTCTCTCAAAGTTTACATTTAGAAATCTTAATATCTGTTTTCCATAATACAATGAGATAAACTTTTTAGAGATGATAATAAGGTCCAATGATGACGTTATCACTGGCAAAATTATCATCATCATTTTTCTTTTGTTATTGCTCATTCGTAAGTTACGTTTAATTTCAATTAACACAGAAAGTACCCATGAGACTGGTATAGTTAGAGTATCATTTTTAAGGCAAATGATAATACTCTACTATATCTGTATCCTTTACAAATATTAATGGGTTCGAATCATGTCGAACACAGTTTCTATGAAATTTAGAATATAAATAAAATGATATATTTAATTTATGATGTGATCTTAGGACCTACTTTTTCGATGAAAGAAACCAATAAACTAAAGAAGTGATATAAGGAAGAACTCAAAATTGTTTAAAAATAATCCGATATGAAAATATGTCTGTCCATCTGAAACTCTGCCGCGAAAATTTGTATTTGCCGTTTTTTTTTTTTTCTTTTACTTTTATACTTATCATTTAATTTAATTTTAAATTAAAATTTCTTAGGCCTAATATGTTCAATTAGTTCCTATGCGCATGAATATACAGATTTTCAAATAATGAATTGCATTAATAAAATCCTTACAAGAATTACAGAAATATATAAAACTTCCATTTAGCAATATTCTCCTATACGACATTGAATGCTGAACCATTTCAACACAGATGAAGTGGTGAATTGAGGCAACCGAGTTATGGTTCTTCAGAGAGATGTTAAGAGTACACTATGGATGGAGCGTATAAGCAGCTAGGAAGTCTAAAGAAAAATGGAAAACAAAAAGCTCACATACTCAAAATCAGAAAGAGACAGTTGAAATTTCTATCACACATAATGAAGAAAGAATACTTGGAAGATTTAAGACTCAAAGGATATATTGATGGCAATAGGGTCTGAGGGAAGCTGCTAGTCATCTACCTAACGAGCTTGTGTAAACGGATAGCAGAATAGCGAGGGGGACAAATAGTAAAAAGACAGACATTGCTAAGAGATATAAAGGATAGGAAGTTGTGAAAAACATCTTTGTCCACGATGCGATATGGCACATAGCAAAAGATTTAGCAATAGCCGTAGAATTTTCTGGATTCTTTTGACTATGACAATGCAAATACTACCAGTATTTTATCAAATAATTTGATATCTCAGTAGTTATCAAAATACTTGCTTCTTGCAATAGAGAGATGTACTGAAAGTCTTCCTTAGTCCATGCCTAGTTTTAGAAAGTTACTTATTAAAATATTTCTTTCCGCTTGTCAGCATTTGTCCATCCCTATCTATGTCATCATCCCTTTATTCATTTCACAAATATGCCTGTTTTCTAACTTTCTGAATCTATATGTAGACATCGGTATATTTAGAACTCTCTATCTATTTCTTCTGCATTCAATTAATTTTTAAAAAATTGAAAACTTACAAAAATCATTTTGATACTATAAAAAGGCAAACTGAACAAAGATCGTTCGAAACAGTGATACATTAAACTTCCTCGCTTGTTCAAACTGTTTAAATGTTTTAACTATTTGTTAACAGTCAAGATTTCCAAAGGAAAAGAATTAACGTATAAAAGTAGTAAACGTTCATGCTGAGGTTAAAACCAAGATTCTTAAAGGTAATTTTCAAGGCAAGCAAGCCTTTATTACTTCTTTTATTATTGTATTAGTCTTGTTCAAATGAACTCATTCTTAATAACAATAGCATTTGGTAGGTTAGAGGAAGACCCCTGAAAAATTCCAGTTGCCCACATCCGCGAGGCTTGTCATCAAAAATCCACTTAACAACCGATTTAAACCCAATTGACTTGACTCAGGCCAGTAGAGGTCAATTCTTTTCAGAACGAATTGATTGCTTGCTGGACATGCATCGGGCACAAGTGAATTCCTTACGCTAGAAATTAATTCTTTTTGCTTGATATCACCGGTGAACGTAAAAGCAGAGTGATCTTCTATGCATAGAACTGGAACTGCATTCGTTTATAACTACTCAATATTTTTAATTGGAGAGTTACGACATTTGCTACCAGCGCAGCTGGAGCTTAAGTAAAAATCGGAATGTTGAATGCTAATGTTCAAGGTAGGCCATCCCCACTTGGAAAATTGATGCACACTGGCTACTTTTCAATAACGTTGAAAAAATATCCGCATGCCATCAAGCAATAATAATATTGTTTCATGTGATGCACAACACTTAAGGCAACGATTCTTGTCTCCGATGAAACCAAATCATTGCTTCAATACTGAACTTTTTACATGCTTGTATCATGACGAACAAGAGGGGCTATGCTTATAGGGTTAAATAGTTTCAACTGCTATTTATTCATAGTTTGGGGTGGGAGAAGTGGTTCCATGCCTTTCCCAAGCGCATTAGTGCGAAGTAAATGAAAACTGCCACAGTCGAGATTTGAACTAGTTTCGTAGATTAATCTATTGCCTCGTGCCGTTAACCTCATTGACCCATCACCAATTTTTTTTTTCAGAATTATGTTCGTTTGTCGTGAAAAGCCAAGAGAGAAGTCATAGATTTTCAGATCCAATCTCAAGTGCCTGATGGCAATGTCTAGTGAGTAAATCAAAATTCAATTCAATATAAAATTAGAGTAAAATTTAATTCTTCAGTTATTACCATGTAAAAAACACCATTGATGGCACATCCAAAATGCTGTAGTGCACTTTAATCGAATAGTTTGCGTAATAAACATGAACTCTTGCCAAAATTAATCTTTTCTTTATAATGGTAAGATATTTTAGCTGCGTGTCACATACAAAATTTCACATACAAATAGAAAAATTGACCAAAATGTATTGTAAATAATTATAAGTTAATATGGAAACTTATTTTGGAAGTTTTGGGAGCACAAAAAAAAAAGTAAATTTAAAGTGTTGTTGGAATTTCTCAGAAAGTAATGGCATTATTACAAATTATTCAATCTAGCATCGTCATCGTTGTTATTTTCATTACTTCCGTTTAATTGAGTGCGCTCTCCCCAGTCCTTACGTTATATGTGTGGTATTTGTGTAACTTGTGAATTATTCGAATATCCTCATCAAAACAACAAAGATTTTAGTTTGAATAATTCGTGAAATGATATTAATATTTTCTTCTGCTGTAACTGAAAATTCTTGCAATATTCTCAACTATTAATACTTCTTTTACAACTATTGTTACTGCTTCTACACTAACAGATCAAAGAATTAATGGTGGACCGACTACAGAACTGCACCCGTCACCACTATCACAGTTACACTCATTTCACAACTGAAGTAAGTACATATTCATGTTAACACTTTCCTACTATCAGTACGACTACAACTATATACTTTTCGTGGCTCATCTGGTAATAATGACGGTTTTTCTTTTTAATTATTAGGTCAAGACATTCAGTAGGAAGTTAAAAAAGTGGTTCTGTGGTTCAAATTTCCATGTTGCAGTTGATCAAATGATGGGCTTGTAAAATTGCAAATAAACTAATATTTGTATATATCTAAACTCATTATACTTCGATTTAGAGAAGTTTTAAAGTATACATATAAGAACTAATGTGATAATTTAAATCGCTTCTCCCTCCCAGTGTTTATGCGTGCGTGTGCGTGTGCGTGTGCGTGTGCGTGTGCGTGTGTACGTGTTCTTACTATGCATGTCACGTTGGTCATTCCAGACTGAATTTAAAGCAAAAAAAGCAAAAATCCCTCCTTCTTCCCTTTAATGAAAATCCCGTGAAATTTATACTCTGGGAATAATCGCTTAACGGTAAAAATATTTGGTACAAGGTCATAAAATATTAGGCACAAGGTCATAAGATATTAGGCACAAGGTCATAAGATATATGGTTCAGTAGCTGGTGGGACACGTACAGAGCTCGTTGACCACAATAACAAGAGGAGAAAGAGGGAAAAGACGATAACAAAAAGCAGGGTAAATAATATCTATACAGTGGTCAACTTATATTGTTTTTTTATTAATCTCTTACATTATTATTTCATTATCTCTTACAAGTTTGGTTTTTACAAAGCAGCCAACTGTTGTTTTCGTGAATGTGATCATTACAAATTGTCTTTTATTTGGTAAGAGATTCTTATTATTATTTGTTTTTTTTATACCACTACCTTTAATATCAAATGCCAAATTATATGAATCAATTTTCCCATTCAGAAAAAAAAACAAACAAAATCAAAATAAACTCAAAACAAGCAAGTTGATGGATACTTCCGCTCCCACAAAACAAAAGATAAAACTTCGTGCCATCGTTGAAAAGTGATATTAAACATTACCAGAATGAATGTTTTCGAAATCTTCCCTTTTTCGTTTCATTTCAATTCCACAGATAAATTGCATTTTTCAGGTAAGCGTTAAAGAATAAAAATCATAAAAATTTGCATACAATACATGACTACAGAGAAAAGAAAATTTGAAAATGTTGAAGTGTAAAATCATTAATAGATAGTTTGTAAAATTATCCAGTAATCAGTAAAAACATTCAAGTATTTTTCTCTGAATTTCTAAGATGAGACATTTTTACTATTGTACATTTATTCGAACCAGGGAGTACTTCAGTTGAAACTCTGTGACAGGAAGAATAAGGCAAGAAAATCCGCAGCCCGAATGATTCAATTTATTTATAAACCATTTAAATGACTAACAAAAATGAAAGAATCAACTCTCTTGTGAATATGATAAATGGTGCAAATTTTAGATACTTATGGACAGACCCAATCTCGAATCGATCACATTTAATTACACAAAAGGAAGAAGGAAAAAAAAATTGATGGTTATTTATACCCGAAGCAAAGGGTCCCTAAGTTTTCATGAATGAATTATGATCTTAGCCCATCTTGTAGTCGGAATAAAATTTGAAACTTCTCAAAGAGTTGTCATATGAACTTACACTAAATCCAATGCACAAATTTTGACAATTTTTTTTTCTTTTTTTAGTTATTTAAAATTTTGAAATGACTTAATTTATTTATTGATAAATATTGATTTTAAGATACAAGATCTTTAAAGTAGCAATTATCGATGTTTAACAACATATGTAGGCCAAGAGCGTTTCTTAATGTTTCTAAACTAAATTGAGTGTCGATGAATTTATAGAGGGCAAATTTAACACCTTGATGGGAGTAAAAAATTATAAAATCCAGTGTAATGTAATGTGGGGTATGATTTCCATTGGATGAGATGATGCGATTTGGTAGGAAGAATCTTAAAATAACGGTTTAACGATTATAAATATCACCCTCTTTCCCCCTCTATCACACACACACACATTCTCTCTTATTATCCTCACTCTCTCTCGCTTCCTCTCACGCACATTCTCTCTCTCTCTCTCTCTCTCTCTCTCTCTCATACGCATATACACATTCTCTTTTACTCTTTCTTCTCATACTACTCACTCGCTCTCTCTCATGCGCATACACATTCTCTCTCACTGACCACTCATTCTCTCTCTCACACTCTCACACACACACATTCTCTTTTACTGACCACATTCTCTCTCTCTCTCTCTCTCTCTCTCTAACACGCATATGCACATATAAAATGGAATACTCGTACATTAATATCTTAGATAAAATGATGAATTTCAGCTACGATGAAGCGATAGACATTGCTATAGTTAACAAACTAGTCTCGCCAATCGATTTGTAAAGAAATGAATTCGATATTGTGATCAAGCTATGTGATTCATAGAATCATATATATAGCCTTGGGCCAACAATGGCAGCAAAATGGCTACTATATCCATTTTCATTATTGCCAAATGGAATATGGTAAGGATGTGAGATTATCTGGCAAATATTTATATGTTCGAGTAGTGTCTACATATATAAAATACATACATGTGCGCGTGTGTATGTGCGTGTGTTTGCAAAATGATAACTGAAATAAGGCTACAAATGTCATTATATGCGATATCTCGTGTTATCAACTGTTGATGCTGATATAACAGCGAATTTATTCACTTGTTAATATTTTTACTACTACTACTACTACTACTACTATTAAAACGGCTACTACTATAACCGCTACTACTACGTGAGCTGACACCTTACTCAATGATTACTACATTTATAGCAGTTACAAGATGAAATTAGAGTACACGTGAACCTCTGGACACTGTGTTAGGGTCGAACCGTCTGCTGCAGTTTAAATAACCCATCTGTCAATAAATGCCGTACAGTCAGAGTTGGTGACAAAAGCAAGTGTCGGATGTATTTGATGCACTTACTAAATTAATTCTCGAGAACTTTACGTAAAGAGGCATAAATGCATTTTTTTATACCAAGGTATACATCTGTATGGCCTTGCCTACACAACATGCACACACATATAGAAACATACATATTTATAGATAGAGGAAAAGACCCAGGTATAACGTATGTATATGGTGATATTCGTATTTTGCAAAAGAACGATATCATACACAGGACACTAGATATATGAATATCTATAACAGACTATCAAACAGGAGTTGTATGCCATTTGCCTTATTTCGTATCTATTGAATATTAATTGTCCAATTTATCTATCATTTTAACTACTTCACATTGTTCATCTCTTCCTCTTTCTTTACACACACAGACACACACACACACACACATTCATTACTATATGTTTATGTAAATATTAAATTATCCGTTTTCCTCAATATACAAGTGTATCTTCAGGAAATCTACATCAGGCAAAGGATATACATACATATACATGTTTATATACATACATATACATGTTTATGTTTTATAGTGCAAGTAATTATTTTCACAATAAAATTGGTGTTAACTAAACGATGTTGCTAAATATTTCAGTGCATATTTATATGAGCAATAAATCTTGTGAATTTAATTTTATAATATCTGACCTTATTAAGGATTTTGAGAATAACTTGTTTGAAGGTGTCAGGCAAGTGCAATTTTTTTTTTTTTTTCATAATACATATTTATTTAATAATATATATTATTTGATTAAAACAATATCGCATATATCTGAATCAATTATAAATTGGAGAGACATTAATTTTTGTTTCTTTAAACATTTTTTATGGCAAGATGAGCAATATTTAACTTTGCCGAATGTAAAGAAACATTTTCGTGCATGAATATGCCCTTTAACTTAAAGTTTCTGGGTTGTGGTCTGTACCAATTTAAAAACACCCTATCCTAGAACTTCTTCAAGAACTTAAAATAGATATTTGCATTTATCTTGCTGCCACCACCACCACCAACAACAACGTTAGAGAGACTGATAATTTTACTACCGACAATACTAGCTAAAGATATTACTACACCTTCCACTGTTGCTTTCTAAATCACGTTGCTTGACTATTTCTTTGAAGGACTCTATAACTAGCCAGGTTCATCCAGTGTAACTCAACATTCATTACTAATATTGGTAGAATCAGTTTTCATGTACTTCCTCGTCCAACTTACACGTTTCTCGCTGTGATGTTTTCTTAAATGTGGCCATTTCGTTGTTATTCTGCATATTTTTTCTCTGTTTATATTTGCAATACTAGCTTCTAAAAATATTTTATTGCTGGTAAATCCACTTATCTTGTTTATTAACCTGTTAGTAATGGAAATATTAGCCTTATATCCTTATAAGGAAAAATAAGCATTCATTGTCCAAGCAGCCAACGCTACTTTCAGCTGAAATTTATAAAAACTTTTTACTAAAACAATGTTTCAGGAAAATAAGATTCTCAAAGTCCAGTAACTGTTATCGTTCTTACAGGTTTCCTTCCTAAACTTTTGTTTCGGATAGTTTGTAACGTCAGCATCTTGATTATGTCATTATTCACACTTCGGGTTACATGTGCTATCCTTTTCAGTTGTTGCTGCTGTTGAAATTCCTCATGTGATGTGGTTTATGTTATTTGATACAGTTCTTAGCATCTATAGCGCCAGTCCACAAGGATGATTCTCTCTGAGATATACACGCTTCGCTCACTCGAAGCCATTTTAACCATTGATCTGAGAAAGCGGCTGTATACAGCTGACAGTTTAGATATTTCTGAAAAAATTTACCGTCATGCATCGCATTCATATGAAAGTTTCCATCTGGAAAGACTTTTTTTTAAGAACAAGACTCAGGTTTAATTTTTTCATCTCAATTTTTGTAACAATCATAAATCATTTTTTTATCTTGCCTAAATTTACAATTTCTTTTTTTTTAATTGTTTTCATGTTCAACTTTTTCTCAATTTCCATAACTTTAAAATATCTTGTTTCTCTCTGGAGATTATAACTTTCTAATGAGCCATGTTAATCTGTGTATATCTGAAATTGAAAAAAATAACATATCAATAACAATAGAATTGTATAGAGGCATTTACAATGTGAAAAACTCACGTATTGCATGATAAAATCTCGCACTACGAAATGAGTTGTAAGTATTTCTAATAAAAGCAGATCTAAGCTGGTGTAGGTATCATATAATAAGTACGTAAAAATACTTTCATCAATACTAATTGTTTAATATCAGTTTTATTGGGAAATTTTGACTGATATAATTAATTCAGATATATGTTTACATTTTGGCAGTATATTTGTAGATGTAGTCAATAAAGTGCTT
>OZ010596.1:69500994-69649113 GCA_963932145.1 Acanthosepion lycidas
TACTTTTTCTTGACTTTCTTCCAGACGAAAACGTTAAATTTCTGTTCGATTCCTCGTATTAATCTCTCTATGGATGGATCTGGCAACCAATCCATTTTTGTGTGAGTGGATGCGTTCGGCTGTGAATTTGAATATTGAGCGGTGATCTAAATTTTGAATTTGTTAAAAAGATATCTAAAGGAAAGATCAAAATAAAAGAATGCCTTTTTACTAGAGTAAGACAGTACCACGTACACACACACAAACACACATATTTCCTTCCCAACTTTTTGTTTGAAGTAGTGCAGAACGTCATTATTTTCTCTTTGAGTGACATGTGCTATCCATTGTAGTTGTCGCAGTTGATGTAGTTTCTGTTATTTGATACAGTTCTTTGTGATTCTACAGCACCAGTTAACAAGATTTGAAGAAGAATGGTCTTCGCTAAGATCCACAGGGTTCACTCGATCAAAGCCATTTTTTATCATTTTTCTGAGAAAGCTGTTGTATACAGCTGACAGTTTACATATTTTCGAAAGAGTTTGGCGACATGCATGACATTTATATGAATGTTTCGATCTGATAATACTATTTAAGAATATGACTCGAGTTTTCAGGTTGATGATTTAGTTTTGTCCCAGTGTGCGTCCTTCTATATTAAATTTGTCATAAGCGATCTATACAACATTGTTTTCATTTCAATTCTGTTTGAAAAGTTTTATTTTGATTCCTATTTGTTGAAACACTTAGTATAGAATGTTGTCATTTTGTTCAAGATTATTCTCATTGCAACTATGAATATCTATGTTGTTAGCATAAACCTTCTCATTAGCCTCATTGGCCACAGAAGGGAATGTATGGTCGCTTTTTTCTATTAATATATTCGTGCATAGTCTTGGAAAAGATTAAATATGTTGAGACTCTTATTTCCGCCTTTTTGTACTCCTGATGAGGTTTCAAATATTTTCGTGTTGGAGTCTTCGCCAGTCATGTAAGATTTTGTGAACCGATAAAGTTCCATTATTAGATCGATGCATTCAATAGATTCGGATCTTGGAAGAAAATTTCTAATGGAACAGATGAAGAAATCACTACTGATGTGGTCATATGTTGGTGTGAAATCGACATAGCAGGTATATGCTTTCCTATTAGGGAGATAAGTAATTTCCTGAAGTTGATCATGATATATATATATTATTATTATTACACTCTTTATCAGAACGAAAACCAAACTAGGTTGTGTGGAGTTGACTTGTATAAAACGACGCGAGCCTAATTAATACAATATTCATTAATGCTTTCACAATAATAAATCCAATTGAAACTTGAATTTCGGGCGAAAATAAGCTATTTTAAATTGTTCAATGTCAATAGATTCTTGATTATTCCTTAGGTTTTTAACTTCCACATCATTAGGTTCATTATTGTTTATATTTGGAGACGGACTTTGTAATGATTGGATGTATATTTATTCTATTTCTGCATACATCTTCAGTTTAGTGTGGTCAGGGTCAAAATATGATTCAAAGTGTTTTTTTGAGACAAGAATATTTCTTCTGTGCTGCTTTTATTGGATGATGTTATTGTGATTTTTCGTTTTTCTCTACATCTCAATACATTACCTATGCTGCTTGGCTTCAGATATTGGATTCAGAAAGAGTTAACTAGTTTGTTTTTCTTTGCTAAATGTTTAGAATTTTCCCTTCCATTTTGTCCTCTTCTGTTTGTTTTTTTCTTGTGCCAGTTTTTCAACTCGGGATTGTCGTTCCATTGGTGTATCTTTTATTCCTTCTGGGTATTCTTGGAATGGTCTCACGTACTTAATGTGACAACATTATCTGTTTCCTCTATGTTGTTTTGATCAAGATTTATTGAAATAAATGTGAACTTTAGTTTATTAGTGATTTCTAAATTTGTTACTAAACTAGAAGTTGAATAGGTAGATATTCATATACATACTTCTATACAAATATAGATCATTAAGTTAGTCTGACATTTAGTTATGGATTGAATTTTGATTGAAATGTTTTCTGCCAAATGTTCAATTTATTTGATCAAACCAAAACCTTTCGGTTAAGTGCACCAAAAAGAAAGAGGAATATATTGAAAGATAGTTTTTGTGTAAAATAAATGCAATAAATTCTATTTCCATATGAGCATATATATGTACTTGCATATATAAATGTATATATACAAACACACGCATAACATACAAAAGTAAGTATATCAGTAAGTTTGTAGCCTTACACAATAAATATTTATTTTTCAATATAGTCTCCTTCCTTGTCAAAGCACTTAATTCAGGGATCAATATTAATCATTAGGAAGTTTAAAAAAAAAAAACAATGTAAAAATTGATAACTTTGTCAGGCTACGGACATACTGATCTATCCTGAAAGATACACACACACACAAACATACACACGCACACACACACACACATACATACATACATCTATATATATATATATATATATATATATATATATATATATATATATATATATATATATACTTCTTTTTTAATCAATTCTCCCAAGCAAGGTGATAATTCCAATAAGACGTACTGGGTGTGAAAGAGATTGAAAAGACTTTAGAAGGAACCGGAAACCCATTCTAAACAGAAAAGAAGGGTTAAACCTCTACACCTGTTCAAAAGCCAGTGTTAACCGGGCGATTGGCGAACCTATCTACTCCTATATGGGGAGATTGATTACACTGGCTTACAAAAAGTTTTTTTTGAAATGGTGCAAGGGGTATCATCGCTAATTCTAAACAATTTCATGAGGCTGAATTCGAATATCATAGTCATTTTTCTCAGTTGACTCGAAACAAGAAAGTTGCTTATTTTAAGTCATTTGTTTGAAAAGCGAAAAATGAACAATTATGCAAATACCAATCAAATAAACTTATCAGTCTTCCATGACGTTTATATCCTAATGAAAACTTTTTCCTTGTTCATCAGTTGTATCGCCACAGTTTTCTGGAAACCTGTCCAAATAACTTATGCAAAAAATTAAGTTTCATACTTACATTACCACCAAGTCGTTTGCTAACATCCAGTCGACTAGTTTCCTATAGTCGTTTCTCTTGCGATTATCAAGGAAGATTTTTTTTACTACAGCAACAAATGAAATCCAGGCATTTGATTCAATAACATTCATAGAGTTGATTAAGTTTTCAGCCTTGGTGACTTTTCGAATATCAGCTCCATCAAAAATATCTTCTTTCAATTTTTCTATACAGGGACCAGGAAATGCACTGCAAATCTACTGAAAACATTGGTCTTCCTTGTGTAAACATTGGTCTTCCTTGTGAAACACTTCTCAAACTACTAATTTGATATGTAGAGGAGGGAAGATTATAGATTATTTTATCTCTGGGGGCTAGCAGATTACTTATCACATTTATCTCTCCGAATTTCATTTCTACTCTGACCAGCCATTTTCTTCTTTAACCAATGTTGACCTCTGGCTCTACTGTCCCATAAACAAAGAAAGCATGGGAACTTTGTGCAGTCTGGTTGCTGCCCAAGTAAAACGTTAACCATTTAAGGTCAGCACAAATTATCTAGTTATGATGATAATAATTTATTCTTTCCATTAGCTCCTTGATAGGTTCATACTTTCAGAATCGTGGAGTGTCCAATTGGTATCGATGTTTATACATTAGTGTTGGGCAGCAAAACAAATTTTGAACTACGCTTTGAGCTCTCAATGAATAGTCCCCATGAATTTGTATCATAGTCCTGAATACCAAGTCGTAGTAAAACGCATTCGACGTCGTTACAATATACAAGTTCGTTGGTTTTATTGATGTAAGAAACAGATTCAGCATCTCTATTGCAATAAAATGTAACTTTTTTTTTCCTTCGTCAAGGAGATTTTTCTCTTTCAGTCTTGAAGCTATGCTTTGCGCCAATTATTTTGTAAAACTCAAATCCTTGATTATTATCACTCAGCTCTTCTTGATCAAACAGTATCGGTCCAGACGATAATCCCTCAAAATCTTTGTTATTGTCATTGCCGCCCATGTTGACAAAATCATTCGTATCATCATGATCATATTCTTCAATGTCACTGGACGTAAAGACGGGAATCGAGATTTCATCGGAGTGTGCTACAGGTTTGATTTGATAACTAAATTGAGAGAAAGATAACTCACAGATGTTCGTTTGTTCTTGTTGAAGTCAGCAATATTAATTAAGAAGAAGTAACACTCGCCAATGTTTTTTGTGGCAAGTTCCATGTAATCGGAACACCAAACTTAAGTGATGTTTGAGTCTACTGACAGATATTTTGCAGACAATATGTAGTGGCAACGATTTGTCCAAATCAACCACCTCCACTTGAAAGTAAGCACAATAAGCTTTTCTGAAAAAATCATTGATCAGTTTTCTGTTATTTGTTGTTGGTAACTTGCCACATAGATAATAGAAGAAATTGGGATTGTTTTTGCATCCTCTACTTGAAATCATTGCATTCAGGTGAAGATTTAGAAATCAAATAAAGTGTGATAATAATGTATTTGGATACAAAGTAAAAGATTTTGTCCTCAATTCATACTTGATAATACACATTACATATCAATTAAATTCAATAAACTCATATAAAACACCAAACCCATCATATATAGATTATGTTTATAATTATGCGGTATGTGCAAAAGATACATGCATGAGATTTGCTCCTGAAAAGACTATGAACAGTTTCGTTATAAATATCCTCTAATTGCTTGAATACCAATGTCAAATGAGACATCTATACACATTGTTAGTTACTTATAAAAATGGTCAAGTTAGAGCAAAATTCATTGAATAAATTCCATTTATTATACAGCCATCTTTCATTATTGAAGAAGATAATTAACATGAGATCGAAAGGCAACAATCTGACCCTAAATGTATTGGTGTTAAAAGCGTATCAAAAGTTTATAATCCGTCTAAGAAATGAGACATGTGTAAGTAGACAAGATAGAGAGTGGATATGAAGGAAAATAAAGCGATAATCAAAGGTGAACTTTAAAAAGTAATTTTTATTAGCAATGGTAGATATGTTTAAGAAAGACCAGAATGTCGAAAGTACGACGGCGACTAACACAGAGATTTATAAATACAGGAAAAAAGTAAATAGTAATGTTCGAAAAGTGAATATATAATAAAGGGAGTGGGAGAGAAATAAAATCTAATGGTAAATTAAGAGAGAGTAAGCACACGAAAGAGCAAAATAGAGGAAGAAAGGATAGTAGTGAAAGAAATAGAGGACAGGAAGGCTCTAAAAGTGACATTTCGAACCAAGTGACAGTATTTGCCTACCTTCCCATTTTACACAAACACTCCCTACAATTCTGATAGATATTTCCGATAAACACACCTCCACACACACACACACATACAAATACAATCACACGCACACAGACACGCATATTTAAATTTGTATACAAATGTGTATACGCTTATGGAAAATCCCTTTACCGTTACGGTCTACAAATTCAATTTCCCGAGGTGAAAAGTCCGGTTCACTCGGCTTTTGTTTTGGGGGCGGTTACAGCAGCTGGAGGTGAAAAAAACTGGAAACCTATTAAATACTATATATTTTTTCTTAGTTGTAAATAAAGTTGTGTGTGTTCAGAACTAGGACACCACATACACAAACACGCTCTCTCTCTCTCTCTCTCTCTCTCTCTCTCTTTCTCTCTCTCTCTCACACACACACACACGCACACACATACACAGAGAGAGAGACAGACAGACAGACAGACAGACGGACAGACAGACAGACAGAGACAGGGAGAGAAAGACAGAGAGTGTGAGATAGAGGAAAAGAAGGACATGCTGAAAAGTTCTCTGCACAACCTACATCCCATTAACTGACCGAGCAGAATCTGGGGAAGAATAGCTTCTTGGTCGGGTCGAGAACCTTTAAGGTCACACACACACATACATATTTTTATGCATGTATGTATATAGAGAGAAGTAAAACAAGATTTTTCTTTCCATTTCTTTTATTTATATTGTCATTATACCTACACGCAAGCCACTAGTGGACCGCTGGCGTTGCCATCGTCAGCCCGCCAGCGGGCCACTGGTGGCAGCAACCGGCGGGCCTCTAGCTGTACACCCGTAGTAACATTGCCGCGACAAACACTTCGGCGGTCCGACAGCGGGGCACCAGTGGTAAACGCTAATGGTATGCCACTCAGTGGCAGATTGGTGACTTGCGTGTAGGGATATTTTATTGACATGAATTTTTACAAATAGGACAATATTGACTTTAAAATTGGAATTGTTGTCATTCTTATTAATAAACATAAATAATATATTACAATACATTGTAATATATTATTGTAATAATAATTACAATCTTAGATGAGTAAATTAATAACTTTTATACATGTTACATATGATATTCTTTTAGGCGCGCGTGTATGTAGTCTTATAACAATACAATTGTATTCAGAAATACAAGCATGTTCTCTCGCCCGTCTTCCTAGCTCCGTCTGTCTGTCTGTCTGCCTGTCTGTCTGTCTGCCTGTCTGTCTGTCTGTTTGTCTGTCTGTTTCTGTTTCTATCTCTCTCTCTCTCTGTCTCTCTCTCTCTCTCTCTTCATTCCTTTCACACTTTTTTCAAGTCAACCAACACACCGGTTGTGTGGAGTGGATTTTTTTTTTAATTTAATTTTAATTGTTTACGGAAATTTCTAAAATTTAATGGCTCCTATATAATTGTAAAAACATTATTTAATGATAGCATGAGATTTATTGAAAAACAATAACGACATTTTGACAATGACATGTTAAGTTAGAATTTTCCTTTTTTATTACACATACAACAGTTAACTTCCCCACCACGTCAGCTCTCTCGCACAGTGTCTCTGCCTGCATCGGTGTGTCCGGCGGTTTTTCTGATTCTTTCTTACACACACACACACAACCACACACGCATATATGTGTATATATATATATATATATATAGAGAGAGAGAGAGGGGGTGCGCGTGTGTGTATAGTGAGAGAAAGAAATCGGACGAGAACCTTCTTCCCAACCAATTCATTCATATCACGTCAAAATCAACATGAAAACGAAAAATATTACATATCGTCTCACATTTTCTCCTTTTCCACCTTGCCCTCTCTTTTTCACTTTTTTCTATGTGTCATCCTCTCTGACGTTTCTTACAGAATCTGTTAATAATATTTTTCCCCTTCTCTTTCGTTCTCATTTTCATTATTTGTCGTTTTCTTCTGTTTTCTCTCTCACGTTCTCCGTTCAAGTCTATATAAAATCCCGGGCTTCATTCAGTAATCTCATCAGTAGAACTCACCTACATTCGACTTGGTCAAGCTCGACTGTAGTTTATGGGACTACCACGGCCAAAAATATATCTTATCATGTTAGTGAGGCTCATTATTAATATACACACACACACACTCACGCTACGTCTCTCTCTCTCACTCTCTCTACCCCTCTCTCTCTCCTGTGTATGTGTGTGTGTGTGTTGTCTTATAGCCCAGTAAAAGCCAGGATTCTAAATACTGATTTTCAAGGCAGGCAGGCGGGTCATCCTATTTGGAATTTGAACGCATTTCTTTCTATTCAGCTTTCTGATAGATGAAGCTTTATCAAAAGTTTTTTTTTATGTATTTCTAATAAAATTAGTCCCTTCGACGATTAGACTATCAAGTACAGCGATTAAAATTTTCATCTTTCGACTAAATCACAAATCAAAAATATCCATTTTAAAATATTCATTTATGTACCTATATAGTTTACACACGCGCCTGTGTGTGCATGCTTGTTAAAATTACAGACACTCATACTATATTCCTCTTTTTCGCCATTAGTTCCATAATTCAAATATTTCCATCTATTATTTAATGTACTGTAAATTTCTTTTCCAATTTCTTTATCTTCAAAAAGAAAGAAACGTAATTGAAATTTACGCACATTTATTCATACACAGAAACCAATAATACTAAGTCATACTGAATCCTGATCTTTCATACACACAAACACATATATGTGTGTGTATGTGTGTATATATATATGTGTGTGTGTATGGGTGTGTGTATATATATATGTGCGTGTGTGTGCGTGTGTGTACTATTTTCATTAAAGACGACTGACAAGGTACTTGCGACTAAGCTTTTTATTTAATTTTTCTTGTGTTCGTATAATTGTTTTTTTACGAAAACAAGAAAAAAATAGAAAGCTGAATCGCAGTACATCGTCGGTTATTCTTTAATGAAACTTGTATATGACAGAGGGATTGCTGCCCAAATAGATAGATAGATAGATAGATAGATAGATAGATAGATAGATAGATAGATAGATAGATAGATATACGTAGGAAAGCGCTAAGATGTGCATACACCTAGGGACTATATACATACATTTCTTCGGAAATTTCTATCTCTCAATGTTAATTGATAACTTGTGTATCGTTACATATTCACATAAATGATGTTTAAAAAAAATGTAATTTATCTGCTCACATCTCAATCTGAACGTCAAATTTGAATACTTAGCTCCTCTGACTGTTATGAGATCACTCACAGGTAATATTTTAATGCAAACATAAGTATAAAACTACACAAGCATAATATACTTTTATTTACGAGATATAAAAGTTATGAGTATTGTTTATGCACATGTTTGTTCATACATGGAACATTTTTAAAATACTTTCCAAGAGTAACTACACGTGTGTGGTTTTTTTAATAATAATTTTTTTAAAGAATATTTCAAATTTTCCGCGTAATCAAACACAGATTTGAGGACACAAACGAATATATACTCTTCTGTTGTTGAGTAAATATTTTCACTTTTCAGTATATGGAAAATTTAATATCACAACAAACTATTATAAACATACTCATGTATTATCGAATAACCCTAAAATGCGTCCACTGTTTGAAATGAAATAATTCATTCTATTTTTTGACACCGTCACAATTATTATGATTTGTTCCTTATTCGTAAATTTCCAAAAGTTTCCTTTCTTACTTTCCTATTACATCTTTTCCATTTTGATTCAGACTGACACACACACTGACACACACATATACACACACACAGAGAGCATAAATACAAATAGGTACAGCGAAAGATATTGTGTCTATTTCGCTGTGAATGTATTCGCCTGTGTAAGTCAGTTTCTCGCTTTGTACTTTACTTTCCATGCTTTCTTTCCGGACTATAAAACCGATCTCTCCCTATATACCCTATGCAGAGACAGAAAGAGAGAAAAAAACCTATTTCTGCCCGCGTTTCTTATATTACTTCAAATGTTGCTTTAGTATTTAAAATATATTAATGTCTATTTCAACTACGAAGTGTCCATTATAATAATGCTTGAGACAATAAAAATGCCAGATTAAAAATAAATCCAATTAAATTTACTAGATTTATAAATATATATATATATATATATATATATATTAATTAATTTGTCCCTACGTAATTCAATGTGCTTAGCTTATATCATGATTCTCACCCGTGTCTTTTTGATTATTACTTCCTTATTTCTTCTCTTTCCACTCTGCTTTTAAGATTGTCATATGAAGATCACACACAAACGAAGTTTAAGAACGCTGCTGCATGATAGATGTGTTAATATTGAGATAGATAGATAGATAGATAGATAGATAGATAGATAGATAGATAGATCATAAAGTTCAATACTTTTGCATAGTAGGACTGTTCTCTTTTGCCAACAGTAGTACTTAGCTTCTCTCTCCATCCTCTCTTTTCAAAGTGATTCGCTTTCAGCCCTAATGATAGCCACATGTTTCCTCAATGATGAGTTTTCCTTCAAGTTTTCTCATGTAACTCCAGATTTTTTAGGCAAACTATTCTTTATACATCTGCGTGTTTATACATATATACACGGAAACGCACGTGCACGTGCAGAAACATACATTGAAATGTATTATGGTTGTTAACTATAGATTATCACAAAAGTATATTTTTTAAATTAATGTCTGTTATGATTAATAAAGAGGAAATTATTAGATTTTTTAGATTCGTAAGTTATTGAATATTTTGTGTGTATATCGAATTGAATGTATTAAGATATAAAATAACATGCATAAATATTATTTATCATTTAACATAAGTTTTAAAGTCTATCTTCGTTTTACTTTTAAGTAACGAAGCAACGATTTAGCTACTTTTTAAATTTTAACTTCTTTTCATCAGTGATTTTTTTTAAAAAAACTATCTATTTCGAGATTTTTAACTTATGTGTAAAATTTTCATGAATTTTATTACATTGTAACTGGAAGGTGGTTACATGAATTTTCTTTGGGTTTTCTGTTACATTTTTTTAACCGAACAATTAATTAGTTTTTCATCTTTTCTTTCTTTCTTTTTCTGTTCTTTCTTTCTGTTTTTTTTTCTTCTTCTTCTTCTTCTTCTTCTTCTTCTTCTTCTTCTTCTTCTTCTTCTTCTTCTTCTTCTTCTTCTTCTTCTTTTATTTTTAAAGACTGGACTATTAAGCTGCTCTAAACTATTTTTTTACTAATGTTCACTGAATACAAGGCCAAAGAGCCACTCGAGGTAGAAGGTTACTGTGTAGACTTATATTAGAGTAGAAAAGAACAAGCATTAGGAGTATAAATACTTAATAAAAACGATATGATGCGAGTATTTTCATGAGTACAGCGATAATAATAATAATAATAATAATAATAATAATAATAATAATAATAATAATAATAATAATAATAATATTTCCTAAGTTTGTCTGAAGCTAGCATGAGGTAAGCAGTGATAACCGAACTTATGACTATCAATGAGTCTACCGCTGTACGAAGCACCGTAATTATCAGTCTCTCTAACGCATACACACACACATACATCTATTAAATTTTAGGGCTATTTATCGACTTCAAAGAACACTTAATTAATTTCAACAAAAAAATTGATTTGTTTCAGAATACTAGCATCACCCTCAGATAGATAGATAGATAGATAGATAGATAGATAGATAGATAGTGTACAGAAACTTTTTAAATTTCTACCAAAATGTAAGAGAGAGAGAGAGTAGTTGTTTTTAAATTTATAGTGATTATGTTTTTTCGTATATATTCTTACGTACATTCTTTAGTTACTTTTCGCCTGACCATTAAAGTTGCACACGTGCGCATGTGTGTGTGTAAAAGGCAGAGATGAAATTTTATGTCGATAACCTTTTTTTATTCATATGTCCTTTACACTTGTCCATATTTACGTTTTCACTCTCTTCTTCATTCACTCTATCGTACTTTTATAAATCCCGCTTCTCTATTTCCTTTTAGTTTTGCTGTTGTACATACACGTACACACCTCCCTGTGTGTGTATCCATGTGGCTTCTAATGTGAGTCTTACCTCGGTTTTCCAATCTTTCCCTCCACTCATCCCCTCTCTCTCTCTCTCTCTCTCTCTCTCTCTCTCTCTCTCTCTCTCTCTCTCTCTCTCTCTCTCTCTCTCTCTCTCTCTCTCTCTCTCTCTCTCTCTCTCTCTCTCTCTCTCTCTCTCTCTCTCTCTCTCTCTCTCTCTCTCTCTCTCTCTCTCTCTCTCTCTCTCTCTCTCTCTCTCTCTCTCTCTCTCTCTCTCTCTCTCTCTCTCTCTCTCTTTACAATTTTACTTGACAGGCAGGCGTGTGTGTTGTGGTGTGTGTGTATCTATGCATTTTCGGCTTACGGGTATATGTATCATATTATAGTGCATTTATCCCGTGTCCAGAACCCCCATACGTGCATTTAGCCAACTCCTTATTTCTCCCCCGCCTTATTTCTCGTCACCATCTGCCTTTTCTTACAACAAGGACGTGAAAAAGGGAACCTAATAGTGGAACTCTTCGTCGCCCGCCTGCAAGGCAGAAAATATATGGGCGTGGATGCCTTCCTTGGCTTGTCTTTTAGTCTGGAAATAATAATAATAATAATAATAATAATAATAATAATAATAATAATAATAATAATAATCGAAGAAGTGAAAGAGTTTCGAGACAGACAGGCGGCTTTAGACATCTTAAATTTGTTTCCTTCTCTTTTCTATTAAAATGGCTTATACTCTCTCATGTTTATATCCCTTTACGTTTCTTTCTTTCTCTTGCACTTTTTTCAGACTCTTTACAGTGTGTCTGTGTGTCGCTCCATCTGTTTGCTGCAGTCTGTCGTGTTTTTTCCTCCACTGGGAGGTTGGGGTTGGAGCTTGAATGGGTGGCAGAGCGTTCTGTCTTCTTTACTATTGCCCTGGTTGTCATCTTTGTTGTTGTTGTCCCCTGTCTTTTGACGCTATCGACACATCTCATTCATCCGCTGGCTCTGTTGGATGTCACGTTGCTTCCACCATTGCAAATAATTTTCTTCTCCAACCTTCACCTCAGATTTTTTTTTTTAATTTGCTTTGCTTCTTTTTTTTTTCTTTTTTCTTTTTTTTTTTTCGACAATCACCTGATTTTCCAATTCACTCTCCTTCTCATTCTCCTTCTTTCTTTTTATTCACTCACTCTTTCTTTCGCTACTCTTCCAATGCATCAATTTGGCCTTCTTCCCTAAATACTTTCATCCACCTCCAGCCAATTCATCATTACCTCTTTTATTTTAAATTCATTTTGTTTTGCTTTTCACTTTACTTCAATTCCTGTTATTGTTGTTGCTCCTCCTCCCCTTCCTCCTCCTCTTCTTCTTCTTCTTCTTCGTGCTCCTCCTCCTCCTCCTTCTTGTTCTTCTTCTTCGTGCTCCTCCTCCTCCTCCTTGTTGGTGTTGTTGTTCTTGTTGTTGTTGTTGTTGTTGTTGTTCTTCTTCTTCTTCTTCTTCTTCTTCTTCTTCTTCTTCTTCTTCTTCTTCTTCTTCTTCTTCTTAACCCCATCTTAGTTTCTTCTATTTCTACTCTCTCCTGCCTCTTCCATTTCTTTTTCATCGCGCAGCGTCCAATTCTCAGTCTCCGTTTGAAATATTTCTCATTTCCCTCACTAAAAAGTAAAAGAAACAAGTCAGCAAGCAAAACAAATAAGAATTAATATAAGTAAATAAGAAGTAAAAAGAGATGCTAAAGAACAATCTAAATGAACAGAACCACATATCGTTAAGTTTTTCTTCCATTTGCCAAAGTAACAACAATCTGAGGCAATTAGATTTACTTCTTCATAAGTTGACGATTTTATTTCTGCTTTTATGTCGTCTGCTCCGTGGGTCTCTTCCATTTCGTGCGCACCATGAAATTGGAGACGCGACCATCCGGCCTCCTGTCCGGGAAATCAGCACGAACGACACGATATGCCTGTGGAAATGTAGACGGTAGACGGCGGGCAACGAACGAATGGGAGAGAGAAAAAAGAGAAATGAAAAAAGGAAACAAAGTGTGTCATGAAGATTTCAGATGAAAAATGATGGAAAACGAAAGAAAATAATAATAATAATAATAATAATAATAATAATAATAATAATAATAATAATAATAATAATAATAATTTCCTCGCCCCTTCTGGAAAGCACTTTGAGTGGAAAGTTGTGAAATGAAGCTTTTGTGCAAAGAGCCGTGCCGATTTGAGCTGTTACCCACTTCCGTTCTTCTCTATTCTTCTTTCTTTTTTCGTTCACACATTTAGTTGATTTTTTTTTTCCATTCACTGAAGACATCTATAATTTTTCCCGGCTTTTCTTGCTTTCCTTCTCTTATTTAATCTTTCTTCCTTTTTCTTTCTGATTTCGTTTTAACTTTTGCAATCATTTATTTCTTTCTGCTCTTTTTTCTTTCTTCCTTTTTATCAATCTTTCATTCTCTTTGAATCTGCTTCTTTCTTAATTACCTTTCATTCGACTGAGTTTGGTATTTATTTATAAGCTTCTTTTTTTTATTATTATTTTTCTCTCTTTTCATCATTTACGTCTTTTTCAAACCATTTTTTTCTTATCAGCTTCTTTTCCCATTTTATCTATTACTCTTATTTCCTCATTTTTCAACTTTTCATTCACTTTTTCTTTTTAATTTTATTTCAAGCATTCTCACCTATGTTAATTTCTTTGCTTTCTTTCCTTCTTATACGCTTCATCCTTTCACTGATCTTTTTCTTTCTTTCTTTCTTACTTTCTTTTTTTTTCTCTCTTTCTTACTTTTCCAGTCATTTTTATTCAACCTTTTCGCATTCTGACCACTTTCCATTGTTCTTCATGGATTATCCTATTTTTTAACATTTTATCTATTTTCCATTTACATAATTTCGACCTAACTCTCTCTCTCTCTCTCTCTCTCTCTCTCTCTTTTCTTGAAAACTTGAAAAAGATACTGTCAAATGATGTTCATTCGGTGTTGGCGGCAAAATTCTTAATCTCCTCCCTCAACCCTTGTCTTTTCTATTTGTAATCGACGTCGTCGAAGTTCCACAACTTATAATTACATTTAATTACGTTTTTACCTCTTCCCATCCCATTCTAAATTTTATTTTATTTTCCTCAATGTCTAATAATTTTCGCAGGCATATTGTCGACATGCCTTTTTTTTTATTAAATCTGCCTTTCACCTGTCTTTCTGAATGGTTCTCAGTCTGCGTACACACACCTTTATCTGGGACACCTCCTCTAGAGCAATAGTAAGCAAACTTGTGTTGCGAACTATTCTTATATACATCAAGACCAACGAATTCTCTTCTATGTCCTTGTTATTGACTAAGCCGGCCTATTTCTAGAGCGATGATTAGACAGATAATCTCGTTGGCCAATACCGTCAGTTCGATACTCACATTCCTTTTGCAACATGTTTCTAAAAACTACAATATCAATGGGGCACATCTCTCTATCTATCTATCTATCTATCTATCTATCTATCTATCTATCTATCTATCTATCTATCTATCTCAGAAATCAGTTGTCTTACAACAGTTAAAGGATTTATGTACTTATAAATGTAAAGCAAGCAGATGATGAAATTTCATTTACTGTTTGTAAAACGCTAAATCTTCACAGAAATTATTTTCAGGAAATATGCAAACAAGTCAGTGTTTTAATTTTTGTTAATCAATTGTTGCGTGAAATTTGAAAATATGCTATTGCTATTAACCAATAAATTATTTATACCTATATCGTCTACGCTCATTACGTTTCGGTCGTTGAACTCTACGGAGTTCTTTAGGTGTGCCGATGCCGTATGAATCTAAGTAACTTAGATGATGATCAATCGTAATCGATGTTTGGAAACGGAAAAAAACGAACACACATAAAGCCATAAACAACAAAATTTTCCTTATATTTTCTCATTTCATTTCTTTCAATCCAGAAATCATTTTGACGCCATAATTTAAAGGTTATTTGGGAATGTTTATTTTACGCTTCGAGTGTCACTCTCTCTAGAAGCTATTGCCAAAATTTTGTAGTTGAAACAATAAAAATGAGGATACTAGTATGAACATTTTTACGATAGTCGCAAAGACAATTGTTTCAA
The DNA here is from genome assembly GCA_963932145.1 of Acanthosepion lycidas. Taxonomy (NCBI): domain Eukaryota; kingdom Metazoa; phylum Mollusca; class Cephalopoda; order Sepiida; family Sepiidae; genus Acanthosepion; species Acanthosepion lycidas. Next base: position 69,516,398 of record OZ010596.1, read on the forward strand.
AATTAGTCCCCCACATAAATTTTATAATTGAGGATTGAACAATTGCAGTACTTCAACGGTGATATTGGCAGAATAGATTCTGCTGTCACTTGTTTGAGTCCAGGTCGAAGCCAGTCTTTAAATCACTCAACCATTAGAAAAGTGACACCCACAATTTCATGAGTGTCGGCGATCTTGCTTGCGGTATGGTAATATGCTGAAATGCAAAAGAAGGCCGATATTTTTCAATTCTGTTCGATTCAATGGCACATATCCGTTATAATCATAAATTCTTCTTGTCTGAAATGTGTTTGATATAATTTGATAGCGTTTCACATTTGCTTCTTCTTAGAAAATGGTATCAATCCAAAGGATTTCATTACTGTCAGATGTCTTGGACAAAGTGGATGATTACACGAATAAATATGGCATTCGTTGGTCATGTATTGTCAAAAGAATTTGTGTATGTTTTACTTCCTGAAAAGTTTTATGAATGTTACTTTTCTTGAGACTCTGGAGTTAAGAGAGAGAGAGAGAGAGAGAGAGAGAGAGAGAGAGAGAAAGAGAGAGGCAGACAGTTTCGTTTTGTTTTTTGAGTGTCTTTCATTCATATGAATATTTTATTGAACGTTTCTTTTTCAAAATTTTATAAAATGTATGAATAATCGTCCAATATTGCGAATTAATTAAAAGATTTTTTGGAAAACGCAAATTTTTTTTAACGTCCAGTCGAGTTCATTGCATTTACTTACGTACTAATAGCATTGAGAAAGGTATAAATCCACCTCTTTTCCCCACCGCTATGTGTAAAATAGCAGGACTGACTTTGTTCTAAAGCATTTAGTGGCAACCGGTCTAGGAGAAGGAAACTCAATTTAGACCAGCCTACTGTCATGTAGGCTTTGCCTCTTTAGCCAAAGGCTAGAAAGTAACTTCAGAAATAAATACTCCTCGCATGTCGCCTTGAAGAAAGGAACTGCCCACACCTGCTTCGAGCCGAAACAGAAAAGTAATGAATTCCTGTGAGCTTAGTACAATGGTTCGAACAAAATTATGACTGCTACATTGCACGGCCTCGTGGGCCTCACTGATTTGCCCATGGGTATATCACTCATGTCACTTTAGATGACGAAGAACTAAAGATGAAATAAAAAAAAACTTAATGTCGAAATGATGCAGATAAAATACATATCTGGTTATTTAACAAGATTAGCATAGTTTTTACAAAAAGACGAGCACCACTGACGTTTTTTTAATTGTGTGTGACCAAACATTTTAACATTTTTCTGGATTTACATATAATAAATACAAGTTGTTTTTTTAGAATAGTAAGTATATAAAAAGTATAAATTACAATTATAAATTAAAAAGTATAAGTATATAAAAAGTATAAGTAAGTATATAAAAAGCAATATATGAATAAAATTAACAATACATTTTCATTACTATGCAACATAAATTAAATTGCCTTAAATTAAAAAAAATATTGATGTAAAACTATCAGTATATAACAGGGACAGAAGCCAAGCCTACAATATTCAAATATTAATTTTGCAACATTATCCTTTTCAATGCACGTAATTCAATGGTGGCTATTAATCACGTAAATCCAAAAATACGGAGCTAATATTTCAGATAATACATATATATATATATATATATATATATATATATATATATATATATATATATATATATATATATATATAATTATTTATTTAAAAAAAATTATAACATAAATATGTTATAAAATCACTACAAAAATAGCCATTTTGTTTCAACACCCTCGGTGTCTTATCAAGTGATGATCATCACTTGATAAGACACCGAGGGTGTTGAAACAAAATGGCTATTTTTGTAGTGATTTTATAATATGTTTATGTTATAAATTTTTTTTAAATAAATAATTATATCTGCTCTACTTTGTATTGAGCACTCTTTTAAGAATAGTAATTGTTGGTTATTGGAATTCATTCCATATACACCAATCATATACTTGGGTATATATATATATATATATATATATATATATATATATATATATATATATATATATATATATATATATATATATATTATACCACCACACAAAACGCGATACCTAAGGTTTAAAATTAATTTTTAAAAATGCTAACTCTTTCTTGATGCTTTTATTTTAGTTTTAAATTCAAGCTAGTAGATAAAATTTAATATTTCCAATAATCAAAAAACTTTTCTGTAATTTAAATTGACTGGAAGGAGTTTATTTTATTTATTTATAGCTTATTAGCGCCCTTTTTTATCATCTTTCAAGTTAATGTAAATCTTCCAAAAATATACATTTCTGAAACTTTATTTGAGTTATATTATCTGATTATCTGATTTGAAACAAATATTATTGACTTTAAGTTTAAAATATCTCAGAAATACCCTTTCAACTCGACAGTGAGTTGTGCTTATTTAAGGTGTTGACATGCTGACAGCGTGATGACAGATCTGTTGTTCTACCGGGACTTTATCTGTAAAACATAACTGAAGAAAATTATGTAAGTGCCTTTTTTTATATAATTTTTAAATACTCGGTAATCTTTAAAATTTAGGAAAATATTTTCCCTAACCGAATGTTTTATTGAGTTTTAGAAATTTTGGCTTCAAATTTACTATAGTTACGATGCTTGTTTTCTGATAATGTCGGCTATGGGCAAGTTTATAGATATGCAAAAAACAATTCAAAATTCTTTTTAAAATATTGATGATTTTCTTTTTGATTCTTTTTAAAATATTTGATGATTTGTACTAAGCTTTTCCATTGATGATTAGTAAATATAGTTTTACTTAATAATATCATCTAAAAGGGTGAAATTACTACAAAATTCTATAAGATTTAAAACTTTATAAATTATTATAATTAAAATTTTTAAAAAATGAAAATAATTCTTGCAAAAGTTCATTATTAATCGAAAATTTTTTCTGAAGATAATAATGACTTTAATATATTTTATTTATAAAAGCAATGACAAGCTTATTAAATAATGTCTTAGTATTATTGCATTTTTTTATTTTACAATTCAGAGCAGATTTTTGGTAAATGGTGTTTCTGTTTGACAAAAACAAATTGGTGATTTACATTCTCGAACGAATCCTATTTTTAACTAATATAAATTTGTGGAATTTTAATTTCTCGAAGTGTCATTAAATTAAATAAGCCGTGGTAAAATGTAAAAAAAAATATTTTTTACCAAGATCTTCTAAAAAAATAATTTAAATAATTTAATTATTTTTTTTGAATAAATCCTGAAAATTTCATTAAAATCCGACAAATATTTGATTTTTGTATGAATTTTCAAATCAATGTGTTTTTACCACAAAAAGACGCTAAATTTCCCATCCTAAATTTTGACCCACCCGCTGATGCAAGAAAAAAGATTTTAACCTAAATTTCGAATCTGATTAAAAAAAAAAGGATTTTAAAAAAGTAATAAAATAATCAAAAATACTTTGGTCTTTCCACTTAATAATGACATAAACATTTTGACAATAAAACTTTTTGTCTTATCAAATTCGTCGCATTTTCATTATGGTATGCTCCTTTTAGCGAATTTTTGGAGGTACATAAATGTGTGTGTGTGTGTGTGTGTTTTGTAAGGCATAGACGGTAATAGACATCACAAAGTGACGTACTGTATGAGACAGATCCTCGTTTCTTCCTCATTTTCATGTTGCACTCAAATAGATTCGGCAACAGAAACATTAGTTAGTACTTCTTATTAACACAAGCACTTTCTCAAGTTTTAATATTGATATCACACTGTTTAAGAGCTGTTTTCAGACAAACCTTAAAAGTAACTTTGTATTGTGATCGTTTTCTTTGGCCAGTTTATCTCAGAAATTTATTTTGGAATCCGTTTGTCTAAGAATCAATGCTATACTGCTAACATGAACACGTTCCAGGATTTCTGTATCTGGGAGAGGAAAAGATCATTGCCCGTTCATGATATGCCAAAGAGATTGCTGATCAGTTCAACACTCAGACCCCAAAAAAGATCTAACATTACAGAAATCTTTCATGTTATGTTTTCGAACAATAATATAGTCAATTAGATACCCAGTTTTAGAACATGCGTATAACCACTTGTGTTTTTATTAAATCCACCGCTGATGAAACGATGAAACCGGAAAAAACCTACATGCAGCTCGGTGACTGGGATCTTCTAACTTGTCAAACCGTTTACCACAGTTGTCAGCTTCTCATCGCCGCAGGACTTGAAAGATTCAAAAAATTACACATATGGAAGATCATATAATCCAAATGAAGGAAGATGTCAAGTTAATATATTAAATTTAGTTAATTTTTGGAAATCTGCTTGTACATGCGCGGATGTCTATATTCGCACATAACTTGCTCAGCCCTATGTGGAATTTCAGCATCAGGTAACCTTAAGCCGAAGAAAGATAATCATAGACTTCCTATGACGCATATGATTCGAATAGTCTGATCATAAAATACTGATGGAGTTGTTAATGCCCGAATTATATTATGAACATATGACTTTTGCCAGAGCAAAATAAGCTAGAGAAAATGAGAGCGATGAGAAAGACAAAACTACAAAAACAATTACACAGATTTCTGATAATTTCCATATCATACTAATATGGAAATTATCTCGAAGCATTGTAAATTGCTGCAAGGAATATGAAACACACATTAATGTATAAATCCTTATAAATATTCTAGAGTCATTTTTAATAACATTTAAAATACGATATTTATTTGAGAAATACGTTGTAGGCATGTTCAAAAGATATTAAAAAGTAATTTGAAATACAAGAGAACAAGGAAAGCAAAGCGTAACTAAATACACCATTGTTTGTTTTATTCCCACTGATATCAGATGTTTCAAAGTATGAAGTCTATGCGTGACAAAAGGCAGGTCGCCGAAATGAATTCCTACCTCAGTGCCATCAAGTCTTGTTCGTCATGTCAAAGTCGTAGAAGAAGAAAAGATTTTTAATTCAGCACTACTTCTGTACTAATGTGTCATGTACCTACTGTGGTGTCACGTGGCTACACATCTAAGGATGTTTTATTTATTTATCCATGTAAATTAACATGAATTGTTGATATTCTTTTCTAACACAAATTTCAGACACTATTTCGGGGATTACGCACATACACAATATATTTTACACTAGCCAGACATCGTAATCGTTAATCCGCCCCACCCCTGTGAAGATCTAATTAGTTTAACAATAATTTGCGCAATTAGTTTTCTAATGAAAAATACCTTTCTTCTTTTACAATCAATGTGAGAGTTTGGCTGTCCATCTAATTTCAGATATTTCACAACACTTCCTCAAATATTCTGAGGTTAACCGTACAAAGCATGTATTTTGCATAGAATTCAGTTGAAAACAAATTTGCATTCAATCAGTTTACTTAGGGTTTTTCGACACAAGTTCTTTTTGTCTTCTCGAGTATAAAAGTTGAAGCATAAAGAACCTTTTTTTTATTGCCATGTGCTTTTTCATGATGTAGGCGATTATCGGTCTCCACTGATTTTTGTGCATTACCATGATTTCTTAGGAAAGATAGTTAAGTAGTTTCCTGTTGCATTTCCCATGGTTTTGAATTCAAATGTGATTTTCTACCACTCAAATCTATAGAATGCATTTAATTTTGCTAATTGTAAAAAGAAAGAAATCTATGGTTATTAGCAATAGGAAGAGTCCAAGAGGTGAACTACGAATTGGCGACACGAAAATCAAACAAATACAACAATTTTAAGATTTAGAAAGTGTTTTAACAGAGGGTAGAAAATGCGACACCGAAATTCGAAGGCGCATTGGAATAGCGAAATAACCTTCCAAAACTTATGCAAATTATTAAGAAACGAAAATTTCGTTATAAACAAAGAAAAAAGTACTGAATTGTTATCTGTTCTCCTATATGGAAGTGAATACTGGACAATCTCTTCACACATGAAGTGACTTGAGGCAAAAGTAATGTGGATGATGAGAATACCATGGATTGAAAATATGAGTAACAAAAGAGTTTTAAAGAAAATAGACACAAAAAGGACATTTAGAATAAGAAAGAAACAAATGAATGAAATTTCTACGGTTCATAATAAGAAAAGCGGACTTAGAGAATTTGACACTCACAGGATAAACTGAAATCAAGAAAGACGAAGGGGACCAGCGAATGACCAACCTAATGAGTTTGTGTAAATGGTTGAGAGATTAAGAGATAAAGCAATGAGAAAAACTTTACTAAGAGCTACAACGAACAGGAAGTTGTGAAGAACCATGATCGCCTACGTCCTGATGGGATGTGGATCAAAAAAAGAAAAAGAAGAATTATCGACTCCACTTTCTGCGTTAGTCACCCTTACGTTGCATACACATCAAACCATGTCCATTCAAGACGTAGGCAATCCGGGGTCTTTTTCCCTAAATATGCTGGCATTTCACAGAGAATAAAGAAAAGGAATCTGTGGCGAGTCATGATCGATTACGTCCTGAAGGGACACGGTTTTTAAAAACTGGATAACCAATTTATTTCCATTGGCTTTTTTCGACACTGAAAATCGACATAGAATTAAATCATGGCTTCAGTGTATATCAAGTCACAATTGTTAATTTTTTTTTCTGCCTTATCTAAATTACACGCGTGTGCGCACGCGTTTGTGTGTGTGTGAAGTTGAATGACAATTTGAGGGAATGGGGAATATAAAAGACAATTTGCTAAACGTTTAAATTGACATGTTTCGCAGAAGTCATCAGAAAATTGTTTTTCTGATAATGCTGATTTAAAATTGTCATATATTTACCATCGCGCGCGCGCACACACACATATATACAGAGAGAAAATTTCACGATATAAATCATGAAAGAACCGTGAAAAATATACTTTACAGGTTATTAATATTTCATTAACAAGCAGTAGTAATGGATGGTTCTATTCAATGATTCAAATCATATTCAAAGTGATTTTCTATGCGTCTTGATAACATCATATACATAAGAAAATAATCAGAAATAAACTGAGTGTATCGAATAAAAATGTTTTGTAAAAGTAACAAAATCCTGGCCTTTACTCGAATGCCTAACACTAACAATAATGAGAAATTCAAAAAATCGAAGTTTTGTGAATAGCAACATAATAATGTAAGCAATGAGTTGGCAGGATGCTGTATGCAAAAGTTAGAGAATTCTAACCGCCAAGAACACGCATATATGATATGTAACATTCCTTGTATCTATAATTGACAACAAACAAAAGCGCGCGCGCACACACACACACACACACACACACGCACACACACATATATATTTGCCTGATGAAGGTCGCAACACCCGAAACCCATGTAGCAAATATATGGAAAATAAAGTATAATATATATTAAAAAAAAAACACATTATGGCCAAAAACGTTTGCGTCTTCACTCTTACACACACACACACACACACACACACACATATATATATATATATATATATATATATATATATATATATATATATATGAAGGTCTGTCTAAATTTCTGGGAAGTGTATATATTATTATTTACTTTATTTACAGTCTAGATATTCTCATCTTTCTTGTTGCAGAAACACATCTATCACAATGTTCTTCTTCAGTGAATTACTAATTGAAACGATTATTTAATCTACGGGGGTAAATTGCTGTTGTGTCCCTCCAGGAAATTGATGATCATGTCTCTCCATTATCTCCTAACTTTGTAGCAGTAAGCATTCTTATCTTTACCACTCCTCTTATTATTTTTTCTACTATTATTTTGCATAAATTCATTAAGTGGGTTACTCGCTGATTCCTCTAGTGCCTTTTGCCTTCAGTTATGCCCTTTTTTCTGTCAAATTCTCCAAGTCCTCTTTCCTTATGTGTACCAGAAATTTAAACTGTCTCTTTCTGATTCTAAGTATAAGTATCCATTTTGTTCCCATTTCCCTTGAAACATCCTCGTTGATCACATGCTCAATACATGATATTCTCATCATCCTTCTGTAGAACCAAATCGCTGTCAATTCTTTTCTTTATCTCCTATATAGGAAGACTAATATTAAGCAGCAGTTAAAAAACTCTTTTTTATTCTTAACGAAAATAATACTTTCTTGGTTAATGCGTTTATTTATTTATATTTGTATTTCAATATTATCCTCTTCTAATTCAATAAACTTGACTCAACCTGTTCCATTAATGAAATAGATCGAATATTAAAAATTGAAAATTTCACGTAAAATTTCCATACATTTACATGCATATAAGTATATAAGTACATAGATTTCATTTATGTAATTAAGTATTCGCGCGCATGTGCATAAATGCCAAAAAGAATGGAAATCGTTTGTACATACTGAAACTTGCATAAAGATATTTTGGTCGATAAATACTAAATTTAGGTTAGTTTGGTTCAACGCCAGATGTATAATCGAATAGTTATTTATGATCACTCATCAAGGACAGAAATGATCGAACTGATAATCAATAAATCTGAGACCAGTTCAATAATGAATACGAAGATAGATAAATACATGGATAGATAAATTGCTTTATTGTTTACTTAATAGCTTTTCTAATAAACTGATTTCACCACTTATATGTAACATACAAGACTAAACGTGAAGATCGATGCATCGAAGCAACATAAGATATGTAGACTGATCGATAGTTATCAACGGAGTTTAATTAAATAAGTGATTAAAAAGTTATGATTTTTTGAAAATGGATCGATATAGTTGAAGAATTGAAATACAGTATACGTGAAGACTTTCATTGATAGCAAACATTAGGTAAATCTGTAAACGTGTTGTCGAAACAGTGCTGAATAATCATTCATAGATTAACAATCAATTAAGAATTGGATTTATAGGTCAATCCACCAGATAAAATGATGCAAACAGTTTATTGTCAAATTCTGCGAAAACAATCTATATATGGCATCACTTATGCGACATTCGTATATTTGAAGTGTAAGTATAACATTAAAACATATCAGGATAGATACAACAAACCTTGCCTACTATGCAAAAAACATTTAGTTCCTGAAAATGACCGCTTCGGTGATTATCAGAATCTAAAATCAACTCGAACAAAACTAAACAAAACGATAAACTTTTGAAAAATTTTCATCTGGATGAGCAACAAGTTATTCGAAAACAGGAAAAATAAAATAAAATTTTAAACAGATAGACCTTTTCGGGTGAATTTAATAAAACTTGTTTAAATGAATTCCTATTGTCTAAATGCACACACACATACATATATGCTCTGTTATGATAAATACATTGAGCTCTGAGTGGATCAGTTTTAATATTGATATTACTAGGATCCACGTGTATTATATACCAACGGATCTATTACCTGTACTATATATATATATATATATATATATATATATATATATATATATATATAGACACACACACACACAAATGAAAGTATAAAGTGAATACAAATATTCACTGTAGATCAGCAACTTACCAAATTGTTCAATGTAAAAGCATCGCATATTTAAAATCGTAAATAAAAAAGTAAAAGATAACTTGATCAATTACTGTTGTAGTTTCTCGCCGCTGGGCTCAATGGACAATCATAATACTTTTATTGCTGTCCATTAACTAACCAAACCATGTGGTAAGTGAAATTATAGTATTAAGTGAACAGCTGACATTTTATATTTGCTTGCTACTTCACACACTCACACGCACATATATATGTATATATATATATATACATATGCATGTTGATTACAGTAACATTTAGTGTTGCCGCATATCACTAGTGTTGTGATTTAAGTTTTTAATTAACACTTAATCGATGCCTTGTGCTTGATAAATATTTGTCTATCACGATAACTTTGCATATCAATACAAGAAGGCCAAGTATAAAATATAAGAATGGTCGTTAATGTTCGTCTTTCAAGCCAGTGATTGTGAGTTTCTTCTCTGCTGAGTCCAGGTTTCTATCAAAGCTGACTTTCTCCACCAAATATCGATCTGTTTATCATTTAGGAAGCTGTAAAAATTGTTTTAAGAAAACCGATTTACAAGAAGGAATTAAAGAGGTCCATATACACGAAATCTGATGCCTCCATATAGTTAAAACTGATATCAGCTAATCAATTTCAAATTTAATGAACCACGTAAAGTTGATGACGTTATCTCATAATTTTTAAAGAGTAATATAACTTGTCCGATGTCACATTGATTGATAACTGTCATTATGTCATTATGTAAAAACTGGACTTGATTTTTGGCTGTTTTGAGTACGTATGAACGTATTTTGTACCACAGAATTATCATATACGTGTGAGGAATACAAATGCTTATTTTTTCTTCGAGACTTAATCACACTCTCGCGTGTATTCTAAACATGAATAAAATACCATATAAATTCAGGTATGTCGATATCTTTTGTCCGAAAAAAATACATTTCTGATATTGTGCTAACCTATGGCGTATCCATTTGTAGCGTCAGGTTAGAAATTAATTCACACTCATTTTCAAACCAGACCCGTAAAAATTCCAGACAAAGAGTTGACCTGAGATGACCTCCCAGTCGGGAGTGCAGATCTGAACGTCCCCCGATGTCATTGACGACCCCGAGAGGTAAACGTGTGCAGCCCTAGCTGCGATTGATGCATGCGCCCGTCATAAATACCATTGGACAGGTGGGTATATAAACCACTATCCCAGAAAGGTGATCAGTACTCTCCCAAATATCAAAGATAAAAATGTAAGGCCCACGTTTTGGATAAAGGCTCCGAATGAAGTTGAGTTACACACATTGGCCGAGAGTAATTGATGAAGCATTGAAGTAAAGGACATTTCGGATGATTCGGAAGGGTAATTGACGAACTATTGAAGTGAAATAAAATATTATGTTAAATATGAAAGATTCAAGTCTTGTATTATTCATTTAGTTCGCACGCGTTATCATTAATCGGTGCAACCCATCTCATTTCACAAGAAACTGTCAGTCAGCCGCAAATACTGATCGCCAAATGTTTATCATTTGTTATGATGTCATTTTACTCGGTGAATTTCATATATTCCTGTATTTCTATTCAATTCTATATATATGTCAATCATTTTTTTAACGGTACGGCAATACAATGCTTTTTTTTAATGATTACCCAAATGTCTTAAATTAAGATATCGCATAACAATTACCCATTGTAGGTTGATCATTTTTTTTCTAAAATCTCAATTTTTACACAATATCTCATTTCATACCGAATAAACGTAACAGCAATACTTGTCGAGTCTCTAGAGCAAGAGGAGAAACACCTAAGGTTATTATTTATGCTATTTCATTGTGTTAGAAAAATACACATAATTATACTTGAAGTTGACTTTAATTCATTGTACATCATTGCTTTCCTTGCTGTGGTAGCACACATCCCTATGTTTTATCTATTTGCATGCACACATATACATACATACCTACCTACCTACCTACCTATATATATATATATATATATATATATATATATATATATATACATATATTTGCATGCACACATATACATACATACCTACCTACCTATATATATATATATATATATATATATATATATATATATATATATATGCGCGCGCGTGTATATGTGTGTGTGCGCGCGTAATGACTAAACATGCAAAAATTTACAGTTTGTTTTACTTACTGATATTTGTGTAGCTATTTCACTGTTTCTCTCTCCTCTCCTCTCTCTCCTTTCTCTCTCTCTCTCTCTCTCTCTCTCTCTCTCTCTCTCTCTCTCTATATATATATATATATATATATATATATATATATATATATATATATATATATATATATATATATATATATATATATATATATATATATATATATGTATATATTATGGGAACTTACCCATAATAATAATGGACTATTCCTGACATTATAAATACTGCGCCTCTCAAGAGGTATGGATATATTGTAAGACGAGGGGTACCTCGGCGTGGTGTAATGGTAAGCAAGCTTGTTTCGCTAGATCAGTTACTACTGAAAAGTGAGTTCGAGCCTCACTAGGTATCCCACACTTTCGGCCTTGTGCCACATCTAAGCTACGCTTAGAAAATAACTATATTGTAAGACGAGGAGAGATAATTGAGAGCATATTGTAAGGACATTGGAATAGTGATACTTGTCGAGACAACATAGTTCACTCTAACCAAATCTGATGGTCATTACTAATACTTCTACTTCTTTGTATTATATTTCTGTTGTAATATATCTTTGTATTCTATACCTGTGTTCGTGTTATTCTTTCATTGGTTCTAACCTTGGACCATTACTGTGGTACAAGGAACTTGGACCATAACAATATATATATATATATATATACAACAGATTATTCATGTGTACATATATATTTTCTCATACCTCTATCTATTTATCGAACTATTATATTTAGCTGTTCGTTTACTATTTTTTTTTAAATCTTTTTTTCATCCATTTGACTGTCTCGTAATCTTTTATATCTACCTATGCCTCTCTTCATAATTCTTTCTTTTTCCATTTTGATTGCATAGGTCTTGTTTAATTCTCTTTTGACGTCGTTTTATGTCACGCGCTTCAACGACGCAAATTGCATGCCGTTTAACTTGAGTATCCGTTTGCGTGTTGAGCTAGCTTTACATTTCTAAATATCTTTATATATTTTCATAGCTGTTTCTATACCCTAACATTTGAGAAGTGCACCAGAATTTCCATATTTATATTTTTAATAGACTTCTTAAGTCTTATAACGCGTACAGAGAAAGAGAGAGGGGGACGGGCGGGAGGGAGAGAGGAAAAGTGGAAGAAAGATAGAGAGATGTCTACATGATAATACACAAAAATGTGTTTGATAATTTGGTAAAATTTTGAAAAGTGAGACGGTGTGAAAACTTTTCATCACTCCTTTTTTAGTCATTAATCAATAGACAATATGGCTGACATATATCTAGCATGTGGACAACAGAAATATATGTGTGCGCACGCGTGTGTGTGTCACAGAAAAAAGAAGCCCAGAAATACCTTTAATACATAGATATCTTTCTACATTGGAAAAAGTAGAATCAATCGAGGGCGAAATAAATTATTGGATGCATAATTCACGTAAGTTGTATATTTATAGGAAAGTCAATTGCATATCTGTTGGTTCGCATTGAGTGGTTAGATGTCCTTAAAGGGACTGAACATTCCCCCGATCGACTTAACAGACACATCTAAACAATAGTCTTACACAATATCCCATAGACAAATATTCAATTATGCATGTATCGATTTCATAAATATGTATATAGTAACTTGTTAGATATAGATATATGTATGTTTATCGACAGGTGATTTAACACCAGTGAAAATACGCATAAATGTTTATATATTAAATGTTCTTAATAGATAAAGAAAATGTTATCTCGACTGATTCTTACTTGTTAATTTCATTAGGCTATATTTTATAGTTATTCACTGAGGAACACCTTTATTTCTAAAAACAAGTGGCCAGTTGTCTTTGATAAATAAGTGCTGCATTTCAAGGCTGAGAATGTTGGTTTCACTTGCGACAAGAGCCGGTGAGAGAAGATGTAGATGTTGAAAAAGAGAAAGAAAGGGATGAACAAATAAAGAATCAGGAGAAAGTTTTGATGCGAACGAAAGACAAGCGAAATAGGATATACCGGTAAGTTAGTTGACAAGAAAAATAAGAAGAAATAAATGTAAAATCAGAAAAATGAAAAGAAAGAAAAAAATGAATGCTGAGGATTATGAAGAAAGAAAAGAGAAGATTCAGAAAAGAAAAGAAAAGAAAAAGACAAATAGTGAAGAAGAGACAAGAGAAGACGAAGAAAAGAAGATGCCAGATGTAACCAGAAAAGACATTACGTGATGATGATGATGATGATGATGATGATGATGATGATGATGGATAAATTAGAAATCATGAAAAATGACGTTTTGAGTAAATGAAAAGAATGAAAGAAGAATTGTGTAGAAGAGAAATAAAAAGAAGAAAGAGAAAAAAAAAAGAAGAAAATATTCATAAAATAAGAAGCTGAGAAAAGAGAAACCGAAAAGAAAGTTTATAAATGAAACTAGTAAAACAAAAATAGCGAAAGGCAAACATGGCTGCATTGAATGATTCGATCATAAAATATATTTTCCAATTATCCAAATTTACAATCTATTACATTTTGATGATTTGCAAGGCGCCAAATTTGAAATTCTAGCAATTAATGTCAAGTAAAGAAAAAGGAAGCGACAGTAAGGGAAAATACTATTATGCAAGAAGAAAAAGTTCGAGCAGAAAAAACGAAAAGGAAGGTGAAGATGTTAGGTTTTTTTACCCCAGTGTTATATCCATAATTCAAGCACGTTCATTTATCATTAATGTGATGGAAATTATGTAAATACACACACGTGTGTGTGTGTACGCATGCGTGCTTGCAGAAATATATGAGGTACTTATGAAGACAAAGAGAAGAAAACGGATCAACAACAGCAAAAGCAGAGATCGAGATGGATTGCTTAAGGGAACATGATAAGATATATGTGCATATGAGAGAGAGAGAGAGAGAGAGAGAGAGAGAGAGAGAACATATATATATATATATATATAGAGAGAGAGAGATAGAGTGACAGACAGATAATAATCAGGAAACTTTCAAAGAATTTAACCATCAAAGAACAACAAAAAGTCGTTAGGAATGTGATAAAGAAAGTTGAAAATATGACGAGAAATAAAAATGAATATAAAGAAATTCGTAAGAAAATCAAGGAAAACAAGTCGAAACGAGGAGAGGCATAGTAAACCGAAAAATAGGCGATAAGCGACGTTATGCCTCCATTCATCTTCTCACAGGGTCTCAGACTCAACACAGAGGTCTACATCAAGTACCTTAGGAATGTTGGAAGACCGTATGTCTGGCAACTGGATTCTGCACCATGCCACACTAGCAAGAAAACCCAGTCAAGGCTGTCAGACAATTTCTGCGACCACATCACTCCTTACATCTGGCCACTTAACTCACCAGACCGCAACCCCCTTGATTATTGAATGTGGAGCGCATTTGAGCGAGAGACCAACGAAACTCTTCGTAACACCAAAGATGAACTGACGGCAAGGATTATGGCAGCATTCACAAACTTAAACAAGGAAACCGTCCAGAAGAGTTGCAGAAAATTCCGAAATCGTCTGGATTAAAGCCAATGGCAACTTTAGTATTTCAATTTTTTTTGTAAATTTTGGTAAATATATGTGTTAATATCAGATGTCAGTGTTATTTTCATTTTTGCGTAATTTAGACGACAGTTTATCCATCGCACCCTCTATGTGTGTATGTGTGTTATATAAATAAATTAATATATGTAACTGATATTGTACATATTCCAAACAATAATATACACACATATTTATTCACACATATGCATTTGATGAATATAGGAAAAAATTTTCATCTCTCACATTCTGTTTGGCTTCTTTTTGTTTTGTTCATATATTGTGACATGACCCTATTTATTTATACTAAAAATAATTCCGTTTAATTAAGTCAATCATTTCAAGTTTTGATATTTAATATAAATCCCCATTTAATAATTTATCTTTTATTCTGACCACTTTTAAATTGGACCAATGGTCGAACTGTCAATTTCATATGAAGAGTTCAACGATTTTGATTTTATATGTGGCGTTCAACAGTAAGGAGTATCACTATAACTGTTCAGAAAGGTTGAGGCTGTTGTATCGAGAAAATGTAAAAAACGTTTATCCTTTCTCCATGGTAACTAGCTATCAGGTAAATTTGACAACTGTTTATTCCATAGACGGAAAGTAAAAGTAACTTCCTGGATTATTAGGATTTCAAAAGATAGGATCATATATCTTCTGTAAATGAAAAGCAAAGTGCTTTCAGTTTAATAAACCCAACAAGCTACATTGATTGACCGAAGCAATTCTACGTGTGAAGGGAAATATCTCAAGATCCTTCTACTATGAACGCTCTACTCGAACTATAAAAAAGTAGAAATAATAATCAGCAAAATAATAATAGCCGTTTATCAGCAAAATAATAATAGCCGTTTATCAGCAAAATCATTGACACAAGTGGCCGTTGAGCATTCTTCTAATAATAATCTTTACATTTTCTTTCCTTTCTCCTGTTCTTTATTTGTTGTTTCCTCCTTCCCTCATTTTATGTTTTTATATATTATATATACAGTGGACTATAAGTTTTTAGCCACCCTTGCTTATAGCAATTTTGGCTTGTTTAATAACATCTCTTCTTTTTTTTTCAGACAATACCGTGTTAGTATCAAGCTACTCTCATCTACGAACGATAGTTGACTTATATCTTACAATGAAAGTTCTTGGAAGTAAGGAAATTTGCGAATTTCAACGAGAGCAAATAATGGGATGTCATCAGTGTGGCAAGTCAACTAGAGAAATTGCTAGGTTCTTCCAGGTTAATCATCAAACGGTTAATAATATTGTCAAGACATTTAATGAAGAAGACCATTGTTGTGTGGAACAACGTTCAGGAAGACCAAGCATCGTGTCTGAGAAAATGAAAATGGCACTAACAAAGGAAGTAATCAGAAACCGTCGCCAGAGCGTCATAGATGTTGCCAACAGTATGGAAATGTCGCCATATGTGGTGAGAAAGACCCTGAAAGAGCTAGGCTATCAAAGAAAAGTTGCAAGAAAGAAGCCCCTGATTTCAGATGTTAATAGGAACAGGGGTATGGACTAGGCGAGATAATTCGAGAGCAAAGATTATGAATGTTGGCAACATGTAATTTGGTCAGATGAAAGTAAATTCTGTCAATATTCCAGTTCGGGACAGGTTTAATTTTGGAAAAATCAAAATGAGACTTGTAACACTGAATGTCTGCAAACGACCGTGAAATATTGAAGGACTGGAGGAATGGTGTGGGGCGTTGTCTGGTTTGGTGGGAAATCTGAGCTGATTCTTGTTGACGAGCGGTTAAATGGTCCAAAATACTGTCGAATATTAGAGAAAGGACTACTCCCACTTTGAAACCAATAAGATTGACAAGAATGTCTACCTTTATCAAGAAGATGGAGCGTCATGTCATACAAGCAAAGTAGGAAAGGCCTGAAATGAATCGCAAGGAATCAAGTTACTTCCATGAGTAGCCCAAAGTCTTGACATGAATCCAATAAAACACGTTTGGGAGCACCTTGACCGAAAACTTCGAGTGCGTGCAACCAAAATCATGTCAGTGGCAACCCTTAAAAAAACATTGGAGTGACAAAATATGGACCAGACAATTTGATCAAATCCATGAAGAATCGAATACAAGCACTGAAACTAGCAAATAGAGGACCTACTCCAAACTAGTTCCAAATACTGTTTATTTATGTTGAGTTGCAAGTACGTAATTAAATTTTGAAATTGGATCTAGTTTATTTCTCCTGGTTAAAAACTTTTCTGAGGCCACATCTCGTATTTTTGTCTTCGATACGTTGTCTGTGTTGGTATTGGTCCCTAACTGAGTAGAAAATCCTCTTTTATTTTTCATTGTCATATGTTTGAAGTTTGTTGAATGGTAAAATTCGTAACAATATGTGTGTATGTGTGTGTGTACTCGCGTGCATGTGTGTGTGTACTCGCGTGCATGTGTGTGTGCGGGGGTGTGAATATTTTTGTATGTTTCGTGTATGAATGTCATTAGACCTTCATGCACGAAACATATATGGATGGACGGCAAATCGCGACTTTTGTTTAATTGTGAGTATTTACATTTCTCTTTCCATGACAAAATGAAGCTTTTAATAGAAATTAAGATGCCATATAAAAACAATTAAAACTATACACAGAACACGTACTTGAGCACATATATAAAGGCATAACTGATTGTATATCAACGCATCTAATCAAATTGGAAGACAACAGCAATATTTTGCGCTAGTATTGTAGGCAATAAAACCATAGTTTTCTTCAAATGTTATGATGTTATCAAATGCAGAGTATATTCATGCAAGGCAATGCTCATTCACATCTGTCAATCTGACGAATAATTTCGGAGTCATAAAATTAAGCAACATGCTCTCCAGATATTAGTTCAATTAAAAAACATGCAGTAATATATTAAAAGAGATGTATATGAGAATGAAAAACATTAACGAAGCGAAGATCACTGGAAAGCATTAAAAGCTGCTGAAAATAATGCTAAAGCTGAAATGGCAGAAAAGTTAACAAAATCATTAATTGAAAGACTGATGAATGTTAAATAATATCAAGGAGTCTATATTAACATGCAACATAATAAAATAACAATTTATTCAGGTATATGAGATATTGTTTTAATCAAATATTCTTTCTTTTGGGGATTTTTTATTTTTTTATAATTTTAATTTATTTCATCCCAAGCAAGGTGATAATGCCACTAAGATGCAAAGAATTACTGGGAATGGATGAAAATGAGAAAACTTTAGTGAGAAAAAAGGTTAATAAAAGAACAGGTTACAGGAATACAGAAGATGGTGATTGATGTTGCATTTAAATTTTTGGATATTGTAGTTGGCAGAGAAACAAAAAACCGGAAGAAAGTTCTACAATTGATGTGTATGTAAAGAAACTATTAGAATATAAAATATGCGGTTACATCTAAGCTATTTCAACAGTAAAACGTTGAGACATAGTAGCCAATCTAATATTAGGTTGGTGCAAAAATAATGACGTAATAATGTCGTTTTTTGACGTATTTTTTAACGTCAAAAAACGACATTATTACGTCATTATTTTTGCACCAATCTAATAGTGTGTTTAAATTCATGCGATCAAGATACCAAAAAGTAAAGCTCATTTGAAAATATTTATAGAAAAGACAGCGGGAAAGTGAATGTCGTCGAAATGCTAGGTCATGACTGATACGATTACAGGCCCGTCTTTGAATTTTCTCAGGAATCTCGTGATATATAGTTCGAAAACCACACCAGATATGGCAGAAATATTAAATAGATGAATGGTAGATTTATAAATGTGTAAGATGAATTATGACGAGTAAAACTGTCTGGCACGACACTGTAAACCAACTTTCTTATCAGAAAACCTAACAATTGATTATAATTAAAAATTTATAATGCTCTTAGTTTGTTTACATAATAAATCTTAGTACTCCCGAAAACAAGTTATTATCAATATTTTAAATAAAGATACATATTATAAGTTGAAACTTGCATGATATATTGCTCCTATAAACATAAAATTTTGCCAACATCGGTTGCTTAATATCAATTTTATTGCAAAAACATTAACTTACATAATAAAATCTGATGTCATGTATGAAACATAAACAAAATACTGGTGATCAAATTTTACTTCCTTATTTTTATTATTTTAGAACATTGTTTCTGTTTGTTTGTTGCTTATGTTCAAAAATAGAAACCAACGGTCTACGTACAAAAACGTGAAAAAGCAATTAAATGTATTTGCGTTTATTCAGTGTTGTTACAGCGAGTTCTTTTAACATAAGAAAATAATGTGATATTTGTGAAATATAAAAAACATCATAAAATCATAGCAAACTTCTTCCAGATTTTCAGTAAAGAATAAAAAAAGAATTTTAGGAGAAATAACAATCCCCGTTCATGTCTAACTCAGTCGCCTTCGTTGGTCAACTTTTGATATTTGTCCAAGACATTAATGTTATGACTTGTATATAGGTGGATTGCAGCTTTTCATGCCAATCTAGCAATAAATTGCAGTAACAAACCACTACGTTTTATGGATTACCAAAGATAATTTAATATTGTGCTACCTTAACCAAGGATTGAACTCACACGCTTTGGGTCCGTTCACTGGATCTAAGTAACGCCTTTATCCACTGTGCCATGTGTCCCTGAGGAAAGGCTGTGGAGAACTTGGAGAGGGGAATTAACAGGAGATAACTGATAACTGACATCCATTAGACATGGCACGTGGAACTAGAACAGTCTACCCCAGTGAGCGAGATAATTGGTTCAGTTCGACATTCCAACCACCTGAAGAAGGCCGGAGCTCACAACGGCCGAAATGTTGTAATAAATATGGCGACAAAGATGAGGACAATAGTCCGAATAATGTAAATAGTATATCTTTATAATATGCAAGCCTTGCTCCCTCCCTATACACTCTTACAGAATCCCCATTCGGAGAAACTCTACTTTGAGTGGCACTTAGCCCTTGTATTGGATAAACAATAGTAACAAAAATCTAATTGAAAAGTGGAAACTATCAGACATGTAGGAAATTTCATGTTTCATTTGTTCAATTGAAATATTTTGATCTGAGCGCCTTTTAATGTAGATGCATGACATGAAAGAATAAGAAGAAATCCGTCTTTATCTTTTTTGAGTTAATTTTCAAACAATCTGTGCCTGGTGGATGATCCATCACTGCATATGATGATATTTGTTATTCATGTTCATGTGCACCCCATATAGAATGCACCTTTTTATTGTGTTTATATGTGTGCATGTGTCTATGAGCGTGTGATTAGGCACATATACAGTGCTGTTCGATAAAAGTGACTCACCTGATTTTTTTTACTAAATGTTCTCTTCTCCGATGAAACGAAAGTTGAGCTAAATTCAAAGGATAAGCGATCAAAAATCCATAGAAGAAGCTTTGAAAGCTCTTTGAATTTAGTAGTAAGTACCTTGAAGCATCCGTTCAGTATAATGTTCTGGGGATGTTTTTCTTTTAATGGAACTGGTTTCTTGAAACCTATTGAAAAGACCGTCAGGAGCGAGCAGTACAAGAGAATTTTATCGTCTTGTCTGCTCCCTTCTGCTGAAAGGGTGCAAATCGACCCCACCAAGCTCATTTTTATGCAGGATAATGCTCCCTGTCACAAATCAGAATTAATGAAGGAATACTTTGATGAGAAGCAGGTGAGTGTTATGACATCGCCCCCCCTACAATTTCCTGACCTCGACCCCATAGAAAACTTATGGAGCATGTTGCCCAACAGCTTTCTCAAGAGCATGTACTTTATAATGCTCCATAAGCCACAACTGGAGCAAAGTTTATTTAATGGTGATTTTTCTAATGCTGATTGTAAATGCAGACACCTGCCCCACAAACTCTGTCAAATTTCCTCATCGTTAGGTTTATTCACGTCTTTTTTTAAGAAAGAATTCAATAACAGTCTCGTATAAATAACTAGAGTGTCAATTTGTCTCAATAAAAACATACGCCAAGAAAGAAGGGTTGAATTGATTAGATCCATCCATATGTTCAGGGAAATAAGAACTTCAACTTTGCTTCGGGTTGTCCACTTTATTTAAAGGGGAAGGAAATGCCTGCAAAATCGATTATCCAATTCTCGCAAAACCTTTACCTTTTATACAAAGCTATTTCGACAAAAATGCATTGCGAAGAAGTCGAAAGCTAAGACATCAATTTTGCTCAAAAAAGCATTGATTTTTATAGATTATATATCTACTCGGGCTTGTGAAACACTTATAGGTTATCACCCTCTATTAATCTATTCATATATGTTTGATCCTATCTAACGCCTTTTGTTCATATATATATATATATATATATATATATATATATATATATATATATATATGTGTGTGTGTGTGTGTGTGTGTGTGCCTGTACTATTTTATTTAATTCTATATATTAATGTATTTATTGAATTTACTCGCACCTGTGAACCTGTCTGTCTTAATGCAAATATGTATAGATCTGTGCTATCATGGAAGCTGTTTAATGCTAAACGAGAGGTGAATATGTGTTGCTTGATGGCAGTCACAGCTTAGTTTTCCTTTCTATCTAAAAAAAGAATCTCCCTCTTGTTCTAAACAAATAGATAGGTAAAGAGAGAGAGAGAGAGGAGGGGTAGATATACAAACATACAAGAGATTAACACTATATTTATTTACTTGTAAAATAAAATATCATGTTGACATCAACAGAAATCAGGAAACCAAGCAAAAAAAGAAAGTGAAAAATAAACAATGTTCTGAAAACGAAACATTAATCAAAATGACGTATGTAATATTATCTACTTGTTGAAAATCATTAATTTCTCATAAGATATATATATATATATATATATATATATATATATATATATATATATATATATATATGCAACCAAATGACCTTATATATATATATATGTATATACATATATATATATATATATATATATATATATATATATATATATATATATATATATGCTACCAACAGACACACACACACACACATATATATATATATGGGTTACTATATCATTATGGATTAGATGTTTGTCCGTTTGAATGAACACAAGCCAAATCCATGAATTCATAGTTACCTAGAAAATAATTCTGTAAATGGCGATGGCATTTGTAAGTTTATTCAATTACAAAAGATGAAGCATATACAAATGCACATTCTTCTATTCAAATTTATACGCTTATAGGTAAACAGTATCACAGCGACATGTGCTGCTGCATTACTGAAACAACTGTATATCTTCAACATCGTCAGTGGTTGACGTTCGAGCTCAACTTTTTCGCGCTCCCTCGTCGTATAATATTCATGCTGCATGAACATCCCTCCTCCTAGGCAGCCGTTTCACAGGCTTAGATACAGTAGATTTTATTCATAGTTAATTAGTGTGTGTGTATGTGTGATGTGTGTGCAGATATTCGAAAACTTGTAGACGTGCACGCACACACACATACGCACAACCAAATACGCAGAAACGCAAACACAGACACACACATATAGTGAGAGAGCCATCCTTTCATAGAATTTAACGTTGGTAAGCGTTTTTCGCTCGTTCTAGGCAATCTAGGCTTCACGCACTTTAGTGAGTAGGTAAGTTTGCGTTCTGACGTTTTTTCTCTTTTTTTCACTATTGTCTTCTTTATCCGAGACTATCTGAATAAGAGTTATATATATATATATATATATATATATATATATATATATATATATATATATATATATATATATATATATATTAGGTTGGTGCAAAAATAATTTCGTTTTCTAACATGTTACTATGTGGGAAAACGAAATTATTTTTGCACCAACCTAATATATATATATATATATATATATATATTCTTGAAAACTTCTCAATTCAATCAAGATCGATAGCCCCTTAAAATTTGACGCTTTCTTGGTCCTTTGGTCAATTTTTTGAAGTAGGTCAACCAGATCATTTTTCAACACCTCTCGTATATTATGGTACACGTATATGTATTCATATTCAGATATCATCAAATATTAACCGTTTATGCCTCCCATCCCAAAGGACTGTATGCTTTCATAGGTTATATATACGAACTTATAATTAATACCGAATTTTTATAAACCTATTATAAATACTGCTTTTTTTTTCTTCCAAAATCTATAATTAATAGCGAATGTTTTTAGAAACCGGTCATACCGGGTTTTCTTTTCTTTTCCAATTAATACCGGATTTTACATTGGGTCAGTGGCGTAGCTAATGGGGGGCGGACCGCCTCGAGTCCCAGCACAGGAGGGGGTGACACAATGTCACCGCCAACAAAATTTTTCAACTAGGCTAAGCTGCCAAAAATAGTCTGAAAACAGTGGTGGAGACAAAGGGTTTCGCGGGCGGTCATATGACCCCCACCCAGAAATAATTTATGACCCCCCAGTTTTGTCCCCCCGTCAGAAATTTTCTATAAAAAATTGTCGGGAAATTTGTGAGTAGGAAAAATAGCAATATTTTTAGCTTTCATGTGTTTCAGTTGCTACAATCTTGGTTACTAACAAGAGACATTGTTGTAACATTTTATCGGATGATATGGTGTTTTAACTCTGCATCATTAATAACAACAAAGCGAAATACGAAGCCAAAAGTGCAACAATTTCAGTCTTGCCTGTGTATCAATTCGCTGAGATACAATTTTCCATTGAGTGAGTGATATACTTTTGAATATATCTACTAGTGTTGGGACGATTAATCGGAATGGGATTCGAGAATCGGAAAAATCGGAACTTTTTGGGGTATCGGAAACGGTATCGGAATCGGAAAAAATTGTGCCTATTTTCCGATTCCAAAAACGATTCTTTTAAATTTTTAACTTAATTTTCCATGTTGGTACTAATGATAAATATTTATTGTTTTTAAATTATCACTAAAACTAAAATCATAATAACATCAAAATACGATGTAAATTTATTATAATTGTATAAAGAAAAACAAAAAAATAAACTTTGCATAAATTCTCTAGGTAACCTTTAAAAGAATGCAGTTGATTTAAAATGTTCCGAAAAATGCTTAAAAATTAAATCGAACATTTTTTTTCAAGAAAAATACTTTCAAACATCATTGATAATTAAATGGTACCCAGAAAATGATGCAACGGAAAATTGGACACCGGAAAATTAGCAACAGAAAATTACGTCAACCATGAGCCAGTCGAGACTGTCGGATCTAGCTATGCTGTCCATTGAAAACGAGCTTACAAGACACACAGATTTTGACAATGTCATTGACCAGTTTGCCACAATGAAAACAAGAAAACATTCATTCTAAGACCATAGTATCGAATGTCATTCTTTTGTGTATTGCCGTGTTTTGTATTAAGTTGTTCTGAAAGTGAACAGTTGCATTTTAAAATCTTTTGATTTGAACTGATTATTTTGTGGTATTGGATTTTGCCTTGGATCATACATGTAAACAGTAACGTACCGGTCAGTAGAGGAAAGTTGAGGTAGAGCATGTATGAAAATTTAGCTACAGCTAACCATTCAGCATAGGGTGAATCGGGGTCATTGGGGTGACATTTGAGCGGACCGCCCCGGGTGACGTTTACTCTAGCTACGCCACTGCATTGGGTATAATAGTATAGAATTCATAAATCATTACAATTTCGTTGCATATTTATCTGAATCAATTATGTTTACTTTTTATTAAAACGGCACATTTCAGGTGAAAATTCTTATCAAGAAGGTTTCGATGTATATTGCATCTGTTGTTTAAATTGAAAGTGTTATGATTTATGAGTTGCCGACGATTACTATACGACTAAGATATTTCAATTTTTATTTGTCGAAGCGTTATTTTAATGGATACTCATATTGGAGTAGATGCTCTGTTTTTATTATTAAAGAGTATATTTATTTATTTACATCTAGCGGTCTGGATATTAGCGAAATCTTGTTAGGAAAATATGCGCCGTCCTGCATCCTACATGGCCGAGAGGTCAAGGTATGTCAGATTTAATGACATATCCATAAAAAATAACGTTTAAACAAATAGATTAAATATATATAGAGAGAAATACATGCATATATATGTATATTCACGCGCACACACACTCATATATATATATATATCCTGATTAAATAAAGTTTATCTTATCTCTTTCATCCATACAATTGTACAAACGGATAATAAAGGAGAGAAAAATGCATACATTCTCATGTATGCACTCGAATATCTTTGACCTACAAGACATTATTGATATAAATGTTTCCGGACTAAATCCTGTAAAAATTTACATTGGTATATTCCTGCCTCAGTTCTCGTAGATTTATGAACTACAAAAATATTTAGTAGGCAGAATTTCTGATCATATAAAAAAATAATAAAACCAGTTTTACTCGAGTTTTCTATGACTGTGGAAAATTTTAATGAAAATTAACAATTTCTGCAACGCAACTTCGCCAAAACCTGCAATGACCTACAGAGTAATAAATTTAAAAATTCACACTAAAACAAAACATTGAATAATCTTTATTAAATCCAATTTTATCAAATCAAAATTAATCTTTAATGATACATTCTGAAATTATCATCATTCTATAATTTATTTGGATGACTGGTTTTTGTTTTGATTTTAAATTGACAAGAGAATTTCAGCCGAACCGTTCTTTGATTTTCTTCTGTTTTACAATGGCACAAGTAGCTTTTCCGCAATACATGTTCATTATAAGATAGTAAAATAATAAAGTTGCTAAGAATCAACAAAAATGAAAGAGAGAAATCGTCTGTAAATTTTTTGGAATTCATATTTACAATTGAAAAATTAATAAATAATCACTCGAGAAAAGTTTTTCTTCCTTAAAAACAGATCTATAAAGAATCCACTGGCCATTACTTACAATAATTCTCAGAGTATTTAAATAGTTAGCGGCATTATGTTGATCGTTACTGTGTCCCTCCACAGAATTGAATTTGTTCCAGATTAAATTTATTAAAATCTAAAATTGACGTAGATACATATGCGCACGCGCGTTTGTGCCTGTATGGGAATGACTGCGTTACGACAGATGTGTAAACCTATATCCACTCCACACTTTCCTCACTGTTCATTCTCCTGTTGCGAGAGGAGCCTATATCTTATCAATATTGACAGGGAAATAATCGTTTTCTTTGCATTTACGTGTGGTGAAACAGGAAACCATTTCCCCAGAAACACATTTCTTGCACATTTACGCATGCGCCAATAAATCTGCGTGTGCATACATCAGAAAGCCTTTAAAAAATCCTAATGCATCACACGGACACACATGAGGCTTGAGTATCGGTGCATGAAGACGCGAGTGTATTTATAACATTTTGCGAATGTCAGAAGTCGACAAAATGTTAGATATTCAGGAAATTATAATACAAACACATACGAATAGATTTGTAGACTCAGTGAGTAAAAAGAGAAATGAAAGAGTGAGAGAAAGAGAAAAACTGATAAATACGAAAGACATTTTTAAGCTTGGGACTGCGTAAACGCGCGCATATGGAAAGGAACAGAGAGAGAAAGAGGAATCGAGAGAGTGAAACAGCTTAATAAACTACACACACACGCAAACATATACATATAATACATAAATATATATTATTAAACATAAGAAAATTCTAAATTGTGGGATTATATATATATATATATATATATATATATATATATATATATATATATGGGCTATCAAATGAGAAAATGTTAAAATTTCCTAAGTAGCACGTTTCATCCATCGAAGAAACTTCTTCAGACTAATAATAAGTTTTATCGATGGTGTTATATATATATATATATATATATATATATATATATATATATATGTTTGTGTGTGTGTGTGTGTGTGAGAGAGAGAGAGTGTGTGCGCGCGCTCACGCGTATGTTTGTGTGTGTGTGTATTTGTGTGTAAACAGTTGTTTGAATGCTGTCAAACGTATCAATTCATCCAAGAGGAATAAATGTTAAGATCTAATGCTGTTCTGAACTCCGTTACAATTAGATACATTTGAATGAAAGATATGGGTTAGGGACCGTAAAATCTTACTAAAAGACAATACACACACAATCAGATTATAATACACAAACGCGCAGACATATTTAGATATGAAAAAAACGACACAGTAAAGATGTCCACTGCCCTTTAAAAAAAAAAGAAAAGAAAAAAAGACATATACATACAATGAACGGCACATAATAATTATACACACATACATTGATAAAGACACGCCCATATACACACATACATTGATAAAGACATGCACATATACCCACCAAAAAATATTCAAATTTGAAAGTGTTATTAAACGAATTCTGACATACTATTAAAATATAACTTATACGGGCAAATATATATAGAAAAAAATGGTTGAATAGATAAGGTTTAATATGGGTAGAATAGAAAAACGAATATTTGTCAATGAACAACATAAGGAAAAAGGACACTAAAATATACAGAAATGGATAGAAAAATAGATATATACCTATAAAAATAACAATATCTAATATATAAAAAAGAAAACTCCTAAACACGTAAATATATATATAAATATCTCATATATACATATATAAGTATTAGTACACATACAGAAGTACAAATATATAACAATATGTGAAAGAAAATAAAAAAAAATACATATAGACATATGTTTACATACATTCCTCACTACAGATATAAATATACAAAAGTATACCAAGCACAAACATATACATGCACATATACCCATATACATATATATACCTATACGTATACATATACATACATACATACATACACATACATAGGCGCATACGCATATATACACATATAGAAATAAATATAAATATATAAGCCTATGCAGCAAATAAAAAAGTAAATAAAGTAAATATCTATGTGTGTGTGTGTGTGTGTGTATTAAGACATTTTATGTTTATACATTCTTTTTATAGATACAAATATTTAAGTAAATTCTGTGTTTATAATAAACAGTATAAAACAATATTTACCGGCCTGAATGCCCGAGAAATTTTCATAGAAAATATTCGTACTCCGACAGGATTCGAACCTGTATCATATACTGACGTGCCTTTTAACCGATGAATCACTCACGTACATTCATATCCGCTCATGGCGTATCAAATGTAAACAAATGACGTCACATTTACTTAAATATTCGTATCTATAAAACGAATGTATAAACATAAAAATGTCTTAAAATAATTGTCGGATTTTGTCCATTTCATGGGTGACATCATTTGTTTACATTTGATACGCCATGAGCAGATATGAATGTACGTGAGAGATTCATGGATGATTGAAGTTTAAAAGCAATAAATTCGACCTTGCTAACCGAACGGTCATTCTGTGGCTGAATCGGTTAAAAAGCACGTCAGGCTATATTACGGTTCCGTATAAGATACAGGTTCGAATTCGTCGGAGGATGAATATTTTCTATGAAAATTTATCGGATATTCAGCCGGTAAATGTTGCTTAATATTGTTTATTATAAACAGAGCATTTACGCTTCTTTGTAGCCTAACGGTAAGGCACGTCAGCGTAAATGACGGTTCCGTATAGGATGCAGGTTCGAATCCTGTCAAAGAACGAATATTTTCTATGAAAATTTCTCGGACATTCAGGCCGGTAAATGTTATTTAATACTGTTTATTATAAACAGAGCATTTACTTAAATACTTGTATCTGTAACGTTAAGCATAAAAAAATGTCTTTAATAAATAAATTGTCGGACTTTGTCCATTTCGTAATATATATATATATATATATGTATATATATACAGAAACGTATAAATATACACATATACACATATACAAACATATACATATATATATATATAAAAACATACATACGCAAACATAAATACACGCATATATATATATACACACACACACACACACACATATATATATATATATATATGTATACACACACATACATAGATATATACATACATAAACCCACACATATTCTAACAATGTTATCTTAATGACGATAAAGGACTGTAAAGTCCATACAAGATTAAAATGTAACGAGACACAACTGTTAATTATTAAATCTACAAAGAATTATAAAACCATTATCAAACAAAAGTAGATTTTAGTTAGCATTGATGATACATTCCAAGACACTAAGATATACAGATATACACTGCGTGACAAATTATTATCGAGATAGCTTTTTTTCTAATATTTCAAAAACCGTCCAATCAATTCACACAATGTTGGCAACAGTGACTTGCGCAATCACTGAAATTTTCGTACTGATCTGCGCTATGTAAACAAACTGGCACCATATTTGTTATCAGCACTGTGATTTGCGTGTGCCAAATTATTAGAAAGGTTTAGTAAAATTCCCAGAATTGAGCAAACAAAACATTTATTAATGCTGCACATGAATGTTCATGATCAAAAGAAGCTAATAAATAAGATAATTAAACAAATAATAACAGATACAAACAAAGGCACAGTTTTAAACAAATTAATAGGGAATGTGCTTTCCCTGTTTTGAAATTACTTGAAGAAGTCGATGATCCGTAAAATTTGTCAATTGTAGGATGTCATCTGCTGTAATGCCGTGAGATATGTCAAGAATTGCTTTCCACAACTCAGCGTTGGTCCTGAATTGTCCTCAGTTGACGTACAGTCTTCGCTTCATGATGCTCCAAAGGTTTTCGATTGGGTTCAAATCCGGAGAATTTGCTGGCCACTTCATATTTCGAGGTCCATCGAAGCCTAACTGTTTCAAATATTCAGTAGTCTTGTGAGCAGTGAATATATCAATATATACACGTGTGTCCAGGTAAATACACGCACACGTATGTATATATATAGTTCTGTAATTATCACATCATTACAATTATTATCAACAATATTAATTAACTTTAGTATCGTTATTTAAATTCGTACCCTCTTATACACACTGAATTTCTATATAAAATTAAACATATACATAGGGAATCTTCATTTATTTTTTTCACACCTTTATCCCTTTAACCTTTCCACTAAGCCTTCTTAAAGCCAATACTCCACGGCCAAATAGAGAAGCCAGTTGGTCCAATGTGTTATTGTAGTTACACTCACTTTACATTCACCATATTTAGTATAGTCAAGAAACAGCTAAATCTCTTATGGTAGACGAACATCTGAATAGAAATGGCAATTAGCTTACATTTTACCTTACACGAGAGGAGTCTGATAGTTTGTTAGATATGTTTGGAGTGTCATATTGGACTACGCTGTCAGGGTCTGACCACTTGTCTTTTACAGCATTTTAACAAGATTACTATTGAAGGACAGAACACTGAAAAAGTTGGATGCATAATATATGCATCCAACTTTTTCAGTGTACCAAGAGAAAATTGGGCAAAAATTCCAACTACAATTCCAACTCGCTTTACCAAGCTGGCAAACATTACGTAAACTCACACTTCCATTGATTAGATAGGTGACTACTTATTTTCGAGTGGTTAGCATAAGTCTTATGAAATCACATATTGCGAATGCGTTCTTAGCGTAAATAAAGTGCTTAAGTAGGCAACATCTCTTATCAATGGTTATTTTCATTCGTTTTTACCTCTCTGCATATTCTTTCAAATTAAAGGCATATATAGAACCAAGCAGGCACAAACTAGGTATTAAATAATTTTTTACATTAAGTAATTCATTTAATTGTAAATTTCCTAAACTTGAACGCAACTGATCAATAACTACAACGGTGAACTTTTTATATCTGGTAGAAAAAATTCAAGTAGTTAGATGGCTTGGAATTTTAGTTTCTTAGATTGTCCAGAATAAAAAATGGCTTCATTTAATTTTAATCTCACGTAAATATGTATGCTCCATTACCTTGTGCCAGACTAAGCTATGCCTGATAAGTGTCTATATTTAAAAATATAGCCTCGTAGATTTTTTGCTAATTTTGTTGAGTACGATCGTCACTGGGTGCCACACTATAATGATCTTTAGCCCGACTATACGAAACAATATTAAAAAACACGCCCACTCATTAATAGTCTCTTACTTAAACACACACACACGCGCGCGTGCCCGCGCACACGCACACACACAGAGATAGGCACGCTCTTATATATATGTAGTAACAGATATACGTTCATCTATGCATACAGGATCTGTGAGAACACGCGCGCATTAACAGCTAGACGAGTGATTTTTAAATATACACACGCACGAATAGAAAAGCGCGCCTTCTGATATTGATCTTCAGAGAGAATCACGTCAGTCTCTCGTTTGGAGAAGTGTTTAGCGAGTACATTGCACTCAGTACTAACGAACTAGAATAGACGAAGCCCAACCATCCTTGCTGCGAAGTTGGACAGGTATATACAGATGCTCAGAACATGGAAACATGTGCAGAGGCACGTGTGCGTGTGGCAGGAGAAGATATTCAGTGCACTTAATGATGAGTATGGACTGTAGTTTAGACATTTTCACTACCTGCAAAACGTATAATGTATGTTTACAATACCTGATGAATTAATATTTTCCTGCATATACTTAACAATTCAATACCTGAAAATACACGCACACAATATATATATATATATATATATATATATATATATATATATATATATATATATATATATATATATATATATATATATATATATGTATGTATATATATATATAGAGAGAGAGGGAGATACATGCACACACACACACATATATATATATATATATTCAAAAAGTGTGGATGGTCCTGCGCGAAACCTTCACCACTATAATCAAATCTCATGTGCTGTTGTCGGGCTGTGGGTTTCCTAGGAACTGATCAGCTTGACCCTCATACGTCGAATTCGATGGGGAAAGTCGAGTATATATATATATATATATATATATATATATATATATATATATATATATATATATATATATATATATATATATATATATATATATATATATATATATATATATATATATATATATATATATATATATATATATATATATATATATATTAATCAGATACACCTAATAAAATAAAGAAAAATCATATAATATTTTATCCTTGGTCATTTGGTCAGGTTTTTGAATGTAGGTTGAACCGAGAATTTTAGATAGATAGATAGATAGATCTTACGTAGAGTGAAATTAAAAGGAAACAAAATTTCCCTAGAAATACTGATTTTCACAAAAATATTAATATAGTACCACCATCTCAAAACATATACAGTGTAACCTGGGTATAAGAGAGTTATCGGGACCGGAGAAGAAGTCTCTTATATCCGGTTTTCTTTTATATCCGGGTTTGGTCTATTTTGTTTAGGTAAGTATGGGAACACTTCATATAACGCTTTTTATGTACAGAACACTAGTTTATTTAAAAGTTATAGACATAAAAAACACAGACAAAAATACATTTTCAATCAGTTTTCAAAATAATTCAATCAAAAATTACTTTTTCTTAAAAAAGTCAGTCATTTTTTATTGTACAGAAATCTCTTTGTTA
This sequence comes from Acanthosepion lycidas, assembly GCA_963932145.1. Lineage (NCBI taxonomy): Eukaryota > Metazoa > Mollusca > Cephalopoda > Sepiida > Sepiidae > Acanthosepion > Acanthosepion lycidas. Next base: position 69,549,057 of record OZ010596.1, read on the forward strand.
ACATCATGAACACTTCCATACAGTCTGTAAATCATTTTCAATGCGCCATCAGGATTACTGCATTTTGCTTTTTGCTCAGAGGCTGTCAGAGTTTTAAGCGCTTTCAATGCAGCCAGAGAATTTGGCACTGGTTTGTCACTTTCAGAAACTTCAGAACTTACGCTTTCAGCATCATCATCTTCGTCAAAATCTTGATCATCCGATTTTATACCACGTGTGATGTCCGTGTCAGTCAGTTCTCCATAACATTGTGTACGGTCGTCGAAGCTGATAAATTCGTCAAAATCTGTTTGCTCCATGCCCGATGGTGGAGAAAATTGTTCATTTTTGTCGAGTATTTCTTCCACTTCAGACTGTGATTGAATGACAAAGACGGCCTTTTTAAAACAATTTTGAATTGTTGACGGTTTGACCATGAAAAGTGCTCGCTTCATCATGTGCATGGCCTTCAAAACAGTTATCTGCTTGACCACCCACCTTTACTCTCTCTCTAACTGACCTCTGTTTGACTGATTTACGACATCACACTGTCACTCAAAATGAACTCTCTTATATCGGGGAGGACGGGACCAGATTAAATCTATCTTATATCCGGGTTTCTCTTATATCCGGGTCTCTTATATCCGGGTTACACTGTATAGACACTAAAAATAAAAGCCAAAACACAGAATAACATAGAAAATAAGAAACATACAACAACACTTCAAAATATTATAAAGTTTGCCGAGAGGAAACAATAATCACTTTTGTAAAACAGAGTACATTCATAAAGAAAGTATTAGAGCTCATTTCTAAACACAAACTCCTACTACGTTACCTACAACCAGATCATAATTCAAACAATTAAATAAAATCACATAGTCTAAATTGAGTAAACTTTATTTCAAATACCAAAAATTAGACCAATGATAAATTCACGAAATATTGTATAGAATGCAAATTAAGTAAAAGAATTATATATATGAATGAATCATGAATTTAAAATAATAAAAAAAATAAAATAAACAAACTAAATTCAAAAGGGATATAAGTGCAAAAAAAAATGAAATGGAGATTCTCTATGTATGTATAAGCTTAATTATTCAGATTTAATAATAATCTAAAAATTAGCATTTTCCCTAAAATATTAAATCTGAATAATTAAGCCTATACATACATAGAGAATCTCCATTTCATTTTTTTTTTTTTTTGCACTTATATCCCTTTAACCTTTCCACTAAGCCCTTCTTAAAGCCAATACTCTACGGCCAAATAGAGAAGCCAGTTAGTCCAATGTGTTATTGTACTTACATTCTCTTTACATTCACCATATTCAGTATAATCAAGAATCAACTAAATTAGCATTTTCTCTAAAATATTAAATCTGAATAATTTACTACGTTAGAAGTTAAATCTCAGGAGTAGAGATAAAACTCTACACCTTTTCAAAATACTGGTGAGGAGTATAAACCGGACGATAGGTGAGTCTATCTACTCCTACTGAAAATAAATAAATACTAAATATAATTTCAGAGTTTAGGCGAAGAGGCTCGAAGCATAGAGTTGAAGTTGACTTTAGAAGGAACCGGAAACCCAATCCTAAATAGGGAAAAAAGTGTTAAAACTCTACTTTTGTTAAAACCTGTGGTAGAGTATGAACCGGACGATAGATGAACTGATCTACTATATATACAGCGGGGGACAAATATTCGTACATATAAAATTTCTAATTTATTGTATTTCCAACTAATGAATAAACATACTTTTCATGTAATTAACTGTACATATATGTATAATAAATAAATATGCATAGAAAAAATGATTTAATAGAAATAAATCCATTTTAATGGGTGAAAAAAGTATTCGGACAATGCAAATTTCAGATTTAAATTTTTTTAAATTGCTTTAATACTCTAGATTATTCAAGTGGAGAATGTTCAAATAATGTTATCAATAATTATTTTTAGCCTAAAAATATAAAAACAGAACATTCTGTAATTGATATTCATGCAAGAAGGTTATCATCATGGCAAGAGGTAAATAAATGACAAATTCACAAAAAGATTGTTAAGCTGTGTAAAGAAGGTAAAAGTTACAGAAAATCTCAGACAACCTGAATATTATATTTATTACTATTAGTTCGTTCATTGCAAGGTATAAAACTCAAAACTGTTGAAAACCAAAGAACAGGTGCTCCACAGATGCGTCAAATTTGACAAATCCAATGGTTACTCGTCAAGAGTCGCAGGATAATTTGATATCATCAGGAATCTGTGCCACAAAATGGACAATAAGCAATGAAATTCATAGGAACAATCTAAAGTCACCTCGGAAAACTGCTATTGAAGACACAGAGATATTAGGTTGAAATTCGTTCGTGAACATAAGGAAAAATCGTATTTGGAAAAAGCATTATGGACAGACGAAACCAAAATTGAGTTGTTTGAACGTGATTCTAGAAATCATGTATGGCAATGCCTTCAAAAAAAAAAATACAGTTCTAACAGTGAAGTTTTGTTATAGCAGCATCATGGTTTCCCGGTGGTTTTTTTTTTTTTTTTTTTTTTTTTTTTGCAAAAGGTACTGGAAACATCAGTAATAGATTCCGCAGCATATAAAAATATTTTGCAAGCAAATTTAATGATTTTGGTTGAAAATCTTGAACTTCCTCCTGATTGGATCTTCCAACAAGATAATGATCCTAAGCACAGTGCACAATCTACTAAATGGCTTGCTGAAAATAATATAAATAATCCGGAAATGGTCAATTAAAACAATCGAGAATCCTTGGTGTTATTTGAAAATTCAAATCCAGTCGAGAGCTCCAACAAACATCCAGGATCTGAAGACCATATGCGAAGAAGAATGGAAGAATTAATTAAGAAGAAGCGGTTGGTTGCTGTAAACGTGAATAATGGCTATTCTACAAAGTATTAAATGAAGATTATATATTCTTTTTTGTATTGTAAGAATATTTTTTCACCCATAAAAATGGATAAATGGGATTTATTTCTAATAAATAAATTGTTCTTTCTGTTTTGTATGCATATTTAATTATTCTACATCTGTATACAGTTAATTATATGAAAAGTATGTTTATTAATTATTTGGAAATACAATAGATTAAAAGTTTTTCTGTGTACGAATATTTGCCCCCCCCCCGCTGCATATACACGGTGTAAAATACATTTACAAAATTTGGATAAGGGTTCGTTACAACATAACAAAGACAAAAATCCATATAAATATATGTCCGCAAATCCTTCGTTTTTGAGTTTAAAGAAAGTTTATGGTAGCTTGCGTTGTGTTGCCATATAGACTAGGTTACATTTGTCGTTCGTGTACATTTATGACAAGTCTGTTATCAATTTTTAACATGCGTAGTAGTGAGGTAACTAAGTGCTCCACTTAACAATGTCAGGATATTTATATCGTGAGCCGGTAGATATGAATTTTGCATATGTCCACGCGAATGGTAATGGACGCGAGGCTGTACGGCTGTATCAGATTGGGTTTCCATACAGAAGGCAGCCGAGTCATCTAATCTTTACTGCTGTCCATCTTCGCGTTGGTGAGACAGAGTCCGTGGTACCACAAAGTACGAATCGAAGAAGACTTTTATTCGCACGACCATGAAGAAAACTTAATAACTCAAAAATGAATTTGCGGGTATATATTTATATGGACTTTTGTCCTTGTTTTGGTGTGAAGAACCTTCCTCCAAATTATATATATATATATATATATATATATAATGTCATCCACAGACAGACTGTTTCGCTGTATCACAGCTCATCAGTGCGGCTAGACATCCGGTTGACTCTAGCTAGGATCGAAACCCGACTGAATTGGTATCAGGCGGATATTCTACCACTAAGCTGTCAGCGCACGGTCGGGACGAAGGTGGATTTTTAGCGTATTTTTTTTGAAACACGCCCAGTGACCGACAGTGACTCAATTCGGCTTGCGAAGAGTCTCGCTATATAGCTATAATAGTCACTGTTTACAAACCCATACCTCAGCCCGAGAGTGCTCAACTAGAATTAAATTTAATTCAGGAGCTAATATAATGTCATCCACAGACAGACTGTTTCGCTGTATCACAGCTCATCAGTGCGGCTAGTTACTATCTGAAAAGGAGTCTAGAAAAACAAAAAATCGAAAGTAAGTTAAAACATTTTCCGTCACTTCTATTATAATAACTTGGAGATTAGTTTAATATAACTATACGAAACATTTCAATTTTTAGCAGGATAGAAAATCTAGCTTAGAGGCACTAAAAATAAGTAGCAAGTTTTAATAGTCGAAAAGCTGATTAAATTAAAATACGCGCTCAGAAAAATTGTTAGCTTCATAAATTAAATATATTCCTTCCAGTAAACAATAGATATATAAACTATTTCACAATTAGTAAAAAAAACTATATACACTGCCTTCAGCAAATAAAGCAGACTATATTATGGCTGGCCAACTTAGCATAAGACGCACTTTTTTGCAGAAGTTTTTGCACAGATGAATTCATTTTTGGTATAAAAACAGCCAGAGATCCAGAAAAAGTAATGATAACTAGGATTATAGTCTACATTAGCATAATGTTTATGTTAATACTAGGGCTAACTAATCTTTCACATTTCATGTGTTAGTTTTTCTGCGAACAATGTTCAGAGGCGTCATGCAAATTTTATATTCCCATTCGTAAAATATTTATATAAATATATTGAATATTTTGCATAAATTATTGATTTAATAATAATTAAACAACTTTCGCTAATGAGAGTTTAAATCTATTTTAATTTTGATAAACTACTAATGTTTAGCTTTAGTTATAGAGAGCAGCGGAGAATTCTTTAATTTTTGATTTGTCACTTGCGAACTTGTTTTGATTTTAATCAGTTTTATAGGTGAACATGTTGTTTCGAAACGGAATATACAATTCTGCATTATATTTCTAGAAAATGCTCACAAAATAATAATCAATAGAAATTAATAATTTGGAACTTTTTTATTTACAATAATTCTACTGTTATAGAATAAAATCCTGTATTTTCGGCCATTACAGTGTAACCTGGATATAAGAGAGTTGTCGGGACCGGAGAAGAAGTCTCTTATATCCGGGTTTCTCTTATATACGGGTTTGGTCTATTTTGTTTATGTAAGTATGGGAACAATTTGGGACCAGATAAAATCTCTCTTATATCCGGGTCTCTTATATCCGGGTTACACTGTACTTGAAAAACAAATAAGTAACAGAGGCCTAAAAATAAATCCCACAAAAAAGCAGGAGATATGAAAAACTTTACAATTCTGTACAAAACACGACCCCAAAAGTAGTTTCTGGAAACTGATTGGATATGACAAATCACGTAATGTGCTCTGTACTATGTCCGTGCGGTTGAACTCCAAATGACCTGGAAATTACTACAATTTACTTTGAACACTTAGTAGATTCCCGCTCGGATAGCCTAAAAACGCAGCAGACAGATTTGAAAAGGAACAGTTAACGGGGAGATCTGAAACAGAATAATCAGCGAACAGTTCTGAGAAACGGAACAGTTAGTGAATCGGTCCAGCCTCAACATATGTTACCATGACGATGCGTCAGTTAACGATGATTTTCCTACAAACAAACCCGCTGCAAAGTAAGTCAACTCACCTTGTTCTCTGTGTTTTAAAATTACTGCTATTGCACGAAATCAGTCACACACATTTTTCATTAACGCGTGCTGCACATACACATATTGGCATACATATTACTTCGAACTCAATTGCAATAAAATACCTTCGAACTTTACACACTCACTTGCAACAAAATAATTTCGAACTTTGCAGACTCACTTGCAACAATTCACTTTGAACATTCGAACTATTGATCTCTTCATGTCCACAACAAAGACAATTGAATTCTAATATGTAAATACCTCTAACTATTGTATAAATGTTATTGTCATATTAAGCTTGGTATTCTTCCTTTTCTGCCAAGATCATTACTTCACGTTCTTCATAATTTTGCATTGTAAATTGTGGACATGACACTCGGATTTTATTTATCCACCTAAAATCTGTGTATGCTGACACCCCAAAAAATGACGATGGACAATCTAAAAAATATTGACTAAGAACAGTCTAAAAATAATTACTGGCACCAAGAAAATGGTTACCAGCGACGAAGAACAACCCAAAAAATTATTGCTGACCCATTGTCATAAAATATTTTCCAATGTGAACATACAAATCCAATCATCTATAAACAAAATTGTGACCTGCCGACGTTCCTAGAATATTTCTTTCTAAAAATATTTTAATTCAAACAAAGACATTTAAAAAAAATAAAAAATAAAAAAAAAAACATATCGCCAAGACACTTGTCAAAAGGATATGAACAACATCATGACCAACGGAGAAGACAGAAAAATGTTCTCAGCTGGTATAAAACAGAGATGTCATCTATTTTACATCCGGGACAAAAATACCGGATATCTATTTTTAGTCGACACTGGTGCACAAATATAGTTTTACCCTACCGAATACCATGCAGTGCGAATTATTTTCCGCATCGGCAAATACCCCACAAACGTCACTGCAATTTCGGGTAGACAAGTAAACTGGCGTAATCACGTGTAAACATATATTTGATATTGAAAAATACTTTCAATATTTATCAATCTGCGGGGAGTTTCATGAATAAACTCCTATATTTTACGGCCAATACATGACGCACAAGCAAGTAAGAGACGCCTACAAATAAATCCTACAAAAATTAGTAAATAAAAAAAACAATACAATTCTGTACAAAACACGACTGCAAAATTAAATAAGTGGTTTCTAGAAACTAATTAGATATGACAAATCACGTGATGTGCTCTCTACAACGTCTTCGCCATTGAACTCCAAATTGCCTGGAAGTAGGTCAAGGCTCGGTTTATTTAGTCCATTCTTGTGCGGAATTCAGAATTCTTGAGCCGGTCACCAACTCACCATAATCCTAAAAACGACTTGTCAGCGAAAGTCAGCACACAGATCTGAAAATGAAAAGTTAGCGGGGAGATCTAAAACATGATAGTCAGCGGACAGATCTGCGAAACAGAACAGTAAGTGAATCGTTCCAGGCTCGACACTCATTACCATGAGGACGCGTCAATTAACGATGATTTTCCTACGTACAAACCCGCGGCAAAGTAAGTCTTGTCTCAACTCTCCTTGTTCTCTGTGTTTTAAAATTACTGCTATCACACGAAATCAGTCACATACGCTTCATTAGCGTGTGCTTCACATATTGGCATGCATATTACTTCGAACTTTGCAGACTCAATTATAATAAAATAACTTCAAAATTTGCAGACTCATTTGAAATAAAATAAATTCGAATTTGGCAGACTCACTTGCAACAATTTACTTTGAACACTCGACATATTGATCTCTTCATGTCCACAACAAAGACAATTGAATTCTAATATGTAAATACCTCTAACTATTGTATAAATGTTATTGTCATATTTAGCTTGGTATTCTTTCTTTTCTGCCAAGATCATTTCGTCGAGTTTTTTTATGATTGTGTATTGTAATTGGTGGGCATGACACTCGGATTTTATTTATCCACCTAACGTAGACTGCCTCTAAACTGTCCGTTGAACTCAATTTAATTATATTTTTTTTAAATTGAAAACATGAGCAAATTTAGAAAAAGTACACAATTTCAAATATTCACAAATAGCAAATAGAGCACAATTCCGAATTGTATGACTTTGAATTATTAATTAATTTGATTGGCAAAAATCTCTGAGAGGCAATGCGCCACATCTAATCATTTAATGTACACCAAAACACGACGAATTAACAAATACTGAGTGGTTTGGTATAGTGTGCAAATATTTAATTATCTGCTCTTCTTTTTATTATGACGGTTGGTGTCAGGAAATGTATGTTGCCTCGCAAGTTAGTGCGAGTTTCTTGAAACAAATGTAAGTCTACACCAGACTTCCATCGTTCTCACTGTTCAAGACCTAGCCACATCAATGAATACGGCTAAGTCCCTTATCAAGTAAGATTATAATTCACTTCTTTTTTTCCATAGCGGCTAGTGTGAATCTAGTTCTCGGCTTCGAAAAACTATTTTGCAAACAAAAGTAAATGTTAGTATATTGTTGGTACAGTGATGCTATATTGCTATGGCAAGATAAATTTATATCCACCAATCATCCAATAACGGTTTCGCAAAGATATCCTACCTCATAATATAGCAATAGAAAAATATATATGATGGCACGTTGTTAACATAATTTATTATTCCTACAGAATAGGAGTCGGCCTATACACGAATCACTTTATGAATGGATGATTTTAAGCCAAACTGTTCCAGGGATTTTGTCATTTGTTGATAAGGTAGTCTAATTTAATTTCATTTCACAGTCATGAATAACCAGAGTCTCTTCTCAGTGCGTAAATGTGTATTCAAGTTCTATTCTTCTGACAAGATGGCACATGGTATTTTACTGACATCATCTCATTTAGCAACAAAAGAACATTAGTTTAAAAACTCACTCTTCTTCCTCATCAAAATCCTTCCCAAACTAAAGTACTTTTTTTGCTCTTGTAATTGATAAAGAAAATGTCTGACCCACTTTCCAACTTTCTTCTTATCTGAAGTATACCTGCCTGACTTTCTACTTAGAATTGGATCTGTTGAGTGATATGCATATAAATCCTTCCATGGTTTCTGCTATCATCTTTAATCTGGATCCCCAACAAAGCATGTGGACCGGATGGTGTCACTGTAATACTCCTTAAGCAACATGCTCCCTAATTAGCTTCTGTTCTCTCTAAACTAAAAATGTCTGGCTGCCTCTTGCTTTCCTGCTTGTTGGAAATCCTCTTCTATAGTTGCAGTCTCTGTTCTTTCTATCGGCCTATTAAACCTTCTACTTCTTTTAGGCAAAGTACTAGAGGTCATAATCAACTTTGAATTAGTATCTTACGTCGTAGGGTCTTCTTTTAGACAAGCAATATGCTTTCGCTTCTCAACTGCTGATATATTAAAGATTATTGCTGAAAGAGTCTATCAAGCTTTAGAATGGTGAAGTTGGCGATGTTGATTTGGACATCTCGACACGCGTTCGACAAGGTTTTGGCATACCGGTCTTCTTCCCAAATTGAAAGGTTATAGTATTTTTGGACGATTTTTTTAAACTGATTCAGTCTTTCTTATCAAATCACAAAATGAACATTATCCTAAATGGTAACTCTTCCAGATTTTTTGTACATTTTTTGTAATGCATGTCCCCCTCTAGGGCTATATCTTTGGACCTACTTTGTTCCTAAATTCTGAACTCGGTATCAATGTTGAGGAGACAAATATTTACTCCTGTTTCAATAGTAAGTCTGATCGGTTCGATAATGTCAAACTGGCAGCTGATCTCAAAAATGACTTCCAATCTGCAGTTAACTGGGGCAATGAATGGCTTGTTAATTTTAACGCCTTCCAAACGAAACTTCTCCCTGTTAATCACGTGAGAGACCCCTTTATTTCTACTATCGGCATGGCTGATGCTAACCTTTAGTGCCCTCTCGGATTAACATTCTCTGCTAAATATTATATTCAATCAAACAAGATCGTTCACTGTGTCGTGCTAGACTTTTTTTCTCTTCAAAATCTATCTTGCATATTTATAAGTTTACCATTGACTATTGCTGCTCCTGTTAAATATCTAGAGATTCTTTATAAAATCCAAAGAATTATCCGCAATATACATTTCCTGACCTATCATCTCGGCTTCAGTCACTTTCCCTCCGCCATAATGTAGCTTCCCTGTGCTTTTTCTATAATTATTTTCATTGTAATTGTTCGGATTAACTTTCCACTATGGTACCTAAACTTTATGAATTTGAGCGCAGTACTAAATTGGTAACAAGGTCTCATCAATTTACTGTTTAATTGGAACCGTGAGTTCTTGCTAACAGTTTCTTCTTTTGCACTTCTCGCTTGTGGAACTCTCTTTCCAGCTAACTATGATCTTCAAACATTTAAATGCTATGTCAATCATTATCTACTGTCTTCTTGATTTCTTTTATTGTTTTCGCTGATTAATAATGATTCTCTATTTTCTTATTCATTCATACTCACTAAAACCATTTGTCTCGGTGGCTTTATTGCCTTGCTTGGCGTGAAATGATTAAAAATTCCCAAACATTTGTATTTAGGAGTATATTCTTCTTGGTGAGACCAAGAATCTTTCAGCATCGACGTATTTTATCAAGAAAGACATAAAATGTATATAAAATATTTTTTTATAAAATACCGCGGTCAAATGTCGTAGGGTTATCTGTCATATTTATTGAATAAGGAACATACCAAAAAAAAGTTAAAGAAGAAAATAAAAGATAAAACAGTAATACTTTGTAAATTAACGGCCATTTTGAATCATTAACATTTAAATTTTTGTTCGTAACAATCACGGTGTTATTATTGGCAAGAATATTTCCATTACTATTTTCTAAAAATTAGTCATTCTTACGGAATATACTTCTAACGAAGGCTGAAGAATAATTCAATCAAAATGTTGTTGTAACAGCATTAAGGACACAAAAAAACGATTTGGAACAAATTTTGTTTTATTCATTATTCCATTTACAGGGTATCTATGCAATTAAGTTTCTTACTGCTTTCTATCGCTAAAATCTCAGTAAAAACATTTTTTTCCACCCATCAGGTTAACTGCAGATTCGAATCTTTCATGATTAATATATCACGTGTAAGTTTCTGTCTGTATATATAATAAAAATTATTAACAGCCCTAACTTACAGAGCTGAATAAAACCACCACCACTATACGGACATGCAACCTTAGAACGTTGGCCACAGGTGTAACTTGATTTCCACTGCTCTACACAGATCTCACTGAATAAAGTCCATTTTACTGTGCAGACTGTCATGACGAAATTTTCAGATCGATTCGTTTCTGACGAGCGTGTCTTAGGTAGTAAGGACGGGCGAAAAAGCTCAATATAACAATTTGATTTGAGAAATGAGGTTTTTGCGTGTTCTAGACAAGTAGAAATATACAATAAATGACACACCCAACAACTAACACTGAAAATATAACAGAAGGATTCCCATAACTGGTGCATCTAGTCAGATGCATACACACAAAAATACATGCATAAATATATAAAAGTATACAGGCAACAAAAACAAAAGAAAAAGCACTAAGCTCATAGAAAATACAGAATAGTCTATATCTAAATAGGCGTGGAAAGGTCAATTTCTTTACTTTAAAAATTCATAATAAACATATTTTTCCCCACATTTTCATTACACACACACACACACACACACACACACACACACACACACATATATATATATATATATATATATATATATATATATATATATATATATATATATATATATAAGGAGGGTACATTCTTTTAATAAGTTTTCTTGAGTGTGCACGCCAGTAGAGGAAACAAATAATGTTTCAAATAGAACGGAGCGTCTATTTAAATATGGGGATGCATTAAAAATAACATTTGAAATAATAAAAATAAGCATGTATCCTAATAATAACAAAACATTTATTTATGTATTAAGGCCTGTCTGAATTTCTGGGAAGTGAATTTATTATTATTTACTTTATCGAACTACTCCCCTCATTTTTGTGCTTACACAATATATATATATATATATATATATATATATATATATATATATATATATATATATATATATATATATATATATATATATATATATATATATATATATATGGCGAAGAGGTTATAGTAGTTCCAACGAGAGAAAATTGTGTATAATTAAAAGAAGAGAGAAACCGCAAACGTTTTTGGTTGTAATATGAATTTTTTTTAAAAATACATTATGCTTTTTTTTCCATAATTTTGCGAAGTTCCCGCGAACACTATCCTGCGCACGCCCAATTTCTTCTCGTCGGACGATCCGTGCCCCACCGTCTCGGGGACGCGCAGGACAGTGTTCGCGGAAAATAAAGCATAATATAGGTTTTAAAAAAATCCACATTACAACCAAAAGCGTTTGCGGTTTCTCTCTTGTTTTATTATATATATATATATTATTGTAAATACTTTTGGGAAATAATTTAATTGTATTTTTAATAAAAGATGCGCTCTTCTAGTGAATGGTAAGCTGGAGTAAATAGAGTCGTTGTTTAATGCGAAGCAATATTAGCATATTGAGAAGAACGACAGATGCTAACTAATGTGAAGAGAGTCAGTGCATGCCTAGCCGTCTGCCTATCCTGGTTCCATTGCCCTACATTACTGCATTCACCTACATCAAGAAAAAGAGATAAACAAGAAAAGCGCATGCCTATTTCATTCAAACACAATCTCTTACGTAAAGATTTTGAAATCAGCCTACATGCAATTATCTCATCTATCAATCAATTTAGTAATAAGGTTTGAAAATAATTCCGGTGACATACTTTTAAGTAAACAATATTCAATTAACAAAGATCAGGATTAGTGTTGTTAATATTTCGATATTTATTTTTATTGTCTTTACATCTTTAGGAAAATAGGAATGGAGGCGAACAGAGTGAAACGGCAAATGTCCAAACAATCGGGACCAAAATAATTGGTTGGATCAATGAATTGAAAGACAAAACATGGATAAAATGAAGTGGGAAGAAAGCAAATATATGAAATGGAAACTCTAGATAAGAAGCACGAACATTAGGCAATCCAGTAGAACGAATGAAGAACTGAAGTTTAGTTGAGAAAAAATATAAGGTTGGAAAAAGAAAGGGATTAAGGTTAAGATTGAATAGTTTTTTTGTGATTTTTACCAATCGACAGATATTTTGAATTCTCTTTCTACTTCTTTTTCTCCCTCTTTCTGTCTTCTCACTTTATTTATCTCTATCAGTTTCTATTTCTCTCTCCCTTTCGATCTATCTGTACACATATATAGAGGTCCAATGGTTTGATGCTTGCATTGTATCGTAACAATCCGGGTTCGATTCTCGGTAGTGGATGTGAATTGCAGATGAGTCCCCAGAATCGGACGAAATGGCCGTCCAGTGATTTTCTGCATTCTGTTGAGTTTTCTGGGCTATGATGAATTATTATAAAAATTATTCAATATATATATATATATATATATATATATATATATATATATATATATATATATATATATATATATATATATATATATAATTTGAAGTAATCTAAACAATTTTAATTGTACACTACTACATATTTAGTACAGTGCTAGACTATTAGTATTCCATTTTAACGGTGCAATGCCGTACTAGGGTACCATTAAAATTCTGTGAATTCACATGTGTGTGTGTGTGTGTGTGTGTGTGTGTGTGTGTGTGTGTGTGTGTGTGTGTGTGTGTTGTAATTAAGCTTTTTATTCAATCTTTCTTGTATTCGTATAAGTGTTTTCTGGACATAAAGTGTGCAAAAACTCTCCCAATATTCTATGTATCCGACTGCTTTCAAATATTCTATTAGCATCTATAACAAGACGTTCTCAAATGTAAACGCATTCTGTTTCTTCTATACTAACGTAGCTGATTCGATTGTATTGTAAAGACAACAAATATATTTTGTGGGACGTTGTTTCGCAAGAAATTTTTGTAATTCATTTCAACCAATTTGAAAGAAATTTAATACTTTATAATATAGAGCTGTGTTGAAGATTGTTTATTTCTTAGTTTTATCTCTCTCTCTCTCTCTCTCTCTCTCTATATATATATATATATATATATATATATATATATATATATATATATATATATATATGTGTGTGTGTGTGTGTGTGTGTGATAAAAATAAATTTTACGGTATGTTTTATTTATAGGTGAAAGAAAAGTACTCAATATCAGACATAGAGAGTATGCAAATATAAAAATGGACACGGTGGTCACAACCGAGCGGCGACATTCTGTTTCATCCTTGAACCCATACTTCAGGTAATGATCTGAAGAGTTCGTTCAAGCATGACAGAAACTGTCATCGCTTGGTGCTGACCTTTTATAGTTTTATATGTATATAATATTATCAATTCAATAATATCAAAATCTACAACTCATGTAACAACAATTATCAGGTGGAAATACGGAACCAAACTATCATTTAACTTATATACTCTATGGGTGACAAGTAACGCCTACTCCAGAGGTTTATTTTTAATTAAATATTTGTGTTTATACCGCCATATACTCGCTTCTCTTATTCAACTGCTGCACACATATTTATTGTAGGATTATCACTTTTTCAGTCTGGCACAAATTACAACCATTACCGGCTCCTTTATATGGTCTTGATTTGACCAGTACTTTGCATGTGATAGCAGATGCCCTCTTTCTGCTGTCATTGACGTTCCAAGACTTTGAATCGTCTGTTGTTCTTACTTATTTTATGATTGTAGTATCGTCTTTTCCATTCACCCGTAGTTTTGGTTTCTCCATTGCTATAGACAACGTCCATTACCAAACACACTCCATTCAAAGGGCATTCCTCTTTTACTCTGCAGATACATCTACAAGGTTATTTGCTATCATATCTCTATTGACTTTTTATTGTGATTTACCATAATTTATGTTATCTGCGTAGCTATAATTATTTTCAGAAAATAATTGTCCTTTCGATTAATTTTCATTTAAACAATTTATAATTCGAATAAATGTTTTTCGAGTAATTGTTTTTTTCGAACATTTATTTTCGAACAATGTTCATATAACCTTTCTGTTCTCTGTGTGTCAGCGTTTGTATATATATGTATATGTGGATATATATATATATATATATATATATATATATATATATATATATATATATATATATATATATATATAAAGAAAAACAGACCACTTTAAGGTTCCATTATAACAATTAATTTTAAAGGTAGTACTTCCAAAAGATGAAACGAAATGAAATGAAATTCATACTTTTGATGGGTAGTGTAAGTTTTTTAATTTAACAGAGGGGGTAATAAGGAGTGGTTTGAGAGACATGGTCGAGATTAGAGAGGGTTTATTTAATATTTCTTTCAATCATACTTAGTATTGCGGGAGGAGGAACTAGACCTGGACCTATTTAATCGGTTAGCTTAACGAAGTGATATATTGAAAAGGAAGAGGAGAAGAGAGAAAAAGAACAAGAACAAGAAAAGAGAAAGAGGGGGAAGTAATGAGAAAGAGGCTGTAAATAGGTTTCACGTAGGAAGGAGAGGGGTGGTATAGTTTTAGCCATTTATATAAAAAAATAGATTTTAATGTTTGATAGTATTACGGATTACCAAGTTTTTCATAACTTAACTATATATAAATATATATATACTTAACTATATATATATATATATATATGTATATATATATATATATATGTGTGTGTGTGTGTGGTGGGGAGTTGTATGTGTGTATATCTTCGTATATATATCTGTATATCTTAGTGTCTTGGAATGTATCATCAATGCTAACTAAAATCTACTTTTGTTTGATAATGGTTTTATAATTCATTGTAGATTTAATAATTAACAGTTGTGTCTCGTTACATTTTAATCTTGTATGGACTTTACAGTCCGTTATCGTCACTAATATAATATTGTTAGAATATGTGCGGGTTTATGTATGTAAATGTTTATGTATGTGTGTGTGTGTGTGTATATATATATATATATATATATATATATATAGATATATATATATATATATATATCTGTGTGTGTGCCTGTGTTCATGTTTGCTTATGTATGTGCTTTGTGCTTTTATATTTATATGTATATGTTTGTATATGTGTATATGTGTATGTATGTATATTTATGTTTCTGTATGTGTGTGTGAGTATATATATATATATATATATATATATATATATATATATATATATATATATATATATATATATATAGTTTATTTACTTTTTTATGTTGCTGTATAGGTTGATATATTTATATTTACTTCTATATGTGTATATATGCATATGCGTATGCGTCTATGCATGTGTATGTATGTATATGTGTACATATAGGTATATATATGTATATGGGTATATGTGCATGTATATGTTTGTGCGTAGGCATACTTTTGTATGTTTATATCTGTAGTGAAGAATGTATGTACACATATGTCTATATGTATTTTTAAAATTTTTTTTTCACATATTGTTATATATTTGTACTTCTGTATGTGTACTAATACGTATATATGTATATATGAGATATTTATATATATTTACGTGTTTAGGTGTTGTCTTTTTTCTTTTCTTTTTTTTTTAAGGGCAGTGGACATCTTTCCTGTCTCGTCGCTTTTTTCATATCTAAATATGTCTGCGTGTTTGTGTATTATAATCTGATTGTGTGTGTATTGTCTTTTGTAAGATTTCACCGTCCCTAATCCATACCTTCCATTCAAATGTATCTAAGTTGTAACGGAGTTCAGAACAGCATCAGATCTTAACGTTTATTCCAACTTAATTTCAATAAAAAAAAATTAAATAACAAAACATATATTTTTTTTCTCAGTTTCTTCTTTAAATAATTTTATAATTTTAAACTTTATATAGATTAAATTTAAAATTTAAAATTGATAATTTTGAATTTTATAGTATAATTTAATATTTATTAGTTGTAATGAATTCTATTTTAGTCTTCTCCTAGCGAGGAATATTTGACTGATTTGTACCTTTTAAAAACTTTTATTCTGTATTCAACAGCATCACTTGATAAGACACCAGAAGTATTGAAACAAAATGGCTATTTTTGTAATGATTTTATAACATTTTTATGCTATAATTTTCGAATAAATGATTATATTTGCTCTACTCTGTATTAAGCACACTTTTAAGAATAGTATTTGTTGGTTATTGGAATTTATTCCGTATACACCAATCCTATGCTTGGTATATATATATATATATATATATATATATATATATATATATATATATTAAAGAACACGTTAGGTAAATAATCCGAAGTTCTTTAGTATTTTTATTTTTATAAAACCGTGTTCAATACAAGAGTAGTGCGTAAATTATAATTATTTTTTATGATGATATCGACTCGATATCGATCAATGTCATCGTACGAATAATCCTTAAATATATCCGGTGCGTATGTTGATATTTAACATTGCTAATGTCTTACATTCTCTTACGTAGATGTGGTCAAGTTTGTTGTCTTTTGCAATACTTGCTACATTAATATTTTGGTAAAAGTTTTAATTATCGTTTTAGTCCCCTAGTTAGGCACATTCTTTTTACACTTTGTGCAAGTAGAAATGCCACATAACGTGTAGTAAATTACTTTGATTAGTTTTTACCCCCGCCCTACTTAGGCAGATGCGATTACATTAAATCAAATTCTGCGGCATCATTTTCAGGGGAACTGACATCAAGACTCTTACGAACATCTCTCTTGAATGGGAAACTCAACTTTGATTCACCTATAGGTGTATCTCTAAAGTTACTAAGATCAAATTTTTGATGAAACACGTTGATCTCCACACGATTATTACAAGGTTGAATGCACAGATTGATATTTGGGTTTTGAACAAGTCTTTCCAGAATTTGTTCAGTTGTATCTTCTATGTAGGAGGTACGGTGAAGTAATGGATAGCGACTAAGATTGAGGAATCGGAGAACAGATTTTGAATTCCAGTCGCTTGAACAATTCACTTACGTCGCTTGAACAATCTATTACATTCATTTATGTGCTAATACCCTTGGGAAAGGTATGAATCCTTTTCTCCCCCTCCCCTCCAGTTATGGGTAAATAGCAGGACAGCCCGAGTTCTATAGTCTTGGATGGCAATTGGTCTACCGCAGAATGAAAAGGCAACCTACTCCGGGTAAAAATCTGCCTGGTCAGTCATGTATCGAAAGATACATGACCGCCTAAGCGTGTATCACGTATGGCACATAAATTACCGACTTTATCTTCTTGCATGTTTGAAATCTGTAAAATTGCTATTAAAATTGTATCTCCTGTTTCTGTTTCTAATGCCACAGTTACCGCCATTCCAAGAGCCACAGCGTTTACAACTTCCACCACTAACGCTACTCGGAACACTGTTACTACTAATCTCATTCTCATGGACACAACGCAAACTATAACTCCAACAAAGCTACCACCAGAATTAGTTGAATGCTGTCACTGGAAATATTGTGATATGAATGCCAAACATCCCAGGATTTTATTTTGAGAACAAGGGTCATTCCGTGCAGTATCAGCTGTTTACTAACTCCGGCAGTTTTTTTTTGTTTTTTTTTTTTATGCATCAGTCAACTTTCAAAATTCAATATGCATGTCTCCACTGATAGATCAGCAGTATAACTATAAAGTAGACAGCAATGGAGTCTTAGTTCAGAATTTATTAGGCTGTGCTAAATTTTTCAGTGGACCTATATACAACCATACATTTTTAAAATAATGCGTACTATCAGAAGAACTGAAAATGGTTCAAATTTAAGACATGATATTTTATTAACCTTGGAGAGTTAACAACTGTGGACAACTGTAATTGTCGTGTTTTCTAAGTAATTTCTTAGAATATGATTGGCTCTTTTAGTTTTTATTTATGAAGACCAACATTTTTAGAAAAAAAGTCCCTTTATTAGTAGGTGTAAAAAAATGGCCTAATTCCCGAGAACGAAATTCATGCCAATGATGTTCATATAAAGTCGATCTGCAATTTGTCTTCTAAATAGTCGACTTGAAGAAAGGAAAAACATTGTTGTTGTTATCAGGCACTCCAGAAGTGATCGGTATCAGCCTGGCTAAACCAAGGATATGCGTCTATTTTTCTATTTAATTGCATAATATAAATCGAAAGCGGTTTTGTTTGATACGATTCTGCTAAAAGTAACCGACAGCAGAAGTAATTTTCATAAAATAATCCAGTTTTTGCTTCAATACAAAGGATACGTGCTCAGGGCGACCAAAATTTAGATGAAAGAATAGCTATTTTCTTGCGGAACCCCGGTTGAGAAACAATTATCTAGACTCCCCTATATATATATATATATATATATATATATATATATATATATATATATATATATATATATATAGCCTTACTTTCCCTGACGATCCGTTTAGGTGAAACCTAGGTAGGTTTGTCTGGCTCACTAGGTGTGTATATGTATGTATATATATATATATATATATATATATATATATATATATATATATATATATATATATATATATATATATTGTGTGTATTTAGGTAGCATCTTTTCATTCATACACGTTTCATTAAATAATATAGACAAGTGTTGTCTATTTTATGTAAATTTTTTTCGTAACTTCTGATAAGTTTAATAACATTATCGTTGAAAGAATGAAGAAATTCACAGTAGTGATCCATATTTTTTTAATACAATCTAAGCTTTCGGCTTACTTAAGCCATTATCAAAGATGTCAATTACAACGTATTAAACAATGTACGGACAAGACAGTGATGATAGTCTGTCAATGTTTACATAGAAGATTTCTAAGCAACGATAAACACGCGCATATAAGACGCTAGAAGCGAAAATCGCACCGCATCTCATGATGTCACACATGACCACACGAGAGTGAATTGTAGAAGTATGAATCGAAAGCCTTTGGTATAAACCAATGGCTTCTGTTACCAATTATAGACATTTAAGAATATTTGTAGAGATGCCATGATTGATTTTGTTTAGGTTGGGTTTCAACTGTTTGATGTATAATGCTTCAAGGATTTTTACTTTTTGTCTATTGTTTTCATGTCAAAGTATAATTGTGTTTTCGACAAGTATTTTACGATATCTTTTGAGTAAAATTCATGTAAGGTTTTCATGCGAAGATGTTTTCGACGAACTCTTAAATCGCGTTTTCATCAGACAAAATTCTTCACATCAAAGAGTTTTGCAGATGAGTGAAAATAATTAATAATCGGTTGGTACAAAGTCAGGAGAATATGGTGAGAATACCGAGTTGTAAATTCTTTTCCTATGTTATCCAAGTTGCTTTTTGACCAAACTTTTAAGGGATAGTTACAGCTGCTGAACGTATAAATGTGTTTCATTATGTTTTAAAAACGAAGGAATAATACCCCAACGATATCATCATACATACAATATTATTAGGTTGGTGCAAAAATAATGACGTAATAATGTCGTTTTTTGACGTTAAACGTCAAAAAACGACATTATTACGTCATTATTTTTGCACCAACCTAATATCTTTCTTCCATGGAGCTGAGGTTCATGGAAGGTTGGTTGTGGAGATTTATCCTTGTCGATCCGCTGATTGATTTAGCAAATTGGATTATAGTCTATTCGTCATTAAATTCGTTCTCAAAAACGGAAATTGTTTATGAATCAAGCGAATATATACACGGTGCGATGGATAAATTGTCGTCTAAATGACATTAAAAAAATTAAAATAATACTGACATTTCATTTTAACAGATATATTTACCAAACTTACACAAAAATATCTTGAAATACTAAATTTATTCAATAAAATCCCCATTGGCTTCAACCATGGGCTCCAGACAACTTCGAAATCTCCTGCAACTCTTCTGGGCGGTGTCCGTTTTTAAGTTGGTGAATGGTGCCATAATCCTTGCTTTCAGTTCATTTTTGGTGTTACAAGGAATTTTGTTGGTCTCAGATTATAAACAAATCAAGCTCTGTGCTGAAGAATAGGGAAAGTAAAATACTTTAAATCTTCCAAGTATAAATGGATTAACATATCTATGACAAAAGAATAAATGCTTTTTTTTAAAAAAAAGGCAAAGAAATCTATTAAGTGTTTATCAGCTTTCTTAGCTAATATGATAAACTTGATATATGATATATTAATATATGATAAATTTGAATCAGAAATACCAGGACTTTGCTCGGGAGCTATAAAACTCTGGAATATGAACTACATGATCACATCTGAATCATAGGAACAATTCCGTTGGGATAGAAATTGGAAAAATTTAATTGATTCAAATCTTGTCTTTTGAAATGGGGTAGAGTATTACTATATTATTTTAAATTAAATAAACTTTAGTAAAAAAAGAAACGCGAATTTATTATTATTATTATTATTAATAATAAATAATGATGATGATGATGATGATGATGGCAACTGAGAAATAAGAAGAAAAACACTAACAAAATAAAGGAAGGAATGAGAAGGAAAAAAAACAAGACACGATGTGGTCGAGGTGGAATGATGATCAAGAAGTGAGTTAAGAAAGTCTGAGAGTGATTTTTTTTTGCCATTAGTAACTACTAGTACCAACTGACGCATGCGCATGCACATTTGAAATTTCGGGTTTTGGGGTTTCGTAGATGTTCTATATTTTATTGATAGTTATTTATCATTGCTGTTTGTTTCTTTCAGTTTTTTTGTTTTTTTTCTTTTCTGTCTTCTTTGGTGATTTACTATTTTTATTCTGTTTTTATAGCGATAAAGACGAAATATTTTTCTTTACTTTTCATCTTATTCATGAACTTTTTATACTTACGCGTTCTAAACCTTATTTCCTTTCATTTTCCATTACTCCTCTGCTTCCTTATTTCTTTTTCTCTTTTCCCCGTCTCTTCTCCCCCCACATCCCTATATTTTATCTTGATTTTTTTCATGCTTTAATTTTTTTTTATTTATCCTTTTCTGGCCATCAATTCTTTTTGCTCCATCGAATTTGTTTCTCAGCATCCGTCCTTCCTTCTTTCATGTATGCTTTTCTTCTTCCAGTTGGTACTTTTTCATTCTTTCCTTTACTCTTTTCCTCACTCTCATTCCTCCTTTTCCCTTCTTTTAGCACCTTTCATTCCTTTCTTCCATTCAATCTCATTTCTGCTTCGTCATCATCATCTTACTCCATGTAGTATATTTTTCTTATCATATTCTTCTTGATTTCTTTTATTCTCATTTGTTTCCAGACTTGCGGAGAGCTCGCAATGATATGACAATCTTCGATCGCACGGCCTTAATTGGGAGGGCGTATACTGCAACCTTGGTTAATATACGCTGGTTCGTCGATAGCATAGGGGGTAAGAAAGCCCAGTGGGTAAGGCGTAGAGTTTGGAGTGGGAAATAGCGGCGTCGAGGATGTGGATGGCGGGGATGATTGAAAATGTGTCGATGGTAGGGAAAGGGAAATCAGGTAGGTAATGGGGAAGGACAACTAAAGGCGGGAAAATATTAAAGGAAATACGGTGATGGCTTGGTTAAAGTTATTATTATCATTATCATTGTCATTATCATATTTGTTGTTCGTAGTGGTACAAATTAGATCATCATCATCATCATTATTATTATTTAACATGAAAATATGAAAACCGTACAAGAAGGGATAATTTGGAACACAAAGTAGATGTACATATATAACAGAAAATAGCGAAATTCTTCATAATAAAAGTAATATTATTGATGATGCTAATAACTAATGTAGTTTTGAGAATTATAAGAAACCAATTTCAAATAGTACTAAACACAAAAACTCGTTATATAATAAATGATTATAATTACCTCACGTAACTCTCCGTACGGATGAAAGTGAATTTTATTTCTATCTAATCGTTATGACTACCAAGATTATTATATTTTTATCGTTATAACTAGTAAGATTACAATTAGCATTTCTCCTGATAAGTGTCATAAATATAAAAATGTTAATGATTTAATACTACTAATAATAGAAGAATACGTGAACAAATGCTAACAATAGTTACATTGCTGATACTAATAATATGAGCAATATGATGATAATGTTGCTGACGACGACGACGACAATGATGATGATGATAAGAATACCTAGAATGAAAAGATAACCGAAAGTTACATTAAATTTATGAATTCTGTTTCCATCACTATTATTATTATTATTATTATTTTTATTATTATTATTTTTATTATTATTATTATTATTATTATTATTATTATTATTATTATTATAAGTGATGTTGATATTCTATTTCTTTTTTTATAATTTATAAGAATCGAGAACAACAAAATTGAAAATTTACATGAACCGTATTAAGATGAAAAGAATAAAACCATTTACTGCTATGACCAATAATAAAACAAAAATAAACCTACTGCTATAATAATCCTATTGCTGCTATAACCACCACCACTAATAATAATAATAATAATAATAATAATAATAATAATAATAATAATAATAATAATAATAATAATAATTAAAAGAAAACCAAGAAGAAAAACCTCTACAATAATAACAACAGTAATTATCGTCATGATGATTAATAAAGTCGAACAAGGGTTGAAAGGTGGCTAATGAGTAGAAAGAATGAAAAAGAAAAATCGAATTTGGATTCAGAAAAGGAGGATCCGAAGGAGGAAGAAAACGTAAGCGATTCGAAAAGATCAAGTAAAAGAAATAAATGTCGGCAAATATAAAATACGTCGATGAGATCGAAATTGTGCAAGTGGTGAAAAGAAGTGAAAAAAAGGGCAACAATTTTTCAAAGAATCAAAAATTCAGAGACAGAGAGAGAAAATAAATTAAAGGAACAAAACCAAAGTGTGACAGAAATCATAAGAAAAAAAATATATGGCTGAAATATGAAGGAAGAAGAGAAAAAAGGAGACTGAAAGAAAAAAACAACAAAACTGAAGGGCAAATGAAGAATAAAGGAAAATAGCTTCATTGATGGAAAGAAAAAAGGGAAAAAATTGTTATAAAAGGAAAGTGACAGAAAGAAAGAAAGAAAGAAAGAAAGAAAGAAAGAAAGACTAGGAAAAATAAAAAGAGAGATGACATGAGAAAATTAAGACACAAGAAGAGAAAGAGGGAAAAGATCCAGAGGTAAGAAACTGAAGAATGTAAATTTGAAAAAAGAAAGATGTTAAGAGTGTAGAATGTAAACAAGTAAAAACTGAGTAATAAGAATTTGGAAGAAGAAAAGGAAAGAATAAAGAAAAAGGTAAATGGTTATCAGAAGATATAAAGGAAGACAAACGAACTACATTGCAAAAGGGAGATAAAAAAAAATAAGGAGAAATCACAGACGCAAAAAGAAAGAGGAATAAGTGAAAATAATAAGCAGGGAAAAGAAAAAAGTTAAGGCAATAGGGAAAAGTAAGAAAACAAGATGATAGAGGTGAGAAAAAACGAAGAAAAAGCACAAATAGGCGGCCTGGTAAAAAGAATAAAATGAATTTGAAGAGAGGATTGCTCGTTTCATCAAAAACATAAGAAGTGAAATTACAATGGAATTTGGTTAAATAATGTTATGAATATTTTAATGACCAACAAAGAAAGGATTAATATAAGAGAAAAAAGGAAAAGAAGAAGTGAGAAATATTAGAAACAAGCGAGTAAGATTTTTAAGAAAATAGGAGAAACAAGAAAAAGAAAGGGTATTTGGCAAAGTGGAGGAGAGAGCATAAAAGTTAAAAAGTGAGAAAATGAAAATCCTTACAGAAATTAAAGAAACGAATCTGTAATGAAAAAAAAATAATGCGTTTGAGAAAGGAAGACTGGAAGTAAGACCAATAAAAGCAAGAAAGAGAAAGGGGAAAGTTTATTAGTATCTAAGTCAATTAAAGAAGAATAAGAAGAAAAGAAGAGTGGCAGCCGTAGTGGGTAAATAAGAAAAGAGTAGGAATGAGAAAGGGAACGCAAAAAGAAGTAAAAAGGAAAAAGAAAAAAATTGTAATGAAACGAACCAAAAAGTTAAATATGGCAAACTGAAGAATGGGTAAGATGAGAAGGAAAAACAGTAAATGACAGAATGAAAGAAAAGAAGAAGCATGCGTAGCAAATGTAGGAAGCGAGATCGATAAGGAAAAAATACATCAAGCTCTATACTATTAATGACAAAAGTAATAATAATAATAATAATAATAATAATAATAATAATAATAATAATAATAATAGACCAACTCTGAAAAAGACTAAAAGGGAAGGAGAAAGAGGAGGATTCCGAGAAGATAGCCGAAAAGAGGACCAAATTTGTAAACGTGGTCAGGTTGGATAAGTGCAATGGACATTTTTTTTTTTCATTATTTATTTATTTATTCATTTTTTTTTTTGGTTATCTTCATTAGAGCAGACTTTCTTCATTAGTGCTTAAATTTTGGTTGATTGCTTAGCTTGTAGTTTTATGTTGTTTTTATTACTTCCCCTGTTGCACATTTGAATGCTTTCATTGAAATAGGTGGCGCTCCATTAATGCCTTTGCTTTTCTTCATTTCGATCCGTTTCATAGTGATACTTTATTTCATTCTTTATGCTCTCTTTCCTATTTTGTTTTTCATTAATTTCTCCTAAATTCTTTCAGTTTTGCCATATCTTTTTTTTTGCATAGTCTTTCTGTTTTTGTTTTTTTTACTTCCACAGAAAACATTCGTTGTTTCTGTTTTCATTTAATGTTATTTCGGCCCTCTTTATCATACAAATTAAATATGGGGTTCTTTTTTTCTTTGATTACCTTCCTTTCCTTTTTTAAATTGATTTATTTTCTCTCCTTGTTTCTTTTTCTTTCTTTCTTTCTTCTTTATTTGTTGGTGCTATTCTCTTTTTTCTTGTTATATTTCAAACATACATGCATCTATCTATCTATCTATCTATCTATCTATCTATCTATCTATCTATCTGTTATGGAACCTTACCCATAATAACATAATGGACTATTCCATACGTAATAAATACTGCGCCTCAAAAGGAAGCAGGGAGTTCACTCCGAAGTCGGATGACCGGCTGACTGGCTGATCGGTTGAACTCTCTGCCTTCGGACGGGGAGGAAACGGAACGAGGCTACGCCGAAGGGCGGAGTCTCTTTCGGGGAGGTAAACCGACCCTGAACCCGTTTATACCGCTTCAAAGGGCATATTTTTGGCCGATCCCACGGGCTCGGAGATCCCCCGTTAAACTGGCCTTGTGCCACATGATGCCCTTGTTGTGGTGGGGGGGACTAAATACCGTTCAGTCTGAAGTCGGACGACCCGCTGACCGGCTGATCGGTTGAACTCTCAGCCTTCGGGCGGGGAGGAACCCGAACAAGGCTACGCCGAAAGGTGGAGTCTCTTTCGGGGAGGTAAACCAACCATGAACCCGTTTATACGGGTTCAAATGGCATGTTTTTGGCCGAGCCCACGGGCTCGAAGATCCAACGTTAAACCGGCTTTGTGCCACATGATGACCTCGTGGGGAGGGGGTAACTAAATACTGTTCAGTCTGGAATGAAATCCATCAGGAGTCTGTCAGTCGAGTCAGAGGCAGTCCGAAACAGAGTCGCGTTCAGACAATTGCTACTAAACCTGATTGTTCGTACTAACACTTTCTTCTTCTCTGTATATATTCCTGTTTGTAATATATCTGTGTTATTCCATATCCGTCTTCGAGTTCTTCTTTATTGGTTCTACCTTGGACTCTCACCGTAGTAGAAGGGACCGGACCATAACAGTGGAGACGAGCGATTCGAACTCATTCGGTGGAAGAAAAAATTTTTTTTCGTTTGCCACAGCATAACAGTGACGACGAGAAGATTCAAACTCTCACGTGAAGAACAAACAACAAAATCATCTCTCGTCAACATAACAAGTGACGACGAAGAAACCCCTAAAAAGGAAATACGAACTCTATACTCGCAGGACTTATTTTTTTGCTATACGTCACACATAACAAGTGGCGATCTGGAAAACCCTTATTTTTTAGTTATTCGTCGTACGTAACAGTGGACGACGATTAAATTCTAAAAAAAAATACGTTAACATGGAAGATCTTATGTCAACCATTATGGAACTTATCAAAATCCAGTTTGAACAACAACAAAGGTACGAACAAAAACATCTGGAAATGTTTGAACAACAACAAAGGTACGAACAAAAACATCTCGAAATGCAAGAATTATTGATACGTGCAATCGCAAATAAGGAGCAAAAACCAGAGAACGAATCAGTTCTCTCTCAAGACGCTATTTGGAGTAATATTGAAGATTTCAAGTACGCACCCGACGAAGATAAAACTTTTGCAAATTACTTCCGAAGGTATGAAGATCTATATGATTTTGACTGCAAAAGTTGGTCAGACACACGTAATGTACGCCTTTTATTAGAAAATTAGGCACAGACGAATATACCAAATTCGTTGATTATATCCTTCCCAGAAAAACAAGCGAGTTATCGTTCAAAGAATCTATAAAATTGCTAAAAGAACTTTTCTTCACTATTTCATAAAAGATGGAAATGCATGAACCTTACAAAAAAGGATAGCGAACATTACGTAACTTTCGCATCCATTGTTAATAAATATTGTGACGACTTCAGATTATCGGAACTTAGGGCTGACAACTTCAAATGCTTAATTTACGTCCAAGGTCTGGTTTCAACCAAAGACGCAGAAATGAGACGTAGAATACTTACTAAATTGGAAAATGAACAAGATCTGACACTTCAAAAACTAGCCGAAGACTGCCAGAGAAAAAAAGTCTCTAAAGACATAGAAGAAGCTGGCATAGCATACATACGCAAAGTACGAAGACAAACAAATTTTCCCTCCTCACAAACAAAGCAAACAAATTTTCCCTCCTCACAAACAAACCGAACTGATTTTCCCGCCGCAAGAACAGGTAAAACACGATTTTCTAATTATAATCAACGTAAAAAGAAACTACCACCAAGTCCATGCTATCGTTGTGGGTCTTTGAATTGGCTTAAAGACTGTACATATCGTGCTAAAATTTGTCTATCATGAAAAAAATTGGTCACAAAAGTTCTCAATGTTGGTATAGAAAAGAAATCAGAATAAGAATTACGAGGACCGACCAGACAGATGAGACTAATATAAGAAAATATGGACAAGTTGAAATGCAAAACAGAAAAGTTAGGTTACAGCTGGATTCTGGCTCAGACTTAACTCTCATAAATCTACAAACATGGAGAAAACTGAACAAACCTGTCATGTTAAAAACGGATAAAATTGCGAGATAAATTACGGGGAGACAGATAAAATTCGAGGGTGAAATAATCACAAACGTAACATTTAACGGAATGACGAAAAAACTAAAAATGTACGTTTTAAGAAATACCGAAAACCTATTCGGGACAGACTGGATGCAAAAATTCGAATTGTGGGATCTACCTATTAGCACCTACTGCCAGAATGTAAAAAGCTTATCAACCGAGGCAGCCAAATTAAAAGGAAAACTAAAAACGAGTTTCCCCGAAGTATTTTCGGCAGGTCTCGGAAGATGCAAGAAAATGGCAGCTAATATCAAAATAAAGGATAACGTTCAACCTATTTTCAAGAAAAAAGGAGTGTACCGTTTGCGTCAATAGAAAAGATTGACCAAGAATTATCTGCACTCGAAAATACGGGCATATTGAAAAAAGTAGAGTACAGCAAATGGGAGCACAGACGGTCTACATTAAGAAGAAATCAAGAGAAATTCGAGTTTGTGCTGATTTTTCTACAGGTTTGAACGCAGTAATAAAGGAATACCACTATCCGCTAGCTAGCCCTGGAGAAGTATTCACTAAATTAAATGGCGGAAAATATTTTTCAAAAATTGATCTAAGTGAGGCCTACCTGCAAATTCCAGTCGATGAAGAAAGTTCAAAACTACTATGCAGAAAGACACACAAGGGACTGTACAGATACCAAAGACTACCATTTGGAATTAAAGTAGCACCGGCTATTTTCCAGAAGACAATGGATACGATGCTGGCAGGACTAGAATACACAATACCATATCTGGATGACATATTGATTAATAACGAAAGCGTTGAACAACACTGGCAGCATGTACATTAAGTGTTTAAGAGAATTCAAAGCTACGGATTCAAAGTGAAAGAACATTTCAATTTGTAGAGAAAAATAATGCATTTAAATATGTGATCTTGCCGATGTGATCTCCATCTTCTGGCTTTCTCCTGCTATATTTTGGACAGGAATCATTCCCTTGTTCATATTTAAATCAAAGAGAAAAAATAATTACCATTGGATGTTTGTGCCCCCGGCGACCCCCTTTGATCAAAATGAAATTTTACTTATCCAAGTAACCTTGCTCAAATTTAAATTTAATTTAACACAGAGGGGGAAAATTTCAATAGTGCAGTTGTGCTTCCCGGAGCCCCTTTGATCAAAATGATTTTACCGATATGACCTCTATCTTCTGGCTTTCTCCTTCTATATTTGAGATAGGATTCATTCCCTTCTTCAAATTTAAATTTAATTTATATCAAAGGGAAAAAATCAATGGGAGCTTGTAAAATTAATTAATTTAAAGTTAAATTAATCTGTACTGAAACAAATATCACTTCCTCATATCATAAAATTTTGTAGACAGACATTTTTTTGACCTCAGAGTTTTGTTTATTTTCACGTCTCCATCGATAATTTGATGACTGAATGTGTGGACAGGTTTAGTATGGTGCAACAAAATTGATATAATTTTGTGAATTCTAACTTTTTTTTTATTTAATAATTTAAAATAATATTAAAAATTGCATAAATTATTGAGTTACCTCTATAATGGTATTTCATTATTTAATAGCAAAGATAATGATAAATAATTTCATTAATTATTATTACATTAATTTATTACATTTTTAATTTTATGACTGAGATAATAATTAATAAAAATATTATTATATCAATAATTAAATTATCTCACTCGGTTATTAATTGTTTAAATCGACAAATGAGATAATTTTATTATCTCAATTTAATTTTTAATTTAATAATTGTGAGTGAGATAATTTAATAACTATCCCACTATCAATTATTAAATATTTAAATTGATAACCGAGATATTATATTAATTTTAATTATATTATCTCAGTTATTAAATTAAAACGCTGTGAACATATCATTTATATTTTCAGTTCTAATAAACTGTAAGCAATCCGTCAGTCAGAAAAAAGAATTGTGAAATATAATAGTCTCATGTAGGTACCAACATGAGATCGCTGGAAAATGAGCATAACACGATAATAACAGCCTTAAAGTTGACGAAAACAAAATTTTGTTGTCAAAATGTTAATGTTTTTATTAAGAAGAAAGAACAAAGTAATTTTTAATTATTTTTAAAAATTTTCCTGTCTTTATTAGAATATTTTAACTTTTGATTGAAAAACCTCGTTTCTTTTCATCAGTGAAAGTCCTACTAAATAACATGGCGGATTTTTGTGAATTTTTTTTAATGGCAGTCATTAATTTTGAAAATCTTGCAAAAATAAAAATAATTGTCGGATCTTAATGAAACTTTCAGAAACTACAGATGAATGCTGGAAATTATTATAAATATGTTTATTTTTTTAAAGTCATGGTAAAAAAAAATTATATTTATTACGACCTCCTAACTAATTTTATGAAAACTCTTGAAATTCAAATGTGTACATTTTTAGTCATTAATTAGTTAAAAGCACAGGCTTTGAGGAAAGCAAATCATTTTTTTTAGTAGACACCCTTTTACCTTAAAATCAGCTCTGAATTGTAACATACAAACTCAATAAAACAAAGATATTATTTAATTTCAAAAGCTTTTAATTGTTTTTACTTGTTTTTATGAATATGGATAATATTGTCTGAAAGCAAAAAACGTTTTCGATGAAAAATAAATTTTTACAACAATTATTTGTTATTTCTTGAATTTTTTTTTTTTTTACATTAAAATTGTTAAATATTCTAAAATGAATGAAAAATTTGCACAGTTTAATCAATGGTGTTGTTAAGTAGATAAATATCATTACAGATTATAAAATAAAGCTGGTTACAATCAGCAATCTGCAAATAGATAAAAATGGTCTTTTGTGTCCAAAAATAGCTTAATTCAAATATACGAAAGACAGGAAGCATCAAGAAAACAATAGTCCGTCACGTGATTTGCATTGGTAGTAACATAAACATTTTCCCGATAAAATTCTGCTTTCGTCAAGTTTAATGCCGTTTTTATCATGCTATGCCTACTTAAAAAATAACGAGGTAAATAAGTTGTTCACATAAAGCTAAACTGTCACTTGTGACATTCCGTACTATAAATTTTCTTCCCGTAAGATGTCAGTGCGTGATGAAATCACGCACATGTCACTTGTCAATCAACACTGCTGTTAAGACCGGCTTTCTCTTATTTTAAAGTACATTTTTTTCAGCGCAGAAAGTAATTTTTGTTTCAAAATACATTAATTAAATTTTATAACTTCTAATTTTCTTAAATTATTTTTTTTTACAATCATAATTGATTTTTTTAAACAATTCTAAACGGAGACTTTCACTTTTGTAAACAAAAGTTTTAAAAAATGGCTGACGATCGATTTTCTGTCAATTTTGCTGATCAAATGATGTGTGTGTGTGTGTGTGTGTGTGTGTGTGTGTGTTGCCGATGAAAGTTGAGCTGTATAATGAGTGGTGATAAAACACTGAAATGAATTAGTTAGTTATGAAGATATTTTTGACCTAGAAATGGATGTTGATGTCTTATGGAATGGTCAGGCCAGCGAAGCCTGAAGAATAACCTGATTATCTCATATTAACAAAGTTTGAGTTTAATGTAGAAGAGTCTCACCAAAAGAAAATAAGAAAATATGATGTTCCTAACTTTATTTTGCCATTGACAATAATTGAATTAGATATTATTAGGTTGGTGCAAAAATAATGTCGTTTTCTCACATATGTTACTATGTGAGGAAACGACATTATTTTTGCACCAACCTAATAACAAAGTAGCCAGCTTTGGTCTCTAGAAATCATTTTTTATACGAGACCGAATCAACAATTCCGTAGCCTGACACGTATTTATTAGATGAATATTGATCAGAAATTTTTCACTGTATAAATTTCGAACTCTGTCATTAATATTCTCCTACCGAATTAAGTGCATTGACGATGAAGAAGAGATTTAATGTAAAACAAATCCCCACGAATTTGAAGTAGACTGAGGTACCTCTATATGATATATACAACATGAAATGTGGTTATGCATTTCTTTAATCAAACTTCTTGAATTCTGCTTTAATGGGAAAATTTTCAAAAGACACATATGCACAGTTTCTTCTTTATTGAAGAAATTTAGAACGAACCCTTTTCATTTCACCCAACAGATTATGCTGTTTAATTTATCACTCTGTTGTCATTTCTAATGACTTTATGAAATATTGGACTCATGTTTATTTTCCCATTTCAAATTTCTTTGTATAACTAAGTACATTCTGCACAACAATCTAATGTTTTGGGTCGTGAAAACAGATTCATGACTTTACCAAATGCACTTAATGCAGAATGAAGAGAGACTGTCACAACTGGAATTTGAACTCTCTTCACCGATTCTTTTGACAGTGATTTAAACTCTTAGTTCATATACGCCTGCTCGCAATGAATAAAGTTCAATAAACAGCATAGGCTGATCAAGCAAATATCATATGAGATACCATAAAGGCTTGTCAATATAAATATAGTTTAGACGAAGTGATCCCATATTGTTATTCTTGAAATATTAAAATATTCTAATATATTGGTTAAATGTATTTTCATTTGAATTTCATTCATTTTATTGCTATATCTATATATATAAATGAAGTGAACAGAATCTACCAAGTTCATATATATATTCCCTTTTTACATAAGATGGACTCGTCGAAAGTATACTTATACTGACAGAGAGAATACCTGCGGTTGAGATTCGTCTCCATACAGTCTTTGACTGTTTGCGACAGCTGTCGGACTCTCTGCATTAGCAGAGAGGAACCCGGACGAAGCTTTGCCGAAGGGCAAGGTTTCGTCCGGGGATGTAGACAGGGCCTGAACCCGTCTAGGCGGGTTCAAAGGCTATATTTTTGGCCGAGCCTACGGGCTCGGAGATACCCACATTAAACCGGCCTTGTGCCACATTCGGTCCTCGTGGGTGGATTGATAAATACTGAGATACGTCACGATACAATCTCTGACTGTGTTCGACGTCTGTCGAACTCCCTGCTTTGCCGAAGGGCAAAGTTTCGTCCGGGGAGGTAGACAGTTCCCGAACCCTCTTATGCGGGTTCAAAGGGGATATTTTTTGGCTGAGCCTACGGGCTCGGAGAAACCCACGTTAAATTTGGCCTTGTGCCACATACATTCCTCGTGGGGAGACTGTTAAATATTGAGACACGTTGAGATACGTTGAGTCAGGTTGAGAGATACAGAGACAGACACAGGGTGTTCTCGGAGACTTATACAAGAGTCCAGAGAGAGAGAGAGAGAGAGAGAGATGATTACGGCTTTACTTACAGAGACTTGTACATATACTTTCTATTAGCCCGCATTCCTGGACTACTAATCTTCACTTCAAGTCTGTATTCTTACGTTTTATACACTTATTTTTCTATCTCAATTACTGGCGTTGTTAAATTATTTGTGCAGGATTCCATTCACGGAATCCACAACAACTTCGTGACGAGGATTTCGCACTTCGCCAAAAAAATGCTCTTGCCAGCGTCCACAATAACTTTGCGACGAAGACTTCGGTCCAACACGAAAAAAAAATTCTCTCTCGTCAACACAACTTGACAACGAAGAGTACGGACAGGTACGGGAAAAAAATAAATTTTCGGTTGCCAAAACAATAACTTGCCGACGGAAATTCGAGAGTCACGTCGACCACAACAACTTGGCGACAAGACTCGAAGGAACTCACACAGAGAACAACAAATTAACGACGAACATAAAAGAACGTACACAAGAGATAGAAGAAAAATTTCGTCACTCACTAAAAAATGGAAGATTTTCAAAAAGCAATGCTCGAGTTTATAAGAAGAAGTGAGAAAAGACAGCTAATAAATGAAGAAAGACAAATGCAACTCCAGGAATTAATATTAAAAGTAACGGTTAACGCACAACAGAAGAATATCGAAAAAGAGGCGACTTTTTCTCAAGACGCAGTTTGGAACACAATAGAAACATTTAAATATGTTGTGGAGTTATTTCGCAGTGGAGGCTTGTATTTGTACTAAATCGGTCCTAAATAGTTCGACGTACAAAACGTTAGGAACTTGATATAATAGGTATTACGCAGAGTAATCTTGTTGTGGTCGCTGACTACTTTCGTATTCGACTAACAGTCGACTACTGTCGTCCGACATCGACTGACCCTCGTTTCTCTTACTACTCCTACTTATATTAGGTGGGAGAGTCTATTAACTATAGAATAGGTATGTTTCACCATAACCCCCCTCCTAAAACTTTACTCCGTAGGAGTAAAGCAGTTTTCTTTATTTATTTTTTACAGGAAATATGAAGAAAAAAAAAAAAAAACTTCATTTTTTTAGCAACATCGTAGCGTATCTCCTACGTTTTGGATCCACTTTTAAATGATCAGTTGCCTTTCTTTTTCTCCTGAATCGGCGTACCTCAGGTAAAATCGTTGCAGGCGTTGTTAGATCAGACGTATCGAAAATCACCTCCATCGGCGTTTCTTCCGCGGGACTGCTGTCAACCACGTCTGAAGAGCGTCGTCTGATCTGGTTAATGTGCCGCCTGAACGTTAATTTTTCGCCTTTCACCAAGTACATCATATTGCCAATCCGCTTTTCTATTTTTCCAATCTCCCAGAATGATTTATTCTGCTTATAGACCTTAAAGTATACTTTTTCACTAGGATTGTATTTTTTTACTTGAATAAATTTTTCTCTATCTGACTTTGTCTTTCTTGGTAATAATTTGTCGAAGACAGATCTTACCCGACGTGCGAACATCACCTCGGCTGGCGATTGTGAGGCTGGTGTTCCGTTATTTGGGGTAATTCTGTATACCTGTAGAAATTTCTGTAGGGCTTCATCTACAGGTATTTCCCTAGCTTTTTTTTTTAGAGTTCTTTTTAGGGTTTCCACAAACTTTTCAGCTAACCCGTTTGATCTTGGGTGATATGGAGCTGTGGTAACATGTTCGATGTTGTATTCCTTGCAGAAATCTTTAAATTGTTTCGACGTAAACTGACTTCCGTTGTCCGTCACAATTGTGTCTACTACCGCAAACCCTGCGAACAATTCCAGCAGGAAGTTTTTAGTACTTTGCGTCGTCGATTTTCTTATCCTTTGTATCTCAAGCCATTTCTAGAAACTATCCACTACTATGATGTAATAGTATCCATTCAGTGAACCTGTGAAATTCACATGTAACCTAGACCATGATAGGTCTGTTTTTGGCCGGGGTTAAATTTTATTGGGGATGCCTTTGCAGCTAAAGCACAGCCTTTACATTTTGCCACTGCGTTCTCAATGTCCCTGTCCATATTCGGCCAATATACAAAACTTCACATTAGGCTCTTCATCCTAGTGCTGCCCGGATGACCAGTATGAAAATCCTTTAGTATTTGCTTTTGCAGTGGGTATGGAATCACCACACGTTCTCTGTATAATGATACTGTATCGCAAAGCGAAAAAACGTTTGTTGTGTACTAGTCCCTCTCGGCTATTTTTTCTTTTATTTTCAGGATATACTTGTCCCTGGTGGCTTCTTCTTTTATTTTTTCTAGAGTTACCGGAAGTTCCCGAACTGCATTACACACAGTAAATTTCAGCTCATCTTCTGACTTCAGTGGGGCAATTACCGTGTCTTCTAATGGTTCGCTCATTTTAGGAATTAACCTGGACAGCCCATCAGCGTAGCTAAATTTATTCGATGGTATGTACTCCATGCTGAAGTTATAATTTAGCAGTATTGTACCCCATCTCTGTAGTCGGTTGGTTGTATGCGTCGAAAAACCCTTTTCGATCCAAAAATCGAAATTAGAGGTTTATGATCGGTTTGTAGCTTAAAATGTCGATCGTGGAGAAAACGGTGAAATTTCGCTACTGCAAATATTATTCCTACCGCCTCTTTCTCTATCTGAGAGTAATTCTTCTCAGCCGGAAGTACTGCTCTAGAAGCATGAGCAATTGGTTTTACTCGACCATCTGTCAATTTGTGTAAGATGCATGCTCCTACTCCATACGCACTTGCGTCGCAAGCTAAATCCGAGTTGTAATAAGTTAAAAATAATTCCGAGGTTAACACTTCCTTTATCTTTTCAAATGCTTTTTGACATTCATTAGTCCATTTCCAGGGTTTTCCTTTCTTCAGTAGTTCATTTAATGGTGCCCGCAGATCATACATTTTAGGGATGTATATTTGGCAATAATTAGCTAATCCCAAAAAACTTTGTAATGTGGTAATATCATTCGGAGCCGGCATGTCTTTTATAGCCGCTGCTCGCTCTGGGTCTGGCTTTCTACCATTCCTATCGATGATCTGCCCCAGATATTTTACTTTCTCCATAAAAGTCTCGCATTTGCTTTCCTTGAGTTTAAATCCAAAATCCTGTATTTTTGAAACTACTGCATTTACATGTTCCACGTGTTCTGCTATACTTGTACTTCGCATAAGGATGTCGTCCAGATACGCTACAGCAAAATCTAGACCACCCAACATCGAATCCATTACTTGTTGGAAAATGGCGGGCGCGACCTTAATCCCAGAAGGTAGTCTGTTAAATTTATACAGACCCCGATGTGTGTTTATACACAGACGTTTTGATGTTTCTTTTTCTACCGGTATTTGCAGATATGCGTAGCTGAGGTCTGTCTTCGAAAATATTGTGCCTCCATTAAGCTTCGCAAATATTTCTTCTGCTGTTGGTAGAGGATAATTATAGTCTTTGAGTGCCGCGTTTACCCGTGGAAAAATCAGCACAAACACGAATTTCTTTAGACGTTTTTTTTCACGTATACCGTCGGTGTTGCCCATTCACTATACTCAACTTTTTTAAGTACACCGGTTTTCTCTAATCTATCCAATTCTTTATCTATCTGTTCAATTGAGGCAAACGGTACATTCCTTTTCTTTTTGAATACCGCCTGAGCGTTTACTTTTAGCTGGAATTTTGCCTCCATCTTGGTACACGTTCCCAGCCCTGGAGAAAAAACAGTAGGAAATGTTTCCTTAAGTTTCTTTATTAATTTTTGGGCTTCGGTGTTTAAACTTTCTACCTTTTGTAACAGAAGGAATTTATCGGTAGATCCCATAATTGAAATTCTGTTATCCAATTCGTGCCAAGTAAGTTCGAGGTATTTTCAATGACAAATAGTTTAGCTTTTCACGTTTTTTATTTAACGTGACGTTTGTAACAAATTCCCCAATAAATTGTATTTTTTTCTCCCGTCACTGACCTCGCGATTTTCCTTGTCTTCATTAAAGTTGGTTTCCTCAACTTCTTCCACGTATGCAAATTTATGATAGATAGATCTGAACCAATGTCAAGTTTCATTTT
Source organism: Acanthosepion lycidas (assembly GCA_963932145.1). NCBI lineage: Eukaryota > Metazoa > Mollusca > Cephalopoda > Sepiida > Sepiidae > Acanthosepion > Acanthosepion lycidas. The sequence goes on from OZ010596.1 coordinate 69,586,242, forward strand.
TATATTTTTATTACTTATTTCGACGGTAACAAATTTTCTGGTTATTCCATCTTTTACCTCGTTGGACTTTAATTTTATTATTTTATTATCTTTATTTTTTAACCTGTAATGCGTGCTTTTATGACCCACTCTTTTACAGTTGAAACATTTTTTTATTCCTAAAATCCCAATATCTGTACCAGTGAAGTTAACCGCAAGCAAAACATGGCTTCGGGAGTTTTTATTTATTTTTCTCTGGTATATCACTTTTTGCTTGATAATCCGCAATTTTAAAATTCTTTTTGGTAGACTGACCTTCTTCTTTGTAGCGTATTTTCCTTACATGCGAAACGCCAGACTGTTCTATCTTTTTTGAATCTTTCTTTACGGTAACATATCTTGTGCATTGTTCTGCCAATTTCTGTACCGTAATACTTGGATCGCTTTCCAATTTTGCCAGTACTAATTTTCTCAACTCAGCGTCTCTTTCCGATACCAGCCCCTGAACAAAAACCAAGCACTTAAAATTGTCTGCGGTTAACTCTGCCAACTAGAATTCTTCACAATGCTTATTTACATTGGCTGCGTACGTTAGTATTGTTCGTCATCTTTCATCAGATTCAAACATTTTCACTTCTTGTGAAACAGAGATATCTTTTTACTAAATAATTCACTTAATATCTTTACTGCCTCGCTAAATGTCAACACGCTAGTTTTTTTTTTTCTTCGGTAAAATATAGTTTACCAATTTGTTATGCTCAGCAGTTTCTAATTTGATTAAAAGAAGCCTAACCTTCTTTCCTTCAGACTACGAGTGGCAGTCCTCGTTATACACGTCCATATATTTTTTATAATACTCCTAAAAAGTTATCACTTCATCTGGACTGTACGTAAATATTTCAATTGAATTCCATATTGTATTCTCTGGGAAAGAATCATTTTGTAGCTTTTTCTCTTTCCTCTTCTCAGTTATTTCCATAATTTTGTTTTGAAACTCCCTATGCATCTGTTCCATTTTTTGTTGGAATTTCATTTGTCTATTGAAAGTTTCCTCCTGTAGCTGCATCTGGAATGTTTTTTGTTGCTCTAATATTGTCATCTGTTGTTCCGAATGGAACTTAAAGAATTCCCGGAATATATTTTTGCATTCCTCCATCTTCGCAAAAAGTTTACACAATGCCTAAATGCTGTAGAGGTAGGGTCCTACGAATTTGCAATTCGTGACATATTTGAGCAAACTGTATTATCGGGAAAAAATATTTCTTTTCTCAGTTGAGAATACGACAGATTTTTTTTATCACTATGTTGACGTCTTGGCTTGCGAAAAACTTTGCCAAGTTTTTTTTTTTTTTTTTTTAAGTGTGAATCCGAGACTTTGTCGCCGAAGTTATTGTGACGAGCGAATTTTTTCTTCCTCCGTATGAGTGCGAAAGTTGTGGAGTTATTTCGCAGTGGAGGCTTGTATTTGTACTAAATCGGTCTTAAATAGTTCGACGTGAAAAACGTTAGGAACTTGATATAATAGGTATTACGCAGAGTAATTTTGTTGTGGTCGCTGACTACTTTCGTATTCAACTAACTGTCGACTACTGTCGTCCGACATCGACTGAACCTCGTTACTCTTACTACTCCTACTTATATTAGGTGGGTGTAAGCGTTCTGAAAGCAAAGGAAGTATTTGTCGTAGATTACTTCCACAAGACAAAGAAGAATCACTGTAAGTCCAGACTCGAATATCGTGGGCAGAAAGAAATGCTGAAAACTCGATTCGCCGGTACTATTTCAAATCACAATGCGTGTAACCAGTCAGAAAAATAACTCGCTCACTAACAAACGCCGAAACCAAAAATGCCCGAATTTTTTCCTTCCGAATTGAGAACACCAACTGCTTTTATCGGCAGAACCTATTTCTTCCATTCGTCGACAGCTGGTATAGGATTTTTCGTAATTTGCATATCAAAATACTTTTATAGCGACTCCTGCGACTGACTTGTTTTTTCTTTAATTCAATTATTCCATTTTCAGCATGTTATGCGGAATACGTGCCCTTCTGTTTGGTAAGTAGTTTTCTTTTTCGCCACTTTTTCCGTCGTAGAATACACGCGACACGCTGTCGCCTGGTTTGACGAGGTAAGTCGCCGTTTTTTCGCTATACTTCCCCTTGATCTCACTATCACAAATCGAACAACCTGGAGCAGGTCTCTCTATCCTGGTGCTTCGACGTAATGGCACTATTTCCCTTACGCGTGTCGGAGAGTCGTCTCCTGAGGAATCATCAGACGTATCTCGAGTTTCCAGAAGTTCTGTGTCTGTGGAAGCATTGGATTCGCAGATCTCAATTATCTGCTCACTGTCAGACGATGAATCATCATTGGATTCGCTCGGCGATGTATCAGAATCAACGAAAAAGCGAAGATCTTTTACATGCCGTGGCATCCCGTCAACTATTACGGTTTGTGGACTTATAATGTCCGTCACGCGACCCACTTGATACCTGGAGGTACACCGGCCATGGGGAGCTTTCACCCATACTCTGTTCCCAACTTTGTATATATTGTGATGCCTACAATGATCAGGTGGTAATGTTGTAGTAATTCCCTTCACTTTCAGTTGGTAACGGTGAATCATATTGGCAGGCGCACTAGTCGACGATATATCATCCTTCGGCGTGATATTATGCCAGTATACTGCCTCCGTTATCGAACATTGCTTTCTTGCTGCGATTCGCTTTATACTCCGATGAGATCTTTCCACTATACCGTTTCCTGCAGGAACATAAGCGACGCGAAAACGAAGTTGGACTCCCCAGTCATCCAGGAAATCTTTAAAGGACTTACTGCGAAATTCAGTTTCATTGTCGGTCAGGATTTCTGATGGTGGGATTCGTTCAAAAAAAATACTTTCTAACTGCCGAATGACGGTTCTCGAGTCTTGTTGAAGCAGGCGTCGCCATATCGCAAATCTACTAGGGCCACAATCTATTAACGTAAGGTAGTGTTGCCCACCGTAATGTGTAATGTCCATTCCTAAGCGGGTCCAGATTTCAGTCACAGTTAGGTTGCCACGAGGCCAACGACTTGAGGCTGGGTCAATTGACTGGCATTCTTTACATTTTCTGACCCCTGCCTTGACAGCCGCCTTGGATGTCGTAGGGTAGATTCGTCTTACAAAATATAGCGTCCGCCTGACGCCAGGGTGTCCACTCTGGCAATGTATGGCACGTATCTGATCAGGAAAGGTTTCGTTCACCATGGAAGCGCATATCGGGCGTATTGTTTCGGTTTCCTTCTTTATCATATTATACCATCGTTGTGGTACTCTGGTGAGCTTATCCGCTCGATTCTCACTCGACGTTACTAATCGTATCGTGATCAATAAGTTATACTCTTGAATCAGCTTTTCAAGAGTACTCAAACGCCTCCCGATCAGCATCTCACTTGCCACCTTAGTTCGTATTCTGGCTTTGCCAGTGAGCATGTTTGATACCCACCGGTGCACACACGCGGAGTCCGTGAAGAGGTGTAGCTCCGTTGCGCTCCACTGTAATGCTAAATTGACGCCCTTCAGAATAGCATCCAATTCTGATAAATTGATATGTTGGGCGTCCTTCACAGGTCGCAGCCAACATGCGTCTTCTACAACGCTTCCGTTAACCTCCAACGAAACCCCTGTGGCGAGAGAACTTGCATCGACCCATACCTCATAAGCATGTCCGCTTGTGCACCACTTACCGTGTGCAGGGTCGTTCTGGCGTATTCTTTCCGCTATGTCCTCAATCATGTTCTTAAGGGGAGCATCTGTCACTTCGTCCTCCCAACCAGACGTGATCGATACTGTCCTGCGTTTTACAAATGATGCCACAACTCGAAGCCACCCACATACAGGAACGTGACCCACCAGTTTTCCACACCACGAGAAGATGTTACGTCGTGTCAAGACCTCAGGAACTGATGGAATGCCATTTTCACGTGTCCACTTAAGCGTGTTGTTATCTTCTGCGACGTGCAAATCCAACACACGTGTGCCGTCCCGTAACCGCTACGGATCCTTACAGGTCAAACCAAACGTAGCCAAGTGCTCTTTCACGCGAGCTGCTGAAATCATGCTCTCGTCAACATAAATATCATCAATATATGATGAGGTTGCCCGTCGAACTGACTCGTCTTTCGCTAACGCGGCGTCTACAATGGCCTTCATTATGGCTGGTGCAACATTCAACCCTAAACCCATTCGGGTCAAGCAATATCTTCGCCCCTTGAAGATTACAGTTTGAAAGGGCCACGGTGACTTATGGATATGTACTTGCAAATAAGCCTGCCGTAGGTCAAGGATAGCGACTTCCGGCCCTTTTTTACGCCACTCCCTCAGTTTCTGTGCGCACACGTCAGCATTGGCTGTGTGTGCGTCGAGACACTCTTTCAGCTCTCGGTAGTCTAATACTGGCCGCACTTTATTTTTGTTTTTCTGCACCACCGACATCAACGGAATTAAACCTTTTGGAGGACCGAGTTCCTTTTCAGGATAAGGCTGCAACCAACCGTTATCAAGCCAGGTCTGCAGCTCTTGGTCGTATTCATCCTTGACTCCCTTTGGTATTGGGTACTCGGGCATCCGATTTCGCAAACTCTCCGGTGATCGACCATTAGATCACTTCCATGATGCGACCCATATCTTTTGGCTTGGGTCGAATTCGGCACAGAAATCAGGTTCTTCTATTTTAATGACGGCACAACAGACTATTCCACGCTTGGGAAACCGTATATCGCCACTCTCTGTTATTTGGATTCCGCCCAAATTTTTAATGGTGTCAAACCCGAGCAACAGGTCGAAACCCAATAGCTCTCCACCCACTACCAAGGCTTCGATCGTCAAGCTTGATACTTCCAACTCCGCAGCATTTGAGAGTATTTCCGTTTACGGTGAGTACGTCAACCTCCGTCTCCCGCCGGGATTGACAGGCTGACTTACTCACGAGTGTCTGTGAGCAGCCATTGTCCACCAGTGCCATTCTCTTAATTCCGTCCACGTAAATACCCAAGACAGGTAGCGCCTCATTCATAACTCGCTTAGGGAAGAGACCGGCGCTGACGTCTTTTCCCGGACACGATGAAGCAATGTGGCCTATCTCTCGACACCAGAAGCAACGCATTGTTGCACGTGACCTGCGTGGCTGACGGGCGTCTTCCCGTCGAACCGGGCAGTCCCTGGAAAAGTGATTCCACCCAGAGCATCGATAGTATCGCATACCCTCTCGACGTTTAACATATGGTGGTTTATCAGCTCCGCCTGGTAAAATGGTAGCTGCAACCATTTTCTCAGTTGCATTTTGATTTTTCATTATGGTTCGAGCTCGGTCCAACAGCTGGTTTGTATTCATGTCTCCCATCCTGGAAGACGCGCGCAGTAGTTGCTTGACGTGCGCTGGTAACCCTGCTATGAACGCACATGCTAGTCCTTGCTGGGATATCCCGCCAAAAAGACCTGCTAGCTTCTTCAAGTCGGCTAGGAACACGTCGACGGATTCGTCCGGGCGCAGTCGGCGTTCCACGAACTGTTCGTAAGCCAAGAAACGATCCGGCGCAAAGGCAATCCGCAAGGCTCGTTTTATCTGCTCGACATCAGATTTTTGCTCCGAGTTTAACTGTTGGTAAACAGAAAATGCTCCGCCCGTCAACCTCAGAGGAAGAACACGTTCAACCTTTTTAATCCCACACAGGTCACAAACAAGTTCTGCCTTCTCAATCTATTCAGTAACTGCTTGTCCGGCCACTGATCCATCAAACTCTGGTATTAACTTGACGTCAAATGTCTTATCCGTCATACTGCCGAAATAGCTTGTAAGCGTTCTGAAAGCAAAGGAAGTATTTGTCGCAGATTACTTCCACAAGACAAAGAAGAATCACTGTAAGTCCAGACTCGAATATCGTGGGCAGAAAGAAATGCTGAAAACTCGATTCGCCGGTACTATTTCAAATCACAATGCGTGTAACCAGTCAGAAAAATAACTCGCTCACTAACAAACGCCGAAACCAAAAATGCCCGAATTTTTTCCTTCCGAATTGAGAACACCAACTGCTTTTATCGGCAGAACCTATTTCTTCCATTCGTCGACAGCTGGTATAGGATTTTTCGTAATTTGCATATCAAAATACTTTTATAGCGACTCCTGCGACTGACTTGTTTTTTCTTTAATTCAATTATTCCATTTTCAGCATGTTATGCGGAATACGTGCCCTTCTGTTTGGTAAGTAGTTTTCTTTTTCGCCACTTTTTCCGTCGTAGAATACACGCGACACGCTGTCGCTTGGTTTGACGAGGTAAGTCGCCGTTTTTTTTTTTTTTTTTGCTATAGTGGGAGAGTCTATTAACTATAGAATAGGTGTGTTTCACCATAACAAAATACTCTCTATGTATATAAGATGATAAAAATTTCGGGGACTATTACAGACGGCATTAAGACATTTTCAACATTGATTGCCAAAATTAGACGGAAGCTAAGAAGCTACGTTTATTACTCAGGAGATTGGGAACAGAGGAGTACACAAAATTTCTGGACTATATTCTACCGAAAAAGTCAAAAGATTTGACGTTTGATGAGGCAGTTACATGCCTTACGGAGCTCTTCAGTCCAAAGATTTCACTTTTTCACAAAAGGTGGAAATGTGTCAACCTCGTAAAAAGCGAAAATGAGGACTACTCCACGTTCGCCGCAATTGTGAACAAACATTGCGATGATTTTAAATTGGCAGAATTGACTCTAGGCAATTTTATGTGTCTTATTTTCGTACAGGGATTAGTCTCAGCCAAGGACAGTGAAATGCGAAAAAGAATGCTCACGAAGCTTCAAAACGAGCCTGGGTTAACGCTACAAAAATTGTCAGAAGACTGCCAAAATGCTTGAGTATAAAAAAAGACTCTAAGGATATCGAGGATCGGAAGTAGGACACGTACGTAAGTTGAACAAAAAGTTACGTTTTTCAACGAAAGAAAAACAAAACTTTTATGATAAAGAAAAATTTACAAGATATAAGGCGATTAATGACAGAGATCAAAGCAAATATACCCCCCCATCTCCATGTTACAGATGTGGTGGATTCCACTGGAATAAAGACTGTCGATTTAAATACAAGAACTGTTTAGCTTGTGGAAAAATGGGACATAAGGCATCTCAATGCAGGAACAGAAATCACACTAGTTGGGTAAGAAATACTAGAATGGACTACGAAGACAAACTAAACGCAAGAAAATACGTGGAACTCGAGATTTTAAATAAGAAGGTAAAATTGCAGTTAGACTCGGGATCGGATCTAACTAAATTAATTTACAGACATGGAGGAAGCTAAATAGACCGACCATGATGCATACATAGAAAATCGCCACGTCTGTTACAGGGAGGCGTATCACTTTTGATGGAGAAGTAATTCTAAACGTAAAACTCCATGGTAAAACGAAAAAATTGAAGATATTTGTAATGAAAAACACAGAAAATTTGGTGGGCACAGATTTGATGCAAAAATATGACGTATGGGATTTACCTATTAGCTCATTTTGTAAGAAAATAGAGTGAGAACTGTCAGAAGCTAGAAAATTAAAAGAATAACTACACAGGCAATTTCCCGAAGTATTCTCGAGCGGTTTGGGACGACGTAATAAGTTTGCAGCTAAAATTGAACTAAAGGAAAATGTTCAGCCAGTATTCAAGAAAAAGAGAAACATGCCTTTCGCAACCATAGAAAAAATTGACAAGGAGTTAGATAGATTGGTACAAACTGGAATCATTTCAAAAATCAAATTCAGTGAATGGGCGGCACCAGTGGTCTGCGTAAAGAAAAAATCCGGAGAAACACGTGTTTGCGCAGATTTCTCGACTGGGTTAAATAAGGCTATCAAGGATTATCACTACCCATTGGCAAGCCCGGAGGAAATATTTACCAAGCTTAACGGTGGTAAGGTATTTTCTAAGATTGATTTAAGCGAAGCTTATCTTCAGATTCCAGTAGAAGAAGAAAGTACAAAAATTTTATGTATCATTACTCACAAAGGACTTTACAAATTTAACAGATTGCCATTTGGGATAAAAGTAGCACCGTCAATCTTTCGACAGACTATGGATACTATGCTCATGGGACAGAACTTTGCTATTGCTTACTTAGACGACATTTTAAGCGATAATGTAGAAGAACAAGCAACGCATATCAAAGAAGTTTTTAAAAGAATTCAGGATTTTGGGTTTAAAGTGAAGGAGACAAAATTGCGATTTTTTTCTAAAAGAAATCAAGTATCTAGGCCATATAATCAATGAAAGTGGCAGAAAACCAGATCCAGATAGGGCATCTGCAATAAAAAAAATATGCCTGAGCCGAAAAATGTCGCAGAGTTGCAAAGCTTTCTTGGTCTAGCGAACTATTACGGTGAATTCATTGAAAACATGCACAAATTGAGGGCTCCCCTCAATGAATTATTGAAAAAAGATAACAAATGGGAAATGGACGGAAGATTGTCAGAAAGCTTTTAAGGAGATCATAAAGAAATTAATGTCTGATCTAGCACTGACGCATTCTGATCCCAAAACTGGAAATTATCATTGCTAGTGACGCAAGCTCACACGGAGTGGGAGCTTGTATATTACACAAGATGCAGGATGGCACAAGGAAACCTATAGCTCACGCATCTAGATCGTTGTTACCAGCAGAGAGGAATTATTCGCAAATTGAGAAAGAAGCGTTAGGCATATTATTCGCCAAAACTTTCTTCCACAGATACATATATGGAAGAGAGTTTACTCTTCAAACTGACCATAAACCTCTTCTCACTATATTCGGATCGAAAAAAGGACTACCAATTTACACAGCCAACAGACTTCTGAGATGGGGAACTATATTATTGTATTATAATTTCAAACTAGAAATGACCAATTTTCAAAATATTATTGTATTATAATTTCAAACTAGAAATGACCAATTTTCTTCGACGGTAGGAACTACCGTCGAAGAAAATTGGTCATGCGGTTGGATTATCTAGATTGGTACCTGCGAAATGCGAACCTCTGGAAGACTCGGTAATAGCGGCTTTGCGAGCCGAAGACGAAATTAGTAAAGTTCTAAACAATACAGTAAGAGAATTACCAGTGACCTTGTTAGAAGTCAGAAGAGAAGCAGAAATGTATGAATTCATACAAAGTACAAAGAAAAAAATAGAAGAAAAAGAAAGAAATCTAGCGGAGTGTTTTTCAATTTGTAATCACGTATGACTTTATAATGAAAGAGTGGTCATACCAAAATCTGTACAAAGATGAATTCTGAAGGACTTTCATCTAGGACATCCAGAGAAAAAATTGTATGAAGCGTTAATGAGAAGTTTCGTTTATTGGCCTAATATGGATAACGACATCACTCAAATGGTAGAAAAATGTAGAGGCTGTGCTGCGGCAGCAAAGGCACCACCTATTATACAAAAACCATGGCTTAAGGTGGATAGACCTTGGTCTAGAATCCATGCGGACTATGCAGGACCCATAGATGGATATTACTACTTGATAACGGTAGATAGCTTTAGCAAGTGGCCAGAAGTTTTCAGATACAAAAACCCTACGACGGAAAACACTATTAATTGTCTACACGAGTTATTCGCAACATTCGGCGTTGTAGATTGCCTTGTAACGGGTAATGGTACCAAATTCACCTCGAGTGACTTTAAAGAATTCTGTGCGACTTATCAAGTCAAACATATAGCACCATGCCATCCACGATCTAACGGGCAAGGCGAAAGGTTTGTGGACACGCTTAAGAGAGCCTTACAAAAGGAGGGGATGTACCAACAGAAAGAGCCATACTACAATTCCTACAAGTCTACAGAATCACCCCGAACGGAAACACACCATCTGGCCTTTCGCCAGCTGAAGTGATGTTTGCCCGCAAAATCCGGTCTGATTTTGATAAACAAAAGTAAAAACCGGCATACACAGACAATGCCTAAAAGATCCTTCAAACCAGGCGAACGGGTCTATTTCAGAATGTTCAAGAATAATATGGCATACTGGGAACCAGGTACGATAATAAACAGACTGGGGAATGTTCTATACACGATCAAAATTCAAAATCCACAAGTGGCCACGGAGATGAGAAGAACAAGCCGAATAAGAAAAATCACGGAGCCACTAATAATAGACCATAAGCGAAAAAAAGAAGTTAAGGAGGTGGGTGTCGTGGGGCCCTCTCCTTTTTACATAAGATGGACTCGTCCAAAATATACTTATATTGACAGAGAGAATACCTGTTGTTGAGATACGTTGAGATACGTTGAGATACGTTGAGATACATTGGGACAGGTTGAGAGAACCGAAGATAGACACAGTGTGTTCTCAGAAAGTTATACAAGAGTTCAGAGAGAGAGAGAGAGAGAGAGAGAGAGAGAGAGAGAGATGATTACGGGTTTACTTACAGAGACTTGTACATATACTTTCTACTAACCCACATTCCTGGATTACTAATCTTCACTTCAAGTCTGTATTCTTACGTTTAATACACGTTTAATACACTTTTCTATCTCAATTACTGGCGTTGTTTATTTATTTGTGCAGGATTCCTTTCACGGAATCCACAACACACACACACACACACACACACACACATATATATATATATATATATATATATATATATATATATATATATATATATATATATATATATATATATGGAAGCTTTGTCAGAAGTTGGTATCCGAGCTTAGTTAAAATTCAATGTTTCTAGGCACGTCCTTTTCACTCAGAATATCGATAGAGAATGATCTTTCAACTTCTTACGTCAAATTTAAATAGCTTTAACTATATTTTGTATATATATATATATATAGATAGATAGATAGAAGTAAATGCATATCGACAAAGGTAAATATTCATTTGCATCTACTGCTTACACGAAGAGTGGTAAATTTTATGGCAAGGTATTTTATGGGTTTTACTTATCGTGTCATTTTTAATATATTCCTTGACAACAGGAAGTGTTTACATTAAGACTTTTAATATATAATTACATTACATCGATATAGGTGTCGATTCTTTGTAAAGGAGGTCATTTTACTTACTCACCTTAGGAATAAACTACTAATGCAGTTTGATAACAAATTGTCATCTTAGAAACAAGATTACTGTTAAAAACCAAATAAATGTGTTGAACTCGAGTGAGAGAGATATGAACAGGTTGTATAACAATAAAGAAACTCTGTCAAAAAATAGTTACATGTAATGAAACAGATTAATTTAGACACACAAGACGTCAGAATTGAAAAAACTAAAGTAGCTTAACAAATGTAGTGAGTCTCAAGATATGAACGAGATAGAAATTAATGAACATACATTAAATTATTGATTTTGCTGGTTGCTTTTCCCACACGGTTGACAGAGAATTTGATTTATTCACCTCACGTATATTACTACAAAAAAGTTGTAACATGTACAAAAGTTCTTTCATCAGCGGTTTTTGAAAGTTTGTTTTTATTTTTTATTTCGGTGAAGTTCAACAATTCCTCTACTTTTTTTTTTTTAACACTGTAGAATTTTTTCATTGTTTAATTATCGATGTTGTGACGCGAACTCTCTAAGCAGAAGTTTGTGGCAGTTTTGAAGACTGTCTTAACTATGCGAGTGTTTGCTATGTTATATCGATCTTACTATTATAATTAAAAAAAAAATGAAGGAGATGAAATTGCTATAAGAAATAACTACTGGAATAATAAAAATATTTCCATTTAGATTTCCGATAACTTAAAATACTCTGGAACAACAGTAGTGATGAATAAATGGAAAAGAAAGGTCGAATGAAATCTCACAGTCACTTTGATGAAGATGCTAGAAGTGTACAGCAATTTATATGAGGCGAGTTGGAGTCGTGTTCAATGCAATGTCTTTGTTATCTATTTCGCAATTTAACATTTTTATGAAACGGTTGCAATTCAATGCTCAGGTAAGATAATTCTATTTCAAAATGAATAATATTGCCAAAGATATAAGATGCTGTAAATCGCCTAAGGTGGATTAAGGCAGTCAAAAGAACAAATATACAGTACCTAGCAAAAATATCGGTAATTATGTAAAAGATGCTACAGATTATAAACACTTAGAAGTGTTATCAAGATAATTCTCCCTCTTGCATCCTTAGAAGACGGTACAGGGTGTCCGTAAACTTTCTTTACAATTTAAAATAATTATTACAAAAGCAAATGAACAGACACATATGTCGAAATTGTTAAAAAATGAGGAATAGATACTGAAGTTTTTTTTTAACTAATACAGCTCTATATGGGCACCATTAGTAGCACGAAGCACATAAAGACTGTACTTGATTTCTTGTTATGTTCGCTGTAGCATAGCCTCATAAATGGTGGCAATGACATCAGTGATCTTTTGCTTTAGATCAGTGATGACCCGTATTTTTGTTCGATACACAATATCTTTAACATAACCTCCATAGAAAGAAGCCCAAGTGAGTGATATCTGGTGAACGAGGTGGCCATGGAATTGGGCCATCCCTTTCCAATCCACCGGTCTGGAAATGTTAAGGGTTCACCTGAACAGTACCCTTTTTCATCAATAGGATAACTGAAATGCAATATGATTACAAACTTTGGTAACTACTAAGTACATCAAACAAATCTGGTTAAGATAACTTTGCAATATATATATATTTTTTTAAATTATAAAAAGACTTTATGGGCACCCTGTATATTAATGTAAGAGGTTTTTTTTATCAGGAAATCAAAAAGATGAAATGACATTTTGTATGCCAGTTTCCACCATCATCTTAGACTATTTCTCTTCCTACTCTACCATCAATGTGTAAGCTTTTTAGCCACTAGTTTTTCTACAAAAGACACAATTCATATCATATACTAATTACTATATTTCTGCAACATCAATTAAAAACATGGAATCTTTTATATTATATATATATATATATATATATATATATATATATATATATATATATATATATATATATATATATATATTGTTTATCAAATGCTCTACTTGGTGCAAAAGTTTATTAACCTCAAAGTTAGTATTTGTGGATAATTCAGAATTATATATAAAGGTATATCAACGCCTAACAGACATAGAGCCAAGCAGATAAAATGAAAGGTCTAATAGAAAACATGACGGCAATGACAAAATGTGAGTGGGAATAGCAAAATCAAGAGGTTATGGTTGATGATTGATCATAACTACGGAGATATCGAATGCATTATTGTGATAAGAATATAAGATCTAGAGTCATATATTTTATGAAAAATGAAGGCCTGAGACAGAACAATATCACTTAAAAGATTCGAAAAAGTCAGCTAAATATCAAAATGTGCATTGTGTGTGTGTGTGTGTGTTTGTGTGTGCAAATATATAGATAAATAGTAAAAGACCGTTAAGTTAATAATCTGAAGTTCTTTAGTATTTTTGTTTTTTATTTTTTATTTATTTATTTATTTTCTTAAGCAGTGCTTAATACACAATTGTGACATAGTCTAATTATTACTAATATTGGAAACTAACCTAATTATTACCAATTATCTGGGGCCTCAAAAATAACTCCTGTGTAAAACTATTTTGTTAACGAATTCTCATGTTCTTTTGGAGATTCATTATCAATAAAAATAAATTAAACTCTTACAGTGGTCTCTTGTATGTTGACTTGTCAGTTGTCGAAACATAGTATTAGGTTGGTGCAAAAATAATGACGTAATAATGTCGTTTTTTGACGTATTTTTTAACGTCAAAAAACGACATTATTACGTCATTATTTTTGCACCAACCTAATACAATTCGGGAACATATAGGTCAACATATCACAAGCAACCAAAATACAACTATCAACATAAGTAGATGGTACCAAAATACTATACAGTGCTTATAGAAATTATTAGAAGAAAAGGAAGATAAGAAACAACCCACATTAAATAAAATATATTTCACAACGGGAGACAGTATCTTGAAGTGTGTATATAATATATTAGATATGTGCACGAAATAATAATAATAATAATAATAATAATAATAATAATAATAATAATAATAAAAATCCATACATGTTTTTCTGTAATGGTTCTAGCTTCATTTAACCGTTATACATTTGAACTAATTTAAATGCCTGCGGCCCCCAAAAACTTTTGACAACACACAGTTTTGTGGTAATGACTGGGACAGTCGAAAGTACCTGGAAAAAAAAAAAAAAAAAATGAGTACGATATGAATTTCGGGAATTTTATCCATAAATCACAATTTTTTTCTTTCGGTAATTGGAAACGTCTAACAAAAATTTAGCAGCAATATATATATATATATATATATATATATATTAAGACATTTTTATATTTATACATTCTTTTTATAGATGCAAATATTTAAGTAAATGCTCTATTTATAATAAACAGTATTAAACAACATTTACCGGCCTGAATGTCCGAGAAATTTTCACAGAAGTTGGAGGATGAATATTTTCTGTGAAAATTTCTCGGACATTCAGGCTGGTAAATGTTGTTTAATACTGTTTATTATAAACAGAGCATTTACTTAAATATTTGTATCTATAAAAACAATATATATGTGTGTGTGTGTGTGAATGTTAGTGGCGATCAACAGTATTACTCCACGACCCATAAAATCACGAGCCAATTGTGAAAAAATAAACAGATCTTAGTGTGTTAAATCTTATTCGCAACCAACATCTTCCATTCCGACTGAAAGGCCACTCTCCCATTCAAAAGCCCCCTGGGAGAGGTGGCTTATTCTGACTCATTAGAATTTTTAACAAAACTGTGTGTATAATTTATGGTCTAAGAAGAATTTTAACATATAATCCAAATTTGTCCTATAGGGATCACCAATTTTAACTGCAGAAGCTACGAAACTTGAGTAAAAACCTTTGAAATATGTATAAAATATAATTTATGATAATTTTCCTTCTGCTATTTATTATTCAGATAATCTTCTTCAAAATCAGGTCAAAATATGCAAAATAAATTATTCCGCATAAGTTCCCGGTAGTGTAACTGTAAGTCAAAAAGGCTTTTTAATATACGTTAATGTATAAATTTCTCTCCTCGTTATTTATTGTTTTTTATAAGCGGCGTCTTTCCGTGACACCAAACATTTTGTCGCAGTTATACCTTCCCAATTTTTTGTTTGACCAAATTGTGACAACTTACAGACACCAAGTACACGCCAGTAAAATTTACTTTTGAGTTTAACTTCTATATTCCTTTTTCTTATCCTATTTAACGTTATAATGAACAGAAAAATTAATTCAATGTCAAAATTTAAAGCTATGAAGTTCAAGCAAAAAGAATTCTTTGAAAAACAATTGAAATCGTTTGAGATTATTTTTGATAATATAGCAAGAAATCTGTTTGTCTGAGTCATGCTATTAGAAGAATTTCATTTGACCTGATCAGATTGAAATTCTTTGACTCTATAATTACTTTCTACAATTGCTTAACACATAGTTATTTCCAAATTCTTATGAACACTTTAAGCAAAATTTATTTAAGTCAACAAATTAAAGTATGAAGGTAAAACGAAACTATAAAAAGTAATAAAACAATTCAAAATCATTTTTTCTTGGTGGTTCGTATTAAGGATGAATGACGTATTCTTAGGGATCTTTGTTGATTTCAAGCAGTCATTTGAACTTGGCAGTTGGACTACTCGGAGTCCCCATGTTTTTTATCTTACAAAATTAGTTTTTTTTACGGTCTGTTCAGTCACTCATTAACTAATTTTACTTTCAATCGGCCGTAAAAGATTTGCCCGGAATAATATATCAACGTACATATTTTGAATGTTTTACTACAAATAAAGTAAAGAAAGAAAGAAAATAAATTAAAAACATTAACAAATCTTGTTTAGCCAAGACCGATGAAACCGATAATTATTCGTTTATGTTAACAGGTAAGAATATTCTTATCTAGAAAAGCAGTTATAATATTCATTAGGATGACATGAATTAATATTTAAAAAGAAATTTTTCTCTACTATTGATAATACAATTTTGATTCATGTGTAAACTTCAGATCTTCAAATGTTATGTAATTGTTAAACGTTGAAAAATAGACAAATAATGCAGTAATTTTATTTCGTTTAAACGAATATTGTGATAATAAAAAAAAATTTCAAAAGTTTCCAGGCAAAAGTATAAAAATATTCCTATTTTCCATTTGATCAAACGACTGTTTACGTGACGTAAACAGTCGTTTGTTATAGATCTCTTTCTATCTGACATCCAATCAATTCAGTCCATATTGACAGCCCTCGAGATTAAAGTGCCGGCGGTCGGCAGAAAGTGGAACCGGCGAGCCGAGTTCAAATTCTGGTCAATATGTTGTGTTCACTTCACCCTTATTCCTTTGGGAAGACATGAATTAAACTATTCTTCCCTTTTCCAAGCTACGGGCTAAATATTATAGTAGATTGGGTGACCACCAGTTGAAGAGAAAGACATCTTTAAATTGAAAAAAAAAAAAAAAAAAAAAACATATAGAAGGCAATCGGAAACTATTTCGCTATCTTTTCCAGTAAGTTATGGTAATTCACAGATATAAAGAGAACCTGTTAAGAACCCCATCATTGTGTTTCCTAAATGAATATGGCATTCAAAAATATATAATTATACTACCTTCAGTTTAATGATACGAATTACTCAATATTCATGAATGAAAAAAAGATCAAACACTTCCAATTACAGTATCGTAAATATACAACATTCAATTTTAATTAAGGCGATCAATAAATGTTGATTTTTATTGATAACAGCGAAAATAAATACATTTAAAAAGTTCAGTGCTTATAATCAAACAGTGGTTGACGTTATACTGAGGATAAAGAACTAGCCTCAATTTACAACCTTATTGAAAATAATCACTTCATATAGGTACCTTCATGAGATTGCTAAAAAAAAGAGTATAGTATCATGAAAAAGACGAGAAACTTGGCGAAAACAAAATTTTATCGTCTAAATGTTTATGTTATTATTAAGAGGAAAGACCAAAGTAGTTTTAAATTTTTTTTTTTTTTAATTTTTCCTTCTTTTTAGAACATTCTAAATTTTGATTAAAAAGAACTTTGTTTCTCTTTGTATCACCGGAACTAGTAAAATAACATATATAATTAGCACTATTTTTTATTTATTTATTCATTTATTTATTTTTATTTTATTTTTTTTTTTTTTTTTTTGCAAAATTTTGCAAAAATAAAAATAATTGTCGGATGTTAATGAAGCTTTCAGAAACTATTCACAAATGATAGAAATTACTACAAATATGTTTTCTTTTTTAAAGTCATGGCAAAAATATTTTTTTATATTTATTCCCCCCCCCCACACACACACGCATAACTAATTTTATGAAAACTCTAAAAATTCAGCATTGTTCAGTTTAGTGATTATATTAGTTAAAAGCACAAGGCTTCGAGGAAAGCAAATCATATTTTTTTTTAATTGGACCCATCCCACCTGAAAATCAGCCCTGCATTGTAACATACAAAACTCAATAAACAAAGATATTATTTAATTTAAAATTCTTTTATTTACTTTTAGTTGTTTTTATGAATATGGACAATATTTTCTGTAAGCAAACATCTTTTTCGATGAAAAATGAATTTTTAATACAATTATTTGTTATTTCTTTATTCTAGACATTTACATTTAAGTTGTTAAAATATAAAATTAGTTGAAAGCCGCATTCAGTTTCGTAAATCTTCTTATGAGATAGTTCTTTTTCCCGCATTGTAAATTGTATCGTTTCGACCAATCAGAAGATTCGCAGTAATTAAGAAATGTAATTTTGTTTTCATAATACGGCTGTAATTATAAAGTACGGAAGATCAGCAAGAATACAATAAAAAGTCATGTTATTTCAGTTAAGCATTGTTTTCCGCTGTTAGGGCCTTTATTTTTGCGAAACACGTGTAGAGAATTTAATTTGATTTTTCAATTTCAACTGAGAAGGGGACCTACAAGTATTAGTATCGTCTTGTGATATTTATATGACCTTCTTTTTATATTAATCTCAGTTATGACATTTTTCCATAAATGAAATATCAAAATTAATAATAAAATGCATGGAAATACAAATAATACAGTAAATGTAATAAATGTACATAAAATTATAGTATTTTATGTACACTTCCGATAAAATTTCATATGAAAAGTACGTATAAAATAATTAGATACCTTTCTTTATTTAATCTCACTCTCAACAGTCTTATTTTCATTTTTTTATAATATATTTTCCATAAAGCATCGTAAACGTAAAGGTGAAAGCTAAATACAAAAAAAAATTAGAGCGCTGAAATTTTTCCTTAAAAATAACGAGGTAAATAACTTTGTTCGCTTAAATCTAAATAATTATACCACTTCTGTCCTCCCGTATGATAACGTTTCTTCACGTTAGCCGTCAATACGTGATGAAATCATTACTCATCACCTGTCAAATGACGCGAAATGTTATGACCTCCAATTTTTAAACTACTTCTTTTCAGCGCAGAAACTAAGTAATGCTTGTTTCAAAATATTTTAAGTAAAGATTATAGTTTCTAATTTTCTTGAAATAAGTTTTAAAACATAATTGATTTTTAATAGAATTTGAAACTGAGATTTTCATTTTTTTTTTATAAAATGGAAAGAATGTTTGACATGATTATCAGTCAATTTTGCTGACTCAAAAAAAAAAAAAACGAAAATTTCGGACGTGCTAGGAACGATTAAGAAATGTAAAAACATACCCAAAAATACTTTGATCTTTCCTCGTAATAATAACAAACATTTAGACGATAAAATTTTGTTTTCATCAAGTTTGGTGTCTTTTTCATCATGCTATGCTATTTTTTTTTAGTGATCTCATGGAGGTACCTGATCTAGCACAATACCAAATAGGAAGAAGTGAAGTGTTCCTCTACAAAAGTACAGATGATATTCTTGCCTTCAAAAACAGCATTCAGCATCATGGTTTGCGTGAGGTTAAAATTTAAAATACGTAACTACCTAAGGAGGTTCTGTAAAATTCGATGATAAAATAACAACTTCATTTCGTTTAACTTTTTTCAGTATCAATTTCTTTCGAATAGCATATCCGAAATTAAAAGAAGCACTCATTAAAAAAAAAAAAAAAAGAATAGATGTCTGTAAAGTCATATTTTACATGAACTATACTTCAGGGAAGATATGTGGTCATTAACGTTATGAGTGACGAGGGAAGCGGATTCGCCGAGGCAGACATCTTCCACTTTGCAAGTCATTCACACCTTTCCATACATTCAAACAAATGTTTATTCATAACATAACAAATCGTTTCCATTTTAATGAGGTTGTCACATTTCGTTATGAAGTAGCCATTATTTTGATAAATGGTTCTTTTCTCTTCGCTATCATTCTCTATTTCTATTTCTGTGACTTAGAATCGTTTTTATTCATCAAGAGAGTTAAACATCACCATGTGTGTGTGTGTGTGTGTGTGTGTGTGCGCGCGTGCGTGTATGTGTGTATGTATGTGTGTGTGTGTAGCGCTGAAGAAAAACTACACCTAAGAATGAATTCTTAAAATCTCTCTTAAAGCTTTTATTTTAGTTTTAATTTCAAGCTAACAAATTAATTTTAATATTTCCAAAATACTTTGCTCAATTTCAAACTGAATTTAAATTGATTGGAATATCTTTTTATTATCAGTAAGAACCGCTGAAATAGTCCATATTTGTCAAACTGTCAATACAATATAATTTTTTTTATTAAAATTCGTTCAAAATAAAATATACTTTTACATATTTATTTATTTATTTTTGTTCGTTTCTAGTTTTCGAATTTTAAGTAACGTAGTAAATTTTTACTACGTTATATTCGTGTCTGTAGTTTGAGATGAGTCTTGATTGATTATTTAGGAATTTTCGTTTGTCTGGAAAGGTATTAGGTTGGTGCAAAAATAATGTCGTTTTCTCACATAGTAACATTATTTTTGCACCAACCTAATAACTATATCTATTTTCTCCTCCAGTCAAAGTTTGCAAATTTTTTTATTTATTGTTATAGGCTGATACATTTTTTCTTATTTTCCATGTTTTTTGGGGTTTTTTTATGTGATTTTGGGTTTTGTTTTTAATTTCCCATATATGTTCAGAAAGTATTGCTCTGTATTTATTATTTGTAAAGGATGTTTTGTATATTTTGTTTCTTTCTTTCCAGGGTCCTTCAGTTACTGCAATATATTTTTTCTTCGTTATCTGTTGATTTTAAGCAGCTTGATATATTACATTGTTCTGCAAGTAACTGCCGTTTAAGGGATATTCGTTCTTTCCTCTTCAGTTACAAGTGGGTTTGTTGATTTTTGCGGTTGGTTTGTTGATTGCTTTCCTGGTGTGCAATTTTATTTTTTGTCTCATGTTCTCGGTGGAACTGTACATGATTTTTACTTGTAGAGAAGGCTTGATAGGAGAAAGTATTTGTCTATGAGTTTAATGAATATTCTTCCTACGTTTGTTTTTAAGTTTTGGTTTTACAGTGGGTTGGAATATATGATGTTTTTTTTTTACTGTTGACTTTTTCTTGCAGTTAACAAACAACAGTATAAAATATCCACAAACAACAGTCGGATCCAGAATGATTTCCATTCAATTGCCTCTATAATTCGAAACATAACCGTTACCGCGCACCCAAATAATCGTTAGAGAATAATGCAATAGACCTACCAATAGTGTACCACTGGTCAGCATATATGAATAGTCGAGCCTGATCCGTTGGATATTGACTTAAGTGTCCACTTTCATATACAGTGTAACCCGGATATAAGAGAGTTGTCGGGACCAGAGAAGAAGTATCTTATATCAGGGTTTCTCTTATATCAGGGTTTGGTCTATTTTGTTTAGGTAAGTATGGCTCTAATTTGGGACCAGATACAATCTCTCTTATATCCGGGTTTCTCTTATATCCAGGTCTCTTATATCCGGGTTACACTGTGTGTGTATATATATATATATATATATATATATATATATATATATATATATATATATATATATACCAGAATTAAATGCACTTGAGGGTAAAACTAACAATGATATTACTTGGTTTTCCCTAACCACTAGAATTTGCTGTGTCACTCCGAGGAGGTGCTGAAAAGTAGTCAGCCTGAACGAATCATTGCAAAACAAATTAAAGGGAATTAAACAATTGATCGTTTAAAGATAAAGATGCTACATGTGGAATAACAATTTATAGCAGCTATATGATTATTATATACATCACATTTACAACTTGACGACGGCCGTTGTTAAACAAAATTACCAGAAAGATAATTTTCTCTCATTCAAATGCTATTTCCTCCAAACAAATCAATTGAAAAATAGCAGTTTGTCAAGGTTCAAAATCATAATAATTATCAAACACAGAGAAGAACATTTTTCTTGGTAAAACTTTTTGAGTTGAGATCTATTAATTCTAATCTGGATTCAACTACACGTTTTTTTTGTTTTGGATTCCGATAATAAATCCATTTATATCCCCAGTAATTAGGAGAGTTTGCTAAAAGTTATCTGTCCGACTGGCTTCCCAAAATCTGATGAAATACCAGAATCTTCTTATTCGCACTGTATTGTCCAAAATGATTTTTGTGTGTTAATCAAGAAGAGAAAGTGATTCATTTTTATTTCTGTCAATTCATGAGGAATCCATTTTCACTAATTTTCGAAAAAGATATTGACTGATTTGACGTAAAATAAAAACTCATTTTTCTACTTTCTGAATTTTTCTTATATATAAATAAAAGGATGAATATAAAAAACTTTTAAGATAGAGCAAAAAATGGTGCTGGGATGTTTTTGTATGAACCAGATATTTCATTATTTCTTTCCGAGTTATAAAGTTTTCAGTGTATTTTTCAGATCATATAATTAACATTTCTAACCTTTCAGGCCTTTATTGTTTGTGTAAATCAAAAACATCTGATTAATCTAAATTAAATTGTGAAACATGTTAAATTTATAGAGATTTAATCCATATTTTCAACTCATATCCGAGATATAGACTCGATTATTATATATTTATTCCCTTTTTTTTCTTTATTAAATTAAACTTCGTAAAAAAAAAAATGTAAATGATGCCTACATCATTTATCAAGCTATTAACGAAAAATATCCTCTCCAGGATAATAACGTCTTAGTTCCTGTACACACGCATTTAAGGCCCGCAAGCAGATTTACGGAGCTTCAGATTTACAAAGCAGTCTACAATCTCCTCTTTCTGGAGCCTCATCAGCTATAACGTCGAAATGTTTAAATCGCTTCTGAAATATTTCCTTTTGAGCGTGATTTTCGATTCGAGTTTTCCTGAATTCATGAGCAATCGAATCTGGACTTAAAGCTTGAGAGATGCCATATTTTGACAAAGAAGCCTGCACGAGACGTGTATTCGCTCGATCATTGTGAACACGACGGCCACACTGTATACAAGATCACTTAATGTTATTTCACTGGCATCTGAGCAAACCTACCGCAGACCGTATGTTCACGTGTTTAATAGTAAGGTATCTTCTAATCTTGATCATCAAGGCCGCGCAACCGTTTTGTCGAGATATTCAAAATGGCTGTACATTATCCGGATATTGATGTATGTAAACCCGAGGATTGAAATGGCGGGTGTGTACCGTCTGGATTTAAAAGCGAAGTTACACCTAAGTCTGCGAGGCACATGTAGCTAAGGAAAGAATCGTTGGCATCGACTCAATGATCCTGATTATTTTCGTCTATCTAAAACACTAGAGTCGTGAAAAGCGTCCGACTCTCCATATGAATGTCGATGTGTAATGAAAAGGTGGCTGGGTGTTCTGTTTTGTTTATTTCATGTGTTCTTAAAGTTTTCTTCATTTTATTTTTATTGTAGTTGCTGCTGTTGCTGCTGCTGCTTCAAGGCACTCAGACGGGAAAAGCGTTTGCACTTCAAAACTAAACCAGCCACAAGTGTACACTAAGAAGACGCTTAATAAGAGCACAAATCGCAAGGTGGACAACTGACCTGACACCACCATCTCTGTCTTTCCCGTCTTTTCAAACATTAACCGGGAGCTGAACTTTTGGTTGGCTTTTAAAAATCCACTTTATTTTTTACCCTTCTGATTTCTCCAATTTTTCCTTCTCACCTTTTCATCATCTTTTTTTTCTCTTTTTTCAGTTTTTCTTTCTTTTCCTTTTTCTTTCTTTCTGCTTTTTTTTTTTCTTTCTTTTTTTTTATTCATCTCGGCGCCGGCTTTATTTGCGTACGCAAATACGATTGCATCACAGATTTATTACATGCACGAAGAAACAGACACACTCTCTCTCTCTCTCTCACACTCACACACATAAGAGAGAAAGAGATAAATACGTATATAAATGTATGTATATAGAGATTTTTAAAAATAAATTAAATAAATCAATGTATTTATGCGTGTATGTGAGAGTATGTATGTACGTGCCATATTTATATATAAATTTGTGCAAATGAATGTATACATATGTTAAATTTACATCTGTATGCACAGACATATGCATGCATATGTTGATGCGTGTGATTATGTGTATATATATGTAAATGTGTGCGTGCGTGCATGAGTGTGTGTGTGTCTTTGTGTGAGAGAGAGAGACAAAAAAGAGTATATGTTACGTGTCTGTCTGCTCAAATATTTACTGTTTTACTTGCGTTTTCTCAGCCAAGATTCAAATATCAGAAATTAAAACAAATAAATCTCAAATTCTGGTCGTCAATTCGCTTGATTACTGTGCAACATTTTTTAGTCATTATAATGCAATCCAACGGAGGAGTTTTAGAAATATGAGCAAACACAAAAATAGATATTATATTCGACAACTTCCTACGCATATTTTTTAAATGGTACTCTGGTATTTGAATATGAAAAAGTGTAGTTTATAACTCAGTGAAGATATATAGGTTTGTGTGTGTGTTTTTCTGTGTGTGTGTGTTTGTATATATATATATATATATATATATATATATATATATATATATATATATATATATATATATATATAACCCCAAAACTCCTTATCGTTTTTATAACGTGTGGGAGGAAGTGATTACTGATACGAAAATGAGTGCGTCACATACCTGAAAAGCGCTGTTGGTGGGATGGAGGCTTTGCCCTTGACCAATGCAGGTGCGTTGCGCACAAATATCAGTCATAGCACGAACAGCAGCGAGTCGAAGGTTGTCTGCTTTATAACTTTACGTTATTTTTGCCAGCAGCCGCATCAAGTCGCCAAATACTTGACGTATTTGGCGACTTGGAGATAATTCAGAAATTCAGGTCAGGAGATTTGTCTCTTTGTGATGACTCCCGCAGTGACCGACCACTAGTCCTGGGTTATAAAACCTTGAAGGCGACCATAGAGGAGGGCAAAAGCCAAATCAGCGGTGAGCTTCTTGCCGAACGCGCTTCCAGGTTTCTGATGAAACAGTCAGACTTCACCCGTACTGCATTGTGAAGGAGTACAAGTTGAGCAAGTGGGTATACCCCACATATTTTCGGAAGGCAACGAGCAACAACGAGTGGCAGCCTGTTTCTCGTTGCTTTCTTGGCATATTTGATCGAGTGCTCTCCAGGGATGAAAAGTAGGTCCTGTGTGACACCCCAGGGGCCCTGTGTTTCACACCACAATATCATCTCTACACATGCACAAAAACTTGCGATGTGTCTGGTTGACTGCTGAGCTGTTACCAACGGGCCAAATTATCACTGTACTCACAGCACTTGGAATGTGTGTAACAGACACCGAAGCAGATGGAGCAAGCATTGTTCCTCCATGACAATGCCAGGCCTGACGTGACGCGAGTATCCAGGGATACCATACGGCGACTTGGCTGGGATACACTGTGCAATCCACCTTACTCCACGGACCTTGCGCCAACCTCTTCTATTCCCTGGACAACCACATTCGTGACAACACTTTTGCAAATGAGAGGGAGTTGTGCCAGGCATTCACAGATTCTTTGAGTTCAAGACACCTGATCTTTACCAACAGGACATTAAGCAGCTGGAGATATAAAACCGAAAAATGAAAAAGGAATTTACAAAATATAAAAAAATTGCAAAAACTTGAGATTTATTTAATGATAAGATGTATAGCACTTAACATAATGAATCAAGTTATTTCTGTTGAAAGGTTTTCGGTTCGATATATATATATATATATATATATATATATATATATATATATATATATATATGTATGTATGTATGTATGTATGTGTGTGCGTGTGTGTGTGTTTTATGTAAGGCTTTTTGCAGTCTGTAAGATTCTCTAATAGTAAATCTATTTTCTCTCCCTAGTGCAAAGGTTATTAAGCTTGTAATGTGAGATCCTAAGTCAATGCTCTAGGAGGTCAAATTTCTCAACAGAAACCAGTTGAAAAATATTTTCGAGACATTTGTTCACTTTCCTCTTTGCCGAAATTTCTGCGCGTACACTTTTCTGTTGAATATTTATTCACTTCTAAATGTACCCGACATTCATTTGGCGATTTACTTACCTTATCTACATACCAACCTGTCAGGACTCAGGTACTGAGATTCAGCAGGGGAAAGCGCTTATTTTTTCTTTGATACTACTTGTTCAAGTGATTGAACAATTATCTAGCTCCGCATACCGTTGTCGTCAATCGTAATGCATTTTAAATTTGCATCAGTTATGTTTTGTCTGACAAAAAGCTAGGATCGAACCCATAATAGTATAACGCTCTTTAAGGCAAGTGTTGTATTTAGACAACACACACACACACACACACACACACACACACACACACACATATATATATATATATATATATATATTTATAAACCAGTAACCTGTCTATTTGGGCTTGTTCTGATATAACCTATTTACGTCACGCCAGATGAAATGATGTTTTCATATGCTTTATTCATCTTACATTGTATCTCATCTCATCCTCTTAAAAATCTATCTAGCTTTTCTTTTGTTACTCTCTCCTTCTCTCTCTCTCCCCCTCTCTCTCTCCCCCTCTCTCTCCACATCATAAATAATGAGTCAGTTTTTTTTATTCATATCGCTTATAAATGTGATCACCAGAAATTTTAGTCTGCTCTAATTATATTTTATTATTCTTAACTTAATCCCCCCGTGATAATAACCCTGCTTAGTACTGAGTCACCGGGATATACACACGTTTACTGTAGTATCATTAATAATGAAAAACATGTTTTGTGCTCACTCGCCACCATTGCGATCAAGATGACTATATTTTGTACTAAAGATATTTAGATTTTCAAAAAATAATTTTACATATTAACACTAATTAAGAGGAATGGTAGAGGCACTGTAGATCTTTCGAATAAGTTTTACAGTAGGCCGATCGTTACATACACTTAATGTGATCAGTTTATTATTATTTACAAAACTTTGCCTACTTTTGACACCAAGTTAAAAATGCTCTCACTCGTAATTGTCAACCAGACTAACTCTAACAATTGCTTCATGCCGACGTATCCAATGATTCGTTCATTTGTATGTTACACTTAAGATAATATTGAGAGTGTTTCAAACTTAGCACGGTCTAAAATACTTGCAAAACACAGAACAATTAAAAGGTATCAAAATCATTTTATTTTTCCGGCAGGAAAATATCATGTTTTTATCTCATAATTTGAATTATTTAAATATGACAAAAGGTATCATTTTTTAGAAAGACTGTAATACTATCAATGCCTTGCAAATAAAATCAACAATTTTATCAGTAATAATCACGTGAGAAAATATTATTTTTAACCCTCATTCACACGCCTAAAAACTTAACAATAGTTATACAGATATTACAAATATTGCGCCGCAGCAGTTTTTATTTAAAACTAATTTTTATACGGCAATATACTAAATTTCTCCACTTATCAAAATTTGTAAATATTGATATTTTTGCTAAATATAATTTCAGTCTTGCTTCATGCCGTAAATATCCATATATAAGTCGAGATTTTCAAGCAGATATTAATAGTTTCGTTAGATTGTAATTTGTGTAAGATGCGAAAATTTAGAAGTAAAATAATGAAAATACTAAAGTGATAAACTATATATGAAAATGTAAAGTTGTTCAACGCTTCCAGCAGATGAAACTGAGCAAATTATGGTGGTCTACCTAACCGACTGTTAATTGTCTGTATGGAAATTGACCATATTTAGAATGGTCATAGATTAAAACACGATGTTTTTCATAAAAAGCGTCAATTTATTCATTACGCGATGCCTTACAGTTGCCAGGACAAACAGTCAGATGATTTCAAGGCCAAAAGTAGTCAAATGTATAGTTAAGTTTAAACAAATTGCTAAAAATTAGGAGAAATCACCTTGTACAGGATTCTGAAAATGGCAAATTAATTATTGTTGGTATTTGAAGAAAACGACACTCAGTGTTCGGTGTAAGTTAATACTTACACCGAACACTGAGTGTCGTTTTTCTCTCTCCTATCACCTTTCTTTCCTGTAGAGTTGATCACTTCTTAAAGCTCAATGCCACGAA
This sequence comes from Acanthosepion lycidas, assembly GCA_963932145.1. Taxonomy (NCBI): domain Eukaryota; kingdom Metazoa; phylum Mollusca; class Cephalopoda; order Sepiida; family Sepiidae; genus Acanthosepion; species Acanthosepion lycidas. The sequence goes on from OZ010596.1 coordinate 69,613,769, forward strand.
CTAATAACCTATCAGTATTTTACTAATAATCAAGTGTTGAATCTCAACATGAAATAGACTAATACACGTGTATAAACGGTATTTCGAAAATACGGATATCAAAAGTCTGTATTGTTATTTATTGACTGCAAGTCATCTACATTTTTAAGAGTCATTTATGAGTCACAGATTCTCTTTCTGTATGTTTCCTTCTCTCTCTCTCTCTCTTTCTATTTTTTGGCTCTCTTGCCTTTTGACTCTGTCCACAACGTTCGATCACTTAAACCTTAATAGCATGACCTGATAACCACTTGATATATTGATCAGATATTAATCGCTTTAAGTGACCACAAAGGTTAAGAACATTGTACAGTGATGAAACTTAAGGAATAAATTTCAATGCGAGTAAATGAATAAACATAGCACATTGAAAAACAAAAATGAATAAATGGACATTTCATGGAGCAGATTTCATTTCATTTACTTCTAAGTCATTATTAGAAAAATTTTCAATCCAAAACTTGTAGCTTTTTCAAACCTTTTCAAGTGAAAATTAGGTTGTATCCTTAACACTGGACCGTCTTCGGCGCCAAGAAATATGGTATAGAATTTATCTGACGCCTACAACTGAATATTAATAAATATTAATTAACTTTCAATTTTTTTTTTTGTTATTGTCCAAATAAGAAAATATTAAATAAAATAATATGAACTAGTATTGAACAAATAAAATTCCTTGTATAATGAATGAACTTTGGGATTTTTGTAGTTTAAAACCAAAAGAATAATCAGTCTGAAAATTTTATTTCATTAGTACTTTCCTTACCTTTCAATGATGACTATTTTAGTCTTTGGTTCTTATTTAAAAAGTTAATATTTCGAAATATCTTTAAAAACAAAACAAAAAAAATTGTTTCACAGTATTACATGTCTGAAAATTCTGGTTCTTCAAGAATATAATGAATTGAAAATAAGGAGAAATATAGAGACATGACGTTAAAAAACTCCTTCAAAAATATAATTTCATGCAATAAAGTTTTTAAAAGTATTTTACTGATTATATAAGAATAAAATTGTAATATTTCTATGTTTATTTAAAATATTTCTTCAATGGATTATTTTAGTAATAAATTAATTCACATTTAATTATTTTCATTTTATTATATTTATTTTAAAAACACAATAAGCCCTTGCGTGTCATAGTGGCTTTATCGCCTTGCTTGGAGTGCATTGATTATAAAACGTAAACTTGTTTTAATCATAACAATAAGCAGATAGTTGTTCTTCACTCAGATTACTGGTCTATCGGTCGATTAGTGACATTAAATAGAAATGTCAATGGTGACTCCAATCAGTCAGAAGTTCTTACGTCTGGCACAAGCAAACTAGATCAGCGATCAATCACACACACACACACACACACAAATATATATATATATATATATATATATATATATATATATATAAGGCTTGAGGCCACACAGCATTTCTTTAAAAAACACCTTAAAACATGATATTTTTGTATTTTTCATAAAGTAAAAAATAAAATTTCAGTAACTACTGTGTATTTGCGTTAATTTGACAAAAATTAAGCACTTAACTATAAAACCATATCATACCACAGCATCATATTTTGTTTTCATCACCTGCCTTAATTGCTGTTTTACAAAAAAAAAAGTATATGGCAGGCATTAAGCATTCTTCAAGCACTGAAAAAGCTCACGCTCACTCTTTGGGTAATCTCTTCAAAATATCTCCTATCCAATTAATTCAATGGATTGCGACGACCAAGTCATATTTTCCAAAACATTATCCTTTTCTTGACTCGAGATAGATTTTGACATAATTTAGAAGAGTGTTTTGGATTGTTGTCTTGTTGAAATGTGAATTTATTTTCCAATTATGCGTAAACCAGATGCTATAGCATATCTTTGCAAAATCTAGTAATATTGTTCAGGATTCCCTTTACCTGAATCAAGTCACTAGCCCCTCTCCCCCAAAACACCCCCACATCATGCTTAACTATTGCAACACCACATTCATCATTGTCTTTCTCTTCTTACTACCTAAAATTCAATTTTGAACTCCTCTGTCCAAAATACATTTTGATACGCTTTCAATGTTCAGTTCTTATGCTTGTTTAACCATAAAAGTCTTTTCTGCTTATTCACCTTTAACATAACAGGAGTTTCTTGATGCCTATACACCCCACACCCTGTGGCCGCTGGTCTAAGTCGATTTTTGACAGTTGAGATTTTTCACCAGTTGCTGTCAAGCGGAATTAAGTTCAGCTGTCAACTCTGAAGCAGTTTTCCTTCTATTTATCTTCATCAGCAGTTGTCACTTCTAGTGTCTCAGCTCTTTCTCTATCAATATTTTTAACAGTTTTCTATGTAATTTGTAACGAATATTGCACCCCACATCTAGACATCTTCAACTTCTTGGCAATTTATCTTTAAGAGTAGCCTTCTTTGAATAAAATTGAAATATTGGTCCTCACCCTAATGCTTAGCTGCTTTGATTTTACTATTTTGTGCATGTTATTTCAAAATTAAAAATACTTAAAAAAAAAAAAAATAAAAAACTATGGTACAAACTTTTTTCTTCTTTTGTTTATATTAGTCAGTGTTGAGTTAACGTGTAGAACCTGTATATAATATTTAACTTAGCTGAAAATATTTATAATTTCAAAAGATCTACTTTAATCAAAAAAAAAAAAAAGAAAAAAGAAGGTTTCTCAAACGGAATATTCATAATTTATCAAAATTTGAAATTTTTGATGGTAAGATGACTATAGAAATTAAAAAATATATCTTATTTTAATGTGCTTTTAAAGAAATGAAAGGTTTATCCAACTTTTTTCCCAGTCGTGAATATTGAATAAATTCAGAAAAGTTCAAATCGAAACACTCACCAGTGACAAATGTTTACGCTATATTAACGAACGGTAATTGTAACTTTCAAATTTCAAATTCTTAACACGCCAGAATTTCGTTAGAAACATCACAAGATTTAAAATTAAATATTAATTTTCATACATACATATATATGTGTACGTGTGTGTGTATGTAATTTCGTCATTATTGCATATTTCTAATATTGTATAATTCGTAATATACTTAACGATTATTTGTCTATTTTCAATTATTTGATTGATTTTATTCAAGATATAATTTTTGGCAAAGATGAAACGTATGTTGACATTAAATTGTGGCTATATTTATCGCATATAACAAAAAACACTATAAATTTTGTCAATTAATATTATTATAATATAAATGTATTGATTATTTACTTTATTCATATTTTATTTTGTCTTTAATTTAAGTTATTCAATTATATATATATATATATATATATATATATATATATATATATATATATATATATATATTATTAATTTATTTTTGCTTTTCTAATTTTTGAACGGTAATCTCCTTTCTCTTCTTTCTTGTAAATATACCTGCACACATTCATCAATCCATCCATATATATATATATATATATATATATATATATATATATATATATATATATATATATACACTTTTTCCTTTAATTAAAACTATTCTTTAGGTCGAATAATAGGTGTGATCATAATTTCGACTTAAAGAATCCAGTTTTTTTAATTAGAGAAAGTTAGAAAAAAAAAGAAAAAAAAGAAAGAAAAAAAGAAAAAAGAAAGGCCAAAATGATTTCGAAACACACAAGTTACGCTATCGTCAATGGTAAATTTGTGTCCAGGTTTATATAATATTATATAATAGATCACCTTTCTTCAGAAAATTACAAGGTAAAATTGGAATATTTAAAACCAATTGTGATAAATTAAAAAAGCGACAAAATAACTGAAGGAGTCCAGCTACATTGAATATGTAGACGTAAATCTATTCTCTTCAATTAATAATTTGCAAGTGGGTTTTATCACATAAAAACTGTGAGTAATTCAAGATCGACGTTTATTAAAAAACACAAATTGACATGAACCAAAAATCCTTTGAATATAAAAGAAAGATTAATTTTCCTTTTGGAAATTCAAGCTCAATTTTGATGAAATCTCAAAATATTGGATGCCGACTCTTAACGCAGATTCAAACAATATTGGCAACACCTTAACCTGAAGAAGTTAACTTAAGTTTTAACAGAAGAACTTTACTTGAGGCCATTGAATTATTATTGAGCATATTCCTAAAATATGTACGTTTTTATATCAAAAGCTAACACGCACACACACACACACACACACACACACACATATATATATATATATATATATATATATATATATATATATATGTATGTGGGCGTATGTGTGTATATCTTCCTATATATATATCTGTTTGTGTCAATACATGCATATATATATATATATATATATATATATATATATATATATATATATATATATATATATATATATATATATATATATATATATATGTATGTATATTGAGATTTTACTTTCGTTTTAACTTCAAGCTAATAGATTAGATTTAATATTTCCAAGAAGCAATATACTTTGCTCTATTTCAAAATGAATTTAAATTGATTGGAATGAGATTTCTTTTATTAGTAGTAAAAACGCTAAAATTGTTCATATTAACAAATCTCTCAACACAATCTTTATTAAAACATCTCAAAAATGAAATATACTTTTCTGAAATTTTATTTGAGGAAGATTAGCAGATTTTAAGTTTAACTACACTAGTTTGAAAAAAAATATTACTTAATTTTAATATCGTAAAAAAGCAATTTTTTAACACAGAGGTCGGTGTTTTATTGAGAACTCTCGATTTATAAGGAAGACATAATTGTAACAATGTCTGGACGAATACAACGTGAACTCCTTATCTATCTATCTATCTATCTATCTATATATATATATATATATATATATATATATATATATATCACCACTCGCAAACAACTTATTATTGTCCCTAACGGACTGTGGACGCTAGTATATGTACACACTGTCAGATACACTCATGTTTACAGCACATCTTTTTTTGTATGTTTTATTCCCCACTTTCTTATATTGTCATTATCATTACTATTATTAGTCTTTGTTACGTTTTTGTTTCATATTTTTTTCATATAGACAAAAACAATTTACTCACTACAAAGATACAACTTCGTTTCGGTGCATTTAGCTACACCTCGACTAGTGAGAACTAAAATGGTTATGAACAATTTTGGTTCTCACCAGTCGAAGTTGCATCTTTGTAGTGAGGAAATTGTTTTTGTCTATGTGAGAAAAATTATAATAGTTATTGGTCTACTATCGGTAGTGAGCCCTCTTTTGAATTAATGCTGTGAACGTTAGAATTTATATATTATTTTCGTTCATATATATATATATATATATATATTTAAAACCCAGTAATCTTGAAAATTTTCTACGGAATCTAATATTGTTTTTTATTATTTTTAGGCATTTTGGTTCCATAGTCTACCTTGCGAATGCGCTTGCAAAGGAAATGTTAGAAAATTAGAATAAATTTAAATTTAGTATAGTCACGACTCTTATTTTCTGATAATGTTGCATTTGCACATCCGTATTTTCAAAACTTTGCATATTTATACACACATAAAATAAGTTCAAAATTATTTTAAAATATTTGATGTCATTGAATTGTAGTGATCTTTTCCATTAGTAAACACAATTTTAATTCAATAACAGTATCACTTGATTGCTACTTATTATAAGTAAAAAACTTTCAAAAATGAAAATATTCTTGTAAAAATTCATTATTCATCGAAATTTTTTTCTTACAAAAATAGTGCCCATAATATATATATATATATATATATATATATATATATATATATATATATATAAGCAATTAATAGATTTTCTAATTAAATAATGTCTTAGTTTTATTGCATTTTTTATTTTACGATTCAGAGCAGATTTTCAGTAACTGGAGGTTCTGATTTACTAAAAAAATTTAAATATTAGTGATTTCAATTCTCTAAAGGACAAGCGTTACAAAGAGAAATTTTCAGACTTTCATAAAAATTAATGTGGCATTTAACAGATTAAAAAATATTTTTACAAAACTTCTCTAAAACAGAAATATTTAAAAAATAATTTAATTCTTTTGAGAATAAATCCTGAAAAATTGATTAAAATTCGACAGTTATCTGATTTTTGTAAGAATTTCAGTCTGTCGTGACTAAAAAACCTAATCTTCCTGTCTCTTCACTATTTCCCTTAATCTGGCCATGTACAAATCTAACGTAAACTTATATATATATATAGATAGATAGATAGATAGATAGATAGATAGATATAGATATATAGATAGATAGATACTGAAGAAAGAAGGTTAAACAAATAAAGCTGTTGTATGTGCATCAAGGTTTATCTTTACTGTTTCCTTTTAAATGGCATTCAAACTACATTCTAAAAGATCATTTTTGATTCGATTGGTGTTGTCATAAAGACGTATTTTTTAAAGATATTGTCAAAAATGGTGCATTTTATTGATTGTTTCTAACATTAAAGAAAATCATCATTTTCAGCATATTATGCTTTTTAATTTAAAAAAATGGAATAATGTGAATCACGCATAAACGTCATTGAGTAGTTTACTTGGGAAGTTTTTTCAATGAACAAACATAAAATTAGCTTATGATATTTTTCCTGGATTTTTTCTCACTGAGCAATGCTCCAGAGTCGAGTCTAGTAATTGATATTGATAAGCAATCAGATGAAGACATTACTTGATAATGATCAATGTTATACAATATTGAAGAAAGTCAACATTTTCTCTTCATCCAAGGAAATTGATACTATGTATATGCTGATATTGAAAGAGAATATATTCTCCTATGAGCTCCTTCAGAAGAAATAAACGATATTCATGTCATTTCTATAACACATGTTTTAATGGTAACTATCCTGAAAGCAAAGAGTTCAACTATTATATTCCAATCCAGATACTGCACCTTCTGATTACTATTCATTTACCTGTGTTTTTCATAAGGAAATAATTCACTTACCATGAAGCTTGAAAAAGCATCTAGAAGAGTTCTTTTCCAGGAAAGATAAAAAAAAAAAATGAGAGAATGCAATTATGTGCTTGTAAAGAAAAAAAAAAGAAGAAAAAAAAAACTATCAACTTATAGCAGCAACAAACGCCTGCAATAGATTTCTTCTGTCTCTCAACCGCAACACTTGTAGCCAAATCACAGTTCAAACGGTAGTCCGTCGTAGAAACGACAAAATGGGGTCATACATCCAACCTTCACTTCTCACCAGCAAAAACGCGTGTTCGTCCACCAAGCTCAGAAAATCTAAAATGCGGATAAGCGAAAAACAACGGCTTTTGTTCATTGAGAGAGGGAAGAACATTAGCATAGATTCTGGTCCTTAAAGAAGAGTTTTGCTAACTACTTTTTGGTAATTTTTCTTCGGCAGATCGCACACAAAACACGAACTCTTTTTCGAGGTAACTGATTATCTCTTTCACTACCCCACCCTGTCATATAAGTGACACTCGGTGGCGGGTGTCTTTATTCTTGAGCTTCTGTTGGAGAGGATTGCGTGGTATGTTCTGAAAACTTGTCTTTTGAGGATTCTTCTGACCTGACAACCTCACAGTCTTCACCATCTGAAGAGGTGCTAGCCCTAACTCCGATGGTGATTATTCTTTCACTTCCTGAGCACTCACTGCTAGTGTCACTTGCTGAAGTATCTGAACCTACATAGGGACGCAAGTCTTTTATGTGTCTTGGTATTCCATCAACCAGCCCAGTGCGCGAGTTACTGATTCCAATGACATGCCTCACCTGATACCGAGTTGTACACCAGCTTATATGCGATCATCCAGGTCATATGGTGCTCGTTCTTTTATCTGTTCAGTTGAACGCGTTGCGTCAATGCCTCTTAGCCGGACTTTGTACCGGTAAATCATGTTGGCTGGCACAGTTGAGGGTGATACATTGTCTTTAGAGGTAACGCTGTGCCAATACACAGCTTCCATTATGGAACACTGCTTCTTAGCAGCGATTCTCTTGACGCTCTGAAGGCATCGCTCGATTATGCCATTTCCTGATGAGACATATGCGCATCGAAATCTGAGTTGGACTCCCCACGAATCCAAAAAATCTTTAAAACGTCCACTGCGGAATGCAGTGTCGTTGCCAGTGAGGAGTTCTGTCGGAGGTTCACGTTCAAAGAACAACGCCCGTAGGTGGTCAATAACGCTTACGGAATCCTGTCGACGCAGACGTCGCCAAATAGTGAACCAAGTTGGGCCACAGTCAATCAGGGTTAGATAGTGAGTTCCATTATGATGGGTGATGTCCATTCCAACACGGTGACACACTTTGCTCACACTCAGTTGTCCTTTTGGCCATTGCACAGGTGCTGGGTCGATGGACTGACACTCCTTGCATTCTCTGACCACTGCCCTGACAGCAGCTTTGGATACGGAGGGATCAATCTGTCTCACGAAATACAGAGTCCGTTTTACACCGGGATGTCCACTTTGGCAATGCACTGACTTTAGTAGAGCTGAGTTACGGTCGCTTGCTGATGTTGCATAAACATGTCCTATCGGCTCTACCTCTTTCTTAACAGCATCAAGCCATCTCTGGGGTACCCTTGTTAAATTATCTGCCTTGTTCGGATTTGATCTATTCAGCTGTATATCCACTGATAAGTTGTACTCACACAACAAATTTCCTAATGTGTCTAGCCGTCTTCGAATGAGCATTTCGCTCGCAGCCTTTGTAGGTATCTTGGCCTTCCCCATAAGAGTGTCTACTATCCACTTATGAACGCATGCGGAATCCGTGAACAAATGCAACACCTTTGCATTCAATTGAAGGGCCGCGGTTACTCCTTTGATAACAGCGTCCAATTCCGACAGGTTGATATGTTGTACATCCTTCTCGGGACGCAACCAACATGCGTATTCCACGACAATTCCATATATTTCAAGAGACACTCCTGTTGCAAGGGAGCTCGCGTCGACCCAGACGTCAAATTCACATGCGTCAACGCACCATTTACCACATACGGGGTCGTCTTGACACACCCTGGTAATGACTTCCGCTATCATATCTCTAAGGGGAGCATCATTTGTTTTGTCATCCCAACCGGAAGTGACAGCAGTCACCCTACGTTTGATAAATGCAGTTGCAATGCGGATCCAACTGCCCACAGGAAAATGTCCCACCAGCTTTCCACATAACGAGAAAAAGCTGCGCCGTGTCATGTGTCTGGGAACGTCTGGGAGCTCGCTTCCACGTTTCCAGTAAAGAACGTTGAGCCTGCAAGCCGAGCAAACGAGCACCGTCCTCCAGTTGTTCTGGGTTTTTAACTCGAGCCCAAAGTCAGCAAGATGCTTTCTAACCTGCGCAGCGGGTGCTAAGGTTTCGTTGACGTAGATGTCGTCAATGTAAGTTGACGTGGCTTGACGAATTGTCTCATCCTTGGATAGCACAGCATCCACGATGACTTTCATGATGGCTAGCGCCACATTGAGCCCGAATCCCATTGGCGTTATGCAGTATCTCCTCCGATTAAGGATCACCGTCTGAAATGGCCACAGTGACTGGTGCACGCGTACCTGCAAGTAAGCCTTTCGAAGGTCAATCACAGAGACACTGGACCCCTTTCTTCTCCATTCTATCAATTTTTGTGCACACGCATCAGCATGAGCCGTTTATGCGTCTACATGTTCGTTCAGTTCTCTATAATCTGGTACAAGGCACACCTTTCCCTTGTTCTTCTGTACTACGGCCATCAACGGGATGAGGCCTCTTGGAGGACCAAGCTCTTCCTCGGGATACGGAGTCAGCCATCCATTGTCCAGCCACACCTGCAATTCGCGCTGGTATTCTTCCTTGACGTATTCGGGCACCGAGTACTCTGACACTCGGTTCTGGAGCTTTTCTGGTGGGTTATTTTCCGACCATTTCCACAGTGCTGTCCATGTCTTCGTCCTTTCGTCGAACTCTGCACTAAAGTCGGGCCCGTTGATCCTCAAAGCAGCACAGATTGGCGCATCAGAAAAGTTGACTTCTGTGATGCGTACGACGCCCAGCTCATTATTAATGTCTATCCCAAGGAGCAGGTCAAAACCTAATAACGCGTTGTCCACGACCAACACACTGACTGTGACGGGGTCACCGTTGTTGAAACTGAGTTTGATGTTTCCAACTCCCCGACTTCTGAGAGCCTTTCCCTCGGCCGTTAGTACATCCATCTTTTGTCTGCTCCACTGTCGACAAATCGAACCGTTCGTGAGTGACCGAGAGCAGCCCGAATCTACTAAAGCGGTAAGTGTTATTCCATTGATGCGCACCTTAATTACAGGGAGCGCCTCTTTCATGCTCGCTGCGGGGAAGACACCGGCGCCAATATCTCGTCCCCTATTCCATTTCCCAGACACTTAGAGGCAATGTGACCTACTTTATGACACTGGAAACATCGTAGATCGAGACGTGCCTTTCGCGCCGACCCGCTGCGTATTTCTTCGTGTTGATAGCGACAGTCTTTGGCAAAATGATTTGGCCCAGAGCACCGATAGCAGGTGACATCGCCATGGTGACGGTTGGCTGGGGTCGGATCCTCTTCAATTGGTTGAACGACTGCGGCCACTGGTTAATCAGCCTCTTTTTCATCGATCATAATAGCACGTGCTCTGGTTAACAATTGATTCTGGATTCTTCGGCAGATCGCACACAAAACACGAACTCTTTTTCGAGGTAGCTGATTATCTCTTTCACTACAAATTATGAAAATTTTTGAAAGATGGCAGAAAACTTTGGAATAAATAATAAATAATGTCGAAACTATATTTTGACTTCAATAAACTGAACAAACCTTTTAACCGCTCAATACTTGTAATTGATTTCTATTAAGAGTCAAAATGAGGAAGTCAGCCAGCGGGGATGGAGATAAAAAAGAATAATCTCCGAAAAGAATCACTAAGCTTGTTTCAACGCCTTTAAAGTGAGGACCAAATTTACATCCGGTAAAATCATTGACAGCATAAATAAAGCAGAAAAGAATAGGGAATTTTTCTTTTTGTTGTTTTGCTTTTTTATTTTGTTTTTATTTCGATTTTTCAGAATTGATTTTGACAATTTCATTCATATTATTTTTTTCTATTCAAAACAAAATTGTTTGTAACAACGTCAATCGAATCTGAATTGCATTGACTGAAGCGTTTTACAATTGTAAAAAATGTTTTTATTAAAACGATTCTTCTTTCATATAAATATTTTCAATTTCCATGGCAGAGATTTTTGCATTAATAATCGAAGTTCTGAAGTGGATCTTCACACCCAAAAGTGACTTTTTCTGTTTAAAATCTCAGTGTTTATGATTACAATGTTTTCAAATTATTTAATGATTTTACATTATTAAAATTCCAAAGAAATTAAAATCTTTACTAATTTTTGATTTACTAATATATTCATTATTATTTTTTCTTTTGTGACATCCAGTCGATTCATATATTTGCGTGCAAGCTGCTAATAATAATAATAATAATCTCTCTCTATCTATCTATCACTTTCACGACAGTAACGTGTTTCTGTTTTTGAGCTAGTTTTTATTTATTTATTATTTATTTTATTATTTGTTTCAGTAAATATTTTCACAAAATTTTAACTGAAATATCCTTCTTTTAAATTGGACTAAACTAAAATATTAGGTTTGTGCAAAAATGATATCGTTTTTTGATGTATTTTTTAACGTGAAAAAACGATATTATTTTTGCACCAACCTAATAATATAATCAATTTGGAGACTTCATTAATTTACATAAATTAACATAAAAACTTTTCCTCAAAATTGTTTACACGTTTATAAATTCTATCAAATACTTTTATTAAAAAAAACAGAAGGAAACCAAACTATAATTAAGGATTATTAAAAAATACAATTTCTATTTGTCTTGGTTTTTAATCATAGAACATTCAATAAACAAGAGTAGCAATCATTCTTATTTCTGGGATTTTATATAAGGACGGCTGTACCAGGCGCAGAACAATTATGAACGAAGGGAGATAACTACAATTGACTAAACCGTACTTCGACTATATTGACCGCTGATGCGGCTGCTTGCGAACGGTTTTTATGCTATTTCATATGATAAATAGGGTCGGTTACAAGGGTCCCGTGCCCCCACCCTCAGAATGTAATACACCCCACTTCGAACTTAGTACTTCTCAGTTGTCATAAGGTAGTATTTATATAAAATACAAATTTTATTATAACCTAATTATGTACAATAATGGATGATAGAAAAAATACGAAATAAATACAATGTATCTAAATACAAATTAGCTTATATTCCATAAATAAATCAACAATGTTTTGCAACAATTTTTAACATTTTTAACGCCACCTTGAGATTATTATTTTTAAATTGAATAATTTTAACACATTCACCATTATAGATAAAAAATAGTAAATTTGTTTTTTCGAGAACAAAATGATTCATGATTTGGACGAAAAAAAAAACCCCTGAACGACATCAAAATTCAGGAAAATTTTCATTCCTTCGAGATCAGATGTCTTTTTAGTTTCAGTTATGGCGTATATAAGTGTAGGTAGATAAAAACAAATGCTGATAAGATAGCGAGGGTCACAAAGCACAGCCCGGGGGCCCCAATCAGACTCCCACTTCCGGTCAGGGGGACTGGAGGGTTGTACTCACTGGCTCTGATGACAATATATATATATATATATATATATATATATATATATATATATATATATATATATATATATATATACACACATATATATATATGTATGTATGTATGTGTGTGTGTGTGTATGCGCACGCGCGTAATGTGTGTGTATACTATATGCATAACTGTCTGCTTCTGTATATGCTCCACCAATGAATACGTACTTAAAAAAAGAGTGGTACTTCAATTTTTTATCGATTCTCAAAGTTTTCTTCCTTATTCTCAATCGTATCTATCGAATAATCTGTGCTTCTTTGTTTAACCGACTAATCTGTCTTTGGTTACTTGCAAATAAATAGCTGAACTGGTGGTACTTGGAATCTTTGTTTCAGTTTTAGAAAAATAACTTAAGGATACAATTTATTATTCAAGTTAATATTTCACAATAAAATCGTTTTTTTTTTTAACCAAACAACATCGGTCATAATTTCAGTGTAATCACATGAATTTAAGCTTATATTTATAGAAGGGATTTTATTACAGTGATTTCAGTTTATAAGACTTCTCATTATTTGAAATATTAATATAACCTCGAAAAAAAGCAATAACCTAACGTTTAAAAAGCATTAAAAAAATTATAAATGTCTCTTGAAGCTTTTATTTTAGTTTTACTTCCAAGCCAATAGACTAAATTTTAATATTTATAATCTGCTAATGCAATAAAATTTTGTTTATCAAAAATTCTTTCAAAAACAAAATATACTTTCCTGGAATGTTATTTGAGAATAGTTAACTGATTTAAAATTTAATTAATCTGAATTGAAAAAAATGTTACTTACTTTTAGTTTAAAATATGTCAGGAAAACATTTTTAACACAATTGTGGATGTTTTTATGAGGTGTTGACAGATCTATCGACAAACTAATGTTTGGAAAATTTAGGAAGATAATTGAAATGAAATTACATGATGAATACAACGTAAAAGCCTTTTTAGTATAATTTTTAGCTTCCCAGCAATCTTCAAAATTTTAAATATTTAAGCGTTCTAATATTTTATTCAATTCTAGATACATTGGCTTTATAGCTTTTTTTTTTTTTTTTACGAAGGTACTTGTTGAGTAAATGCTAGAAAATTCCCAATCAATTTTAAATTGGCTATAGTTACCGCTCATTTCAAATAATGTCGTGCATGGAAGTCTGTATTTATAAAAATTGACACGTTTATACACATAAAATAAATTCATAATTATTTTTAAAATTGAATTGTAGTGAGCCTTTCCATTTATTAATAAATACAGTTTTAATTTAATAACAATATCACTTGGCCGATACAAATTAATACCGAATTAGTTAGAACTTTATAAATTATTTTAATTAGTTTTTTTTTTTTTAAATGAAAACAATTCTTGTAAAAATTCATTATTCATCGAAAAAAATTGTCTTAAGACAATAGTGTCCTTAATTTCTTATTCATAGAAGCAATTAAATTCATTTTTTAATTAAATAGTTTTATTTCATTTTTTTATTTAACGATTTATTTCATTTTTTATTTAACGACTCAAAGCAGATTTTCTATAATTGGGCGTCCTGCTTGACTAAAAAACATCACGATTTAAATTCTCCAAGGACGTGTCCTGACTAACATAAATATTAAACTCTACAAAGTTTAATTTCTCAAAATTTCATAAAATTAAATAAGTGAAGGTAACAAATTAAAAAAAAAACTTATTTTTGCAAAGATTTCCAAAAAAGAAATGTTTCTAAAAATATTTTCTCCATTTTTTTAATAAATCCTGAACGTTTGATTAAAACCCGACAATTATCTCATTTTTGTAAGAATTTCCAAATCAATGTGTTTTTTTTTTTCGCCGTAAATAGTGCTCAGATTTTCTTATATAAATTCATAGTCTCACGTTGACACCTTAGAAACAAGATTTTTAACCAAAATTTCAAAGGTTCTGAAAAGCATAAATAAAATAATATTTACATAAATAATTCTTTGGTTTTTCATAACGCAAAGGTTTTGACGATAACATTTTATTTTTATTATGTTTTGTACATTGTAATCATCTATCCTCTTTCTTGGCGGATTTTTAGAGGTATCATATTAATAATAATAACTGCTTGTGGAAGGCGCATCAAATTTTATTTATTTATAAATTACTCCATAAGCTATAAACAACTGAAGCGCATAATTGATTAACACAATATCTTAAATACCTGAACAAATAATAATTTTATTATTTTACACCTTAATAATTTGTTGCTTTACATTTCCATCATTCTTTGATGAAGATGACAATTTCTCCTGTTGATTTTGTTAAAATTTTTACTTTTTCGACTACTCACACGAAATATTCGCCCTCGTGTCACGTTGGACCTGATTTTGATGGCCAAGTTATGATTTGAAGGTCCACATTGTTTACGAATGCTTTAACTTAGAACGTCTGTGTGGCGCAGGGGAATTGAAGACAAACACACACAAAAATTTTGTAACTTCTACATTACATTTAAAATATCCTTTTATGACATCGGAAATCATAGCTGTCGAAAGATCCATTTTTCTTTAATATCTTGAATTGCCATACATTCTTTGGAATAGATATTAAAGTGGTTTCCCGTTGTCTTCTTCGGGGTTTGGAATTTAATGTTTTTATTTTTATACTAGTTTCCGCCCAAGATTAGAGCATCCCGTCTACGATTAGCTTAGGAGAGAAAATATGAATTTATGCCTTTCCCAATGGTATTAGTGAAAAATTGAAGGCAACTGACTAGGCTAGAATTTGAACTCAGCTCATCAATTCAATTGCGTCGATAACCGTTACGCCACCTGTGCATCATTCTACATAATAGAAGGTAAAAAAACGACCGTCGAAGAGTAGCAACAAGGTTTATTAAGGAATTGAACCCATCACATTGACTACGATTGTGCAGGGGATTTTTAATCATCATATGCTCTACGGCGAAAAGGT
This sequence comes from Acanthosepion lycidas, assembly GCA_963932145.1. Taxonomy (NCBI): domain Eukaryota; kingdom Metazoa; phylum Mollusca; class Cephalopoda; order Sepiida; family Sepiidae; genus Acanthosepion; species Acanthosepion lycidas. The sequence continues at coordinate 69,629,383 of OZ010596.1, forward strand.
TAAAACTCTTTGAAAAGCAGTCGGATATCTTCTAAAGACATAATGTTCACATCTATAGGCAATTACTCAAATCTTCCTCCAAGATTCTTCTTCTAGATGCCGTGTTTCTTCAGTACGTGGACGATTATGGTCCTCCACAACTCTTATCTTTAGTATTTTTAAGCAATATTTGTCTCCATACTATTCTTCCAGTTCCGTATTTGTTAGGTAGGATTCTCTCTGTTTCTTATCGTCTCTGTTCTGTCAAATACTCACCTGAATTACTTCTTATTAGTGATGAACCCTAAATATTTTATTCTTTCAGAAACTGACATTTTACTGATTTTAGTTTTACTCCAACATGTGCCGAAATAGTTCTTCTGCGCTACCTAATAAAACGTATGTCATCTAGGTAGGCTATGAAAAATTCCTACATCCCACTCAGTATTATCGACATTAACTATTGGAATAACTCGGTGGTATTGGCCATTCTGAAAGAAAAAAAAAAAGTCAATTGGAACAACCGGATGTGGCATGCAAATCCAGTTTTCTCCCGGTCAGCCTTTTCAAATCTTACCTGCCAGCAACCCGACTTTAAAAGTGAAGAAGTATGTCACCTCACCCACTAAATACAGGAGGCCATCTATCAACTGTCAGGTTTCGTAATATTACGCAGTTCTGAAAATCAACATTCAAAACCGATGTATATTTGAAGTCCTTCATTATCAACTACTACAAGAGATAAACTCCAGGAGTGCAGACTTCTTTATTTCAGTTTTGCATCTATTATATACCTCATTGCTTCTTCGTCACTCTTATTGATATGGTCGAAATTCTATCACTATTCAGTCTGACCGTTTCAGTCTGAAGTATTCTCCGTAGCTGAATTGGCCACTACATTTGTATTAATTATAAAATTCATTTTTTTTAATGTGATGTCATTACTTTTTTCTTCACTTCTTTACATATACGTTCTATCTAACTCTTTCCTCTCTTTGTGTTTTACTGCATTATTGATCATCTTTGTTAAAATTATAGGAATTATATTGGTACTATCTCATTTTACCACCAATTCTAATAATGGTACCTACTTTTGATTAAATCTGTCTGTTAGGATTACTTGACACACCATCCTACACTTTTTTTTCAGTAGGGGTCAATTTCACTAGACAAGACATAGGAGTATGGCAATGAATGTTAATCTAAGATTTTCTCTGATAGTAATAAAATATCATCCCTAACCCTGTTCCACTATCGAACCTTCACTCTGCCAATTTTTCGTTGGTCAGGGACATAATTTATCGGCGCTTTATTTTTTAAGGCAAATTCGACCTTAAAATTACTCTTCTGCAGGAAGTTATATACATTTTTTATTAGTTTTCATCACTTTAACTTCTACTGGGATTACCGCCATAACACTTATCCTCATTGCGAGACCTCCAGCTGTAGATACCTATAGGTTTGACCTCTCCAACTTCCTGTTTTCAAGCCTTAATTTCCTAAAAGTAAAAGTAATTCTCTAAAATCCATCATTGAAACATTAGACCTTTCTCTACCCCCACTTATCCTGCAAACTATATCTGTTCCTCTCGTGTACTGTAAAAAGAAAAATAAAAGTAGCGGAACCTAAGGTAAATAACTTACGTTCCGCCACTTTTCTTTCTTTCTTTTTTTTTTCTTTTTTTATCCCAATATAAACTCCTCTTTAGAACATCACTCTTTCTAATCTGCCTCTCCATTTTACACCCTATCCTCTCCTTGACAGCAACCCTTTTAAAAAAATACCCTCTTTCATTACACCCCAAGTAAGTGTATTGATTACATACCATACAGGTGCAAATCCTTTTTAAATGCCCTCTTCCTACATAATTCCACCAGTTAAATTCATTATATTCTTTCCTATGGTGGCATTTCTTTTCACAATTCCAACAATAATACGTACACTTTATTGTTTTATGGAGATTTTCTATTTCTTAAATCGGCTCCCTTTTCCATTTTTTTCTACCACTGCCAGACTCTCCAATACACATAATCGGACCACATCTTCATTTTCTCCTTTCCCTGAACTACTTTCTTCTTCAGATTGCTCACTTCATCGGAAGATATTTCCTATCGTAAAGACATTGTCTTTTCCTAAAGCATAATCACAGTTTACGCATAACTGTTTTCTCCACTCGTGCCAGTTAGGAAAGAGGCCATCTTTAGTCATGCAAAGAGACTAGTTCGTACGCCACGTAAAATAAAATAAAAAACAATATTTTATACATTCTTTTTGGTGCGGTCTCACTCACTTTAACTGTTGTACACGGCATCACTTTGGACTGATTCAAACTTTTAGCTCTGTATAAGATACCAAGATGTAGCCAACGGAATCTTGCCTATAAAACTGACAGACATAGTTCTTGGTAAATACTGAGACGGTCTTATGTACTTGAACGAAAGTAAAAGAACAAACATGAAAATAAAACAGTTTATCTACAATTTTGATCTAATTCGTAAAGTAGAAGCTACAATAAAAATTTAAACAGACAAACTTTGTCGGTTAATCAGTTGAATTTGATAAAAGTTATCTGAATGAATACCTTCTATCTAATTATATAATATATATATATATATATATATATATATATATATATATATATATATACACTTGATAAAAAATTTAAGACCACATAAAAAACTTTTTAAAAAGACTGTTTTTCATGGAAAAATTTTAAACATTTCTTAATTAAGGTTACTAATTTTATAATTTAAAAATTTATGTAGACAAAAAGTTATAATCCGAACATTTTATTGAGAAATTGACATTTTTATAAAATGAGGCGTTTTACATTTGATCAAAATTATAAGATCAGAGACAAAAATTCTACGAATTTGTACGAAAAGTGTACGAAAACATTCAACAATCAAATTTAATAATGAGTTCTACCTCCACTGGATTTGATGACTTCAAAAATTCTTTGGGGCATGCTAGAAATTAGTATTTCCAGTAAGCTGCAAGGAATATTGCTCTAGCTTCTGAAGGTAGCTTTACAATGTTCATTTTTTGTTGAATATTATTTGCCATTTCGATAAACATCTCTTGCTATCCATTCCAAAACATTTTCAATTGGGTTCAAGTCTGGTGAGCATGCAGGATGTCTCAAAAGATGGACCCCATTTTCTTGTAGAAAGAACAAGGTCTGGCATGCAGCGTGGATTGGAGCATTATCCGGTTGGAATAACCATCCATCGCCACACAAACGATGGACCTCCGTCACTAACGATGCTTTTTGTAGCATGCTAACATAACCAGCCACTGTCTGACGACCCTGCACCACCTGGAGCTCCATCGTCCCTCTGTAAGAAAAGGCACCCCATACAATTAGGGACACTCCACCACTATGACATGTGGAGGAAATTTCAGGAGGCATGTTTTTGTTATGTCAATATCGTTGGAAGCCATCAGAACAATCTAGATTGAATTTTTTTCATCAGAAAACAGAACTTTCTTCCACTACTCAATGTCCCATGTTTGGTATTCACGGCCAGACCTTAAACAGTTCACTTTGTGACGAGGAAGCAGCCGTGGAATTTGTTTGCGCTTTTTATTTACCATGTCTTTTTCTTGTAAGTGTCGTCTGATGATTACTGAACTGCAGTCAGCATCTGTGGTTGCCTTAATTTGACTAGAAGAAAGTCCACTCGCTTTCACAACAACCCGTCTTATTCTCCTACTCAATGCCGGAGAATTGGGGGGGGGGCTACCAGTAGACTTTGTGTTTTCATAATTCGCACTGTCCTTTAGAAAGTTGCAAATCACAGTTTTACTGCGATTTACCTTAGCTGCGATCGCCCGCTGTGACAAACCTTGAAATCTAGAATTCGAGCACGCTCAACTTCGGTAAGTTTGCTTGCTTTAGGTATGGTGACACCTTTACGCAGTGATTTCAAATCTCTAACCGAACTAAAAACATTGGAATTACCCTAGATCTAACAATTTATACCCCCTGGACTTATAATTTTGATCAAGTGTAAAACGCCTCATTTTATAAAAATGTCCATTTCTGAATAAATTGATCGGATTATAACTTTTTGTCTACATAAGCTTTTAGATTATAGAATTAGTAACCTTTGATAAGAAAAAGTTTATAATGTATCCATGACAAGCAGTCTCTTATAAAAAAAAATTCAAGTGGTCTTAAATTTTTTATATATATATATATATATATATATATAATTATTTATTTAAAAATATGATTCCAACACGCTACATAAAAGGTCTCATGTTTCAAAACAAGAGCCGAAAACTTCAATATAATTATTTGAATTAAATTGAGTTAAAGTAAGCTCTGTTCCATCTTCAAGCGAAATTTTTTTTGGAATAACTTATTTCTGAAATTTACGTGTTTTAATAGTATATTCACAATTGAAATCAAAATTTCCATGGTAACAGCCAGGGCGAATTGTTTAAAATAGTTAGGGGTGTTGAGTGTTAATAATTTGTATCAGTATAGAGTTATTTTCATAGATGTCAAGTCAGGGTAAGGTGGGGGTGTCTAAATTTAAAACGGAAGATGTTTTCGCATGGTCTGGTTTACGTGTCTATGGAGATTTATTTATTTTTTTATTTTATTTCTTTATGAAAGGAATTTGTGCATATAAAAACTGCCGTAACATTTGTTTTTTGACGACTCCATAAAGGGCTATCTTTTTTTGTAGGGTATTTAAACTATTTATTTGGGTTATAGATTATAAAAGTTATTTTACACACATCCAAGACAACCACTGCTTTACTGAAGAGGCTGAGGGTAAAGGTGATGGACTGGTCAAGCATGTCTCCAGACTTGAACCCAATAGAACATCTTTGGGGCATCCTCAAGCAGAAGGTGGAGGTGCGCAGAGTCTCAAATATCCGCCAGCTCCGCGACGTCGTCATTGAGGAGTGGAAGAGCATTCCAGTGACTACCCGTGAAGCTCTGGTAAACTCCAAGCCCAAGAGAGTAAAGGCAGTTTTGGATAATGATGGTGGCCACACAAAATATTGACAGTTGACATGTTGTATGTTAATTTTGACAACTTTTCCTAAGGGGTGTACTCACTTTTGTTGCCAGGGATTTAGCTTTTAAAGGCTATATTTTGAGTTATTTTGAGGGAAAAATAAATTAACTCCGTTATATATTCTGCAGACAGGCTACTTTTCATTGTGTCAAAGTGTCATTTTATCAGTGTTGTCCCATGAAGAGATATACTTAAATATTTGAAGAAATGTGAGGGGTATACTCACTTTTGTGATACACTGTATATGATAAAGATGTATTATTTGTTCTTTGTAGTCTTCAGTTATAAGTGGTAGCTGCATTCTGAGCCAATTCGACGTGTCTTATTTGGCCGATCTGAGATTTAAACTCTCTCCAACATAATGGAGATAAGTTTGCAGATGCTGTGGTTGAAGCAGAGACAGATCGGATTATGCAATTCAGCTTCGCTAATACTCCTGATTTTTGTTACATTAATCCCTCTTGTAATATCGCTTTCAAGTTTTGTAAGTCGTGGAACTCTTGAAATGTTTCTTCTACTAACTGACTGTCCTTTTCCTAACGCAATATTCACCACACAGCGGTCGTTTCGTTTCGATTGTTTATCATACTCACTGCATGATCAAACAATTTATCTTGGCCTTTTTTTCAGGAGAGTGTGGAAGATTTAGAGATCAACCAGATACAGGACGTCGGTGTCAGGGATTTTATTCTGCTATATGCAGAAGCAATTCGTCTACAAGCAGTTGTGCTATTGCTGTGTCTCTTAGAGAAGATTCAGGTCTTATAGAAGAATGCTAACAACCGTTGAACGTTAGGTCGTCAGCTGCTAACGACGACCCACCACGCTTGCACACATTCTTGAAATCTCCTAAAGACAGCACTGGTTTTTGTAGCCTTTGATCTCTACATCATTATCGACAGCATTCGTGAGCCTTCTCTCAAATTAAGTGAAGCTGTCAACTGTAGGAATCTATTGCAATATGATAGTGTAGGGACTTCCATTGAATTAATGAAGATTTCTTGTTCAATATCGTAGGGTTGCATATACAAATAACCATTTCATACCCATTGGAAGAATGACCAATGCTACACACAGAAATTCGGTCAATAATAAAGAATTATATGAATTTTCGTTTTGTGCATCAGAATAATCTTTTCAGTAACAGCTATATTTGCAAATAACGTCTGAGAATCGAAATTCACATAGGAAATAAAATAGTCCTAAGTAAATATTTTATATTATTGAAATTCTTTTGACAATTTACGTTATAACAACGAACACCATGAAAGGGAAACCTTTGTAAAAACATCGTTTGTCAAAATCTTTTCCAATCTATTTTTAAACCACTTACATACACGTATTCTATGTATCGGATTAATCCATCAAAGTATGATTGTCGCAAAACATTCTTTTTAGTCGACTCTATAGCTTCTCGGGAGAAAATGAGGCAAAGTCTTTTGATAGTTAATATCAACACACATATTTTTGTCCGAAGAAACGAATCAAGTGTTGCTTGTGTTGCCTGTGTTTTCTGCTTGGTAATTATTCTTAAAAGTCATATCACTTCGCGAGAAAGGCGGTCATGACTCTCTACAGTGTATTCAGTATTGTTATGATTTCTTGGAAAATATACGTGAGTGATACCCCATTGCATTATTTTGCACAGTTTTGAATTCAGAGCTGGCCTCTTCGTTGATTGGCAGCTAAACAAGGCTCATGAGCCGAGTCTGCTCTGTTATTTAACCCATATGTATGGGAGGAAGGGATGAACTTTCACCTTTCCCAAGGCAATTAGAGCGAAGCGAACGTAACAGTCTTCCACAAATACGCAGACAGATAGACATATGAATTTGAACTCGGGTTGACGATTTCATATTCCAGACCGACAACCATTAGGCTATACACACATCCACTGCTTGACGAAAATAGTCAAATAAAAGGACATTGGCTAAGATGGCTAGCTAATCTCTGTTGAAGGCGCCTGCTCAAGCACCATATGTGCGTTGTTCAGCACACACAGAGCTAACTTGTGCTTTATACTGCAAATATGCAGGGCGAACCTTAGTTACAGTTTCTGAAAAAGAACATGTAATCTGTCGTGATCAACATTTTTTTTAACAAGAGCAGTACATTTGAACTCTCAGTTACGATGTCTTGTAATTTCGTGCTAGTACAACCATCGACAGTAATTCCATCTATCCAATTCTCATTCACAGGGTTTGAGTCAACCCATAGTATAGTTGTCAGGAGCTTTTCAATAGATCCCGAAAAGTATCGACAATGATATGATTCGAATCTGGGTCTTATGGTCAGAAATCGAATTTTACTAACCACGTGGCTAACGCTCACATACATACGCACACACAGGTCGATATATATTTTTTAAGTGTATAATACTTAATTATTCTTGTCTTCTTCCATACATACAGGAAGGTAGTGCTGAATACTATACACATCCAATCCGAGAAATCCTCAAGAAAGAATGTTTCGTCAATTCCTCATATTTCGGGAAGTTCTCTTCACAGTTTTCAGCTAAATTTTCATCTGAAACGTTCATTGCACAATGTTTGACCTGTGTGATTAATATTTAGCACTGATTTTAATATATTACTAAAGAAAAAGACAAAAATATGTAAAACTGATTTTTTTATCATCAAGTTACAGAGTTGTTGATACATCTACGTATACATGGGATATTTTTCATGTATTCTTTCAAGTCGTTTTAAAAATCAGACTCCCAAAATTTTATATTTTGCTAAAATTATTGATTTTCTCCTTTCCACAACACAGATTTCCAATTTTTCAGTGCGATTTTAACGCTGATAACAGTTCGTCTTTTGCAAAAATCAAATTCGGCCTACAGTGAATAAAGTTGGTGGTAATATTCAGAACTAGTCATCAAAATCGTAAATCGTATTCGGTGATGAGAGACTTTTTCTGTAATCCTATTTCCTCTGAAGTAACTGTAAGTGACTACTGTTACTTTCTAGTCTGCATAAATGTACCTACTCGGTGAAAACCATTTGAAACAACCTGCAGCTTGGATAGAACTTAATGTGATTGGTGGCAAAAGATAAGGCGATCTTAATCAGATCTCTTTGGTAGACAATCATAGATTATTATATGTTCTCTTTCTTCTTGTGCTCCTCTATCTGATTATAATTAATGAATTCAATATATAACCAATATCGATCGGTATGTAGATAGGTAGATATGGAGTTATCATGCGTGGATCTGATTTGTCGTTTGATGTAATGCATTTACTTTGCTGAATAACTATGCATTTTTGATGTTTGCAAAATGTATTTACCTCTTAAGTCTTACACTGCTGTTTGTATATGCAATATGACATATATATATATATATATATATATATATATATATATAGATAGATAGATAGATAGATAGATGTGGATATGCACACACACACTGTTTATACGTTATTTTTATAGGTATAATTTAAGTAAAAGCTCTGCTTTTAATCAAACGATGTTAGCTACATTTACCGGCTTGAATGTTCGATAAATTTCGTAAAAAAAAAATGCGTTCTCCGACAGAAATCGAACCTGCAACAATAACGGGAACCATCATGCAACATGACATGCGGTTACCATTCAGCCACAGGCGTCTGTTTAGCAATAACTGGATTACTGTTTATAAAAATACACTTTCGACAATTTTTCTCGCTCGATCATTTCTGCTCACGAAACATATCTTAACGTAAATTATGACAACATATTATGAAATGGATTAAGTCCGACAATTATTTAATATATTTTGTGTTTATACGTTGTTTTTATGGATATATTTTATTTAAGCAAATCCTCTGTTTTTTAATTAAACTGTATTAATTACATTTCATAATATATATATATATATATATATATATATACACACACCCACGCACAGAGTGCGATGGGTAAATTGTCGCCATTTTATTTTAAATTTCGCGCAATTTTGTCGACTGCACAGTATAGTAGAGTCAGATGGCCACCATCTGTACGAAAAGGAGCACCATGACGCAATTGATTCGGCCAGAAACTTGGAAAAGGCGTGCTGTACTGCTTGGCATTCGCGCCGGAAGCTCTAGTACAAACATTTCAGAGTGTTTCGGTGTCAATCTGAGGACAATGCAGAGGATTCGGAAAGAGTTGGATTACTCTAATGGTGATTACGAAGGTACGGTAGCTCAGAAAACTCACTCTGATCATTCTGATAAGTAAAGAACCCCAGAATTTGTTGGTGAGGGCCTCAGACTCAACCCATCGGTTACGATATCTGGTGATTTGCGTATTGTAATTACGTGTTGTCTTTTCTCCTTGTAGCCAGTCCATAAATTAATCCTAAAATTCACAACAGAATTACTAACAAGTTGACGCACTTCTTTTATACCGACAACATTAAGGTCTGCTTTCTTGCATTCTTCTAAAAGTAAGTGCGTCCTGAAACCATTTGATCCTGACTAGATGTCAATTTATTCTATTTTCTATCTGAAGAACTTTTTAAGTTTTAATTTGTAGTCAATATTTTTGTTGGTATTAATAGGTGAGGTGGCTAACTAAACCTTTTGGGATTAAGATAATAAGCCTTTAATGTTATAATTTTTATTTTCATATAATATTAGTCTGGGGTTGTACAATTTTTTACTCACTCTACACATTTTTTCGCATAACGGAAATGAAGGTAGAAACCGTTCTTATTACTCAATACACAATTTGAGGACCATTCGATCCTTCAAGTAACCAATTCGCAAATGTGCACGACGATGTTTTCGCCTAAGTGGAAATCTAACTCGAGATACGCATGCTTTTAGTCCTGGGAACACATTTGTTCTGAACATGGCGTTCGTCTGTACTACGTGGTCCCCAAGTCTACTAATGTTAATATTTATTTGACAAATGTTTCTAACATCGAAATAACTACCTACGCGTCACGTTCAATATGCGGAGCCGTTTTACGAAATTACCATCAAGCCTCTTGACAACCTATAATCCGATCCCCTCTCTAGCCGCTCTAATTGATCAAACAGAAGACATGTGCGTCTCCATGATATGACACTTCGTTTGCACTTTAACGACAAAATCGGTGCTCTGGCAAGAGTTTTATTACGTCATATGATACGGATGACATAAAAACAATACAACTAAGGATTTGAGAAATAATTAAATATTACAACTATTTTTTCTGGACATAACATGCCTACATAATATAATGATCTCTTAATATAATTCTAGTCATTGGAAATCTAATTTAACATTTTCAAGTGAAAATATTAATAAGCTAGGGGAATATACTCTGGTCAGATTAGATAAGCACAGAATCGCTTACGCATAACGACAATAAAATTATTTGAAACAAGGTGAGACTTTCTATCTAAAAAATTGTCGTCCCAAATACATGAAGGTGAGAGTATCATGCTTCCAGAGTGTTCTTCATCAATTTGGGACAGAAAGCGTTGATTAGAAAATGAAAACTTTGGTTGATTTGTTTTTGTTTAGCAGTAATATCAATCTCTATGGCTCATCTAATGCCGAAATCTTTTTTTTTTTTTTTTTTAGAGAGAGAGAGAGAGAGAGAGAGAGATAGATAGAGACTACTCTTCATGTAAATACTGAAGGCTACAAATTCTGGGTTCTTAGATAGAATCCGATAATTATTCCGGATTTTATTTTGCTGCTGTGAACAGAAATTTATAGCATCATTTATATTATTTGATTTGCGATGGACATTGAGTTTTAAGCTATTGGTAACGCGATGAAGCATGATACCTAGGAATTTTAAAGTAGTGTTTGTTTCTATTTCGTAAATAAATTCTGTTATATGTTCAGTTCATTTACAAGACCAGATAAATCATTACAATGGGGATATATTAACAGAACGTCATCAACATATACGAACTTGTTGATAGTTTTGGTAAAATATTTTTTGAAAAGACCAGATTCAAAAAATTCTAAGAAAATACATGCCATATTTAATAACAAAAGTGATAAAAACAAACAAAAAGAAAAATAATCTAAATCGGCTATATTAAAATTAAACTTAGAATTCTCAGCGGCTCTCTTTTGTTCGTGCGCATGTGTAGAGTTACATTAACGTAAATATAAATTTAGTCCTATGAAGTCCTCAAGGACGGAACATTTTCCTGTTTGCCATACTTCTTTCTTCTAAAGCTGTTCTTGATATATAAAAATTATATCGATTTCCCATATACATATATATATATATATATATATATATATATATATATATATATATATATATATATATGTGTGTGTGTGTGTGTGTGTGTGTGTATTAAGACAGAACAGACAGATTTATAATTCAGAGTTCTTTAGCATTTATTTTTTTTAAAAATAGTGCTCGATATGCAGTAGAACATAATATTATAATTAATTAAAAAAAAATATTATCTATCGCGACACAGAAATTACTGTTTCGAAACCGAAATCTAAATCTTAAATTAAACTTAAAATTTGAAGGCTTGGTCCCATTTTCAAGCGAAGTTGAGAATAAATTTCTGTGTCGCGATGGATACATATTTTAAAAAAAAATAATTATATATATATATATATATATATATATATATATATATATATATATATATATATATATATATATATATATAAAGGGAACATTGAAGTCAACACTTAGAGGCGACAGTCTGTTTCATGCTAGATGCTAGACACAATCGTCAGGTCAGGAAGGTTGCTTTTTTTTTTCTTGGCTATTTATATATACGGTTCAGTGGTGCAGTGATAGGCTATTTTGGCGTTTTTTTTTTCCGGAAGTCGTTTACTTCTTTATTTGTGTTAAATTATTTTGCTTGTTTTTATTTTTATTTTTATTTCTTATCTTATATATTTATTTTTATTTTATTCGGTGTTTTATTAACGTAGTAAAAATTTGTTTATATCGCTTATTTAATAGTTTTGTTTTGGTTTGGAAAGCTATTTATTCAATTTTGGGGTTGATTGCTGTACTTTATTCTAACTATTATTTTGGCGGGAGCAGTTTTTAATTTGTTTATTACTTCATTTATTTATTTGGATTGATTATCTTTACTTGTTTCTAACGGTTAATTATCAGGATCTTATTGTTAGTTTGTTTATTTATTTGAATTAATTTAGAGTAATTTATTTTAATTGTGTTTTTATTATTTATTTATTATACTGTATATTTTTATTTACTCTTTTCGGTTTTCTATTTTTAAGTAACGTATTATTTTTTTATCGTTATATAACAGTTATGGCTATGTTTTTCGTCCGATTTTTGGTTTGATTTTTATAGTCTAACTAATATTTTGGTCATAATGGTTTGTTAATTTGTTTATTATTTACTTTAGTTATTTGGATTCATTGATTTTGTTTTTTATTTATTTATTCTATTTCGTCTATTCTAACAGGTGTGATTTGGTAATTTGTTTGGGCTAATTTATTTCACTTATTTTATTTTCATTTTGTTTATTTCGTTTTCGATTTTTAAGTAACATACTAAAACTTTGTTTTCATGTCTGCATTTTGAGATGAGCTCGGATCGTTTATTTAATAATTTATTTTGGAAGGTAATGATAGCTATTTTTTCCTCCAGGCAAAGTTTGCAAGTTTTGGATTGGTTGTTGTAGGCTGATGATCTTTTCCTTATTTTCCAAGATATTTTTTATGTGATGTGCGTTTTGTTTTTAATTCAATACTTAGAAAGCATTATGCTGTTCGCGTATTTATTATTTGTGAAAGATATTTTGTGTGCATGATTTCTTTGTTTCCAGGGTCCTACAGTTACTCCTATGTATACTTTTTCTTCATTATCTGGTGATTTTATCGTGGCTTGGTATATTACGTTGTTTTCTAAGGAATTACCGTTTAAGGGACATTCGTTCTTTATTCTTTGTTCCTTGAAGTTTGGTGAGTTTACCCTGGTGTCTAAAAAGTCGTTTGACGTCTGATGGAAATCTTATAAAGGAACTTGCCAAAACTATGAGTACTTTCGTCCATCTAGTGTTATTTTCAAAGAAGGAAGGTAGAATTCAAGAGGCAGTCGGTGGAGCATTTATGCTGCTAATGAGTTTCAAATGAATGTGTTCTCGTGTGATAGCATCACGTGACTAAAGTACCTAAGTTTCAACTGCTATTTTAACACGAGGGTGCTGAAATAAGAACAAATTTTACAAAGAATGGGTTGTCGCAGTTAGCTTTGATTTTGTTTAGTATGTTTTGTTTTATGGCAATGGGTTATTTAATGCGAACAAGATTTTTATATATATATATATTTTTCAAAAATCTATTGCTGGTCAAAAATGTAGTGTGACCATTTTAAATATTTATGAGTATGGGTTGAACACGAACGCAGTTCCTTAAGGAGCGTTTGAGCTGTTCACACAGATTGGTCAACTTTGAGTTTCTTGCACAATGCAATCGGCATGTGCTGATTTTAACGTACACAGAACAACGAAAGGTCCTTTCCCACAAAAAGTATGTTTTTGGTCAGATCTTGAGAAATGGTTTTACCCTCCCTCATATATATATATATATGTATATATATATATATATATATATATATATATGTATGTATATATACGTGTGTGTGTGGATAGAGAGAGAGCGAGCGAGAGAGAGAGCGAGAGAGAGAGAAATGAATCCATATATCTCTATGTTCATATCTACTCGGATATTAGCTTCTAAACAGATGTTAGGAACAAAATTACACGCCTCTCTGTACACGTAAGATTTAAATAAAATTAATTCTACAAGGCGTAAACAGACTAACCTATTTTCTGTATTTTGCCTTTCCAAAATATGTTTGCAGGCATACATGTACACCGTACGACATACGCACAAGCACATATATGAATCAATGCTTTAATGTAAAACATATATGCATGTACGGTCATATATATATATATATATATATATATATATATATATATATATATATGTGTGTGTGTGTGTGTGTGTGTGTGTGTGTGTGTGTGTGTGGCCGTCAACTCATTATTTTGTGGCAGTAAAAGTTTTCAGATACGACGGATCATTTTGGGGCTGTCATGGACCTGGTATGTCTATGAAGACGACTTTTAAATTCTGAAAGAAATTTACTTATATGTAACCAATGTGTCTCTGTGTGTGTGTGTGTTTGAGAGAGAGAGACAGACAGACAGACAGATAGAGAGATAGTGAGAGGAGCGAAAGAGAGAGTGTGTAAATGATGACAAAACGGAAAACTTTGTAGTAACATATGTTTCGTTCTGAAAACAACTTTCAACATGTTCATTTAATACAGTTCTGATTAAAAGAGAAAAAAATTAAGGAGAAAATGCAATAAAGTGCACTAATTTCGCAATATTTTGCAATAACTTTACGTCTAGGATTATGCAACATATTTAATTTCCCTACAAAATTGTAACTAATACATCATGGGATAATTATAAATATTTAAGATAAACAAAATGTGATAAAAAGTTGAATGAAATAGATGAGGTTAATAACAGATGTTCAAATTTAGTTGAAGATCTTTATATTCTTCACGTTTCCATACAACTGGAAATATGTTTCCTGATTTTTTTCCACTTTCACATATTAAATTGATTGCATCACAAACTGTTTTTTTTCTAACGAATTTCCTTCACAAACACGAAACACGTCATAGTTTTTGCGCATTGTCATTTATTTGTCTACTATGAGATTTTATTGCTGCTCTTGAGTCAATCAATTTAACACAAATCTACGGCGTCCCTTCTAATTATCCTCAGATTAAGGTCAAGAATACAGCAGTACTCTGGCAATCCAATTGCTAAAAGCGATTAAAAATTTTGGAGACCCTTCAATCAAACGATGCCCTGTCGGTTGGTGTTTCAGATTACGCCAACTGCAAATCTGCAGAAGAGTAAGACCCTCCAATGAGGTGCCTTGGGTATGACGATAAACTACATCCAGCAGCAAGGCCTTTGATCGGGAGATTTTGAGGAGCGTGAAACCACCTCTTAATTACTGTTTTTCCTAGGTCCACCATGACCCTAGGTGGCAACACCTGTTGGGTTCTAACTATCAGCAAATAGTTAACTGGATTCAAAACACTATGAAAGTGAACAAATAGATTTTAATAACAGTAATACATTTTTGAAAAAATATATATTTATATATTACTTAAACGTTATTTTTAATGGATATCTTTATATTTATTTTTGTCTAACGGTCTGAATATCCGAGAAAACTTATTACAAAAAAATATGCGGTCTCCGGCACGACTCGAACTTTCGATTCTCCACTCTTAGCAGAGGAAATCGTCGTTAAATCCGACGTGCTTTAGACAGTTTCAGACAGAAAGTGTGTCATTGATCAAACAAAGTTGAATAGCGCCTTATAAACGCAAATCTTTCTCTGACTCTCGAAACATTTATATATGCTCAGTTTCATATCCTAGCGTAAACAAAGCAATTTCTAAAGAAGTGATGGATTTTTATTTATTAATCCGACAGATCACCGATTTTAGCGCCATTTTTTGCAATCCGTCATTACGCTGTAATTCTCTTTATTAAAAAACTTTCAGAAATAAACTATATTTTTCTAAAAGTTATTTGAGGAATATTAGTTGATTTAAAGTTGATTTAATCTGATTTGAAAAAAATATGAATTACGTTAAGTTAAAATATCGGACAATTGCATTTTTAACACTGTAGCTGTTTATTTGAGGTGTTGACAGTTTGACAGCTTAACTGACAAGCGGAAGTTTTTCTACGGTGGACAGATCTGTAAAAATTTCTTGAGGAATATAATGTGAGCGCCCTTTTTAACTACCCATTAATCTTAAACATTTAGGAAAATATTCTTCACAATGTCATGTTCTATTGAGGTACTTTGGCTAACCGCTACAAATAAATACTGAATTTTAAAAGAGTAAGTACTTTCTAAAGTATTCTAATTAAAAAAATTTTTTAAAATAAAACAGTTCATCGAAAAAAATGTTTTTCTTAAACAATAGTGTCCATAATATATCTTATTCATAACAGAAATTACATGCTTTTCCAATTAAATAATAGTTTTGTTACACTTTTTTATTTTACGATTCAGAACATATTTTCCGTCACTGGAGCTCCTGTTTTACAAAAATATTGATGACTTAAACTCTCCAAGTATTTCCAAGTATAACTAAAATAAACATTAAATGTTAAAAAATTAAATTTCACAAAGTTAAATAGAAGTGGGTGGGAAACAGATGTAAAAATATTTTTGCCAAAATTTTCTAAAGAAGAAACTTTTCTAAATTAATTTCATTTATTTGTAAATAAGTCCTGAAATTTTCATTAAAATCAAACAATTTTTATTTTTATTTTTTGCATGAATTGTTGCATGAAAGCTTGGAACGTTCTAAAACGGATCAAAAATATAATTTAATAATCAAAAACACCCTTTGGTTTTTGCTCTTAATAATAACAAAAAGATTTTGACTAGATACCTCCACTTTTTCGCGGGAAAACAGCATAGCGTAATAATGAAAAAGGCCACAAACTTAATAAAAATAAAGTATTATCGTCAAGGAATAAAGGATAAGTACTTCTTAAAATGCCAAAAATTGAATTGTTCACTCCAAATTCACTGTATTGTACATGTATTTTTTGTCTATAAAACATCGTCCCTATGTTCATTTTTTGCTTAATTAGTGGCGATACCTACAGTATTCTTATTAAAAAAAAAGATATGTGCACTCGACAAGATTCGAAGAGCGCATAGTATTCTTTACTAGGTCGGTAGATGAAAATAAATAAATATACAGTACTGTTTAATAAATAAACGGAGCGTCTATTCAAATATAGGTAGACATTATAAGTAATGTTTAAAATAAAAACCCTATAGAATTAATAAATAAAAATTTACCACTTCAGTGGAAAAACATGACAGAAGACGATTTCGAAAAATGTCATTAAATACATTTCAAGAAAAATGTTATTTTCCCAGAAAATAATTTTTGCAAGTTATTTTTTAGACTAAATATCAAGAAAACGACATGCAACAAATTGATATGCATGATGACGAATAAATCTGACTAGATAGATAGATAGATAGATAGATAGATAGATAGATAGATAATGAAGAATAATGTAATGATCTGACACTATATGACTGATTTCCTATTATTTTCGCTTGACTTCGTTTCCACTGATTCTCTCTAACTTACTGATACTGATGATATTCAGTCACCCCCCACGAGGGTGTCCTGTGGCACAAGGCCTTTTTAACGTGGGCATTCCTCTAACTTACTGATTTATATATTCAGTTCTTTCTAAATATATATCTTCTCTATCAAGTATCCAATTTTACCTGACACTCCCCGACCCTGTCTCTACAGTGAATTCCTGACCTCACCAATAAAACTAGGTTAATACTGAACCAGAATAAATGAGGTACATATCCTTGACCGTTGATTCACCGCTCTTTTTAGGTCGATGGGTAAATAAAATGATTATTAAAAAAAATGCAGAATAGGGTTTGTATAGTTAGTATAAACATACGCAGAAACGCAACCATAAGCACTCCTCCAAACAACACACACCTGCGCCTGTCTGCAAGCACGCATATATTGTTTTCTATCCCTTCGTGGGAAATTTGCATTTCGATAATCAGTATTTAATCATCAAACACATTTAATTAATTTCAGTAACTATTTTATCATTTTTGTAACATTATGAAGAAAATGAATCTGCCTTTCTTGCTTGATTACTACTTTCTTCATCATGTAACCTACATGATGCCTCTAATTTTGAGAAGAGACATAACACTACAAGATTTACTTCAACCATGGTAAAAAACGCAATGCGATAATTAATATAACAAAAAAAAGACAACCTTCTGTTTCCGTGGGGGTCATATTATTATATTACCTGAAGAATGCTGTACAATGGTTCGGATGAAACATCGTAGTAGTATTGACAACAATAAAGCTTGAAATGAAATGAAATCAACATATTTATGCGAGTTAATATATCGATATAAACTTTTTACAAAAGTTGACAATAACCAATGAATGGTTATGGTTTCTGCAAGAAATTCATGAGCGAGCGATTTTTCAGAGTTGTTTTCAGGTTCTTTTAAATTGGAGCATTTCTTTCTGGTAACTACCAAAGCCCTTAAGGAGACCCGCAAGTCCACCCTCCACCCCGAAAAGAGAGTGCTCCTTTTTTGCCAGAGCCAAATTAATCATAAGAAAAACTTTTGAAAGTATTCGAGGGAAGGTGTTTTTTTTTGGGGGGGGGTTAATACTGAAATATTCTAAGACGTACGTGATCTCTATGTATCAATTATATATGGTTTACAAATAGTAAAGATTTTGGCAATATTTAACTTAAAAATCATGTGTCAACAGGAGGATTATTCCCTTGAGACCGCTATTACACCGTTTTCGAATTGATTGTTTTTTTACTCCCTCAACAATGTCTAAAGGATATAAAAATATGCGCGTCTTTTATAAAGATTTCGTATTTACTATTTTATAAAGAAATAAATTAAAAAGTCTTTTTATTAAAAATTTATAAAAAATTACAAAATTATACAAAATTTGCAGTAAAAATGAAAGACATTCTGTAATTTAGGTACCGCCATAGACATTCTAAAAAAATATAATAATTTAAGTGGCTTTTTTTAAATTAAATTTCGGTTCTGTTTGAAAAATAATGGCATAAAGCAAATCCGAAATAAAGAAAAATTATTGGTACATTTTTTCGTCACTCACCGACACTCCCCCCACTTTGTACACAAAAATTATAAACAGCAAAATATAAAATTCTCTTTACAATCCAATATTTGTCATAGATTTGTGTTTCAAGTCTATTTTTTAATTTTAAGTCTTAATTAACTAGACTTTCTAAAAGCAATGCTTATCTTTTACTTAAAACAAAATGAAAATAACATTTAATTTACACAGAGTAGTACCCTGTTAGGTCAAAGGATATAATCGAAATACTGTATCCCAAGCCCTAAAAAGTAGAAATAAAACCTAAAAAAATACGGAAAACCAGCAATACAATAATCAGGAATGTGTTACTGTTATGTTTAAAAATGAATTTTTTTCAACCAATAGCTTATTAGATTAATTTAGAAAAGTAAAAAACATCTATTCTAAGAGTAAATTTTAGAAAAATTACAGTTCTTTTATGAGAAGCAAATAATTAAAATCGTATTTCTGAAGATTTTCTTGGTGGCGAGAACAAAATATGCAGGAGAAAATAAGAAATATTTGTTTTAAAATAATTAAAATTTAAAATAAGTTACGTTTAATTATTGAATTATTGTATACCCAAATCTGTAAATAAATACAGGAAAACAGAAACACGCAGAAAATAAACACCCATAGTGATGAATCGGAAAATAGTTTGTTTCTTTTATCGCAAAAAGCGCTCAAATTCTCAGTCCCGCGTTGACATTATAGAAATAAGATTTTTAACCATAATTTTTACTTAATAGTTAAAAAACACAAAGCAATACAGAAAATTAAAAGATTTAAAACTTTATAAATTATTCTACTTAAATTTAAAGAAAATGAAACCAAATCTTGTAAAAATTCATTATTCATGGAAATTTTTTCTTAAGACAATGGTTTCCTAAATATATCTTATTCATAAAATCAATAAAAAGCATTTCTAATTAAATAATGTCTTAGTTTTATTTCATTTTTCTTTTTTTTTTTTACGATTTAGAGTAGATTTTTGGGTCCTATTTTCCCAGAGAATTGATGATTTAAATTCAC